>CM060927.1:130374397-130999397 GCA_030737875.1 Allium sativum | reverse complement strand
TGAAATAAGTTCAAATCAAATTTGAATAAAAACAGCGCTAGTGCAGTTTAGGACCCTGAATTGGATTTCTATGAAATAAACTATTTTTAAATTATTAAAATAGAAGATTGTGAATATTTAATTGAGGTTAGATACAATGGAAACCTAATATATGAATTGTTTGCAAGTCTTTTTGTCATATAGTGGATACTTGTGGTATCACTGTTGGTTCTTTGCCCCTACCAAAAAACCCTCTTCCACGACCTCTTGCTAGAGTTTGGGTACGTAAAGCCAGCATTAAGTTCCCTGTTATTGATCCACCTTCAGTGGACACTGATGATGTTCCTATTACTAATCCCCATTTGGTGGATTCTGATGATCCTATTACTGATCCACTGTAATAGCCCGCATTTTACGTATCGGAAGATCGTAAAATATATTTGTTTTATTCTCTAAGGGTTGGATCATTCTCATCTTTTACTATGTGGTTTATAGGGATGTGAGCCATGTCCATAATTTTTACCGATTTTGTTTGTGACCATTTTGCCCCTGTCAGGCTTATACAAGGGATAACTTTTGACTCAGGTCGAATAAGAGGGTGAGACCTGTGCCGTTGGAAAGGAATTGATGATTGCCTTTCCGTAGAGTGGTTACATTAAGTTTTTGGCTTAGCAGATTGGAAGAAATCGCTGTTTTAATGTCTTTTAGTTGGCTATTCAGGTTTGGAGAGCCTAATGGGCAGAACTGAGGAGGCCCATTAGTTGGCTGGTGGAATCCTATAAATAGGGGATGAGAGTGGAGGGAAAAGAGTTATTTTCCCATTCTCTCATTTGGAGGCATTGATCTCCTTCTTCCTCTAACACCTTTCCACCATTAAAAATCCAAATCTACGGGAAGAAATCATAGATCTACACCATTGGAGGCTAGATCTATATCATTTTAAAGGTGAATTCATCGGATCGAGGCGTTTGGATTGAATTTCTCGCTGTTCGGATTCATAATTCTAACATTTTAGCTTATTTTGGAGAATCGGTAAGTGATTTACATCTCTCACATGAATGCAATGAAGCATATGAGTGTTTGTGTATGTTTCTCATCAAATTGGATGTTTTATCATAGATTTACACCATTATAAGTTCATTTTCATATGCATCACCCTATGATCTAATCTAATAAGTTTTACTCGTTAATTTCGTGTCATTTTACATGTTTATGTTAGTTAGATCTCTCATTTTGATCATATGTTCATTTTAATGGTTTTTGGGTGAGATTTACATCATTTTGTGGTAATCATCATATTCGTGTGGTTATTAATGTTGTGATATGTTTATTATTGTGTTTGGTGATTTTAGTTGAGTTGGTTTCGTCGGCTTCGTCGTTGGCGAAGTTTTGGTCGAAATAGGAGTTGAATTGCAATATGCAGAAATTTGGACCGGGCGATAGAGTCAAATTTGGGTTGGGCGGTAGAGTCAAATTTGGACCGGGCGGTAGAGTCAAATTTGGACCGAGCGGTAGAGTCAAATCTAAATCTAGCGGTAGAGTCAAATCTGGATCTGGCGGTTGAATCAAATCTGGATCTGGCGGTATAGTCAAATCTGGATTTGGCGGTAGAGTCAAATATGGATGTGGTGGTAGAGTCAAATCCGGATCTGGTGGTAGAGTCAAATCTGGATCTAGCGGTAGAGTCAAATTTGGACCGGGCAGTAGAGTCAAATTTGGACCGGGTGGTAGACAGATTTGAACCAGGCGGTAGATTCAAATTTGGACCAGGCGGTAGAGTCAAATTTGGATGGTGTAACTTTGAGGTAAATTCGAGTAGGAAGGTTCGAAGCGTTGGATGTGTTCATTGATCAAGGTGAAACAACGAACGAGGTGGAAACTCAAATGTTGTGAGCTGGTGGATAATGGTTGCTCGAGAAGGTCGCTTGAGCAGTAAATAGCCGTCAAGGTTGGACGACTAGAGATATTGAAGGCCAAGAGATTATTGTTGTCATAATTTCTAGCAGGCTCAAAGCAGGGGTACGATGGGGCCAAACCCAAAAGACCGATTGTAGGTCGAGTACCTTGGGTATCATTGAAAGGCCTAGTTTTCAAGGTTGGACATTATCAAGGTTGGACATATGGAGTTTATGCTAGAACTGGGGTTACCATTAGCCCTTGACATATGGCAAGGTTGGCTGTCATACGATTAACGGTGGTTTCAAAGAAGGATTAGCGGTGATAGTCAGAGTCAGTCATGGATGATTGGTTGTTCTGTTTGTACTATCCCACATGGATTATCCCAAGTCGAAGGAGATGTTCTTTGAGTGCTTAACTGATATTGGTTTA
Organism: Allium sativum; assembly: GCA_030737875.1. Classification (NCBI taxonomy): domain Eukaryota; kingdom Viridiplantae; phylum Streptophyta; class Magnoliopsida; order Asparagales; family Amaryllidaceae; genus Allium; species Allium sativum. The sequence continues at coordinate 130,997,090 of CM060927.1, read as the reverse complement.
GGCCTCTGGGAAGAGCGCTTGGGAAATGTCAAACTCGATTAGGGTTGTCTGTGTGAGACTTATATAATCTAGATGTTAGAGTGCTTTCCGTGATAGAATGTGTGTTCTGGTTTCCTTGAATGAATGATTGAATTTTTTATATCAAAGGCTATCACTGTACGATATGGGGAAGATAAGGTTGAGTTCTTCTCTGGTGTCGTGGGTAGATTAGCATGCTTATCTATCCCTTCTCATATACTTTATTGTTGAAGTTTGCTAGTTGTTTTATCGCTCACTAAGACTGTTGACTGAATCAAGGTTTTATGTTTCCTCTTATTACCTTAGGTTGTTCATCCGATTGTTGGATGGGCAGACTAAGTAGCAGGTGACAGGTAGGTTAAGTGAGGACTGTGTTGCTGTTCGGAGGCAAGCAGGAGGCTGGCGTACTATCTTTCCTACTATTTAGTATTTGTTTCCGCTGTGTGCTATTTCCATGAGTGTCGTAGTGAGGCCAATTGTACAAATACTATTTTGATTGTATGAAAATCCAGTTTTTCTGCTTCACTATTAGTACCTGTTATATATGTTCTATTATATTTTATCCTTGTGCTGTGAGTTTATGATAGGTTTCGCTTACGTTTACCTACTCTGGTGATCGTCCATAGCTGCCTCGCACACCTTTCAGCGCATTATTTCTCTTGTATAGTGCGAGGGTTATGGGCGGTCGTCACATTTGGTATCAGAGCTCTGGTCAACGATTTTTGGCCAAAGTTCGAAGACGTAATTCCATATGAGAGACGTACTTGTAGATTTCAGTTGGATGTTAACTATATATATATTAGCATATATAGTAGTAGCAGTTGTTTGTCTTTAGCAGTTTATCTCGTAAGTGGACTAATCATTCTATTTTAGATTTAGAATGAGTCGTCAAACCTCCAGGAGTGAGCCTGAGACTGGAAGAGTTGGAGATGGAAGCCTATTGGGAGCTTTAGCCGTTGCACCAGAATATCTAGTTATGTTTGGGGCGGTCATGATGGCAGTAGCCATGTTGAGGATGCCCGGTCCAGAAGTGTCAGCAGAGCGTGGTGTTCCTGTGAAAGTACCCAAAAGGGATTCTGTTAAGCGACAGAGGTAATATTCTCCTGTAGATGAAGAAATCTTTATTGTCCCCAGTACTAATAAGAAGAAAAGCAAGAAGAAGAGATTTAAGAAAAATATCACTTGCTTTAATTGTCAATTAGAGGGTCATTATTCCAACGATTGTGAGAAGCCAAAAACCGAAAGGAAGTTCTTTGAATGCGCCAAGTTTGGACATAAGAAGAAAGACTGTCCGGACCTTCCAAAGACTAGGCAACCGGAGGAAGCATGTGTTGTGGAAGCTATTCCAATTTTCTGTTATATTCCTGAAGAGTACTAAGAGAATTTGTTGTCTGGATATGCTTCTAACCAGTGAAGTTATTTGAGTTTTATTTGGTACTATAGAACCATCATCTTTTACCTATAATAAAATTGTATGTTGAATGGGTTTGGAACTTGAAGTTGTAATAGGCTTTTAGTTGTAATTGATCTAGTATTGTTAATCATGAATGCTCATTTATGAGTGGTTGCTTAGTTGTAACATTCGCTGGGTTTGAATTAATCTTGGACATGGATTGGCCCAAGAGACATGCGGCAAAAGTAAATTGCGAAAAGATAGAGATGACAGTCAGGGATGTGGAAGGGCGAAAGGTGTTGATTAGATGTAAGCGCGAAGACGGGGTCTTCGTAAGTTATCTATATTCGCTTGGGATTCCACAAGAAGACCTGTCACCAGTGCTGATCGCAAATGAGTATGTAGATGTCTTTGACAAGGTAGAAGGGTTGCCCCCGCATCGTGAGATTGAGTTTAGGATCGATTTGGTCGAAGGTGCTAGACCAATCGTTATGCCACTTAGGCGGATGGCGCCTGGGGAATAGCGAGAGTTAGAGGTGCAAGTTCATGACCTTTTGGGAAAAGGATTCATTTGGAGGAGTGTTTCCGAGTGGGGTGCACCAGTCGTATTTGCAACTAAGGTAGATGGCTTGTTAAGATTGTGTGTGGACTATCGTGAGCTGAACAAGGTGACAAAGAAAAGCAAGTATCCATTGCCAAGGATAGATGACTTGTTCGACTAGCTTCACGAGGCCAAAGTGTTTTCTCAGATGGATTTGGCAACGGGATTTCACCAGTTGAGGGTGACTAAGGATAGTGTGCCAAAAACTTCTTTTAGGACACCATCTGGTTTCTTAGAATGGTTGGTGATGCCATTCGGGTTGACTAACGCACCAGCATATTTTGTGGATCTTATGAATATGGTGTTCAGAGATCAGTTGAACAAGTTCGTGCTTGTGTTCATGGATGATATTCTGGTTTACTCCAGAAATAAGGAAGAACATAAGACGCACTTGAGAGTTGTGTTAGAGATCTTGCGGAAGCATCAGCTTAAGGATAAGTTCTCAAAGTGTCACTTCTGGAAGGATGAAGTGAGGTTCTTAGGTCATGTAGTTTCTGGGAAAGGGATAGCGGTTGACCTCGCTAAAGTTGCAGTAATCCAGGACTGGGATTGGCCTAAGAATGCGATGGATGTTCGGAGTTTCCTTGGGTTGGCAAGACATTACTGGCGGTTTATCAAGGATTTCTCCAAGGTAGCTGCACCTTTGACAGGATTGACGAAGAAGAACCAAGTACTCACATGGGATACAAAGTGTGAACAAGCGTTCGGAATCCTGAAGGAGAGATTAGCGAGTGCACCTGTGTTGATCATTCCAACTGGGAATGAAGAGATGGTGGTATATACCGATGCAAGTGGTACTGGACTTGGAGCAGTACTAATGCAGAAGGATAAGGTTGTGGCCTATGCGAGTTGACAGCTAAAGCCACATGAGAAGAATTGCCCAACTCATGATTTGGAGTTGGCGGCGATTGTAATTTCTCTGAAGATGTGGAGACATTACCTGTTGGGAGTTCGATTTGAGGTATTTACGGATCACAAGTCATTGAAGTATCTTATATCCCAAAATGATTTGAACCTTCGGCAACAAAGATGGTTAGAGTTTCTAGCGTCATATGATTTTTACATAGCCTATACTCCGGGCAAGGGTAATGCAGTTGCAGATGCATTAAGTCGAAGACACGCAAGTTTGGGAGCGATGTTTTTGGAATGGGAGAGCCTCGAGTACTTAGCAAGGTTCGATTTCAGGCCAAGGTGTGAGTTGGAACCTGAAATGTTGGCAAGCTTATCGATAAGACTAACCCTTATCGAAAGGATTGGCGAGAACCAAAAGAAAGATGTGAAGCCTATAAAGTTCATTTAGAAACTGGAGATAAGTTGGTACTTGGGCCTGAGATGATTAGAGAAACCTCGGATTGTATCGAGACAGTTCGGCAACAAATGGAGGCAGCCCAGGACCGTCAGAAGAGTTACGCCGACAAGCATATTAAGGACTTGGAATTCGACGTGGGTGATATGGTTTTCTTGAAAGCTTCACCGTTGAACCACATGGTTAGATTTGGTAAGAAAGGTATGGTGATAATTGTACATGGGAGACGGAAGAGAGCATGAAAGCGATTCATCTAGAACTCTTCGTCGGTAGGACCCTTTGATATCGTATCTTCGTTATATCGTTGTATCTTGTTGTTGATTGTTAGAATTCCGCGTGCTAGGATAAGGCTATGGATGCATGGCTTGATGGATGGTAGTTTGGATGATAGAATTGACTTTTCATGGATAATAGGCATGCGGAATCGTTGTGATTACTTGGGTTTGTTTGGAATTTTGGGGGCAAAATTCTTAAGGGGGTGATTGTAATAGCCCGTATTTTACGTATCGGAAGATCGTAAAATATATTTGTTTTATTCTCTAAGGGTTGGATCATTCTCATCTTTTAATATGTGGTTTTTGGGGATGTGAGACATGTCCCTAATTTTTACCGATTTTGTTTGTGACCATTTTTCCCCTGTCAGGCTTGTATAGGGCATAACTTTTGACTCAGGTCGAATCAGAGGGTGAGACCTATGCCGTTGGAAAGGAATTGATGATTACCTTTCTGTAAAGTGGTTACATTAAGGATTTGGCTCAATGTTTTGGGAGAAATCGTTGTTTTAAGGTCTTTCAGTTGGATGTTCATTTTTGGAGAGCCTAATGGGCTGAATTGAGGAGGCCCATTAGTGTGGCAGGTGGAATCCTATAAATAGGGGATGAGAGTGGAGGAAAAGGGTTATTATCCCATTCTCCCATTTGGAGGCATTGATCTTCTTCTTCCTCGAACACTTTTCCACCATTAAAAATCCAAATCTACAGGAAGAAATCATAGATCTGCACTATTGGAGGCTAGATCTGTATCATTTCAAAGGTGAATTCATCGGATCGAGGCATTTGGATTGAATTGCTCGCTGTTCGGATTCATAATTCTATAGTTTTAGCTTGTTTTGGAGAATCGGTGTGTGATTTACATCTCTCACATGAATGCAATGAAGTATATGAGTGTTTGTGCATGTTTCTCATCAAACTGGGATGTTTTATCATAGATGTACACCATTATAAGTTCATTTTCATATGCATCACCCTGTGATCTAATCTAACAAGTTTTACTCGTTAATTTCATGTCATTTTACATGTTTATGTTAGTTAGATCTCACATTTTGATCATATGTTCATTTTAATGGTTTTTGGGTGAGATTTACATCATTTTGTGGTAATCATCATATTCATATGGTTAGTAATGTTGTGATATTTTTATGATTGTGTTTAGTGATTTTAGTTGAGTTGGTTTCGTCGGATTCATCGTTGGCGAAGTTTTGGTCGAAATAGGAGTTGAATTGCAATATGCAGAAATTTGGACCGGGCGGTAGAGTCAAATTTGGACCAGGCGGTAGAGTCAAATTTGGATCTGGCGGTAGAGTCAAATTTGGATCTGGCGGTAGAGTCAAATTTGGATCTGGCTGTAGAGTCAAATCTGGATCTGGCGGTAGAGTCAAATCTGGATCTGGCGGTAGAGTCAAATCTGGATCAGACGGTAGAGTCAAATCTGGATCTGGTGGTAGATTCAAATCTAGATCTAGCGGTAGAGTCAAATGTGGACCGGGCGATAGAATCAAATTTGGATCGGACGGTAGAGTCAAATTTGACTGGGCGGTAGAGTCAAATTTAGACCGGGCGGGAGAGTCAAATTTGAACCGGGCGGTAGAGTCAAATTTGGATGGTGTAATTTCGAAGTAAATTCGAGTAGGAAGGTTCGACATGTTGGATGTGTTCGTTGATTAACGAAAGAGGTGGCAACTCAAAGGTTGTGAGTTGGTGGATAATGGTTGCTCGAGAAGGTCGCTTGAGCAGTAAATAGCCGTCAAGGTTGGACGACCAGAGATATTAAAGGCCAAGAGATTATCATTGTCGTAAGTTCTAGCAATCTCAAAGCAGGGTTACGATGGGGGCACCTAAAAGACCGACTTTAGGTCAAGTACCTTGGGTATCGTTGAAAGTCCTAGTTGTCAAGGTTGGACATTATCAAGGTTGGACATATGGAGTTTATGCTAGGACTGGGGTTACCATTAGCCCTTGACATATGGCAAGGTTGGCCGTCATACGATTAACGGTGGTTTCAAAGCAGGATTGGCGGTGATAGTCAGAGTGAGTCATGGATGATTGGTTGTTCTGTTTGTACTATCTCACATGGATTATCCAAAGTCGAGGGAGATGTTCTTTGAGTGCTTAACTGATATTGGTTTAGGCCTCTGGGAAGGGCACTTGGGGAATGTCAAACTCGATTAGGGTTATGTGTGTGAGACTTATATAATCTGGATGTTATGAGTGCTTTCCGTGATTGAATGTGTGTTCTGGTTTCCCTGAATGAATTATTGAATTGTTTATATTAAAGGCTATCACTGTCCGATGTAGGGAAGATAAGGTTGAGTTCTTCTCTGGTGTCATAGTTATATTAGTATGCTTATCTATCCCTTCTCATATACTTTATTGTTGAAGTTTGTTGGCTGTTTTATCGCTCACTAATACTGTTGTCTGACTCAAGGTTTTATGTTTCCTCTTATTACCTTGGGCTGTTCATCCGATTGTTGGATGGGCAGACTAAGTAGTAGGTGACAGGTAACTTAAGTGAGGACGGTGTTGCTGTTCGGAGGCAAGCAGGAGGCTGGCGTACTATCTTTAATACTATTTATTATTTGTTTCCACTGTGTGCTATTTCCATGAGTGTCGTAGTGAGGCAAATTGTACAAATACTATTCCGATTGTATGAAAATCCAGTGTTTCTACTTCACTATTAGTACCTGTTGTATATGTTCTATTATATTTTATCCTTGCGCTGTGAGTTTACGACAGGTTTCGCTTACGTTTACCTACTCTGGTGATCGTCCATAGTTGTCTTGCACACCTTTCAGCGCATTATTTCTCTTGTATAGTGCGGGGTTTATGGGTGGTTGTCACATCCACCTTTGTTGGCGACTGATGATGTCTCAGTTGTTGTGTGGAAAGATGAGGAGCGAGCTTGGGTTCATGTTAGAATGGGAATGCGCTATAATATTGAGAGATATTTCTACAAGTTTGTTGGTGGTGTGGGTGAAACTAGATGTCATTTACGTCGCCCCATGGGGGAAAGCCTACAACTTTGGGATGAAGGTGAAATTGGGGATGATAGCAATATTCTCCTCTAGGACACGTCTTGGGATCGGAAGTTCATTTTCTCACCAAATTCACCTGATTTTGTTGAGAACCATGCAAATATTATTTGCACTCATGTTACTTCTACATCTGATTTCTCGATGACGTAGTATGTAAATTTATTATCTTATGCTGTTGTAATCTTTCTATATTTTGCTATTTTGCATTTTTGTGACTGGATTTTTTCCAGCTTTAGTTGAAATATGCATGTGCAGTTCACCTGTTTTCCTATGTTAATAAAAAATGGTACGAACACTATAATCCGGCTTGCAGTGTCCAAATTTTTTATTATTAAAAATAAAGATAAATTATTATAAATGGTTTGAAAGTGATTTGGATTGAATATACTAAGTTATGAAAAGATAAAAAGCTATTTAATGAAAATGAGTTGTTTTAGCAGAGCTATTTGCAATGAGTTTTTGGAACGAGTTGAAATAAGAGGTTTTGATACAACCAATTATATCCAAAGGTTTTGCAAATATATCTAAAGAATTATAATAAGGATTTTAAGATGTTTTGGGGATTTAAAAAGTATGTAACAAAGTCAATTTTTACAAACAATGATTTAAATTGGAATTGAATGGGAATCAATTTTGTGATAATAGAGATGAGTCTATGTGGATGAAAACCTTTACTATTTAAGGAATTTAAAAGGCTTTGTCATTATTCCTCTTAATATTAGTCCGATACGGGAATTCATATCGATTATAAGATGATATGATTTGTAAAGATTTCATTGAAAATTAAAGTATGATTTTGGGTTTATCGTGAATGATGTCTTAAATAACATTTGTTCTTTAAACCATTTAATGGAAAAGATGATTTCCCAAGTTAAATTGAAGAGCAATCTTTATTTAATTTGAATATAAATATTTAATGAAAGTTATTCCCCTAGCAAACTATAATGGGAACAAAGTATGAGGATAGCATAAAAGAAGAAAGTGTGTTTTTCGCGTAAAGATAAGATTGAATCTTAAATAAGATTTTAGGATAAATAAAGAAGTTGGAACTTGATTGTTTTATCGTTGAGTTGGGTGATTTTTTGGGTGTTTGATCTGATGTTGGGTTAGGCCTTCGGGTTCATACACTTGACAAATTATTCTCTTGACATTGTGGAATCGAGAACTAATTATGATTAATGAATAGTTTTCCGTAATAATAAGATTAAGAAATTGTAAGTATGATTTTAGGCTAGAGATATGATGAAGGAATGATAAAGTAATTTACCTTAATCAATAATCAGTGAATGTGTTGTTTTTGGGTAAATATGTTTTCCCGTAAAGACATATGAAATCTTTAATTAAATTTGGATTGAAAGAATGGAATTGATAAGGGCAATTAAACTTACCAAAATACCAGGGCAATTAGATATGGAGTACTATTAGTTTTGCTCCATGGGATGAATAAGATGGGAATGGGATAATGATTTGATAAATTACCTTTTTCGTTAGGTTCGATAATCTCAATAATGCGTATAAACCTAAGTCTGAGTTAAATTTATGAAATGAGATTTTATAATCAATTGAATTAATTTCCAAGGAAAGATTTAAATAAGAGTTTAAAGAATGTAAACATTTTATTAGATTTAAATGAGCATATCTATATTGATTTAAAAGATGCGCTAGTTATCCGGAAAGACCGGGTTTCAACCCATTGTGAATAACTCTACGGCGTAATAAGAGCAATTGAAAATGGCGATGACTATGATTGAAGATCGGAGATCTTCACATCGGAAGGATTGCTTGTTGATGCCTCGGGTGACCATGCAATATGTGGTTATATTGTGATAGCGATCTGATTATATTTGAAGCGATTCAGATTGCAAGGACTTTGGCACCCAAGCGGGATCGTGGAATAAAGTGCCTTCGGTTTCGTTCAAAATCCAGAATGAACTTGTAATGGATGTATTTCTAACATTGTATTTAACGACATAATAAATTAGTCTCTATTTATGATTTATAAGCTAGGTGGCAGAGGATCTATTCTCTTAGCTTAACACCCTCCTCTAAGACATATGTACTTAGAGGGTTATTGTGACGGCCCGCCCCGCAGCAGCCGACATTTCCAACGAAACACGCTGTGTCGATGCCCAACCAGTACGGGACAGTCGTCAAATGAAAGGAAAAAGGAAAGGGATTTGAAACAATGAATTATCGCAAAACCTGTAGTATTTCTCACAGTGCATGGAACAAAATATAATAATAACATAACTTGATATAAAACAGGCGAGACAGCGCGTAAGCTGAAAACTAAACCATCATAGCAGCGGAAAAATTCAAAGTACAGCTTATGATCCAGACCATCCTTATTACAACTTTTAAATTTTCTCTAAATCAGAATAGGAAGGTACACTACTAATTCCCAAAGTAGTGACCAACAACACCACAGGGAGAATATATGGAAATGATACGTGTAAGCCTCCTGCTCATCTCCGGGCGTCTACTCGTGCATAATCACTTGACATGTATCTAGTCTACCCGCTTAAGAGCACCCAGAGTAATAAGAAGAGACATAAAACTCTGGGTCAGACAAAAGTCTGATATGAGCGATAAGCAGCAAAACAGAACAATAACAGGTATACATAACCATACCTGAACCTAGACCTGTAACCAAAGAGTTAACACAATAGGATGTACAATACTCTAAGGTAACACTAGCACATGGTGTGAAAATAATGGGGAGGGGGGTGTGCATGTCATGGTGGTAGTAAACATCAAACATAGCAATCATCCTTACATCTCTCACTCATTGCGTAAAACATACGATATCTACCACTTTTGTAACACCCCGTAATTCTGTAACGCTTAGAATCACAAATCAAGGAAGAATTAAAGGTTAAAATCAAAATCAAGGGAAACGGGCTACGCCATTGTGTTCATCTCGGAATTCTGCATGAAAATGAGTCCGAGTTTGCGTAAATCGGAGTCCGTATGAGGGAAATATGACCTCCGGAAGTTTCAGAATTCAGTTTAAAATTCGAACAGACAGAAAACAAATTCAAATTTTAAAAATCCGGCCGGATTGGCCAGGGCGGGAATTTTCCCGCCCAAGACACCCAGGTCGACTGGGTAGTCGACCTGGGCTACCCAGGTCGACTTGGTAGTCGACCTGGGGCACCTAGGTTGACTACATAGTCGACCTGGGGGTCGACCCCCCTGTTTTTCCAGCTTTCTGCACCTTGTTCGTTCTGATGTATTTGGTCCCGTTTTCTGACCAGGTTCGTCCACCTAATACTATATAAACAGTCTTGGTCTTCTTCTCTATTCACAATTCTTCTCTACCCTTATGTTGCAAAGATTCTTAGGAAACATGGCTTCTTCTCCTCCTCTTAATTAAATAATAAATAGAATAATATATATATAATAAATCAAGACGAGGAGATGCTGCTCAGAAGACTTTCAAGAAGAAGAGATTCAAGCTAGGATTCAAAAGGAAGTTCAAACGACTTCAACGACTGATTTTCTACGAATCATAGCAACACCATCTTTCTTTTCTAATCTAAATCTCTGTAAGTCATTTATTTCTAGATTTGAACGTTTCTCTTTTCGTGACATGAAATTAAAAGAATAAAAGAGTATGCCAATTCTTTCTATTTGAATCAGTGCCTATTTCTTTGGACCAAATTAAGAATTGTTATGATTCGAGGACAAATAAGACTGTGACTATGAAACTATGGACCTTAGAACCATATGCCTCTATGATTATGAACATTGGCTATGACTATGAACATTGCCTATGACTATGAACATTGCCTATGACTATGGACATTGCCCATGACTATGAACATTGCCGATGACTGTGACTGTGACTATGATGATTATTTCCTTGACTAAGCCTATGCCTTTGATTAGGAAACATAAACTATTGCCTATGACATAACAAAGACATCTGTGATTAAACACCTATGATTCATGACTAGGAAAGTGTTGCTTAAAGTTCTGTGATTATGAGATTGGGTCTAAACCCGATTATTTATTCTGCCTGTCCTTGATTTTCTTTGGTTTTAGACTATGGGAATTTACCTATTAAGTTAGGTCTACCCATGTTCTTGAACATGCGTCTCTATTCTGTCTATCCTTGGTTTTAAACCTTGGGAATTTACCTATTAAGTTAGGTCTACCCATGTTCTTGAACCGACGTCGTTATTCAACCCTTTTTATGCCAGTTAGTATGTCTATCTTTTTCATAGCATCTTTGGTTCATTCCCTATTTTCTATGAGTCTAGATTTATCCATAATCTAGATTGAATCGCAATTATACGAATGGTGGGAATACGATTTGGGCATAATGTGAAATGTACTAAAAACATAGTTATAAACTTGGAATTTGGCATAAATTGGGAACATGAATTATGGCATGTTCATAGAAATACAAATTGGATAAATTTAACATGAATTATAGGATGTGTAATTTGAATCTAGCATTTACATGAGTTATAAACTAGAATTATAAGTCTAGTTTGACGTGAACTGTAATTAGAATGTTAAACCAGGATAGGATTAGCTAATTTGGCGTAATAAGTATATTGGTATAAATTTGAGATTGGCCATAATTGGGAATAACCGTCAGGTTTAGCAAAATCATGGTTAGTGACACGTAATTGGTATAGTTTTCATACCAAAAGGCATAAATATGATATAGGGGGGAAAAAGGGGCATAAGAATAAATGTTGACAATTTACATTAAAAGGGTAATTAGGAAATAAGTAAATTAGGAATAATTTACTTATAGAATTTTGCCTAAATTAGGAAATGTAAATTTAAACAAATTAAAGGTTTATTAACGACATCTCTTTTAATAATAAACCAGAAAGTTCTAGGGTGACAGAGAGGATAGTGTCTAGGCTTGGGTTTGGAAAATACAAGTTTCCTGCTCTCCCTGGCTATCCCTAACTGATCCGACGAACGGGATGGTTACTTTCAAAGCTTGATTTGAAAATAAATTGAAACCCTTTGAACTTAGAAAACACGAATATGCCTAACCCGAGGTAAGACTGAGTTGCGATGTAAACCTGCCCGGAACCAACCGGCACATCCAGTAGTCGCAACAATACCTGTCTAATGTGAGTGGTAACGGCTTTAATTTATTTAGTTAAAGCTAGAAAAAGAATGGTAGGGTTAAGTTAACTAAGACACTTAACCAGTTCAACATGATAACTAGACTGATGGGTGGGGTTAGGTTCAGACTGACACATAACGTAGTTAAGCTAGAATGGGAGGGTTAAGTCCATAGGAACACTTAACCAACTTAACACAGTTAAGCTAGAATGGAAGGGTTATGTCTATAGGAACACTTAACCAACTTAACACAACCGAGCTAGAATGGGAGAGCTAATTCCATGGGGACACTTAACCAACTTAACATGGTAACAAGACAAGATTTGTAGGGGTTAAGTAACTGAGAAATACTTAGCCAAATTAACATGTGAACTAGACTCGAAGGCGGGGTTAAGTAAAGTTAATACACTTAGCCAAATTAATATGTTAACTAGACTAGAAGTTGGGGTTAAGTAAAATCTAATACACTTAGCCAATTTGATATGTTATCTGGGCTAGACCGTAGGGTTAAGTAAACTTGAACACTTAGCCATCAGATTATGATAAAGGAATGAGGTTAAGTCTAAAACATGAAGGGGTAATACTTAACCATTAATAACATGTTAGATAAGATAGACGGGCAAGGTTATGTTAAAAAGGAACACTTAACCAATACAGGGTGAATGGGTAGGGTTAAGTAATAAGAAATACTTAACCAATATAACTTGGTTTGTGGTGGGGTTAAGTCAACATGAATTACCGATAACACTTAACCAGTATAACAGGATAAATGAAGAGGGTTAAGTTGACTTGAATTGACTAATGACACTTAACCAATCCAAATTGACGGGAAAGGGAACTAAGTAGTAAACCTTAGAAAACAACGATTCTGGAAACTAAGTGGTAAATCTTAGTTAGTAAAACTAAGTAGTAATTCCTAGTATAACACGGGAAGGAGCGAATGTCCGTCTGAGTAGAAAGAAGGCCCCAACGAATTGGGTTACGAAGCCCGAGGCTTCGAGGGGACGTGAGGGTACTCTTGGTATCCCTCTGTGAGGCTGCAGATGATCCGCCTGGGCCCACAGAGGTTAAGGTCTGCGTAGAAGAACCGGGGGATTTGAGAATAGCTATCGAGTTTGCTTATATCATCTCACATAGATCGTCTAAATTCGGAGGAGATATTCCTTGGGTGCTTGTCTGATATTGGTTTAGGCCTTTGGGGCTTGAACTTGAGGGATATCGAGTTCGACTAGGATGGTTTGCGTGAGAGATGAATAGTTGTGGCAGGCACTCCAAAGAACACGTAGTGACCTTTCGACTCTTATAGTTATGGCATGGCAGATAAGAGGGAAACCTCTAATCATCTTTGTACGTATACCTGATACCGTGATTGACATCTCCCTGGCTATCCCTAACTGATCCGACGAACGGGATAGTTACTTTCAAAACTTGATTTGAAAATAAATTAAAACCCTTTGAACTTAGAAAACACGAATATTCCTAACTCGAGGTTAGACTGAGTTGCGATGTAAACCTGCCCGGAACCAACCTGCAACAATACCTGTCTAATGTGAGTGGTAACGGCTTTAATTTATTTAGTTAAAGCTAGAACAAGAATGGTAGGGTTAAGTTAACTAAGACACTTAACCAGTTCAACATGATAACTAGACTGATGGGTGGGGTTAGGTTCAGACTGACGCATAACGTAGTTAAGCTAGAATGGGTGGGTTAAGTCCATAGGAACACTTAACCAACTTAACACAGTTAAGCTAGAATGGGAGGGTTAAGTCTATAGGAACACTTAACCAACTTAACACAATCAAGCTAGAATGGGAGGGCTAAGTCCATGGGGACACTTAACCAACTTAACATGGTAATAAGACAAGATTTGTAGGGGTTAAGTAACTGAGAAATACTTAGCCAAATTAACATGTGAACTAGACTAGAAGGCGGGGTTAAGTAAAGTTAATACACTTAGCCAAATTAATATGTTAACTAGACTAGAAGTTGGGGATAAGTAAAATCTAATACACTTAGCCAATTTGATATGTTATCTGGGCTAGAAAGTAGGGTTAAGTAAACTTGAACACTTAACCATCAGATTATGATAAAGGAATGAGGTTAAGTCTAAAACATGAAGGGGTAATACTTAACCATTAATAACATGTTAGATAAGACAGACGGGCAAGGTTAAGTTAAAAAGGAACACTTAACCAATACAGGGTGAATGGGTAGGGTTAAGTAATAAGAAATACTTAACCAATATAACTTGGTTTGTGGTGGGGTTAAGTCAACATGAATTACCGATAACACTTAACCAGTATAATAGGATAAATGAAGAGGGTTAAGTTGACTTGAATTGACTAATGACACTTAACCAATCCAAATTGACGAGAAAGGGAACTAAGTAGTAAACCTTAGAAAACAACGATTCTGGAAACTAAGTGGTAAATCTTAGTTAGTAAATCTAAGTAGTAATTCCTAGTATAACACGGGAAGGAGCGAATGTCCGTCTGATTAGAAAGAAGGCTCCAACGAATTGGGTTATGAAGCCCGAGGCTTCGAGGGGACGTGAGGGTACTCTTGGTATCCCTCTGTGAGGCTGCAGATGATCCGCCTGGGCCCACAGAGGTTAAGGTCTGCGTAGAAGAACCAGGGGTATGCCTTGGTCGCAATATATATATATATATATATATATGGCAACCTAAAGACTAGGATGGACCGGCGTGATTCGGTGAGAAAACGGTAACCCTGTGATAGCAACTCGTCGTCTCCCATCCATCTTGAGTCAATCGAGATACGTGAAGCGGAAAGGCGGAGAACTCCAAAAGACCATATACTTGCTATCTAGTTATGGGTGAGGATGGCCATAGGATAGTACGGCACCGGGGGCCGGCGTATAGTTCTCATTTTTCAAGGCGTGCCTTTCATTAGTTGAGGGAGGGGTCAAGTGGGACCATAGCCACTGGAATAAAAACAGACCTTAACATCTGCATCGGCAGATACCTGAAAGCTCCCGACCGAGTTCTGTATTCCTTGACTTGCCCTTACACCGGACTCGGACTGCACATTACAGGACATGTGCATCTAGACAAGCGATAATGGTTCGCGATACATGCGTGGGGAAGTATAGGAACATATACACTCTAGGTAGGGTGTCCTAGACTTGGGGGCATCGATTGGACTAGGGGGCATAAACCCTGAATCCGAGAAGCGTTCAGCAGATAGCGTAAACTCTAGTTAAATCTAGAAAGTACTTGGTAGAAAACCCTAGATTAAATCTAGGTAACAAATAATAAATGTATGCCTGGAGGCAATGGAAACTACAGGAATTGGGATCACGTTATCGTTACTAGTTGGGACACTAGTTAGGCGGTGCAGAGATATAGAAACCAGTATAATAAGGAAATAGCGAAGCTGCGAAAGTATTAGAGCATATCCAGTTTATCTTAGCTTAGCATATCTTGTGTTAATCTTGTCTAATCTTGCCAACCCTATCATCATGGTGTTATCTTGTATTCTGTTAATTCATGTCGTTTTGTTTTCCCATGTTCACATGCTAGAAGTTACTGAACTTACCCAGGCTTTATGTCTGACTGTTTTTCTTTCGTCTTCTTTTCTTCCGTTCCCCCCCCCCCCCCCCCCGCCCCAGGTAGCGAAGGAGGGAATAGTATAGCTCAGGTTAAGTTGGACTGTCACTCTTTCCCAGCTTGAAGAATTGTCGAAGTTTACTTGGATTCTCTTATCAGATGCTATGGCTGGCTCTTGCTAAAATTGGGGAATATAAATGTATTTTTATGCTTCTTTATTTTGTAAGACAGATGACCCTCTGATATTGTAAAGAAATCTTTGTACAAACTATTTTATCAATAAAGCAAAGTTTTATTTTCCGCTGTTTCAATTCTGTCTGTCTTGTAATTTATCTGCATCTTTTACCCAAAAATGCTCCATAGAACTTAGTGCATTCCCTTTGTGAGTGAAACTAACAGATGTGGGGTGTTACACATGGTATCAGAGCTGAAGGTTACCAGATCCGATAAAGGATTTGAAAAATTATTTTCAAAATTGTTTTTAAAGAAGCATTTTCAAGAGAAAAGATTTGTTTTAAAGACATATTCCCCAAAGCCATACGCACTATCTTCTCTTCCTCTATTTAAATTATTGTCTCCTTCTTTCGTGAGTCTCTGGGCTCCTGGCTTTCTATGAGGTAACCTCATCGAAGGGCAAAGTAGTGCCCGGCTTCCATCCATAGCCGTAGTTGTTTCATCTATGGGCAGTTTTCTTTCGAAGCTTATAGGGTTTTCCAGACGATGGAGGCAGTTTTCAAGAGATTTGTCAACATGGTTACACACGGAAGGGGATGAGGAGATTGGCTAAGGAGCACAGCCCTAGGATGAAGAATTCATGGATGTAGGTTTAGCTCACGAAGGAGGAAGAAATTATAGACAAGAGGAAGTATCTTTACTAGGGTAGGATAGGGCATATAATTAAGGGCAAGGGCAAGAACGAGGATCATGATTTTCAGAAGGGCAAGTACATACTTTCGCCACCAAGCGTACCTAGGATAAGGGTAGTGAAGTTCTGTTGGAAGAGTCTAGTTTTGCTGTTCGTACTCTTTCCTTTGGTTTTAGCCCTTCGCATTTGTTCATATCCACAGTCTCTGCACCATAGTACTTAGATAGTAGAAAGATCCCACTAGAATCTCAAATACAATTGGTGGTCCGACCAGTTTATTTTTGGTTAGTAGGGATTTGAGAATAGCTATCGAGTTTGCTTATATCATCTCACATAGATCATCTAAATTCGGAGGAGATATTCCTTGGGTGCTTGTCTGATATTGGTTTAAGCCTTTTGGGGCTTGTACTTGAGGGATGTCGAGTTCGACTAGGATGGTTTGCGTGAGAGATGAATAGTTGTGGCAGGCACTCCAAAGAACACGTAGTGACCTTTCGACTCTTATAGTTATGGCGTGGCAGATAAGAGGGAAACCTCTAATCATCTTAGTACGTATACCTGGTACCGTGATTGACATCTGTTTATTCTGGAAATGGAGATCCAGAACTTCACAATCGTGAAGTTAAATTAGTTAGGATACAGTGAAGAAAAGCTCAAGAAGGCTAGATACTAGCATCATACCCTTTTCCTTAAGGGTGCATCCTTGATTTCTTTGTTTTAGGAGCTTTACGCATAATTGTTTCTCTCTTTCCAAAGTATATCCTCTAGGTCATATCTTCGATCCTTAGGAAGAAGCCAATGGATGTAAACATGTGTTTGAGAGATGTTATGGTTGATGGTTGCAAGTGGTTGCTAATGGATGCTCGTGGATGCATATGCATACGTATTAGGCACTAGATCAGTTCAGACGCTTTCATATTGCATTTACAGATATGTTTTTGTTTGTAAATTGAACTTGATATGTTATCATATGGGTGTTGCATGTGGATGAATGGCTGTGCACGCATGTAGTATTTACGTAACTAGGGTGCTTGCATACATGATTGGACGCATGGCACTGACATGATTCGCATTTAGGAGGTCGACTGAATCAGTAGACAGCCTGATTTTACATTAGATAAAGACATATACACACACTATGCATATGAACATGAAAGCATTAGAAATCTTTTAAGGACAATGGATGCCTGTGATTGAATGGTTGAGTAGATGGGTGATTGGATGGTAGGACACATTCTTCCTAACTTGAAGATTTCGGGTACGAAATCCTTTTAAGTGGGGGAGAATGTAACACCCCGTAATTCTGTAACGCTTAGATTCACAAATCAAGGAAGAATTAAAAGTTAGAATCAAAATCAAGGGAAACGGGCTACGCCATTGTGTTCGTCTCGGAATTTTGCATGAAAACGAGTCCGAGTTTGCGTAAATCGGAGTCCGTATAAGGGAGATATGGCCTCCGGAAGTTTCAGAATTCAGTTTAAAATTCGAACGGACAGAAAACAAATTCAAATTTCGAAAATCGGGCCGGATTGCCCAGGGCGGGAATTTTCCCGCCCAAGACACCTAGGTCGACTGGGTAGTCAACCTGGGCTACCCAAGTGGACTGGGTAGTTGACCTGGGGCACCCAGGTCGACTACATAGTCGACCTGGGGGTCGACCCCCCTGTTTTTCCAGCTTTCTGCACCTTGTTCGTTCTGATGTATTTGGTCGCGTTTTCAGACCAGGTTCGTCCACCTAACACTATATAAACAGTCCTGGTCATCTTCTCTATTCACAATTCTTCTCTACCCTTATGCTGCAAAGATTCTTAGGAAACATGGCTTCTTCTCCTCCTCTTAATTAAATAATAAATAGAATAATATATATATAATAAATCAAGACGAGGAGATGCTGCTCAAAAGACTTTCAAGAAGAAGAGATTCAAGCTAGGATTCAAAAGGAGGTTCAAACGACTTCAACGACTGATTTTCTACGAATCATAGCAACGCCATCTTTCTTTTCTAATCTAAATCTCTGTAAGTCAGTTATTTCTAGATTTGAACGTTTCTCTTTTCATGACATGAAATTAAAAGAATAAAAGAGTATGCCAATTCTTTCTATTTGAATCAGTGCCTATTTCTTGGACCAAATTAAGAACTGTTGATTCGAGGACAAATAAGACTGTGACTATGAAACTATGGACCTTAGAACCATATGCCTCTACGACTATGAACATTGCCTATGACTATGAACATTGCCTATGACTATGAACATTGCCTATGACTATGGACATTGCCTATGACTATGAACATTGCCTATGACTGTGACTGTGACTATGAGGATTATTTCCTTGACTAAGCCTATGCCTTTGATTAGGAAACATAAACTATTGCCTATGACATAACAAAGACATCTGTGATTAAACACCTATGATTCATGACTAGGAAAGTGTTGCTCAAAGTTCTGTGATTATGAGATTGTGTCTAAACCCGATTATTTATTCTGCCTGTCCTTGATTTTCTTTGGTTTTAGACCATGGGAATTTACCTATTAAGTTAGGTCTACCCATGTTCTTGAACCTGCGTCTCTAATCTGTCTATCCTTGGTTTTAGACCTTGGGAATTTACCTATTAAGTTAGGTCTACCCATGTTCTTGAACCAACGTCGTTATTCAACCCTTTTTATGCCAGTTAGTATGTCTATCTTTTACATAGCATCTTTGGTTCATTCCCTATTTTCTACGAGTCTAGATTTATCGATAATCTAGATTGAATCGCAATTATACGAACGGTGGGAATAAGATTTGGGCATAATGTGAAATGTGCTAAAAACATAGTTATAAACTTGGAATTTGGCATAAATTGGGAACATGAATTATGGCATGTTCATAGAAATACAAATTGAATAAATTTAACATGAATTATAGGATGTTTAATTTGAATCTAGCCTTTACATGAGTTATGAACTAGAATTATAAGTCTAGTTTGACGTGAACTGTAATTAGAATGTTAAACCAGGATAGGATTAGCTAATTTGGCATAATAAGTATATTGGTATAAATTTGAGATTGGCCATAGTTGGGAATAACCATCAGGTTTAGGAAAATCATGGTTAGTGACACGTAATTGGTATAGTTTTCATACTAAAAGGCATAAATATGATATAGGGGGGAAAAGGGGCATAAGAATAAATGTTGACAATTTACATTAAAAGAGTAATTAGGAAATAAGTAAATTAGGAATAATTTACTTATAGAATTTTGCCTAAATGAGGAAATGTAAATTTAAACAAATTAAAGGTTTATTAACGACATCTCTTTTAATAATAAACCAGAAAGTTCTAGGGTGACAGAGAGGATAGTGTCTAGGCTTGGGTTTGGAAAATACAAGTTTCCTGCTCTCCCTGGCTATCCCTAACTGATCCGAAGAACGGGATGGTTACTTTCAAAACTTGATTTGAAAATAAATTGAAACCCTTTGAACTTAGAAAACACGAATATGCCTAACCCGAGGTTAGACTGAGTTGCGATGTAAACCTTCCCGGAACCAACCGGCACATCCAGTAGTCGCAACAATACCTGTCTAATGTGAGTGGTAACGGCTTTAATTTATTTAGTTAAAGCTAGAACAAGAATGGTAGGGTTAAGTTAACTAAGACACTTAACCAGTTCAACATGATAACTAGACTGATGGGTAGGGTTAGGTTCAGACTGACACATAACGTAGTTAAGCTAGAATGGGAGGGTTAAGTCCATAGGAACACTTAACCAACTTAACACAGTTAAGCTAGAATGGGAGGGTTAAGTCTATAGGAACACTTAACCAACTTAACACAATCGAGCTAGAATGGAAGGGCTAAGTCCATGGGGACACTTAACCAACTTAACATGGTAACAAGACAAGATTTGTAGGGGTTAAGTAACTGAGAAATACTTAGCCAAATTAACATGTGAACTAGACTAGAAGGCGGGGTTAAGTAAAGTTAATACACTTAGCCAAATCAATATGTTAACTAGACTAGAAGTTGGGGTTAAGTAAAATCTAATACACTTAGCCAATTTGATATGTTATCTGGGCTAGACCGTAGGGTTAAGTAAACTTGAACACTTAACCATCAGATTATGATAAAGGAATGAGGTTAAGTCTAAAACATGAAGGGGTAGTACTTAACCATTAATAACATGTTAGATAAGACAGACGGCCAAGGTTAAGTTAAAAAGGAACACTTAACCAATACAGGGTGAATGGGTAGGGTTAAGTAATAAGAAATACTTAACCAATATAACTTGGTTTGTGGTGGGGTTAAGTCAACATGAATTACCGATAACACTTAACTAGTATAACAGGATAAATGAAGAGGGTTAAGTTGACTTGAATTGACTAATGACACTTAACCAATCCAAATTGACGGGAAAGGGAACTAAGTAGTAAACCTTAGAAATCAACGATTCTGGAAACTAAGTGGTAAATCTTAGTTAGTAAAACTAAGTAGTAATTCCTAGTATAACACGGGAAGGAGCGAATGTCCGTCTAAGTAAAAAGAAGGCTCCAACGAATTGGGTTACGAAGCCCGAGGCTTCGAGGGGACATGAGGGTACTTTTGGTATCCCTCTGTGAGGCTGTAGATGATCCGCCTGGGCCCACAGAGGTTAAGGTCTGCGTAGAAGAACCAGGGGTATGCCTTGGTTGCAATATATATGTGGCAACCTAAAGACTACGATGGACCGGTGTGATTCGGCGAGAAAACGGTAACCCTGTGATAGCAACTCTTCGTCTACCATCCATCTTGAGTCAATCGAGATACGTGAAGCGGAAAGGCGGTGAACTCCAAAAGACCATATACTTGCTATCTAGTTATGGGTGAGGATGGCCATAGGATAGTAGGGCATCGGGGGCCGGCGTATAGTTCTCATTTTTCAAGGTGTGCCTTTCATTAGTTGAGGGAGGGGTCAAGTGGGTCCATAGCCATTGGAATAAAAACAGACCTTAGCATCTGTGTCGACAGATACCTGAAAGCTCCCGACCGAGTTCTGTATTCCTTGACTTGCCCTGACACAGGACTCGGACTGCACATTACAGGACATGTGCATCTAGACAAGCGATAACGGTTCGCGATATATGCGTGGGGAAGTATAGGAACATATACCACTCTAGGTAGTGTGTCCTAGACTTGGGGGCATCGATTGGACTAGGGGCATAAACCCTGAATCCGAGAAGCATTCAGCAGATAGCGTAAACTCTAGTTAAATCTAGAAAGTACTTGGTAGAAAACCCTAGATTAAATCTAGGTAACAAATAATAAATGTATGCCTGAAGGCAACGGAAACTACAGGGATTGGGATCACGTTATCGTTACTAGTTGGGACACTAGTTAGGCGGTGCAGAGATATAGAAACCAGTATAACAAGGAAATAGCGAAGCGACGAAAGTATTAGAGCATATCCAGTTTATCTTAGCTTAGCGTATCTTGTGTTAATCTTGTCTAAACTTGCCAACCCTATCATCATGGTGTTATCTTGTATTCAGTTAATTCATGTCGTTTTGTTTTCCCATGTTCACATGCTAGAAGTTACTGAACTTACTCAGGCTTTATGTCTGACTCTGTTTTTCTTTCGTCTTCTTTTCTTCCGTTTCCCCCCAGGTAGCGAAGGAGGGAATAGTATAGCTCAGGTTAAGTTGGACTGTCACTCTTTCCCAGCTTGAAGAATTGTCGAAGTTTGCTTGGATTCTCTTATCAGATGTTATGGCTGGCTCTTGCTAAAATTGGGGAATATAAATGTATTTTTATGCTTCTTTATTTTGTAAGACAGATGACACTCTGATATTGTAAAGAAATTCTTATACAAACTATTTTATCAATAAAGCAAAGTTTTATTTTCCGCTGTTTAAATTCTGTCTGTCTTGTAATTTATCTGCATCTTTTACCCAAAAATGCTCCACAGAACTTAGTTCATTCCCTTTGTGAGTGACACTAACGGATGTGGGGTGTTACAACTTTGATCATCCAATCCTTTGCTACGATCACTCTGCCCCATGGACTCACGATGACCCCACTACACTATTCCATAGCTACTAATCATTTGCTATGTCCACTCTGCCCCATGGAGTCATGACAACTCCATTGCACTAGCTCATAGCCTTGTTATGATCACTTTGCCCAAAGGAGTCATAACAACTCCACTGCACTGATCCATAGCCGCTAATCCGTCTCACAGTGGTGAGTCAAAGCTGTAGACATCGATAACCCATTTGCACATGTCCCGCAGCAAAGTCCGACTCATGAAGGTCAACTCATTGGTTCTCATCTGGATCCTGAGTTACTACCTTTGCATCTTGGGTTTTGGTCATCATCCCGGTTCGTGACTCTTCAACTCCTCAGTTCATAACTCATCGGTCCACAGTCTTCCAAGTCAGTTCGTGACATCGATTCATGAGCCCTGCTTGTAGGCCACCTTCGGTTCATGGAGTCCACTCGTGAATCCTGTCCTGGTCGTGATGGTGAGATCGGGTCGTAACCTTCCTCTTGGTTCGTCGCCCTACGGCCGACTCGTGGCATCATGTTTGAGTCATGGTCTCCATCACAGCTCGTGGTGCTCTGGTTCAGTTCGTGAGTCATCACCATGGTTCGTGGATCGGACTCATACATCTCTGGTCTGCTAGTGATCTCCTAGTCGCAGGAACAAAGTCAGTTCGTGATACATCATTCCAGTTCATGGGGGTGGCCATGATCGGCATCGCGATGCCTGCTCACGAACGGGCTGGTCTGACCAATTTCTGCAACTTTTCCAACAAGCAATTTACGCCATACGACGGTGTTTTTGACCATTCTAACTTTTCTAAACAATCAAAAAATATTCCAAATAGTAATAGCAACATGTTCAATCAACCATAAACACCAAAGCAACAATATAACATGTTAATATGGATCAAATATACCCAAAACCCATGTTTTCGGCTTAATCATATTTTAATCAAATCTAACATTAGGATTAGCAAACTAATTCCAAATTAACCCAAATTTCTAACAGAGGCATAAAATAATATTTAAGAATTTCTACATATTTTTCCAAAATTTTAACATGCATGAATTCATTAATTAACACTAATCAACCCTAATTAGCCGTAATTGGTGAAAAACAATGCAAATCACTCACCTTAGCCACAAATGAACTATAGATCTGAACTTTACTACTGCTTTGAGTCGAATTCCTATGCAACACAACAGGTCCATCTCTGATTTGGTATTGATTTGCCTTGATTTGATGTAGCTTAGCTTAATCATTGATTAGAAGGCGATTTGAGATGAATTTAGAAGGTGGAGGCCATTGCTAGGGTTGAACAGAAAGTTTGTGGCTGCTGGAAAATGACAAAGGAGGGTTCCTATAGCCCCTATCAGCCCTTAAGCATCCCTAATCCTGATATATCTAATGGGCCTAGCTGCTAATCACTCTGAGTAGGCCCGATTAAGCTGTTTTTCAACTTCTAAACCATGTTTCAGGTATATCTCTCAAACGGTAAGTCCGTTTGGCTAATATGACCACTTTACGGAAAGGTAAACCATCATCCGAATCCAATGGAAGTAATTTCAGGTCAAAACTCCTTACCAATCAAAATTTATAGGCGAAACGGGATTTGCCAGGGGCAGAACGGTCATTTAAAAATCGGAAAAAATCATGAATATGGGAAATGACCCCAATAGTCGTTCCCTAAAGTTACACGACTATACAACTTCGTATGAAAATGAAATAAATATTCTACGATCCTCCAATGCGTAGAATGCGAGTCATTACATTCTTCCTCCCCAAGAAATTTCACCCTCGAAATTCCTTAACCAAAACATACAATGGGCCCCGCAAGCCTATCAACCATTTACAAACAATCAAACACATAATAACACAAGCCTATCCTAGCATGCAGAATAACTATATCGTAGTTTAAATTTTACCAAGCAAATAGTTCTGGATACGACTTCCTTATGCTCTCCTTTGTTTCCCACACACAGTCATTTTCATTCTTGCCCCACTGAACCTTGACCAGTTTCATCATCTTCCTTCGAGCTTGCTTCGTATCGTACTCGACAATACAGATCGGCTTGCGGTTCCCCACCGCCTCGGGTTCTACTTCGAAGATATCCAACTGATCCGGTGAAATAGTCATATCAGAGTCATGCATGTACTTCCTTAACTGGCAAACATGAAATATGTCGTGAACTCCCGCTCTCTGGCCAGGCAACCCAACTTTATATGCCAAATTCCCAACTTGCTCGAGAACTAGGAATGGACCAACAAATCTTGGTGCCAACTTTCCTTTTCTACCAAATCTAATCACATTCTTCAACGGAGCGATCTTGACAAATACTAAGTCGCCCACGAAGAATTTCAAATCTCTTCGCCTTTTATCAGCATAACTCTTCTGCCTATCTTGGGCAACCTTCATCCGCTGTTGGATAATCTTGATCTTACCTAAAGTTTCTCTTATTACATCTGGCCTAATTACAAATTTCTCACTGGTTTCCAACCAACACGATGGTGAGTTGCACATCTTTCGTACAAAGCTTCAAATGGAGCTATACCAATACTGGATTGATAACTATTATTATATGCGAACTCCACTAGATGCAAAGGGTCATCCCATGACCCTCCAAAATCTAATATGCAAGCTCTCAAGAGATCTTCTAATACTCGATTCACCTTCTCTGTTTGACCGTCGGCTTGAGGATGGTACGCGGTACTTAGATGTAATTCTGACCCTAAAGCCTCTTGTAAGCTCTTCCAAAATCCACTAGTAAACAATGGATCTCGGTCATTCACAATGCCTTTGGGTACTCCACGAAATCTCACTACCCACTTCATTTACAGTTCTGCTAAATTAGCTGCTGTTTTGTTTGACTTGACCGGTCTAAACCTTGCACTCTTGGTCAAGCGATCTACAATCACCCAAATACTTTCATAACCCGATCTAGTCCTTGGTAAACCATCAATGAAATCCACTGAGACTTGTTCCCATTTCCATTTAGGAATTTCCAATGGTTGTAACAAACCACTTGGTTTCTTTTGTTCAGCTTTAACTAGCTGGCAGTTGATGCATTTGGATAAAAAGTTCCCAACATCTCTTTTCATCCCTTCCCAGTAGTAGGTATGCTTCATGTCTTGATACATTTTGTTACCACCGGTATGTATAGTCAGTTTTGAGTGATGACATTCTCTAAGCACTTCATCTCTCAATCCATCGACATTGGGCACAACTAGTCTCGCATTCTTTCTAAGCCATCCATCTCAATCAAGCCCATACTTGTTCATCTCCACATCGATTCCCATTTCTAACTTGGAGATGATTTCTAATAGATTAGGATTGTCCCTCTGATTGGAACCAATCCGCTCAATCAAAGTGGGTTTGATCGTCAAACTAGCTACCATCTCTGGATACAATTCACACTTTGGTCTAAAATCATACCCTGCGATATACTCCAGTTGCTTCCATTCCAGAAACATAGCCCTTAAACTGGCATGTCTCCTACTCAATGCATCAACTACCACATTGCCTTTTCCTAATGTATATGCGATATTGAAATCATAGGAAGCCAAAAATTCTAACCATCTTTGCTGTCAGAGATTTAGATCCTTCTGAGAGAAGAGATACTTTAACGACTTATGATCGGTAAACAACTCGAATCTTTCTCCTAAGAGATAGTGTCTCCACATCTTCAACGCGAATACGATCGCAACTAATTCCAAATCATGGGTAGGATATCTTTTCTCATGCGGTTTCAATTGCCGACTAGCATAAGCTACAACCCTACCTCCTTGCATCAGTATAGCACCTAGTTCGGTACCATAGGCATCCGTGTATACCGTCGTCTCTTCATTCCCCTTAGGATTAACTAACACTGGTGCACACGTCAACTTTTCCTTTAGACTCTTAAATGCATTCTCACACCTTTCATCCCAGACGAAAGCTTGATTCTTCTTGGTCAACTGAGTTAATGGTGTCGCTATCTTG
The DNA here is from genome assembly GCA_030737875.1 of Allium sativum. Classification (NCBI taxonomy): domain Eukaryota; kingdom Viridiplantae; phylum Streptophyta; class Magnoliopsida; order Asparagales; family Amaryllidaceae; genus Allium; species Allium sativum. The sequence continues at coordinate 130,970,953 of CM060927.1, read as the reverse complement.
GAGAAGTCCTGGACGAACTTACGATAATATCTAGCTAATCCCAAAAAACTTCTCAGGTCTGTTGCATTCTTGGGCGTAGACCAACCCTGTACTCTAACCACCTTCGCAGGATCCACGAAAATACCGTTCACTAAAACAATATGGCCCAAGAATCTCACTTCCCTCCTCCAAAAGTGACATTTAGAAAATTTTGCTTTTAGTTGGTGCTTTCTCAGCACCTCCATCACTATCCTCAAATGTTCCTTGTGTTCTTCCTCTGTACTCGAGTAAATAAGGATATCATCCACGAACACAAGAACAAACTTATTCAATTGGTCTCTGAATATCCTATTCATAAGATCCACAAAATATGTTGGTGCATTGGTCAACCCGAATGGCATGACAGACTACTCATAGAATCCAGACGGCATCCGAAAGGCCTTTTTAGGAATACTCTCAGATGCTACTCGGAGCTAATGAAACCTGTCGCGAGGTCCAACTGGGAGAACACTCTTGCTCCTTCAAGTTGATCAAGCACATTATCTATCCGTGGAAGATGATACTTATTCTTCCTAGTCACTTTATTCAACTCGCGATATAGTACACACATAAATGAAGGGAACCATCTGCCTTAGTGGAAAATACAACTGGTGCTCCCCACTTGAAGACACTTCTTCAGATAAATCCCTTCTTCAAAAGATCGCTTACTTGCACCCCGAGCTCTTGCTGCTCCCTTGGTGCCATACGACAAAGTGGCATCACTATAGGTCTAGCATCTTTCACTAAATCAATAAGGAACTCAATCTCTCGGTGTGGTGGAAGTCCGGTCACTTCCCCGAAGATGTCAGGATACTGGCTAGCAATGGGAACCCCTGATAACTCATCGTATGGAATGTTGTGGGAATTTAGAAAACTAGCCATCACTTCATCACCCCTGATAACTCGTCCTATGGAATGTCGAGGGAATTTAGAAAAATAGCCATCACCTCATCACTAGCTAGTCCACCAAACACTATCCACCACCTGTCATACGCCCTAATAGTCACCGAAAATCCCTCACAGTATACCACCACCCCATATTTTGGGAGCCAATCCACTCCCAAAATAATGCCAAACCCAGTAAATCCCAAAACAAAGCAATCACAAGCAAACATACATCCATGACTCGATAAGTCCAAATTTCGACAGATCATACTAAGGCAAGTCGAACCACCAATCGGGTTTGTCACCACTAAAGGTCTATCGACTATCCCGGGTTCCAATTCCAAACTATCTACCAGGTCACTAGATATGAAGGAATGGGAGGCCCTAGTATCAAAAAATACTCGAACAGGAACATCATAAATAGAAAGCATACCTTGAATGGCGACATTATTTCCTTTCTCCACCGCAGTTGGGGCATTCGACGAAGAAGGAACAACATTAGTAGCATATGCTTTCATAACCTGCTTCTCTTTAGGATGTTGTGGACATTTATCCTTATGATGTCCCACTTGGACGCAGTTGAAGCACTTCCTGTCCACTGGCTTTGCTCGACATTCTTTAGCATAGTGGCCCTTTTTGCCACAGCTAAAGCACTCTACATCTTTCCTGTCTTCCTTTTTATGACCATCCTTAGCTTGGTTCTGCTTCCTCTTATTCTAGGAATTATTCTTGCCTCCACCGCTTGCCTGCGGCTTTGGCCCCTCTGCAGATGCAACAGCGACTTCAGTCTTGGGCTTAGGATAAAGGCTCTCTGATCTCAATGCTTTCCCAACAATCGATTCAAAAGTCTCATCAATATGGTTTATAAGCCTTTCCCCCAAGTACTGATCTAAGCCAGTTATGAACTTCACATTCTTTTTCTCAGGAGTATCAATAAGGGATAATCCATACTTCGATAAAGTATCGAACTCAGCAATATACTCCGAGATTGCCCTACCATTATATTTAAGCTCCAAGAACTTTCTAAACAACACTGAAATCTGGGCGACTGCGATAAACTTATTACTGAATCAGGTCTTAAACTGACCCCAAGTAACTTGATCCTCAGGGGTGGCTGCCTGAATAGCGTCCCACCAATTCATAGACCGTCCTTGCAGCTGGCGGGATGCTAGCTTTCTCTTCATTGCGTCTTCGATTCCCAGATCCTCGATGATACGCTAACAACTATCAAGCTGTAACACCCCACCTCCGTTAAGGTCACTCACAAAGGGATTGCCTTAACTTTGGTGGAGCATTTTAGTAAACAGAACAGAAACTTACAAGACAGATAAAACAATACTTGAAAATTTTATAACTTTATTACAACAGAAACCGAAATAAGCTTGGTTACATCCTTTCAAATCACAGAATCAGAATTCAAGTACAAAATATCAGTCTTGTACAAAAGCCTTCAGAATGCATAGTTTAAAATCATAATCCCCACAGAAGAAGACAAGCCATACTTTAAGCACTTCAAGCGGAAGAAATCCGGATCAAGCTAGAGTACTCCCTTCTACAAAACCTGGGGGGGAAACGGAAGAAAGGAGGCGAAACGACAAGGGTTAGACAAAAAGTGTGGCAAGTCCAGTGATTTTCAGTTATGAACAGATAATAATAACATGACATGAAAATAAAACTGGATGAGAGATAATAGTAACAGGTGTAGCGGATATTACAGAAGAACATAATGACATAAGCTATTTCTTTACACTTCTCTGCACTAATACTAGTATAACAGGATTAGGTGTCACCCTAATGTCTAAACTGAAACAGAAACGGGTACAGAATAATTTCCACAGAAGAGAGTGCTAGTAATGGGCCTTTACCACCCAAACAGAAACAGACAGAAGCAGAACAAATTAATCCCTACGGAAACAGAATGTAGAATTAGGTGTACACTAGTAATGGGCCTTTACCACCCGAACAGACGGTACCACACAGAAACAGACAGGTGTTACCACCCAACAGAAACAGACGGTACCAACAGAAACAGACAGAACTAAGTGTACCCTAAAACCCTACCCCAAGCGATCGGCTCCCTAATACATAAATACCCTGTGTCGGCCCCACAGTAGGGTGTATCACTCCCTAAAGTGACAACCAATTGGCACAGACCTATTTACAGATGTCACGGCGTCTAACATCCTCAGAGGCAGACCGGGATCCATGCACGCACATGACCCGGTTGGAACGCACCATCAACACCCCTCGCCATTATCAGAATGAACCGCTTATAATTAGTTCAGTAAGCGTGCCCGGACCCTACCTACTGTTGGGTCAAAATTTTGATACCAGAAAAGGGTTACTGACTAATATGGGCCCCAAACAACAGATGACACAAGTAATTCCCTTCCTATCCTTGTGTCCCCAGACTAACAGATTTCAGATTAACTTGTTTACAAATCCAGACATACAGAATTCAGATCAACTAGTTCACAGACAAGTTTTCAGACTAACAGATCAGATATACAGATTTAACAGACTTACCGATTAACCAGTTACAGATTAACAGACTTACAGATTTGTCTAACTTTGTAATTGGGCCTACAGATTCACGGAATAGATTTATTAAATTCATCAGTCTAATGGGTTTAACCCTATCTTCCCAACACGTTTTAGACATCATATTTATCTCAGATTTTCATTAATTAAATATTAATGCCCAGACCTCTCACATTTGACTGACTGTTTGCGGCTACTGGTTAGGCCGGTTGGTTCCGGGCAGGTTTCTACCACAAACTGAGTCTAACCTCGGGTTTCAAGCACGTTATGACTAACTTCTCACATTAGAACCTATTGTTTGCGGCCACTGGATGTGCCGGGCGGTTCCGGGCAGAATTACGCCGCAAACTCATTCTAACCTCGAGTTAGCCATGTTTATCTTCGCGGCCAATTAATTAATAATTTACCATTTATGCCCACGCCTAATATACATGTCAATTATTCATAGCTAATTCAGATTATGTCAATAACAGACTGAATATATCAACTTAACAGATATAGCAGATAACAGATTTTAGCAGATTAGGCGACTTAACGGATCCAGCAGATTAAGTAATTTAGCAGATTTAGCATATAATAGATTTGGCATTTTCAGCAGACTTAGCAGATGACAGATTTGGTAGATGAACAGATCTAGCAGACTAGGCAGTAGAGCAGAACTAGCAGATTAAGCAATATAACAGAACTAGCAGATTAGGCAATATAACAGAAATAGCAGATTAGGCAAATATAGCAGAACTAGCAAATTAGGCAAATATAACAGATTTAATCATTCCTTAAAGTTTCACAAACATATCTTGCCTAATTATAAATTTGGCCTAAGTTTGCATGCCTAAATAGTTGTCATGATTCACACTATGATCATATACCCCACGTTTGCATTGAATTTACATGTTACAGATTATAGTCATAATTTACATGTCCCAATTTAGTTCAACTTGCCTAGTACAAAAGATTCACATATAAATTATACCAAATATAGCCACCGATTTCAATGCATGTCATATATTCAAAAATCTCCTACTTAGGTGTTATTCACATTTGATAGTTATCAAATCTTAATATAGATCTTCACACCTAAGTCATATTCTCTTTCAAATCATGAATTGTCATATAAACAATATGCCCAACAATCTAGTTATAACAGATCTTAATTCAAAATATGCATTATGTCCAATGTCTCAAGTCACATGTTAACATACCATGGTTCCTCTTCTTCCAATTCACAGAATATGCATAGATCTAAATCTAGTTTACAACCTATGTCCTTTTTCTTAAATCAGTCACAGATTACCCATGTCCAATTATGCCACATTCATTATTTGTCCCAAACAATTTAGCGTTCGTGCGTTAATCTCTTAGGAGATTGGCGCAGGCTCATAGTAGCCTGGCTATAGAACAGAAAGAAGAAGAGATACAGAATAAAATAGATCAGAACAGAACATACACCATCTCAAATTCAGATTTACAATCATGTCACAATTATGATTAAAGTTTATATCGGAAAATAACTGCACTTGCCTTGGTTGGATTAAAGAAAGATAGTTGTAGCGACGTTAGTTGATCTTCTTTAACCGTTGTTGAAGTTTCAAGCTTGAATTGAGTTGCTTAGGTTGATGTTGATTAGCTTCTAGTTTTGATTCCAACAGAGTAGCGACGCCATTTTTATTTTTTATTTAGAACAGAGGCAGAGTAGAAGCAGAATAGAATTGTGTGTAGAGAAGGCTAGGTTTGGGGCTGTTTAAATAGGTTTAGGCAGACGAATCTAGGCAGAAAACGAGACTAGATACGTAAGAATGCACCCAAGCCCAAAACCAGGTTCGGGGACTAGGTCGACCCCCAGGTCGACTGCCCAGTCGACCTGGTCTGGGGGGTCGACTGCCCAGTCGACTCCCCAGTCGACCTGGGTCTGGGGGGGTCGACTGCCCAGTCGATTCCCCGGTCGACCTGGGTCTGGGCGGGAAATTTCCCGCCCAGTCTGTTCTGCGTTTGAAATTCGAATTTTGAATTCGAATTCGAGCTGTTTTGAACTCTGAATATTTCTGAAACTTTGGAGGGCCATAACTTGGTCATACGGACTCCGATTCTCACAAACTCGGACTCGTTTTCAAGCAGAATTTCGAGACGAACGCAATGGCGCAACCCGTTTTCCCTGATTCTTATTTTATATTTTAATTATCCTCTGATTTGTTACTTATACGTTCACAGAAAATACAGGGTGTTACACAAGCCAATCCTGAACTTCAGTAGTCAATTCCGTTCCGTGGAAAGACTTCCCACCAATATTATCATAATCCTTACAGAGCATGGTGAAATCAGCCCTAGGTGCATGCACCGCTGCACCACCACCATTTGCAGCATTAGGAGCTGCTCCCTAAACATCTCTCAGCATCTCTCGCATAAAGGTAGTAAACATTATCCTCATGTCAGAAGCATTCCTATTATTGGCTCCTAAACCAGTATTCCTCATATATCGGCTCATTGTTCAATCTGTAAAGAGAAAACAATCAACCATCTCTTCAGTGGTGCCAGTGCAGTGGGACTTCATCCTTAGATATACTAATACTATATATATAACTTTTGAAAACCCAAGATATAACAAATACGCGCTCGCATATACGTATTATCTCTCCCTAATGTCATTCCCTAGGTTAATTACGCAACCTAGAGCTCTAATACCAAGTGTGACGGCCCGCCCCGCACCAGCCAACATTTCCAATGAAATACGCCGTGTCGATGCCTAACCAGTACGGGACGGTCGTCAAATGAAAGGAAAAAGAAGGGGATTTGAAACTTGAATTATCGCAGAACCTGTAGTCTATCTCACAACGCATGGAACAAAATATAATAATAACATAACTTGATATAAAACAAGCGAGATAGTGCATAAGCTGAAAACTAAACCATCATAACAGCGGAAAAATTCAAAATATAGCTTATGATCCAGACCATCCTTATTACAACTTTTAAACTGTATCTCAAACAAAATAAGAAGGTACACTACTAATTCCCAAAGTAGTGACCATCAATAACACAGGGAGAATATATGGAAATGATACGTGTAGGCCTCCTACTCGTCTCTGGGTGTCTACTCGTGCATAATCACCTGATCTATCTCTTGTCTGTCTGTTTAAGAGTACCTAGAGTAATAAGAAGAGACATAAAACTCAAGGTTAGAAAAAAGTATGGTATGAGCGATAAGTAGCAAAACAGAACAAAACAGGTATACATAACTATACCAGAACCTGGACCTGCAAGTAAAGAGTTAGCCCAACATCATGTACAATACTCTAAGGTAGCACTAGCACATGGTGTGAAAATAATGGGGAGGTGGTGTGCATGTCATGGTGATAGAAAACATCAGATATAGCAATCATCTTCACATGTCTCACTCAATGCGTAAAGCATACGATATCAACCGCTTTGATCACCCAATCCTTTGCTACGATCACTCTGCCCCATGGAGTCACGATGACTCCACTGCACTGATCCATAGCCATTAATCCTTTACTCTGTCCACTATGCCCAATGGAGTCATGAAAACTCCACTGCACTGGCTCATAGCCTTGCTACGATCACTTTGCCCCATGGAGTCATAACAACTCCACTGCACTGATCCACAGCCGCTAATCCGTCTCTCAGTGGCAAGTCAAAGCTGTAGACATCGATAACCCCTTTGCACATGTCCCACAGCAAATTTCAACTCATGAAGTTAACTCGTTGGTTCCCATCTGGATCCTGAGTTAATACTTCTCATTTGGACTACCTTTGCATCTCGTGTTTTGGTCATCATCCCGTTTCGTGACTCTTCGGCTCCTCAGTTCATAACTCGTCGATCCACGGTCTTCCATGTCGGTTCGTGACATCGATTCTTGAGCCCTACTTGAGTGTCACCTTTGGGTCGTGGGGTCCACTCGTGAATCCTGTCATGGTCGGGATGGAGAGCTCGGGTCATGACCTTCCTCCTGGTCTGTGGCCCTTCAGCCAGCTCGTGGCATCATGGTCGAGTCGTGGTCTCCATCTTAGCTCGTGGTGCTCTGGTTCGGTTCGTGAGTCGTCACCATGGTTCATGGTTCAGACTCGTACAACTCTGGTTCGCTCGTGATCTCCTGGTCATGGGAACAAAGGTGGTTCGTGATACATCATTCCGTTTCATGGGGTGGTCATGATCGGCGTTGTGATGCCTGCTCATGAAGGGGCTGGTCTGACCAATTTCTCCAACCTTTTGCAGCAAGCAATTTACGCCATATGACGACATTTTCGACCATTCTAACTTTGCTAAATAATCACAAAACATTCCAAATAGTAATAGCAACATGCACAATCAACCATAAACACCAAAGCAACAATATAACATGTTAATATGGATCAAACATACCCAAAATGCATGTTTTCCCCTTAATCATATTTTAATCAAATCTAACATTAGGATTAGCAAACTTATTCCATATTTCTAACAGAGGCATAAAATAATATTTAAGCATTTCTACATATTTTTCCAGAATTTTAACATGCATAAATTCGTTAATTAACACTAATCACCTCTAATTAGCCGTAATTAGTGAAAAACAATGCAAATCACTCACCTTAGCCACTAATGAATTATAGATCTGAACTTTACTACTGTTTTGGGTCGATTTCCTATGCAACACAGCAGCTCCAACTCTGATTTGGTGTTGATTTACCTTGATTTGATGTAGTTTAACTTAATCCTCGATTAGAAGGTGATATGAGATGAATTTAGAAGGTGGAGGCCTTTGCTAGGGTTAAAGAGCAAGTTTGTGGTGGCTGGAAAATGACAAAGGAGGGTTCCTCAAGCCCGTATCAGCCTTTATGCAACCCTAATCCCGAAATACCTAATGGGCCTAACTGCTAATCACCCTAATTAGACCCAGTTAAGCTGTTTTTCACCTTATAAACATTGTTTCAGCCATATCTCCCAAATGGTAAGTCCGTTTGGCTAATGTGACCACTCTACGTAAAGGTAAACCATCATCTGAATCCAACGAAAGTGGTTTCAAGTCAAAACTCTTTACCAATCAAAAGTTATAGATGAAACAAGATTTTCCAGGGGCAAAACAATCATTTAAAAATCACCAAAAATCGTGAACATGGGAAATGACTCTAATATTCATTCCCCAAAGTTACACGACTATACGACTTCGTATGAAAATGAAATAAATATTCTACGATCCTCCGATGTGTGGAATGCGGGTCGTTATAGTTATATATTAATAGATACCGATTATATGTTGTTAATTGACAATGTGTCATGCTGATTGCTTAGCTATTGACGATCAAAGCTTTTGTTAAAAAGCAGATCTTTGTGTGGAAGCATGACTTCAGGGCCTCACAACCGGTAATGAGTCGAAATTGGATGAAATACAACAGAGTTAAGACTAATGTTTCTTTCTAGTTGAGAAAGTGATACTATGGTATGGATCCCAGGAAATTTACTTAGTGGATGATAGATTAAGGCACCTCAGATAATGGTCGATTACGATCCAGAGGCATTATGTTCAAGAGAAACCCGAACTACACCTGGTGTAGGTGGGCTGGCTCTACAACTATAGGAAAGGAGCATCAGCTGTTCCTGGGACATCCCACTAGAGGTGTAGTCGAATCGGTTAAGGAAGACCAACTGCATTGGTCATTGATGGAACCCAACTTCCAGTACGAACCTTTACGATTTTAGTTGTACTCTTTGTATATAGATGTAATTAATGGGTACCTACATTTGCTAGAATTAATACATTTATTTTGAAAAGGTTTTCCAAGATAGACACTAGTGATAATATCAAATGGTTTTCGCGTGCCAAGCATATTTGGTTATCATAAGGTAAAACTTGCTCCAAATGGTGTGTGTTTGTGTTGTGTGATGGGATGCAGGTCTTATGGTAGCTTCATTTTCCAAAAAGCATGCACGAAGTTTTGAAACCGTTTTGATGATTGTTTGAGATACGTATGACTTGTTATCGAGTTCTCAAGCAAGTTAAATAAGACTAGCTCGAGTGTTTTGGCACTTGGGTCAGATCCAAGTGTATTTCAGGTTTGAACATAATTCGAGGAGTTCCCAGACAATTCCAAAACAGTTGGTATTCTTCATCAGAAGGCACGGCATATTCTACTATCTATACTTGGATGTCGTGATTGTGTTATGTGAGGATGGTATTTATAATTATCCATGGTATGTTTATTCTGATTATTTAAATGTTTTCCGCTATAAATTTATATTGAATATTATATTTTGTTCTATTCTATTGTGAGATTTTGTTCTTCTCTTTTGTTCTGTTCCGCTATGTTTGCTCTGATAAAACCCCGATGGATTGACTTTGTGATATTCGGTTTTGCTGTACATGAACACCGTGGATGTGTCAAGTATAAACCATCGAAGATCGAAAATTTGGTTTATCGTCGGACTTTTCATGCATGCTTACGTTTTGGACTCAACTTGTGTGGTTTATAGTCAGTTCAAAGGGCGAGGGTCATCACAATGTGATATCTGAGCTTTGGTATAGTGATAAACCTTGGCTCTATGGAGTAAAGACTCATCAGAGTTAGGACCAATAGTATCCTAGGATGAATAGCTCATTAGAGATAGAATGAGTTGAGAGTATTATATATAAGAGACTTACTTGTGATTTTCATTATATAAATGATTTAGATTTTTAAAGAAGAATAATATGTATTTTATATATAAAAGGATTGTTTTTCATAACATGTAAGTTATATTTGGAAAGTTAATCCACTGATTGATCATTAGCTATGATGTGGGGGTAATTAGTCAGCTAATTAAGAATTGTATAAGTATATATATACTTAGATAAGTCTAGCTATGAGGTATAATAATTAAGTACGGTAAACTTAGTAAAACTTTGTGAAATATTAAATAAAATTAGTAGATTTAAACATGAAACTCTTTGTTCATTTAAACGAAAAGGTTTTAGAAAATGTAGGTTGGTTCAAACTTATTTTTTGATTAGAAACTCTTTATTTAAATTATAGAAGGGTAAGCAGCTTTCAATTCGATGGTACTTGGCACGATTCAAAGAGCCTTCCGCATCCAATAGTTCTTTTGATAGCTCGGATGACAGTTTGTCAAACTTTCAGAGTGGTGTTCGCCTGGATATTTTTTCAGATATGTCAGATCATTGCAACGACGATGAGTACCTATCAGATGCCACCTCAGCCTTTAGACCAGTAGGCTTTAGATTGAGATTCATATCCAGAGCATGTCCCGATGGAGTTTGATCCCATAGACATGAGGATTCAGGTGCTTATGACGATTAGATGTTGGCAGACGTTGAGGATCTTGAGTATGATTCAGCTAGTCACGTCATTAAACATGATCCAGTTCCAGCAGTACTACTATAGAGGATATTCCACATCCACAAATCATGGAGATTATCCTTGAGTTTATTCCTGAGGTTGTTCCAAAGGTTATTCATGAGGAGTCCGAGTGGGTATTTCTTGAGTTACCACAACCAGAGTTAGTCAGGTCGGAGTGGGACGAGCATCAGATGGAGCAGGAGTTGGATATTTTATTAGAAGATTTAGCATAACCAGTAGTGCCAGAGGACTTACTGGTATGGGATCTTGCACCAGAGATTGATGAGGAGGATGCACCGAAGATGGATCCAGAGATTGATTAGGCTGACTACGATGACAATGTGCTTGATGAGGAGGAACCTAAGGTTCTGGAGGACTATTGGCTTGATGAGTAGGAGGAGATTCCAGAAGATGATCCAGAAGAGTTTTAGGTTGAGGAGTATCTGGCATCAAGATGGGATCTTGGTGAGCCCGGCTAGGATCTAGGTGAGCCAGATCAAGAGCCGGAGGAGACAGAATTTTCGAGACCTTCAGTTCATGACTCCGAGGAGGATTAGGGAGTCTATTGTTGCTTCAGTCTGTGTTGATATTATATGTATGGGTAGACCTTGTTTTGGTGTAGGATAAGCACTAGGTGTATATTTTGGGGCACGACACCATTTTGATATTGTATAGACTGCCTCAAGTACGTAGTACGTTCTCAGGTTGGTAGGTTAGGTGCATATACATAGCTTATACCTTAAGTGGCACTCCACACTAGGGTAGAGGTTCTGTTTGTGATTACAGTATGATATTCTGTTTATGATGTACTGGGATGTGATATGATATGACACTTTTGATTGTAGATGCATGTGTATTGTTTCATCACTCTGTTATTTTTCTTCGTTCCGATTTCGAGGACGAAATATTTTTAAGTAGGGGAGATTGTAACGATCCGTATTTTTAATCACTTTAAAATATGGCATTTTAAGTATATTTAAAAGAATTTTTAAATGGATAAATCTGGCTGGATTTCAAATTTATTAATTATTGGATTTTTATATTTAAACAACTAGTATTTTGAATAAGTACTATAAGAGTTAAATATATCAAGAAAATATACTAGAGTTGATTTACAAAGCTATGAATAAATCAATAAACTTGTCAACTAGTTTTGTTAAGTTAAAATATTAATATAATTAACAGATTGGGTTTAGATTTATTCTAGTTTTGAAATATTGATAAAATAGTGTTTGTGAATTTTATAATTGATTTAAAAGTAAAAATATTAAAATTCGATAATTTAATATTATTTTAATAGCCTAAAAATAGCCATTTTGCAAATAGTCTCAAAATTCGACGAGACCAATTTCATTGGATCCAAGTTTGATCATGCGAGTTGAAAAAGAGTAGAGATCATTTAATTAAATCCAAGTTTAATTAAATCAAATCAACTTCTCTAGAAAACTTCCTAGACTTCTTTCCCTTTGATACCTCACCATCTCTCCCTTCCACATGTCACCCTCTTCTTTTTTTCCACCTTCTTAAGTTACTTAGCGAAGGTTAAGTAATCACTTTATTTCATTTGTTTTCATTTCCATTTTGTTTTCACTTCTTTCATTCTTCTTCTTCCTCCAGAAACTCCATCTCTCTTCCCCTTACCTCCCACCGCCGACACCATCAGCCCCTCCCCCTTCTACTAGTCATGCGTTAGCCTCCCCTTCCTCACATGGCCCCCTAGGCCAAAACCTCTCTTTTCTCCTTTAAAGCCTAAAACTACCTCTTTTACCCCATAACTACCCGAGCCATTTGCACCCTTAGCACCACTACCTGTCCCCCGGAACACAAACCAGCACGCACGCCCCCACAATAGCCCTTTCCCCAAACCATGGACCCCAAACCCTATAGTCGTGCCTAAAACCACTAAAAATACCACATTCCATCTCTTAAATGCAAGTAAAAGTATATATAATTATAGTAGTGTTCATGAAGTGTTTGAAGCATAAAAGGTGCTAACTTGATTGTGAAGTGAAATCCGAAGTTTTAGTGAGGTTAGAGAATTCTTACGCTAAAGTTTGGAGAAGTGGAGAAGCGATGGTGAGTTAGTTTTGCTCACGTTTGTTTAACTAGTATATTTAGTGTAGCAAATTATGTTATGTTCGGTAATTGCTAGTTTGTTGAGTAATTTTTGGTTTAATGATGTTAGTGGAAGTTAGAAAGGTTAATTACCAAGTAACTTAGTAATTAAAGTGAATACTTAATGATTATGAAGTTAAACCGTAAATAAATGATCGGTTAGTTTGATAACATGGTTGTTATGGAATGGATGAATAATGACATCAGTTAATATTGATGTAACATTAGTCAATATTGATGTGATATTGATTGATAACTTAATGTGATATGTGCTGATATTAATTTGACAGGATTGAACTGGCTAATAATAGAAAATAAATTAGTAACAATGGTTAATACTTTGGTTAAAGTGATTTGAAATAGCAGTTAAGTGTTAATGACCTAACCACTTATGTTAATGATGCCATTTTGTGATAATTGGAAGTTAATGGTTGTTAATGATCGTTAATGATGTGTTAAACCCATATAAGTTGGATTATATGGCGATTGATTGGATCTTATTCCAAATCGGAATTTAATTGAATATTTTATTAATTATATAACAAGTGAAAATGAAAGTTTGAATTTTTAATCCAAAATGATTTGGGAAGATAATTTAAGTAATTATGAATAGTTTTCATCGAAAATTAATTTGAATAAGTTTTCAAGTAATTAAGGCATGTTTTAAATTTGAATTTAAAAATGAATAGTAACTTTTAATAGTGAAGTTCAGTTTGGAACTGTGCAGTTAAAGCGCTTAGCGGTTTTATAGCGGTGGAGGTGCAAAATGTAATGGGGAGGGATAAAGCGGGGGAATAATGGGGATATAGCGGATGTGTAAAAAGGTTCTTTAGTTGTAAAACCATATAATTAAAATTAATTAACTCTCATTCTCACATCATTTTTGTAGAAGAAATGAATATTAATTAATATTATATAACAAAATCAAAGACTATCATATTTTTTCATGTTAGATTTGATGATTATGTTAAATTTTTACCTCATATAACACATTTTTGCCTCAAATTAGATCTTTACACTAACTTTTTAAAGTTTGTTTTAGAACATAACTAGTCAAATCATCCTTTGTATATTGATATTGCTAAAGTGGATGCTAAATAGTATTGATTTAGCGGGTGCAGCGAAAAATTGTAGGGCTAAAAGTGAATTTACTATTGATCATCGCTAAATAAAAATAGCGTAGTGGTTGGATAATGCTATGGGCTATAGCAGAGATTTTGCGGGGCTTATATCAATTGGACGCTCTCCATTAGTGACCTCCCACCAAAACGAGGCCTCATCCTTCATTAACCAGGCAGCTAACTAGACCTTTCTTCCATCTTCTGCCTCAAAGATTCCAAACAATTCTTCCACCTCCTTTAGCCAATTTCGAGCTTCAACAAACGTCTCCGACCCGTGAAAAGGTTTCCCGCACATTGCCTGAAAGTCCTTGCATATCTTTGCGAAAGTGTCAACACGGGGAGGAGGAGGAGGAGGAGGAGGAGGAGCATTTGCTGGGCCTGCGACATGGGCCCTTGCTTCCAGATACCTTCTAAACCATCCGGGTATCGGTATTCCCTCGGGTATCTGGGGAATTCCAGACATGTTGAAAAGAAAATGAAGAGATTCAAATGAAGAATTCGAAAGAAAGATATATGGCTCTTAGGGTTATGTTTTAAAATAAACTTTTCTCTTGAAGATATTCTCCTTAAAACATACTTTTTAATGTATTTCTTTATAAAATGATTTTGAAAGATAGTTTTTCAAAATATCTTATCTGTTATGGTAACCTTCGGCTCTAATACCATGTGTGACACGCCACGTCCATTAATGTCACTCACAAAGGGAATGCATTAACTTCTATAGAGCGTTTTAAGTGTGTATAGAACAGAAATTTAACAACAAGACAGATATAAAATAGTACTTAAAAATTTAAAACTTCATTCATTGCAGTGGTAAACAAATAAGTTTGATTACATCATCAAAAACCAAAGACTAGAGTCAAGTACATAATATCCATCTTGACTAAATCAGAGTACATAAAATGAAAGACATAACCCCAACATAAAATAGCTATAAATAAGATAGGCTGAACTTTTACTTCAGCGATCCAAGCAACTTCCAAAAGAAAGAGATAAAGCTGTCCAAATCAAGCTCCACTAGTACTATTCCCACCCTGAGCACCTGAGGGGAGGGCGGGGGAGGGGGGAAAAAGGAAGAAAAGAGGTGGAAACAAAGGGGTCAGACATAAAGTCTGGCGAGTGCAATAACTTTAACAATATAACCATTAAGTAACTAGGATAAGGCATAAGCTAGAAAATAAGGAAATGATTGTGAAAAAATGGGTAAACAAAGGAAATAAGATGAACAAAGATAACGTTAAAGGCGTACCTAGTCACTATAGGATAATTACTACACTGCACCACACCGAACACCCTAAAAGTTAATCCCGTCTACAGAACTTAATAATGATAATGGTAGTTTCGTGTACCCCTAGCTGCCTTCATAGGTGTCGTCTGCCCCTATCGCCACTAGGTGTACCCACTACCCCCATTCGATCGGCTCCCTAACTCGTAGATACCCGTGTTGGCCCCACAGTGGGGTGTATCACTCCCCAAAGTGGCAACCCGATATCACCAAGATGCACGACTTATATCTACATGATGCAACAACGTCTTACCTACCAGCCCGTGCCCACACACGCATATAACCCCGTTGGACTTGCGTTTCCACCGCTAACCCGTTTTGACCTCTTACAATCAAACCCAGTACGCGTGTCCTGTCCTCGACTTGGGTCGAGCCCACAAAGATACTTAATGGGTTACTGGTTTGAAAAGGGTCCCCATGCATGACACAAGCTTTCCACCTATGCTTGGTTCCCTCGAAGGTTTTCCCCACTTAACCCCATTCTTATTCATGTCTTCTTACATGTTTCAATCTTGGTTAAGTGCATCTAATCGTCTTTCACATGCCACCCAAGGCACCCTCTTAATTTCACATGCCACCCAAAGCACCCACTTAACCCCCTCATGTCCCACCACATGTTTATCTAGTTAAGTGTTTCTTAATTCATTAACACCGTAACCTTGTAAAGACCTCCCACATTAGATTTGCATTTGTGGCAACTGGATTTGCCGGGCGGGTCCGGGCAGTCTTACACCACAAACGAGCCTAACCTTGTGTCTTTACAACTGTTACGCATTTAATTCATGCCTTTGACCTCTCACATTAGACTGGCATTTATGGCTGCTGGATTTGCCGGGCAGGTCCGGGTAGTCTTACATCACAAAAGAGTCTAACCTCGTGTCTTAGGCAGTTTATTATTACACATCTTCATTTAACCCCGAATTGGATTAATATCCCTATTCAAAATTTGTCAATGAATTCCAAATATACTTATGTCCATAATTGTTTCAATTATGTCCATAAATGTCAATTTTTCCAATTAATGTCTTAAATTAATTATATGCCTTTTTCAAGGCCATTATGCCAATTCTCAAAATGTGTATATTCAATATTACCCCCATCGTCCCCACGTTGTTCGTTTGTTTATCATGACATATATGTATAGTAGACTAGCAATTAGTCTAGCACATAAAAGGGAAGGAACATCGCAAATTTGCATAACACACAAAATGGATCTAATCTTGCAAATAAGGATTACAACATAACTTGCATAAACTTTGTATTGTCATGAATCTAAACATAGGCCTAAATGTGTGAACTTGCATATATATATATATAAATATATATATATATATATATATATATATATAGTTCGTCACCTAAAACTTGTATATATGAAAATAGTTTTCATTCCAAAACTTGCATAGGCCATAATCACAAATTTGCATAAAACTATGTACGTCATAGATCTAAATCTAAAGGTGTAAACTTGCATATATGTGAATCCAATTTCTACCTAAACTTGCATATAGTCACTTTATTTTATTCACATGTAAACCGGTGTATAATTCATATAGAAACTAGCATATAATCTACACCCAAACTTGCATATAAAATGATATCAAACGTGAATCAAGTTGAACATAGGTGATTTGGCGTAGAAAGGGATCCACAACAAAACTATCATTATGAACAACTAGCATATATTCACAAAATATCTCATTTTTCCAATGTCTCACAAACATAGCCATATAACCCAATTTATAACTCAACCCAATTAACTTATTAATTATCTTATTAAAGAAATTGAACTCACAACTCAAAGAAGGTCTTGAGTTCTGGAATCTAAGTTCTGAAATTGATTTAGCTCGCCTTTGAAGTAGACAAATTCGTTGTTGTTGTTGTTATAAATTTGAGTTGAATTGAGTTGATTAGCTTCACTTTCTCTCTAGTTGGTGGCGGCTACTCTAGATTGCAAGGTGATAGCATGACGGCCATGGTTCTAATTTTTATCTGGTTTTAGGGTTTGAGTCTACATGTGTTTATATAGAATTTAGGATTAATTTAGGCCATCCGATCAACCTAGAATCAATCAAGACCATCCAGTCAAGATAGAGTGACACCTCATCCCTAATGACTCAGCACTGAGTCACAAAATCGTCATCTCTCAGATCTTCCCCGGGGGAAGGGGGGGGAAGGTCGACCCCTAGGTCGACCTGTAAGGGGAAGGTCGACACTAGGGTCGACCCCCTGATCGACCTGGGTCCTGGACGAGAATTTTCCCATCTCGCTTCTGATTTTTTATTTGAATTTTTGACGTAGGCAATATAGTTTTCGTGTAGATTTCATCGTTACAGCATGTTGTTCGATTTGGAAGTAAGGGAAAGTTGGCTCCTAGGTTCATTGGACCATTTCCGATAATCGAGCGGATTGGAAAGCTCACATACATATTGGAGTTACCTGAGAAGATGTCAAGTGTGCATAATGTTTTCCATCTGTCGTTCTATGGAAGTGCGTGCAAGATTCGAATGTGGTGGCATCTCCAGAGCAGTACGAAGACCTAGAAGTTGAGACTAAAGTTACGAAACCTCGTAAGCCGCTTTGCATTGTTGGGAATGACATGAAACAAATTAGGAGGAAGACGGTTGAGTTAGTCAAGGTGGAGTGGAGTGAGGATGATGACGTTTGTACGTGGGAGACGGAAGAGAGGACAAAAATGACCCATCCAGAACTCTTCATCGGTATGACCTGTTGATATCGTGTCACCTTTCATCATTGTAACTTGTACTATTGTTGTTAGAATTCCGCATGCTAGGCAAGAGTTTTGGATGTATGGCTTGATGGCTACTAGTTTGGATGATAGAATTGGTAGGTTATTGGTGATAGGCATGCAGAATTGTTTTGTTTGCTCATTATTGCTGGAATTTACGGGGTGGCATTCCTAAAGCGGAGGGGGAGAATGTAACAGCCCGCATTTTACGTATCGGAGGATCGTAAAATATTTTTATTTAATTCCCTAAGGGTTGGATCATTCTCTTATTTTGGTATGTTGTTTACGGGGATGTGAGACATGTCCATAATTTTTACCAGTTTTATTTGTGACCATTTTTCTCCTGTCAGTCTTGTACATGGCATAACTTTTGACTGGGATCGAATCAGGTGTTGAGATTGTTCTCATTGGAAAGGAAATGGTGTTACCAATTCCGTAGAGTGGTCACATTAAAGATTTGGTTCAGCGACTTGGGAGGAATCGTTGTTTTTATGTTTTATAATTAGCTGTTCAGGTATGGAGAGAGGGTTACTTTTCTTCATTCTCTCATTTGTTTGAGCTCGTGAACCTCCTTGCTTAATCAAATATACCTTTCCAACATTTAAAATATAAATCTAAGTAAGAGAATCGAAGATCTTCATCGTTTGAAGCTAGATCTACATTAATCGAAGAGAGATTTCATCAAATCGAAGAGTTTGAAGAGTATTCTTCGTTGTTCAGATTGAGTAATCGGTGATTTTGTGTTGTTTTGGAGAATTGATTAGTGATATGCGTCTCTCATGCAGATTCAATTAAGTATATGGGTTGTATGATCATAATTTCATCATTTTAAGTTGGTTTCAGCAAGATCTATGTCATGATAAGCATATTTTCGTATAAATCACAATAAGATCTAATCTAGCAATTTAAAACTGGTAATTTATATGTAAATTCGTATGTTTATGCAAGTTAGATCCATTATTTTAGTTTATGCATTAATTTATCATGATTTGGTGAATTCTATATAATTATTGATGAAAATTGTCATTTTGATGTTGTTGATGATTTCATAACATGATAATTGTTGAATTGGATGATTTGGATGAGTTATGTAAATCGACATTGTCGTTTGGCAATGATTTGGTCAAGGTTGAAGCTATTTTGGTCAGATCTGGAGTCGTGTCGTTTTTCTTAGGTTAGGTCATGTGACTTATTCCCCAAGAAATGGGCATGGATCGTTCGAACAAGGTGTTTGAGTGGAAAGTGATGGGCCATGATGGCTAGGTCGTTCAATGACCTAGGAAGTTAGACCGTGCAAGGCATGGGATCCAGACCGTTCAAAGTGATGGAAAAGCCTGGTGTTATGTTCTGGGTCGTGGGGCTCAAGAGGCTCCAGGTCGTTAGAACGACCTAAGATGATGGGGTCGTTGGTTGTGAAGCAATGCAGGATGGCAAGAGAGCTTCGACTTTAGGTCGTGGCCAGTAGGACGTGCAATGACCTAAGGAGGGGGCGACCTAATAAGTGGGATTAACCTAAGATGTTGAAATGGGTTGAGTTAGGCCGTTAGAACGATAGGTTGTGGGACGACCTAGGGTGGATGACCTAACTATATTGGACCATTATACTGATGTTGTTTTTGTTCAACAATGAATGGGGCTTCGAAGTAAATTCAAGGTGGAATGTTCGTAGTGGTATGAAATGTTTATTGACCGATGAAATGCAATGAATATGCAGATGACTCAAGTGTGTTTTGAGTTCATGGATAATGGCTGCTCAAAGTGATTTGAGCTTGTGGATAGTCGCTGGTGATGACAACTAGAGGTGATGAAGGCCGAGAGATTATCATTGTCGTAGGTTCTAGCGGACTCAAAGCAGGGGTATAGTTGGCGGTCGCGATGGGCCTAGAAATGCCCTGGGCAGTCACGATGGGACTAGAGACACGAGTCGCGAAGTGTATGGAGTTTTTGCTAGAACCGGGGTTTACCATTAGCTCTTGATGGACGACAAGTGTTGAGCTGGTCATACGACTAGCAATGGTTTCAAAGAAGGATTGGTAGTGATAGCCAAAGTCATGAATGATGATTGTTATGTTTGTATCATCTTCTATAGATAGTTCAACGTCGAAGGAGATATCTCTTGGATGCTTGTATGATATTGGTTTAGGCCTCTAGGGGTTGTACTTGGGGGATGTCAATGTCGATTAGAATGATCTACGCTTGATAATTGATATGTATGAATGAACTGTTATTTCTAAATGGTAACATGTAAAGGCTATCACTGTCAGATGTAAGGAAGACGGACGTGGGCTCTTCTCAGTTGATGTTGGTAGATTAGTTGATTAATCTTCCTATTCACATATACTTTATTGATGATGTTAGATAGTTGTTTTATCGCTCAGTAAGATTGTTGTCTGACTCAAGGTTTTATGTTTCTCTCTTATTACCTTGGGTTGTTCATCCAGTTGTGGATGGGCAGAATAAGTAGTAGGTGATAGGTGATATCTTAGTGAGGACGATGATGCTGATCGATGGCGAGCTGGAGGCTTACATACTAGTTTACTACCATCTAGTATTTTTGTTTCCGCTGCTTGATATTTTCTCTCAGGGCTGTAGTGATGCCAATTTATATGGATACTTATATTGAAATTCAAGGATGTATGGATATTATGTTGGATGTTATGGAAGTTTTAAGTTTCTATGCAATTATGTTTCACTATTATTACTTGTTGTATATGTTCCATTATATTTTATCCTTGCACTATGAGTTATACGACATGTTCTGCTTGTGTTTCGTACCCCGATGATCGTCCACAGCTGCCTGTCATATCTTTCAGCGTATTAACCTCTTGTTTAGTGCAGGAGTTATGGGCGGTCGTCACATTGACCCCCTCCTCAACTTATTGATGATTCACATGGCGCTGTTGCAATATTAATACCGAACTAAACTGCATCTTTCAGATGACCCTGTCAGGAACATTGGTATTGAGAAGCAAAACACAACCATATTTCAAACATGCTTAGGCTTCATGAAAAGAAGGTTTGAAGAAATATATTAAGTTTCAAAACATATATTGCAATTTTTAATAAGAACCATATTTCACGTGCACTAGCAAAACACATGTTGCTTTAAATATACATACATATCTTAGGTTAATGGAGGCCGATGTCAAGAAAAGGCATGCTGTAAACTATATTCATAAACGTCAGAAAGATGTTAATGCTAACATAAGGGAAATTTTAGTCGACTGGCTCGTAGAAGTTGCACGGGAGTATAAGCTTGCATCCAATCCATTGTATCTTGTTGTTTTGTATATTAAAATATTTTTGTCAGTGAACAAGGTTAGTAGCACAGATTGCAACTTCTAGGCATTTCTGCTATGCTAATTGCTGCAAAGAACGAAGAGGCCACTGCTCCAAATATGGAAGAATTTTGCTACTTAACTGATAACTCGTATCAAATCTGGTTGTGTATGTTTTTATGTTACTGTTTTAGATGTTATTCTCTATTTATATGTTCAAAATTTTCTATGTTCAACGGATGTAAAAGAAATGGTGTTATTACTGCTACTTTGTACTATCATTTTTTTTGGGGTTTATATGTTGGTTCAATTCTGGTTTTTTTACAGTAGGTTCAATTTCAACTAAAATGGGTTTAACGGATTGGATTGGTTTTATTACATCTAATCTTGCTTTTTTTTTTATTTCAGCTAAATATTCACTGATATAATTATCTCTTTTGAGTTTATATTAGTTTCGTTTCTTCTTTAATTTTTTACTCCATTAATGATTTAGATCTTAAAAAAAATAAACATTATTGATCCTACTTGATATATAATTAAAATATATACATATGTTTGTAAGCTATTCATATCAATACATTGCTAACATATTCTTTGTTTTAAATTGGTTTACATGTATAATTCATAGTGTAATCATTTTTTTCAATTAATTCAATTTTCTCTAAGACCACGCAATAATTTTTTCATTAAAATCCGATTTAAAATAAATTATAATAAATAAATTTATATTTCATATTGAATATTTTAAGCAGTCGGTTTTTCCACAGTTGTGCGATGATACTAGTTAGACTTAATACTATCAATCACTACAAGAAAATATGTATTTGGTTGCAATTTTTAGTTGCATTGATGTCTAAGTGCAACTATCTGTCCACGCCAACCAAAAAATTTGGTCTCCCGGTAAGTAAAACTTCGTGATGTATTTAACTTTTTGTGTTTCCGCCTATTTTCATTTTCCCTCTTTTCTTCAGAATATTTTTGATGAAGTCTCAAATTATCCTCATCTTCATTGTTACTTCATTTTTTCTCCACTATCATGCTACTTCTCTCCTCTCTACATTGTTGATGGACTCCTCTAGCAATCTACCGCAATTTGATTGAGATTTTGCACCGACCATTAATCAGTATGAATTTTATACTTTATTCCATGATTATACATGATTTTATATGTTCTATGTTCATTTTAAACGGTGAATCTTGAAAGCCCTAATTTTCTAATTTATCTTCGTATATGTACACACAACCTAATTTTCTTACCCACAGGAATTTAAACTAAATAACACTTGTACATATTCCTTTATTCCAACAATATCTTTGCTTCGGTTCTTGGTGTGACAGCCGCTCATAACTCCTACACTAAACAAGAGGAATAATGCGCTGATAGACATGCCAGGCAGCTACGGACGATCATCGAGATATGAAAACACATACGGAACTTAACTTACAGTGCAAGGATAATAATAGAACATATACAACAGCAATAATAGTGAAACATCATATATTAAACTTTTATACTTTCTGTAACAACACGTATTTTTAAAAAATCTGTAATAACATAAATCGAGGCAGAATTTAATTCAAAAATCTGAATCAAGGGAAACGGGATATGCCATTGCGTTCGTCTAGGAAAAATACGCGAAATAGAGTCCGAGTTTTCGAAAATCGGAGTCCGTATGACCCGATTAAGGCCCAACGAAGTTTTCTGAAAATTTCAAAGTAAAAATAGATTTCAAATTCAAATCTGAATTTGGAAATTGGGGTTATTGGGCCAGGCGGGAAAATTCCCGCCAGAACACCCAAGTCGACAGCCCTGTCGACTTGGGAGTCGACTTGGTTAGACCAAGTCGACAGCCCTGTCGACTGGGCTGTCGACTTGGCTCAGCCGGGCTGTTTAGCCTGGTGCACCATTTAGAGATTGTGTTGAGCTTGGGGGCCAGATTCGGTTTTGAGGGCTGAGATTGGAACTAGGGTTTAATCCTATGGCCTAAAACACTTGCCTAATCTATAAATAAGACCCTAACCTACCCTAAATCATCATTATTCATTCTAGAAACTAAACTATGGCAAAATCAATCCTCTCATGGCCTCCACTCTCTTCATAAATTCCTAAGTAAATTTCTATGAGATTTTCCATGCATACAAGTGTTTTCAAGCTTGTATGAGTGTCATTAGCTTGCATTCAAGTCAATTTTCTATATTTGCATCATAAAGCAAGGGTTTTTAGTGATTTAAAGCTTGCATTTTGGGGTTTAATTGGTTGCATAAGGGCTTTCTTATATTTGCTATACTCATTTGAGTCCTCATAAGCATTGTAAGCCCTATTCTACTTTCATACTTAAACTCTAAAGTTAAATGTATGATATGCAAGTTTAGATGCAAGTTTACTATGCTATGATATGCAAGTTTATCATGTTGTAATATGCAAGTTTATATGCAAGTATGTCATGTCATGATATGCAAGTTTATATGCAAGTTTGATATGTTATGATATGCAAGTTCATCATGTTATGTTATGCAATTTTGATATGCAAGTTGTCATATGATATGCAAGTTATGTTATGTAAGTTTGTTATGCAAACTTATCTTGGGTTTATGAACATAAAGCTTCAAGCTTTATGCTAAAGGTTACATTTTGGCAACATGTAAGTTATCATATCCCTTATGATAACTTGCATGTGAGGCTAAATGCGAACTTATGGCCATTTCTACATGTCATTTAGCACCATGTATCACCAATATGCCAAGTTTGGTTTTATGCATGCTTTTGAGGCCTAAAAATGTAATATGCAAGTGTATGAACATATGAACATTTCATATGCCACCATGTTAAACTTGTGGCTTCAACACTTTTATGTCATGATTATGCCAAGTTCCCTCTTTCTATCCTTTATGCGCTATTGCGATATGTAAGCGATGGGATTGCGTTTGGGGTTGGGTAAACTTAAAAGACATAAAAACATAAGCTTGGGAATTTACCTATTAAGTTAGGTCTACCCATTGGGAATTTACCTATTAAGTTAGGTCTACCCAATTGCTTGAAAACTTGTAACATGTTTTGGAAACATAATGGACATGACGCTTAGAAAATATAAGTGTGACCAACTCGAGGTTGGGTTGAGTTTGTAGCGTAAACCTACCCGGAACCGACCGGCTTAACTAGTTGCTACAAACAATAGGACCCAATGTGAGAAGTTGGTCATGTTGTACCTTGAACCCGAGGTTAGACCAAGTTGTGGTGTAAAGCTACCCGGACCCGCCCGGCTTAACTAGTAACCACAACAAAGTCTAATGTGAGAGGTTAAGACGCATTAATTAATTAATGCCTCGTGATTAGGGTTAAGTCATGGACCGCTTGAATACTTAACCAATGAAACACGATGGGTTGGTAGGGTTAAGTCATGAACTGTAACACCCCGAATTTTAGTTAATACTAAAATTCACTAATTATAGGATAAATAATCTCAGATGTGGGAATTGGGGGTATCGGGCTGCGTCATTGCGTTCGTCTCGGAAAAATACGCGAAATAGAGTCCGAGTTTTCGAGAATCGGAGTCCGTATGGCCCGGTTTGGCCCAAAGAAGTTTTCAGAAAATTCAAAGATAAAAACAGAATTTAATATTTAATAATCAGATTTTGAATTGGGGCCAGTGGGGGCCAGGCGGGAAAAACTCCCGCCCTAGCCATGTCGACAGCGCTGTCGACAGGGCTGTCGACAGGGGTGTCGACTGCCCTGTCGACTTGCCTGTCGACAGGGGTGCGACGCCCAGTAAGACTGGGTGCACCAGTTTGGGTCCTTGTGCTGGCCTAGTGGGCTGGTTCTAGAGATTTCCTAAATCTAAGGGTCCTAATCTAACCTAGGGTTAATCTAAGGGCCTAAAACACTCACCTAATCCTATAAATAAGACCCCAACCCTACCCTAATTCATTCATAATTAGGTCTTGTAACTAAACTATGGCAAAATGAAATTTGGTTATGGCCTCCATAAATCAATGAAGAGAGAGTGCAAGCTAATCAACCTCTAATCAATATCTTCTTCACTAATTCCACTTCATAAGTTTGCTAATCTTGGTTTTGGTGAGTTTCTATCACTTTGATGATCGATTGCTAAATTAAGTAGATGAGATATGATGAGATTTATGGTTTTGCATGTGGATTAATGGGTTTTCAAGTCATATGACATGATGTGAATATGCTAATCTATGTTTAATATTAATCCTATGTTTATGCAAGTTGAATATGTAAATTTATGCATGTTGAATATGTAAATTTATGCATGTTGAATATGTAAATTTATGCATGTTGAATATGCGAGTTTATGCAAGTTAAGTATGTGAGTTTATGCATAATGTGTAATTAATTTTATGCATGCTAAGTATGTAGTTTCATGCATGCTAAGTGTTTGGTATTATGCATAAATCATGACATGCAAGTTACATGTATGTTAATATGCAAGATATGCTATGCAAGTTACATGTATGTTAATATGCAAGATATGCTATGCAAGTTACATGTATGTTAATATGCAAGATATGCTATGCAAGTTACATGTATGTTAATATGCAAGATTTGCTATGAAAGTTACATGTATGTTAATATGCAAGATATGCTATGCAAGTTACATGTTTGTTAATATGCAAGTTCATGATGACACATTACCCAAGTTTAAGAGTTAATATGCAAGTATATGGATGCTTATGCAAGTCATGTATATGTTTAAATGCAAGATTTATGTGATCTGCAAGTTATGCATGCTTATGCGAGAATATGAATGCTTATGCAAGATATGTATATGCTTAAATGACATGATATGCAAGTTATGCATGTTTATGCAAGTATGTGAATGCTTATGCAAGTATGTGAATGCTTATGCAAGTTATGTGTATGCTTAAATGCATGTTTAACATGTTATGCAAGATATGTGTATGATAATATGCAAGCTCATATGCAACATGTTATGCAAATCATGTGTATGATAATATGCAAGTTTGGGTTAAATGTAGTTGGGTTAGTATATGCTCATATATGCAAGTTGACATCCTCTTAACCCATGACAAAGTTGTATGCTAAACCCATGATATTTGTGATGATCTTCCCCTTATTTATGTCATGAAAAGAGAACGATTTACGTGGGGAACGATGGGGTTGGTAAATATGTTAATAAAAATATGATTGGGTATGATTAAGCATACCATAAAAATAAATTACCATAAGTGGGAATTTACCTATTAAGTTAGGTCTACCCCATGGGAATTTACCTATTGAGTTAGGTCTACCCATGTTATGGAAAATTTGATATTAATTAAGGATAATTAATATGGGGGTGATTAATTAGGTTTAATTAATCAACTAAGACACGAGGTTGGACCCTTTTGTAGCAGAAGTCTGCCCGGAACCGACCGGCCATCCAGCGGCTACAAATGATTGGCCCAATGTGAGAGGTCTTAGTCATATACTAAATACATGACTAAAGTAAAGACACGAGGTTAGACCCTTTTGATGACAGAAGTCTGCCCGGAACCAACCGGCATATCCAGCAGTCATAAAAGTCGGTCTAATGTGAGAGGTCTTTATGAGGTCATGATCTTAATTAATGAATTAAGAAACACTTAACCGTATTAGCATGTAGTGGGACATGAGGGTTAAGTGGGTGCCTTGGGTGGCATGTGGAATCTAGTGGGTTGCCTTGGGTGGCAATAGAAAAATACGATTAGAATACTTAACCAAAGTGGAACATGTAATTAAACATGATTAAGGGGTTAAGTAAGTGCCGTGGGTGGCATGTGAAAATACGATTAGAATACTTAACCAAAGAAGGACATGTAAGTAGACATGATTAAAGGGTTAAGTAAGTGCCATGGGTGGCATGTAGAAATCTAGTGGGTGCCTTAAGGGGCAATTGAAATATGATTAGATGACTTAACCAAAACTTAACATGTAAGTGGGCATGATTATAAAGAGGGGTTAAGTGGGATGCACTAGATAAATTTGCAAGCTTAGGTGGTAGCTTGTGGGGGCCCATTTCAACCAATATCCCAAACGTATCTTTGTGGGCTCGACTCTAGTCGAGTGACGGGACACGCATATTGGGCTTGACTATAAGTGGCCAAACCGGGTTAGCGGTGGCAACGCGGGACCAACGGGTTTCATATGCGTGTGTGGACCCGGGCTGGTTGGTAAGTCGTTGTTGCATCGTGTAGATATAAAGCCGTGCACCGTTGATATTATATGGTGGCCACGTTGGGGAATGATACACCCCAATCGTGGGACCAGCACGGGTATCTACGTAGGGGAGCCGATCGCTTGGGAAGTAGTGGGTACACCTATGTAGTCAAATAGGGGTACACGAAACTACTAAATTACTAAGTACACTTAGTGGGATCAACCTTTAAGTAGGAATTACTCTTGGCGGGTAGGACTGGTGTGGTGCAGTGTAGGAATTACCCTTGGGTGGATAAGTCTGGGGTGGTGTAAACTAATCCTTGGGTGGATAAATGCGTCTTTACGATTATCTTAGTTTATCCTAAATATACCTAGCTACTTAGTGTAGCCATTCATCCCCAGACGTTACCGTATATCAAGCTTATGTCTCCTCTGGTTACTTTAATGATTGTATTGTTAAAGTTATAGGACTCACTCAGACTTATGTCTGACCCCGTTGTTTTTATCTTTTTCCCAACCCTCAGGTTATCAGAGTGGGCCCAGTACGAGTGGGCTTTGATCAGACTGCTTTATTCTCTTTTGGAGCTTGGACCATAGGAGTAAAGCTCAGCTTATCCTTTTCTTTTATGGCTATCAGTTTACGCATATTGGGATTATGTACTTTTATTTATCAGGATGGATATTTTGTACTTGACTCTTAGTATGGTTTTATGATGTAACCAGACATGTTTTACTTCTGCTGTTATGAGATGATGTTTTAAAAATTTTAAGTACTATTTATATCTGTCTTGGTGTAATTTTTCTGTTCTATATTCACTAAAATACTCCACCGATGCCATGGCATTCCCTTAGAGAGTGACCATAGCGGATGTGGGGTGTTACACGAACCTTGGGTACACTTAACCAACTTGGTACTTGAATGAGTTGGGTTAACCACGTTTAACCCATTAAGGAAACCCTAGTTACGTGGTCCTTTGCACCAGTAACCCTCTTAGTTGTATCATGATACCCTATGGACTAGGCTAAGGAGGGGCACGATTACTGGGATGCCATGTAAGCGACCAAAACGATGGCTGAGTAGGTGCGCCGGTGTAGGTTCAGACGGGTCATGGTCGTGCACATGGTCCGGAGTTGAAAAAGCAGGCACGGGCACCAGTAGGTTTAGACTGTGCGTGCATTGATTTGTGTCGGTGGTTGACACCCTAGGACTTGATACACCCTAGGGTGGACCTAGCACAGTTTAGCTACACTTCGTAGTTGGGCCGTATGACACAGACACTAGACGAGTTAGGCTTATAGGGAGCCGATCGACTAGACCGTGCTAGTTGGACCTTGTTTGGGTCATTCATGATGTTGGGCCAAACTTGGGCCTGGGGATCACTCCTTGTTTACACTTTGGACCTCGTATTGGGGTCACTTCATGTTATTGGACCTCGTGTTAGGGTCACTTCATGTTATTGGGCCAAAGCTTGGGCCAAGGGATCAATACTTGTTTATTCAAGTCATGATAGTTTGCTAGTACACCTGTGGTGCAAAACCTTAATCCTGATTATGCGATGACACCTTTATCTACCCTGTTAGTTAATCATCATACTAGTATGTTGTTATCCTTATGTTCATCCCTGCTGCTCATGCCAGTTAACTTTATTAGTTTACATTGATTGTAGTAGGGCTTACTCAGTCTTTTTGACTGACCTGTTTTCTTTCGCCTCTTTTCTTCCGTTCCCCCCCCCCCCCAGGTTCTCAGGATGGGAACGTTGGAGCTTAGCTTGGATTTCGGATTGCTTGCTTGTGGGATTTCAGCTCATGTACGGTTTCGACATGAAGCTAGCTATGGTTATCACTTATTTTGGGGATAGTACTTATGTATTTCAGTTTTTCAGTGATGTGGTTTTTATCTAGACTTGTTTATTTGGAAAGTTGACATTATGTTGTACCAGACTTGTTTTGAAATGGTTTGAAATCTTCCGCTGTTTTATCTGTGTTATTTACTCTATTTACATATATACATATGTTCTTGTTCTGCCTTGATATATCATTATGCATGTTTACCTGATTCAAACGCCCCTCCAAAGTCAGAGTGCTTGCAAGAGACACCCTGGCGGAGGCGGGGTGTTACACTTTCATAACATCCTGAAAGGTTTTCCATATATCAATTGGAACCAACATCAAAATCTGTACATAAAGCCTCACTAGAACACTAAGAGTTAATCATCAAACAACGGAAAAACATATACTATATAGTAGAAAAGATAATACGCCAGCCTCCTGCTCGCCTCCGTACTGAAGCATCATCCTTACCAAGCTATCACCTGTTACCTGCTACCTAGTCTGCTCATCCAAAAATCGGATGAATAGCCCAAGGTAATAATAGGGAAACATAAAACCTTGAGTCAGACAACAGTCTTAGTGAGCGATAAAACAACTAACTAACATCATCAATAGAGTATATGCAAATTGGCAGATAAACAAATTAATCTACCTACTTTACCGAAGAAGGAACTCAACCTCATCTTTCCCACATCAGACAGTGATAGCCTTTACAAAACAAGCATTTTAACCATACATCTATGGTAACCAGACAACCATTCATTCATAGCAATCAGAAGTAACCAACAATATCAATCATACAACCAATCATATATCTCAAGTAAACCATCCTAATCGAGCTCATCACCCCTTAAGCCCAAGCCCCAGAGGCCTAAACCAATATCAGACAAGCATCCAAGAAACATCTCCTTTGACGTTAGACAAACTGTGTGAGACGGTATGAGCAAACAAACAGCATTCATTACTGACTCTGGCTATCACTACAAATCCTGCTTTGAAACCATCGCTTATCGTATGACTAATCATATCATCCTGCCATCTGTGAAGGGCTAATGGTATCCCCGGTTCTAGCAGAAACTCCATACGTCTTTCAACGATACATATCTAGGCCTTTCAACGATACCCACGGTACTCGACCATACAACTGGTCTTTTAGACGTCTCTATTGTACCCTTTCTTTGAGCCCGCTAGAACCAACAACAACGATATTCTCTCAGCCTTCAACACCTCTAGTCGTCAACACCTGCGACTATTCACAAGGTCAAAACACGCTTGAGCAACCATTATCCACCAACTCAAAACACCCTTGAGTTATCTTCACATTCGTTGCTTTTCAATGATCAACGAACGTCTCTTATCACATCGAACATTCCCCCTTGAACTCGTCTCGAAGCTAGAAACATTGTAGACTCAAAAACAAGCTTCGTTTGGTCGATATAGCATTTTATAACATTTTCAGCTCTTTTGCTATTAAAAAACTGGCCATAATGTCAAAACAGTCTTTTACAGTGTTTTTGAAATGCTATTATATCTCCTGGTTCAATTCTGCAACAATCTGGTGTGAAAAACTAAACAAAACTGGCTTTCACAATGTTTCTGCCTCTTTACAGCGCTTCTACCTTTTTACAGCATTTCTGAAGTGCTGTCAATGCTTCCTTTCCGTTATTATGCCTTTTGGTTCGTCAATATATTTTTCATAGCGTTTCTGCCTTTTACAGCGTTTCAGAAACGCTGTCGTAGCTCAGGTGCGACCTATGACCTAAGCCATATGCGACATACAACCTACGCCTTTAGATCGTTCTTGTTCCAAGAGTTTCCACAATGTTTTTCAAACGCTGTCAAATCTCACACGACCTATAACCTATGACTTACCACAGTGTTTTTCAAATGCCGTCAAATCTCACACGACCTACGACCTACGTCCTAAGCCATATGCGAAATACGACCTATGCCTTTAGATCGTGTTTGGTTCGAGACTTTCCATATCGTTTTTTCCAATGCTGTCATGTGCTGTAAATTTCTAGAACTTGATTTTTGGCCCGATTCTTGAAAATTCATTCAATCAGCTTGATTTTTCTTGACGAACCATGATATTTCAACTTGCCAAACACTCCCAAACTCTCCAATCCATCTCAACTCAAAATCAATCAATTTCATCAACATCAAAACAATGATTCAACAAATGATTAATTCAATATATATGGATCCAAACATAGAATTAACACATGAAATTACCTTTTATAAGTTGCTAGATTACTTCCTATGGTGATTCAAATGAAAATATACTTACCATAATGTAGACCTATGAGAAAACACTTGAAAATGATGAAATTATGATCAAACACTCATATATTTGATTGAATCCATATGAGAGATACATATCACTCACCAATTCTCCAAAGTAACACGAAATAATGAAATCTTGATCCCGTACAGCGAAAAATTTGCTCTAAACTCTTCGATTCGATGAACTCTCTCTTGGAATGGTGTAGATCTAGCTTCAAGCGATGTAGATCTTCGATTCTCTAAGTTCTAATGGTGGAAAGGTGTAGAGGATAGAGTAATGGAGGACCTCTAGCTCTTCCAAATGAGAGAATGGAGAAAGTAAACTATTCTCCATGCCTCCTACCCCCTATTTATAGCCTTCCACCAACCCACTATTGGGCCTTTCCAAATCAGCCCAACAATGGTCTAAAAATCTGAATAACCAACTGTAAAACCTTAAAATAGCGATTCCTCCCAAACCTCTGAACCAAATATTTAATGTGATCACTTTACAGAATAGGAAACATCATTTCCTTTCCAATGAGACCAATCTCATTACCTGATTCGATCCGAGTCAATAGTTATTCCATGTACAAGACTGATAGGGGTAAAATGGTTACAAATAAAATTGGTAAAAACTATAGATATGTCCAACATCCCCATAAAAAACATATTAAATATGAGAATGATCCAACCCTCAGGGAATAAAATAAAAATATTTTAAGACCTTCTGATATGTAAAATGCGGGCTGTTACATTCTCCCCCTCTTTAGGGATTTCTCCCCCGAAATCCCAAGTAGACGCAAGCAACAAAAACAATTCCGCATGCCTATCACTCATGAGCATCCAACTCTATCATCCGAACTAGCAGCCATCAAACCATGCATCCGTAGCCTTATCTTAGCATGTCAAATTATAAAAACAAACACAATAGTACAAGTTACAATGATGTAAGGTGATACAATACTAATGGGTCGCACCAACGAGGAGTTCCTGATGCTCTCTTCTGTCTCCCACATACAATCATCGTCATCCTTACTCCATTGTACCTTGACTTGCTTAACTGTCTTCCTCCTAAGTTGTTTCGTTTTTCACTCCCCACAACACGAAGCAATTTACGAGGTCTCGTAACTACGGTCTCTACTTCTAGATCTTCGTACTGTTCTGGAGATACCACCACATTCGAATCATGCACGCACTTCCGTAGAGAAGACACATTGAAAACATTATCACTCCGGACATCTTCTCAGGTAACTCCAATCAATATGCGAGCTTTCCAATTCGCTCAACTATCGAAAACGGTCCAATGAACCTAGGGGCCAACTTTCCTTTTCTTTCGAACCGAACAACATGCTTCAACGGCGAAATCTTCACGAATACCATATCACCAACGTTGAATTCTAAATCTTTTCGACGCTTATCGGCATAACTCTTCTGACGATCTTGGGCTTCCTTCATTCGTTGTCGAATGTTCTCGATACAATTTGATGTCTCACTTATCATCTCTGGGCCATGTATCAACTTAGGTCCAGTTTCTAACCAACATGTCGGAGAATTACACGGTCTATAATACAATGCCTTATATGGTGCAATCCTAATGCTCGACTGGTAGCAATTATTATACGCAAACTCAACTAGATTCCAATGGTCTTCCCATGGTCCCTCGAAGTCCAATACTCAAGCTCTTAGGAGATCTTCCAAAACTCGGTAAACCCTCTTTGTTTGACCATCGGTTTGGGGATGATAATTCATATTCAAACACAACTCGGTTCCCAAAGTCTCTTGCAAAATCTTCCAAAATCCACTTGTGAACAATGGATCTCGATCACTAACTATGCTCTTTGGGATACCATGGAATCGAACTATCATTTTATATAAAGCTCAGCCAACTTTGATGTTGTCCTAGTTAATTTGATAGGAATAAAACTTGCACTTTTGGTCAAGCGATCCATGATGACCCAAATTCCTTCACTTCCTGCCCTGATTCTAGGTAGTCCATCGATAAAATCCATCGATATCTGCTCCTACTTCCACATAGGAACTTTCAATGGCTGAAGCAATCCACTCGACGTTTTCTATTCAGCTTTCACTAACTAACAGTTCATGCACTTGGGAATAAATTTTCCAACATCCCTCTTCATCCCTTCCCAGTAGTAAGCTCGCTTCATGTCCTGATGCATCTTATTACCACCAGGATGAATCGTCAACTTTGAGTGATGACATTCCCTAAGAATCTCATCTCTCAATCCATCGATATTAGGAACAACTAGTCGCCCTTGCTTTCGAAGCCATCCCTCTCGATCGACCACAAACTCTTTATTCTCCGGTTCCAACTTTTGGATAAACTCGACAAACTATGCATCTCGCTTTTGGCTTTCTCCAATCCTTTCAATAAGAGTAGGTCTTATTGACAAGTTTGCCAACATTTCAGGTTCCAACTCACGCCTTGTCCTTAAATCAAACCCTGCCAAAAACTCGAGGTTCTTCCATTCCGAAAACATTGCTCCCAATCCTGCATGTCTTTGAATCAATGTCTCTATTGTACCCCTACTTTGAGCCTGCTAGATCCTACGATAACGATAATCTCTCAGCCTTCAACACCTTTAGTCGTCGACACCTACGACTATTCACATGCTCAAAACACACTTGAGAAACCACTATCCACCAACTCAAAACACCCTTGAGCTATCTTGAGACGACCCGATTTCCCGTTCTCACGGAAACAAGGTTATCTTTGGAATATAACACAGAAACATATAATAACAGAACAGAATTAAATAAATACACCAGAATGAACAACAAAATATACTGGATAAAAGTAATCATCAGAGTTACACAGTATACAGGATCTTACTTAGTACAAATACAGTTCAGCTATACATAAATGTCTACAGCGGAAATAAACAAAATATGTACAATAGGAGCTGAACAGCATAAAAAGAATAAATGATAGAATCCATCTTCAGCTCCAGCTATCCAGAAAAAGAACCAGCTAAACCAGAATACAAGGCTGCCCATGTAGAAAAAGGGGCACCCGAGTTTGAGAGTGAAACAAACTACGAGTCAGTCATGGGACTGGTATGAGAAATCTACTCAACACATATATAATTGGCTAATCACAGGACCACGCCACTTTCGTGGAACGGGTTTACTCCATTGGATTGCCAGTGCTTTAAAACAAATCTTTCTTTTAAACATCGCTATGCTTTTTATAAAAATGAAGCCGTTATAAGACTCAGTTCCCATCACACAATGCAACGCAAACCGGAGGATAGAGTTTTTACCTTATAACGGTCAAAATATGCTTGATACGCATAAAACAAAGGCATTTGATATTATTGCTAGTGTTTATATGTTTTGAAAACAATTTCAAATCATAACTATCAATCATAGACGACATTAATGCCCCATACCACTATGTCGCCATATATAGGTATACAATCAAAACCGCACGATGTCGTATTTGGAAATTGGATTTCCGTCATGAACCAAGGCAAAAGATAGTCCTTACCGAATTCGAGACAATCTAGCCTACCATGTCTCAGGAACAGCCGCAACTGCCCCCTGGATCGTCAGGGCCGGTCCACCGATGTGGATTATTATACCTGAACAATACGTCTCCCCGCCCTTTGGGGCGCAAACGAGCCAACGAATGACTCCATCGGACCCGGATCGTCCGATCAAACCGAGGCGCCTCGCAACAGCAACAACCACAAAGGTGAAAAGTATATAAATGTCAGGGCTGGTAGGTCACTGACACCACCCTAGCTAGAAAGAAACGCATGCCCTCCCTGATGTCCTTCTCCCGTTTTAGGTTCATACCGAGGTGTGAGGCTCGCGAATTTACGTTATACACAAAGCTACGCCACACAGGCGATGCTTTGATCATCACCACAAGACTTTGCTTTTCAACAGAAGCCCTGATCACTGCATCTTAGCATGCCACACAGGCAATTCATACCGTGCAACTTATGGCTATCAATCACACAGAACAAATTCCAATGTCGGACACACAGTCCATTTACAAGTCCGTTCTGGGTCTGAACGAAACCGGAGGCACTAAATACCTCGCAAACCCTTCGATCAACACGTACGTCTGGACGATCACCACTCATTATCCATATTTCGGGATGCCTCCCAATCAGGACCTCGGTTACCATCCAAACGAGGTGAAGATCTCCGGTCTTCGACCATCGTCTTCATCTTCGACTTTCAATCGTCGGTCAATTATTTGAAATGAGAATTAACTCGGCCTTTTCAAATAATTCACGTATATTTAGAATTTCAAATCGATTTATTTCAATGGTTAAATTATTTGACAACATCACGTTTGTTCTGTAATGTAATTTTCACACCAAACACATTCAACCATCAAACATCACATAAATCAAGCAAATTCAGTTTATTTCCATTCCATATCGCTTATGATATTTTATAACTATTTATCGCTATTTTTATTTATTTTAAAATAGCCATTTTATTCAAAACGACGCTTCGGGCCATAAGGCGGCCGTGGCGCTGTTTTTCTTCAGATTTGATTTACACATATCTGAAAATCTAACCGTTGGATCTTCAAAAAATTTACATCATTAGAAAGGTCTTTTCAAAACGAATCCAACGGTTCCAGTTTCGGGAAAATCCGACGGTCGGATCTCCCCGTACAATCGTTTGAAATTTCGATTTCAAAATACGAACTGCAGCGTCGTTATTCGATTAAATATAATTATATTTATATATATAAATAAATATAATCGTTTCTGGCGCTGTTTTTCTTCATATTTGAATTAAACATTCCAGACAATCCAACCGTTGGATTTTTACAAGGTTGGTGCCGTTGGAAAGATTATTCCAAGGCGAACCCGACGGTTGAGGTTTCGGGAAAATCCAATGGTCGGATTTCCCGTACTAGTTGTTTGAAATCACGGTTTCAAAATACGAACTGCACGGCTTCGTTTCGTTTTAATTTTATTTATATTTATATATTTATATAAATATAGTTCATTCAACAATTTCAATATCGTTTTCACTTCAAATATTTTTCTAACACTTTAAATTTTGGAAAAATTTCGCCATAACCTCCCTTGTACCGGGAGCATCGGGAAATCGCAAATAGCGTTCCCGGTCCTTCTAATCTCAAAAAGAAAAAGAAAAAGCCAAGCGGCTAGCCAACAGGCTCAAAATCATCACCCAAACAAATCAGTAAATGTGTACCTATTTGTCGGGCACAAAATTTTATTCCTCTTCTCTAGCCCCTTTGCTATAACCTGTTCAATGAATATGCATGTACATATATATACAGTCCATATCATTTTTCATTTTCTATTCAACTTCATATTTGATTTCTATTTGGTTTAAAAACACCATTCATTCTAATGTTACATAAATAGGTGCAAATCATTTCATTAGCTAATTAATGAATATTTCAACTCCTATATGTTTATTTTGAACAAGTGGTTATTTTTAACACTTCACATTTTAACGATTTATGCATACAATAAAAATGTGATTTTTATTGTAAAACGATTCATTTCAAAACACTATTTTTCTATATAGTTCATATAGGTGATAAAAATAGGATTTTTATCATAAAACCATTTCTTTTAAAACAAGATTATTTTACCCGTTTCATATAGTCGATAAAAATGTGATTTTTATTATCAAACAATTTATTTCAAAATATGAATACCATTCAACACATGAATTTCTAAACAACGAATGAATATCAATTCAACACATGAATGTTTTCTATAGTTTCTATATATAGATAAAAATGTGATTTTTATTATCGAACAATTTATTTCAAAATATGAATACCATTCAACACATGAATTTCTAAACAACGAATGAATATCAATTCAACACATGAATGTTTTCTATAGTTTCTATATATAGATAAAAATGTGATTTTTATTATCGAACAATTTATTTCAAAATATGAATACCATTCAACACATGAATTTCTAAACAACGAATGAATATCAATTCAACACATGAATGTTTTCTATATAAGGAATAAATATAGTTTAAGCATATGAAAATAATTCAAACACACAAATATTATTCAAAATTTCGGCAGCATAACGGCAGGGTAGTTAAACCGGCACCGTCCCTAGTACGGCTCCTCGCTCTACCTTAAAACCTCGCGGTTTTTGACAATGGGGATCATGCATCTAGTTCGCACGCAGGCGGCATGTATATATTTATTTCATTTCCACAAACTAATCCTATGTGGTTTCAACCAAATATTTCTCAACCACAAACGGGTATTTTTCAACCTCAATCAACCAATATCAATCACAAACAATCCCAAACAACCATTCGTTATCAACCAATTATCACAACAATTTCAATCAATAAATATCGTCCATGGTTTGTGGACGAGGGGCGTATATATATTTATTTATATATATAGATATTTATATATATCAATTCACTTTCATTTTCGACACATATATATATAATTTTTAAATCAGAGATCTCACCAATAGCTATCCAACTGCACGACACTTCCTTTATAGAAATCTTCGCCCTTTGTCGCTTTCGCCCGTATTCTCTACACATGTAAAAATCGAATTTTTACTATGCTACTCAATATATAAAAATATGATTTTTCTTTCGACTTTTGATATATAAAAATATGATTTTTTACTTTCGACTTTTGATATATAAAAATATGATTTTTACTTTAAAACAAAATCAGTTTTTATACTTTTTTTAAAAATCCAGTTTTTATACTTTTTAAAAATCCAGTTTTATACTTTAAAAAAAATCAATTCAGTTTTATACTTTAAAAAAAATCAATTCAGTTTTATACTTTTAAAAAAATCAATTCAGTTTTATACTTTTAAAAAAATCAATTCAGTTTTATACTTTTAAAAAAATCAATTCAGTTTTATACTTTAAAAAAAATCAATTCAGTTTTATACTTTAAAAAAAATCAATTCAGTTTTATACTTTTAAGAAAATCAGGTTTTATACTTTTAAGAAAATCAGGTTTTATACTTTTAAGAAAATCAGGTTTTATACTTTTAAGAAAATCAGGTTTTATTTTCTTTACAAAAAATCCAGTTTTAAAAATTCTTTTATAAAAATCTGTTTTATACTTTTAAAACTTTCAGTTTTAAAATACTTTTAAAAATTCAGTTTTTATTTCTTTCTAAAATCAGTTTTTAATCATTTTAAAACATCAGTTTTCAAATCTATTAAAAACGAAATCTTCAGATGAAAATAAAATAAAATAAAATAAAAAAACAATTTACCTGCGAAGAAGGGGGGATGACGGCCAAGCTCGGCGGCGAGAGGCGGGGTGCTCGCGAATCAGCGTCGCGAACTGGGGGGGGGTCTCGAATCGTTCGCGATGGAGGGAGGAGCGGGGTCTTCGATCGATGCAGGGGGGCGAGGCCTTCGTGGTGGTGGTTTTCGTCGGCGTCGAGGTCAGGGGGGGCGGCGCGATTCGATTTAGGTTTTCTTCTTTTTTTTTTTTTTTTTTTTCGGATAACTGAAACGGGGGGGGGGGGGGGGGGCAAGCAGGAGATAAAAGGGGGGGGGGAAGAAAATATATATATATTTTTTTTTTATTTAAATTAATTGCATAAAGTTGACTTTTACCCACGACCTCGAAACGAGGCCCACCGCCTGTCGTCCATAGCGTTTAACCCCCATTCCGAACACAATGGGATATGTATCGCAAGCTGATGTGATCGTTACAATCAGTTTCTGTTGAATTTACATTTAAATCATTATATTGAATTTTAAACGTACATTTCAAATTACCGGGGTCACATACTAACTAGAAAAATTCTAGAAAAATATTTTCTAGCTTCGTATTGACAATACGGTCCTAACAAAACTAGTTTCGTCGAATTCTGAGACCGTTTGAAAAATGGCCAATTTCCAGTCGATTAAAATCAACAGAAACTGGTCAAACGCGTTTTCCTTTGCCACGCTCACATATTGATTCGAAAAATTATGAAATTTGAAACCTTGCAATAACTTGACACTGCGGATCCAACAAAAGTGGTTTCGTCGAAATCCGAGGTCATTTGCAAAATATCCATTTTTAAGGGCCTGAATTCCATAGCGACTATTCAGAATTTTCAATTGGACATATCTTTTGATTCCTTCTATCAAATTTCGATTGGTCAGATTCGTTAGAAAGATATTACCAATAAGATCCTAATGTTTTTGGTTTCACTAAAATACGGATTGTTTTGCACCCGGTATATTCAATTGAAGTTTGAAATCGAATTATCGAATTACCGCGCCATTTTCAATTCTTTATATAATTATAATTAATTATATTCGTTTTCAAATGTCGATTCAAACTCAGTTTTCATCGCCATTATTTAAAATATTTATTTTAAATATTTAAAATCCATTATTTTAGCCAATTTAAAAATTTTAAATTGGTTCAGATTTTCTGGGTCGTTACAATCTCCCCCACTTAAAACTTTTCGTCCCCGAAAAGGAATAAAGTCGAAAGTGGTTTGATAAATCTACAATCATACAATACAACAACCAATCCAATTGTTTTTAACCTTCAAAAATATACTAATCAAATTTTATATTCCTTTAAAAATCATTCAGAGTATAGAATAAATAGTGCACATCCATGAAAAGGAGATAACAACAGAATAGAGAATTGAATGGTAATGCAAAGTATGGTAAATGTACCTTGCACCGGAGTCAATCAGAGATATCCACTCGGCATCTAGGATAAGCTTTCTGAATGCTCTCCTCAGTTTCCCAAGTACAATCTCGAGGATCTCCACTCCATTGCACTTTGACTAAGTGAACCTTCTTGTTCCTCAGCTCTTTGGTTTCTTTGCCGATAATCTTTAGCGGCTCACGCCTCACGGCTAATTCTGGAGTAATTTCGATATCCTGTTGAGCTGCTTCTTCCACGATCAAGTCTGGATCATGAACGTGCTTTCGAAGTTGAGATATATGAAATACATCATGCACTCCAGGCAACCAATCTGGCAGTTTAACTTTATATGCGAGAGTCCCAATCCGTTCCAGAATAGGAAACGGACCAATAAATTTAGGCGCTAACTTTCCAGTTTTACCGAACCGGATAACTCCTCTCATCGGCGATACTTTCAAATATACATAGTCACCAACTTCAAAGGATATATCTCTTCTTCTTCTATCGGCATAGCTCTTTTGTCGGCTTTGGGCGGCGAGTAATCGCTTCCTAATAAAATCGACTTTGTCGGCAGCTTCTCGAATCATATCAGGCCCTAACACAAGTCTATTTCCAGGCTCGACCCAACAAGCAGGAGATCGGCACGGTCTACCATACAATGCTTCGAATGGCGACATTGTCAGACTCGCCTGATAGCTGTTGTTATAAGAGAATTCAGCCAAATGTAGATTGTCTTCCCATGATCCACCGAAATCTATAACACAAGCCCGCAATAGATCTTCTAGAATGCGATTCACCCTCTCAGTCTGACCGTCTGTCTGAGGATGATAAGCGGTGCTTAGGTTTAACTTCGTTCCTAGCTCGACTTGAAATGCTTCCCAGAATTTGCTAGTGAATATTGTATCCCTATCACTGACTATACTGAGTGGCACTCCATGTAGTCTAACTATTTCCCTGAAGTATATCTGCACCAGACTCTGAGCGGTTCTATTTGATTTGACAGGTATAAAATGGGCGGTCTTTGTGAAGCGATCTACGATCACCCAAATACTGTCATTTCCCTTTCTGGTTCTGGGCAAACCATCAATGAAATCCATAGAAATATGTTCCCACTTCCAACCAGGAACTTCCAGCGGTTGTAATAATCCAGCCAGTTTCTGTTGGTCGCTTTTGACTAGCTGGCAAGTAGGGCATCGGCTAACATATATTGAAACGTCTCTTTTCATAGCCTTCCACCAGAATGTTCTTTTGAGATCGTTATACATTTTGGCCACACCAGGATGGATACTCAGCTTGGACTTGTGACACTCGTCTAACACTTCCCCTTTGAGTTCGGGGATGTCAGGAACACAAATCCTTCCTTTTAACCTCAAGGTCTCGTCGTTATCTATTTGAAAACACGAGGGTTCGCCTTTCTGAATCCTTTTGATCATATCTTTAATAAAGTTATCCTCCTTCTGAAGAATAGATATTTTGTCAATCAAGGAAGTCGTGATAATAAAGCTGGCGATCATTACATTCTTTCGACTCAGCGCATCGGCCACGACATTGGCTTTCCCTGGAGTATATATAATTTCGAAGTCATATGCTGCAAGAAACTCCAGCCAACGTTGCTGCCTCAAATTTAAGTCCTTCTGAGTGAACAGATACTTTAACGACTGGTGATCTGTAAACAATTCAAATCTCTCGCCCAGAAGATAGTGTCTCCAGATTTTCAAAGAGAATATGATAGCCAATAACTCAAGATCATGAGTTACATAGTTTTTCTCGTGTGGCTTCAGTTGACGGCTAGCATAAGCAATTACTTGACCTCTTTGCATTAACACTGCACCAAGGCCTTCTCTAGAAGCATCAGTCCAGACTTTTAAATCTTGGTTGCCATCGATGATGGTTAACACTGGAGCTGTCGTTAATCTTAACTTTAGCTCTTCGAAAGCCTCCTCACTTTCTTGAGTCCATTTGAACTTAGAATGCTTCTTTGTAAGCTTCGTTAAGTGGCCAGATATCTTAGAAAAGTCTTTAACGAACTTCCGATAATTGCTAGCCAATCCGAGAAAGCTGCGGACTTCAGTGGGAGTACTGGGCTGTTTCCAATTTTGAATAGCCGTGATTTTACTTGGATCCACGGCAATTCCTTCTTTCGATACAACATGGCCCAGAAATTTCACTTCATCTTGCCAGAATATACATTTGGAAAACTTGGCTTTCAATACATTCCTTCTGAGAATTTCTAACACTTGTTCCAGATGCTTTTCATGTTCGGCCTTTGATTTAGAGAAGATTAGAATATCATCAATAAAAACCAGA
This sequence comes from Allium sativum, assembly GCA_030737875.1. Taxonomy (NCBI): domain Eukaryota; kingdom Viridiplantae; phylum Streptophyta; class Magnoliopsida; order Asparagales; family Amaryllidaceae; genus Allium; species Allium sativum. The sequence goes on along the minus strand of CM060927.1, from coordinate 130,928,423 downwards.
ACAAATTTATTCAATACTCCTCTGAATACTCTGTTCATTAGATCGACGAAATAAGCTGGAGCGTTACATAAGCCGAACGGCATTACTAACCACTCGTAGAATAAGTCGGGGCCTCTGAACGCTGTCATTGGAACACACTCTTCGGCAATTCGAAGTTGATGGAATCCTGTAGCTAGGTCCATTCGTGAGAATACTTGTGCTCCATTTAATCGATCCAACAAATCATCTATTCGCGGCAATGGATATTTGTTCTTTATTGTCTGTTTGTTCAGATCTCGATAATCCACGCATAGACGTAGAGTACCGTCAGATTTTGGGACAAACACCACTGCTGCACCCCAATCAGAGAAACTAGGCCTTACCAAACCTTTCCATACCAGTTGTCGTGTTTGATTGTCTAATTCCTCCTTCTCTTTCAAGGACATTCTTCGAATAGCGTGAACTACCGGCCTTGCATTCGGAATTAAAGCAATTTTGAAATCTATCTCTCTCTGCGGAGGTAAGCGAACAACTTCCTCGAACACATCCGCATAATTCTTGACGACAGGAATATCTTTGATGAGGTCAGGAATATTCTCAGTAACTTCAGGGATATTTTCCATTTGAGCTGGAGAAACATTTAGAGCTGCCCAGAAGTCTTTTCTATTAGCATTCTGACCTTCACACGGTATGGTTATATAACTCCCTGATTTAATCCTAGCTCTAACAACTCTCTCGGCGCATCTAACCTCTGCTTCATATTTGGTTAGCCAATCCAATCCCAGAATAAGATCGAATTCATCAAAATTCATGACGACAGAGATAATAGGGAACTTATAGCAAGAAAAAGAGATGGGTACTACACAAATCCAACTGAGATTGATGGATCCTCCAACTGGATTTCGGACAGTCATTGGCTCTTTGAGCTTCTTCAAATTCAAATCTAATTTCTTGACTGCACTCTTTGCAATAAAGCTTCGTGACGCGCCAGTGTCAAACAGTACTTTAACTGGAATGTTCTTGACATTGAGCGTGCCTTCTAAAACGTCAGACCTTTCCTGGCTAGCTGAGGGCTCAGAAGTTTCTGCCACTTCATTCACTTGAACTATTTCAGTCTTTTTCAACTGCCAGCAATCTTGCTTTACGTGACCATCCTGATGGCAGAGATTGCATTTACTATTTTCTTGAAAATTCATCCCGGATTTAGACCCATCACCCTTTCGTCTGTTCGAAGATCTACAATTTCTCATCGAATGCCCTTGCTGATTGCATTTTAGACATACAACTGCCTTTACCCTTTTCTGATTGATCTTCAGCCTCTTTTTGTCTTCAGCCTTCGTACTAGCCTCAGGCTGCTCACTTGTCTCTGGGCTATCAGCCTCAAATTTTCTTTTGCTGCTAGAGCTGATTTCTTCTTCGTCTCGCAACATGCTTTTTTTATGGAGGTCTTCATATTGATAAGCCATATAAATCATTTCTGGAAAAGGAAGCTTCACATGCCCCAACACTTTATTCTGATATTTCCTTTGAAGCCCGTTGATAAATCTCATATTCTTCCTCTTCGGATTTTGAATTAGATGAGGGGCAAAGTGAGCAAGTTCGTTGAATTTCTTATGATATTCGGGGATGGTCATATCACCTTGTATTAGATAAGAAAATTCATCACATAATCTCTCGGTTACTTCGGGAGGAGTAAATCTTTCTAAGAAAATTACTTTAAATCTGTCCCAGGTAATATCACCTTCTGGATTATCTTTGATGATTGTTTCCCACCAGATTAAAGCTTCCTCTTTGAGCGCCCAAGATGCTACTAACCGTTTCTGGTCATCTCTCAGCTGGATATGCTCAAAGATTTTTTCGACAGAACTCATCCAAGCTTGAGTTTGAATAATAGATTCATTGCCCGAGAATTTTTCTCCACCCAGATTTCGATATCTCTTGAATAGAGCCTCTAGATCGGGTTCTGTATTCCTTCTGTTTCTGGCACTCATTTTTCTAGTACTTCTGCAATTAGCAGATCAAGTGTCAGGTCATAGAAAAGGTATTTTAAAATATAGAAACACATGCTTCAATGTAAATGTGTCTATCGAGGTGTAATTTCATTCTGCTTTACTCATACTAGGATATTGCTAATCCTATCTGTATAGAGTTACCCGTCCTAGAACACTACTGGTTCTATTTCTGACGAGTTCGTTCAAATGTTATATTCCAGAACTAAGCTTAACCAAAGCTCTGATACCACGTTGAGACGACCCGATTTCCCGTTCTCACGGAAACAAGGTTATCTTTGGAATATAACACAGAAACATATAATAACAGAACAGAATTAAATAAATACACCAGAATGAACAACAAAATATACTGGATAAAAGTAATCATCAGAGTTACACAGTATACAGGATCTTACTTAGTACAAATACAGTTCAGCTATACATAAATGTCTACAGCGGAAATAAACAAAATATGTACAATAGGAGCTGAACAGCATAAAAAGAATAAATGATAGAATCCATCTTCAGCTCCAGCTATCCAGAAAAAGAACCAGCTAAACCTGAATACAAGGCTGCCCGTGTAGAAAAAGGGGCACCCGAGTTTGAGAGTGAAACAAACTACGAGTCAGTCATGGGACTGGTATGAGAAATCTACTCAACACATATATAATTGGCTAATCACAGGACCACGCCACTTTCGTGGAACGGGTTTACTCCATTGGATTGCCAGTGCTTTAAAACAAATCTTTCTTTTAAACATCGCTATGCTTTTTATAAAAATGAAGCCGTTATAAGACTCAGTTCCCATCACACAATGCAACGCAAACCGGAGGATAGAGTTTTTACCTTATAACGGTCAAAATATGCTTGATACGCATAAAACAAAGGCATTTGATATTATTGCTAGTGTTTATATGTTTTGAAAACAATTTCAAATCATAACTATCAATCATAGACGGCATTAATGCCCCATACCACTATGTCGCCATATATAGGTATACAATCAAAACCGCACGATGTCGTATTTGGAAATTGGATTTCCGTCATGAACCAAGGCAAAAGATAGTCCTTACCGAATTCGAGACAATCTAGCCTACCATGTCTCAGGAACAGCCGCAACTGCCCCCTGGATCGTCAGGGCCAGTCCACCGATGTGGATTATTATACCTGAACAATACGTCTCCCCGCCCTTTGGGGCGCAAACGAGCCAACGAATGACTCCATCGGACCCGGATCGTCCGATCAAACCGAGGCGCCTCGCAACAGCAACAACCACATAGGTGAAAAGTATATAAATGTCAGGGCTGGTAGGTCACTGACACCACCCTAGCTAGAAAGAAACGCATGCCCTCCCTGATGTCCTTCTCCCGTTTTAGGTTCATACCGGGGTGTGAGGCTCGCGAATTTACGTTATACACAAAGCTACGCCACATAGGCGATGCTTTGATCATCACCACAAGACTTTGCTTTTCAACAGAAGCCCTGATCACTGCATCTTAGCATGCCACACAGGCAATTCATACCGTGCAACTGATGGCTATCAATCACACAGAACAAATTCCAATGTCGGACACACAGTCCATTTACAAGTCCGTTCTGGGTCTGAACGAAACCGGAGGCACTAAATACCTCGCAAACCCTTCGATCAACACGTACGTCTGGACGATCACCACTCATTATCCATATTTCGGGATGCCTCCCAATCAGGACCTCGGTTACCATCCAAACGAGGTGAAGATCTCCGGTCTTCGACCATCGTCTTCATCTTCGACTTTCAATCGTCGGTCAATTATTTGAAATGAGAATTAACTCGGCCTTTTCAAATAATTCACGTATATTTAGAATTTCAAATCGATTTATTTCAATGGTTAAATTATTTGACAACATCACGTTTGTTCTGTAATGTAATTTTCACACCAAACACATTCAACCATCAAACATCACATAAATCAAGCAAATTCAGTTTATTTCCATTCCATATCGCTTATGATATTTTATAACTATTTATCGCTATTTTTATTTATTTTAAAATAGCCATTTTATTCAAAACGACGCTTCGGGCCATAAGGCGGCCGTGGCGCTGTTTTTCTTCAGATTTGATTTACACATATCTGAAAATCTAACCGTTGGATCTTCACAAAATTTATATCATTAGAAAGGTCTTTTCAAAACGAATCCAACGGTTCCAGTTTCGGGAAAATCCGACGGTCGGATCTCCCGGTACAATCGTTTGAAATTTCGATTTCAAAATACGAACTGCAGCGTCGTTATTCGATTAAATATAATTATATTTATATATATAAATAAATATAATCGTTTCTGGCGCTGTTTTTCTTCAGATTTGAATTAAACATTCCAGACAATCCAACCGTTGGATTTTTACAAGGTTGGTGCCGTTGGAAAGATTATTCCAAGGCGAACCCGACGGTTGAGGTTTCGGGAAAATCCAATGGTCGGATTTCCCGTACTAGTTGTTTGAAATCACGGTTTCAAAATACGAACTGCACGGCTTCGTTTCGTTTTAATTTTATTTATATTTATATATTTATATAAATATAGTTCATTCAACAATTTCAATACCGTTTTCACTTCAAATATTTTTCTAACACTTTAAATTTTGGAAAAATTTCGCCATAACCTCCCCTGTACCGGGAGCATCGGGAAATCGCAAATAGCGTTCCCGGTCCTTCTAATCTCAAAAAGAAAAAGAAAAAGCCAAGCGGCTAGCCAACAGGCTCAAAATCATCACCCAAACAAATCAGTAAATGTGTACCTATTTGTCGGGCACAAAATTTTATTCCTCTTCTCTAGCCCCTTTGCTATAACCTGTTCAATGAATATGCATGTACATATATATACAGTCCATATCATTTTTCATTTTCTATTCAACTTCATATTTGATTTCTATTTGGTTTAAAAACACCATTCATTCTAATGTTACATAAATAGGTGCAAATCATTTCATTAGCTAATTAATGAATATTTCAACTCCTATATGTTTATTTTGAACAAGTGGTTATTTTTAACACTTCACATTTTAACGATTTATGCATACAATAAAAATGTGATTTTTATTGTAAAACGATTCATTTCAAAACACTATTTTTCTATATAGTTCATATAGGTGATAAAAATAGGATTTTTATCATAAAACCATTTCTTTTAAAACAAGATTATTTTACCCGTTTCATATAGTCGATAAAAATGTGATTTTTATTATCAAACAATTTATTTCAAAATATGAATACCATTCAACACATGAATTTCTAAACAACGAATGAATATCAATTCAACACATGAATGTTTTCTATAGTTTCTATATATAGATAAAAATGTGATTTTTATTATCGAACAATTTATTTCAAAATATGAATACCATTCAACACATGAATTTTTAAACAACGAATGAATATCAATTCAACACATGAATGTTTTCTATAGTTTTTATATATAGATAAAAATGTGATTTTTATTATCGAACAATTTATTTCAAAATATGAATACCATTCAACACATGAATTTCTAAACAACGAATGAATATCAATTCAACACATGAATGTTTTCTATATAAGGAATAAATATAGTTTAAGCATATGAAAATAATTCAAACACACAAATATTATTCAAAATTTCGGCAGCATAACGGCAGGGTAGTTAAACCGGCACCGTCCCTAGTACGGCTCCTCGCTCTACCTTAAAACCTCGCGGTTTTTGACAATGGGGATCATGCATCTAGTTCGCACGCAGGCGGCATGTATATATTTATTTCATTTCCACAAACTAATCCTATGTGGTTTCAACCAAATATTTCTCAACCACAAACGGGTATTTTTCAACCTCAATCAACCAATATCAATCACAAACAATCCCAAACAACCATTCGTTATCAACCAATTATCACAACAATTTCAATCAATAAATATCGTCCATGGTTTGTGGACGAGGGGCGTATATATATTTATATATATATATATATATATAGATATTTATATATATCAATTCACTTTCATTTTCGACACATATATATATAATTTTTAAATCAGAGATCTCACCAATAGCTATCCAACTGCACGACACTTCCTTTATAGAAATCTTCGCCCTTTGTCGCTTTCGCCCGTATTCTCTACACATGTAAAAATCGAATTTTTACTATGCTACTCAATATATAAAAATATGATTTTTCTTTCGACTTTCGATATATAAAAATATGATTTTTACTTTCGACTTTTGATATATAAAAATATGATTTTTACTTTAAAACAAAATCAGTTTTTATACTGTTTTTAAAAATCCAGTTTTTATACTTTTTAAAAATCCAGTTTTATACTTTAAAAAAAATCAATTCAGTTTTATACTTTAAAAAAAATCAATTCAGTTTTATACTTTAAAAAAAATCAATTCAGTTTTATACTTTAAAAAAAATCAATTCAGTTTTATACTTTTAAAAAAATCAATTCAGTTTTATACTTTAAAAAAAATCAATTCAGTTTTATACTTTAAAAAAAATCAATTCAGTTTTATACTTTTAAGAAAATCAGGTTTTATACTTTTAAGAAAATCAGGTTTTATACTTTTAAGAAAATCAGGTTTTATACTTTTAAGAAAATCAGGTTTTATTTTCTTTACAAAAAATCCAGTTTTAAAAATTCTTTTATAAAAATCTGTTTTATACTTTTAAAACTTTCAGTTTTAAAATACTTTTTAAAATTCAGTTTTTATTTCTTTCTAAAATCAGTTTTTAATCATTTTAAAACATCAGTTTTCAAATCTATTAAAAACGAAATCTTCAGATGAAAATAAAATAAAATAAAAAAACAATTTACCTGCGAAGAAGGGGGGGATGACGGCCAAGCTCGGCGGCGAGAGGCGGGGTGCTCGCGAATCAGCGTCGCGAACTGGGGGGGGTCTCGAATCGTTCGCGATGGAGGGAGGAGCGGGGTCTTCGATCGATGCAGGGGGGCGAGGCCTTCGTGGTGGTGGTTTTCGTCGGCGTCGAGGTCAGGGGGGGCGGCGCGATTCGATTTAGGTTTTCTTCTTTTTTTTTTTTTTTCGGATAACTGAAACGGGGGGGGGGGGGGGGGCAAGCAGGAGATAAAAGGGGGGGAAAAGAATTTTTTTTTTATTTAAATTAATTGCATAAAGTTGACTTTTACCCACGACCTCGAAACGAGGCCCACCGCCTGTCGTCCATAGCGTTTAACCCCCATTCCGAACACAATGGGATATGTATCGCAAGCTGATGTGATCGTTACAATCAGTTTCTGTTGAATTTACATTTAAATCATTATATTGAATTTTAAACGTACATTTCAAATTACCGGGGTCACATACTAACTAGAAAAATTCCAGAAAAATATTTTCTAGCTTCGTATTGACAATACGGTCCTAACAAAACTAGTTTCGTCGAATTCTGAGACCGTTTGAAAAATGGCCAATTTCCAGTCGATTAAAATCAACAGAAACTGGTCAAACGCGTTTTCCTTTGCCACGCTCACATATTGATTCGAAAAATTATGAAATTTGAAACCTAGCAATAACTTGACACTGCGGATCCAACAAAAGTGGTTTCGTCGAAATCCGATGTCATTTGCAAAATATCCATTTTTAAGGGCCTGAATTCCATAGCGACTATTCAGAATTTTCAACTGGACATATCTTTTGATTCCTTCTATCAAATTTCGATTGGTCAGATTCGTTAGAAAGATATTACCAATAAGATCCTAATGTTTTTGGTTTCACTAAAATACGGATTGTTTTGCACCCGGTATATTCAATTGAAGTTTGAAATCGAATTATCGAACTACCGCGCCATTTTCAATTCTATATATAATTATAATTAATTATATTCGTTTTCAAATGTCGATTCAAACTCAGTTTTCATCGCCATTATTTAAAATATTTATTTTAAATATTTAAAATCCATTATTTTAGCCAATTTAAAAATTTTAAATTGGTTCAGATTTTCTGGGTCGTTACATATCTTTACATTCGTTGCTTTTCAACGATCAAAGAATGTCTTACACCACTTAGAACATTCCTCCTTGAACTCGTCTTGAAGGTATAACTATTGTCGACTCCAAAACAAGCTTCGTTTGGTTGATACTGCATTTTATAGCATTTCCAGCTCTTTTGCTATAAAAAAACTGGCTGGAATGTCAAAACAACATTTTACTGCGTTTCTGAAATGCTATTATATCTTATGGTTCAATTCTGCAACAATCTTGTGTGAAAACCTAAACAAAACTGGCTTTCACAGCGTTCCTGCCTTTTTATAGTGTTTCTGAAACGCTGTCAATGCTTCTTGTCCATCATTATGTCTTCTGGTTCATCGATATATCTTTCACAGCATTTCTGCCTTTTACAACATTTCTGAAATGTTGCCATAGCTCAGGTGCGACCTACGACCTAACCCATATGCGACATACGACCTACGCCTTTAGATCATTCTTGTTCTAGGACTTTGCACAACGTTTTACAAACACGGTCAATTCTCACACGACCTATGACTTAAGCCATATGCGACGTACGACCTATGCCTAAGTACCAAATCACATTGTGACATAGTGTGCTATGGAGAATAGGACTGAAAGGCGCAAGTGTTGGCCTACACAACATTAGCTACACCTGGGCTGAGAAGAAGGTATGCCCAGATGCTTGAGTTGCAACTGGCTGACCTTACACTATTACTACCGTCGATGTTATTAGCAGTAATATATGGAGTATCAAGTATGTCATTTTAGAGCTTGATTTCATCTTCTAATTCTTATTTTTTTTCTCTTTTGCATTTTCAGTAAGAGTGATGCCAATAGATTTTTTATATAGAGTGACAATTTTTATACAACATCATTCTGGTTTGGTGAAGACCATATATATAAATATATATTAAATATATTCCTTAGATGAAATAAATAAACGTGCAGTACAAAAATGGTCAAGCTTAGACGAAGCTTTGAAAAGACCAACTGTTGCTGGTTCTGTAAAGGTGCATTGTATTGAATGACAAATAGTTCGATCATAGTTGGACTTGGGCATGAAGCCTCGTTGTAGCAGCAATTTTAGGTGATAATGCACTAATGTGAAGAGTGTGGCAAGATACTAGTATGCTTGTTGGAGCTGTACTGCATGCACATGTAAGCATCTAAGTCTTTCACACTCCTGTTTCAATTATTATGATTGATTCTGGTTCATTGCATCCGATGCAAGATTTTCCTTGAATTTCTTTATATTTTAGTGTTTTAAAGTAGTCGTTTCATAAGCATTGTTTACCAAAAGTGTACGATTTTAAAATATAAGGTAGGAATGGTATCACAGTTATAAGTGATTAGAATGGATTTCTTTTAGATTAGCACAACAGAACTACAAATTTCCTTGACATACCCTATAAATTACAAAAATAGATATATTCCTAATAGTTAGCTAATATCGGAGAATAGCATAATGCTGATTTAGACATTTCAATGTTATATATCTAATATTTACAGTTTCAAACTATATATATAAACAAATTTGATCGCTTAAATTAAATTTCACTCGAAATTCAATGGAAAAACCAAATTCTTATGATAATATTTTGTTAGTTGAATGGTTCAAACCGACCGAATACTGTACACATGCGTAATTCTCCTTGCCACCAAATCCAAATAGGGGATGTCTCAATTTTATAGCCAAAGTTGATCTACCACAATACATAGATCTTTATAGAAGATCACTTTCTCTCTCTTATTGAAGGTGTTTTTTGCAAAATTTGTGGGAAACACTCATGTTTTAATTTGTTGAAAAAAAATCAAAGCAAAGGAAATTGGGAGCATGGGTTTAATTTTGTGACTGTTTATTGGTTGATTGGCTTAGAAGTCAAAGTTTATCTATTCGTGTATGTCCATTTTTCATCCATAACACAAATTAGAACAGAAAAAATTGTTGGATATTTTATCCATACGAGTTATTGAGTAAATTTTCTACTATTCGAACATCATCCATCTGTTGTCGTACAAAGAGCGTTTTAGCTAGCACCTCGTACAATCCATTTATGTCTACAACTCTTATAGTACATGACACTAATACCCTTATGTTCGGTCTAGTCTGAGCATATAACACCTTTGTTGAGGTTTAGCGATTTCCTCCCTCCTACAATCATTTTAAACATTGTAGGTTATGTGTCTGACATGCAATCATAAATTTATCAGGAGAAATGCATTACGTTCGTATATTTATGAGCGGTTGTTTTGACTTTTAGAACTTGATATAGAGAGGAGAGAGATACAATAGTAAAGCACAAAAGAACTACATTGTTATTGCTTTATTAGTTGATTTTACAAAAGATACCTTTCTTACATTGCCAATCTTTGCCTCTATTTATACATAGTTTATCCTTATCTAAAAGAACATTCTAGATAAAAATATACTAGGGTAAAGTTGGGTCTATTATAATGAATAATTCAATACCAAATATAAAATCGAATCAATACAATTAAATGAAGGCAACATATCTTCTAACATATTCTCTAACATCCCCCCTCAAACTCACAATGCGAAAGATCGTGAGTTTTCCAAATAGAAGCTACAAACTAAAGAGTAGCAAGATCGAGCAACTATTTCAATATTGTTAAAGAGTAACACCAAACACCAAGCATCAAACATTCAAATACAACTCCAAACAACTCAAGAACTCCAATTTGAAACTCCAAAATAACCAACTATCTTCAATCTGATCGGTAAACAAAAGATCTGAGCAGCCAAATGACAAAACTGGTCCTGGATGTATTTGTACGTTTGCATCCCCCAAACATACAAAGAAAACAAAATAAACCAAAATGGGATGAGTTTGCATATGTTTGCATCCCCCAAACATATCAAACGAAAACAAAACCAAATCAATAGGGATGAATCAACATATTTTTGCATTCTCCAAACATACCTTACAATATCATCTACCACCTTCAATCAACTTCAATTGCCCTCCTAATAAACAGGGTTACCGATACAAACATCAAACGAACAATAAACATCTTCAAACTAATGTTACTCTCTAACAGATCAATCAACCCAGCAGTTTTACCTCTTCATCATCAGAACCAACTCTTCAAGTTCTTCCTAAACCCGATCACCATCTCCTGTTCGAAACTGCACTTCAATCTAATCTTGCATTCAATTTGAACCAATTCAACTAAACAACTTCAATCTCCTACGATCTCTAACCAAAACCATAACTTTTTTTAGCAACAAACCGCACTTCAATCTAATCTTGTGCTCAATCTGAACCAATTCAACAAAACAACTTCAATCTCCTACGATCTCTAATCACAACCATACCTTTTTTTAGCAACAATAAATAACAGATTTCAAAATTATCAACAACGCTCATCTACTACAATCACTACCAACAAATAATAGATCTCAAAACTAACAACGAAGAAATGGTAGAAGTAAGAAGAAGAAGAAAATAATAGATCCGCGATAACAACCCGCTCTGATACCATGTTAACAACAACTCTCTCTCTCTATCTCTCTTTGTAACCAAGCTCTGATACCATGTTAACAACAGCCCTCTCTCTATATCTTTGTATAACCAAGCTCTGATACCATGTTAGAATTTGACATATAGAGGAGAGAGATACAACAGTAAAACACAAAAGAACTACATTGTTATTGCTTTATTGATTGATTTTACAAAAGATACCTTTCTTACATTACCAATCCTTGAATCTATTTATACATAGTTTATCCTTATCTAAAAGAACATTCTAGATAAGAATATACTAGGGTATATTTGGGTCTATTATAATAAATAATTCAATACTAAATATAAACCGGAATCAATACAATTAAATAAAGGCACCATATATTCTAGCATATTCCCTAACATTGACATCCGTTCTAGTTTATGTTTTTCCATAGCATGACATCAAAAAACAAGGTCAAACTACTCTTTTTCAGTTTAGCATTTATATGTAACTCAGATACTACATATGCCATGATACTTATTTCAACACATGTTGACAGTGCCTTGCACTATTTTTGCACTGTATGAAATATACATCTTGACCTCTATAAGATTGCATTAGGTAATGTTCATTCTCCCCTGGATTGGCCTGAAGAAGAATGGCATGAGAACATAAATACAAATTTGACTGGTTTATGGCTCGTATCTAAATATGTTTGCCTAACGAAGCATTCGAAATAAGGTGGATCTGTAATTTATATTTCATCTATCGGCATTATAATGCGAGGACAATTACCATGAGGAAGTGCTTACTCTGCCTCAAAAGAAACCGTTAATGCTTTTACCAAGGTACTCTACTTCAATTGTTTTTTCCTTTTTTATGCTATTGATCTTAATTAAAATTATAATACACCTTGGTAAAGTGCTGAAGGAAAACTTGGGAAGACACTATAACAAATCTCTATATTTTGGAAATTTGAAGCTTTTACAAAATGCTAGAACACTATTATGCATAGAAATTGATTCATGATGTATGTTGTATATGATATAGGTAGTGGCCTTGGAACTAGGAAAATACGACATATGAGTGAATGCAATAACACTTAGTTTGTTCAAAAGTGAGGTCACGAAAGGTCTAATGAAGAAAGACTGGCTTAACAAAGTAGCCATGAAAACTGTTCCTTTAAGAACTTATAGCACACCGAATCTTACACTGACTTTATTAGTAAGATATTTGATACATGATTCATCCAAATATATCCCGAGTAATATAGTAATTGTTGATGCTGGAGTTACTTTACCTGGGGTTCCCATATTTTCCTCTCCATGAAATTTCATTGATTCACTTCAAATTATAAACCTATTGATATTTGGTTATTGTAGATTTCATATGATTGGTGAATTTGCATCATTTTTAGCCTTTCCCTTCTATGATTGGCGAAATTTCAAGCTGACTCTTAGTTTAGGGTGACCTACGGTAGGTTGGTTGTGGATTTCGACTGCATGGTGATTCCACGTGGCTATATGAATGAGGTTAGAGGAATGCTTTATGCTGGTGAGTTTCTGTTACTTGTTCTGATCTTACTACTTATTACTAAGCTATTAGCCATACTCTTGTCTTTAACTATATAATGCAGATGAAAAATATGATTATCACTACCTATTTTTTTTATAACATGTACACTTGCTTATTATTATCATAATGTTTTTAACGTCTACAAAAGCTTGAATACATAAAAGAGTCTTTAAATGTATTTACCTTTGAATCTAAGCTAGCAACATTAGAGGGAACTCAAGACAAATTTTGGTGTACACTATGTAATTAATTAAGCAGTTATTTGCTTAGTTAAAATAGGGTTCGACTTTCATTTTCTTAAGATATAGGACTTTTGCAACATGTAAATAAGATTTTCTTTAAAGAGGATTTTATTTAAATATATTGCATTTCCTAGTATTATACAAGTTGAAGCACGGTGCAGTTACAGCTGTGCAGGCTTTACTAGCTGTATTTGCATAGTTTTGGTTTTTTTACAACCAATTTTTGGTTCACTACCTTTGAAAATAACCTTTTATATTCGCACAATCATAATATATTAAAACCTGTTGATTCTCTATGTAATATTGAGAACAATGGAAAAATGAGTGATAATTTTTTTCATTGTTATACAATAATTGATGATAAAGGTCAACATCATCATTTCACATGCAGTTGCTTTTACAGGTAGTCAAGGTAGCACAATGTTTGAGATTTTTGTTTTGCAAAATATTTGTGGATTACTTAATGGAAGAAAATAGGCTGATCTTATTAGTCTACACCTAAGTAACTAATAGTGTTTGAACCAATAAATTAAACCGATGACTGGATTTTGTTGTATTTTTTTAATACATCTCATATTTGTTTTGAATAAACATGGTAGAAATATAAGATTATAATATATGATAGGAACCCAAGTTTGCAGTGTGTTCTTTTGGTAGTAGTTGTTGGCACAGAACCTTTGTTCACACATTAGGATTTATGACAGTTGATCGGTTGTTTTTCACCCATTTTCCCTTACCTTTGGATCCAGCCAATCAGGAGCCAGAATTTATCCATTTTTCATTTATACCGACATTTTTTTAGGGGTTTAATTGTAAAATGAAGGAAATCAAACCCCCTAATTGGTTGGGTCCAGAGGACCAGGGAAAAATAGGTCCACCCCTATAATAACTATATGCACATCTTTTTAAAAGAAAATATTTGTGTTTGGTCTCAAAATTTGTTGAACATTCTCTGCCTGTTTGTGGTCCTATCCATTTGATTTTCAATACTGCTTTATTAAGTACCAAACTAGAACTCGTTAACCTCACTTTAAGGTATTTCTTCAATTAAAAGTATAAATCATGGCATTATTAATGGGTTAAATGTTAGACAATTTTCTCAATTTACTTTTGAACTATCTTGTATTATTATACAAAATTTCTAACTTTACCATTTTCATGTGTAAACTCCTGCTCAACTTTGATTCGACCACAAACAAGCTAGAGATTGTTTTACTATTTACTTTTAATATTGTTTAATTAATAGTACTATATGTATATGGTTGTCAATGAATACTGGAAAATTCAAAATTCATCCGAATCCGTATCTAAAAATATGAAAAATGTCTGTTATCCGGCATTATCCGAAAAGCTGATACGGATATCCGATATCCGAAAAGCTTTTTGTATACAGATACGGTTATAGTGGTATCCAAATCCGAAAAATATCCGTTCGAATAATTGATGTAATATATATAACTCAAAACAAAAAATAGAGCTAATAAATATTTTTTAATTTTTGGATGTTACTATGATATAAATTTCTGTCCATTTTAAGTGAAAAATGGTAGTTTTACTATTTAAATTTGGAATATTTTTTGATATGCCTATGGATATTAGTTTAAAACAATGCTTCATCATCACATTTCTTTATTTTCTGGTTTTTTTACAAGCATTAGTATAAAAAAAAATATGTTGATCCAAACTTTTTTATTTATACTGTTAAATTCATTAATTACTGGCAGAGCGGATAAATATCTGATATCCATTCGTATTCGGAAATTAAGCAGATATGGATATTCGATATCCGAAAATTAAACGAATACGGATATTCGATATCCGAAAATAATTTTAGATATGGATACAGATATGGCACTATCCGTATCCGAAAGCGTCTGTTAACATCTCTATATTTATATAAATTTGTTTGTGAATGTTCATCCTATGTGACTTATTTTGTTGAAAAACAATAATCAAGTTGATTATGGATCACTACAAAAAAATCTACTGGTGGTTGTAATATATAGCTGCGTTTGATAATTGAACTCATATCATCTATAGCCATATATGTTAATTCGAGATCATATGTACACGTAAATTGTTAGGATTTGTATGTAATTTTAATTATTGATCGTTGTACTTACGTATAGGTAATTAACATTTCCAAAGTGAAGAACAGCCGCATCAGGAAACTATTGGTAAGTAAGCTATGAAAATGACTTTTGCTATTATGTATTATAATATTTTGTTCGTACGACTTGTTTGTAAAAAGTTGTGCTATGTGAATTCATTTATTTTGTCAAAATACTATTATTGAAATGACTATGGATATTTTACTTGATCTTGCGATAAATGTGTTTTTTAATTATTTGAATATGGTGATTATCGATGTTGGTTTAAAATGATAATTATGTGATTGATTGCTCAATTTAATATGGCTATTATATATAAGTGATTGTTAAAAATGATACAAGCCACTAACTGTAAATAGCTACGAATAAAATGTGTTGTACATCAATAATAAGTTTTAGTAGCATTTCAAAAGTGCTGTAAGAGAAAATGCAAATTAAAAAATGTTATAGTAGCATAGAAAAAATAAAAAATAAGGGTGCAAGTACCATTTTGGTTGCATTTTTAAGACGCTGCCAAAAAAATTTTTGTAGGGTTTCATAAACGCATCGATATGTTCATTTTTAATGGCGTTTTCTACAGCACAACTAAAACTTTTTGACTTTTAGTTGCATGTCGTGTCACAAAGTTTTTTCAACACTACAAAGGGTCTTTTCTGGTGTAGTGAATTGTAAGTGTACTAATAATAAGCCTACTTTAT
The DNA here is from genome assembly GCA_030737875.1 of Allium sativum. Lineage (NCBI taxonomy): Eukaryota > Viridiplantae > Streptophyta > Magnoliopsida > Asparagales > Amaryllidaceae > Allium > Allium sativum. The sequence goes on along the minus strand of CM060927.1, from coordinate 130,912,387 downwards.
TATTTCTTATTTAATCATCATCTTATCTTACATTGTTATCACAATCGTTGTTGTGAGTTTAGTTATTAACTTAGTTGCATTAACTAAGGTTTATTAATAAGTTCTTCTTTCATTATTTATTATATTCTATGTTATAATTCCACTTGTCTCTAGGATAAGCCTATATATTATATTCCATTCTCATTCATATAATTAATTATAATAGGTTATATTTCCCGTTAATTAGATTTCTTCTTAGGTTCCTTAATATGAACCAACTTTTGATGTTGTAATCTTTCTTTAATTACTGTCTTATGCATTATTATCATTTTAGGAAAATATTTAACTTTCCTCCTTAGATTGGTTAGCAGAAAAATGTAAAGATCTATTTCCATAACATACATCCATTAAGATCCGTAGTTGCAAACTATTTCCTTTTATTTTCACTGTGGACATACATACATATTTTATTTGATTAGTGTGCAATACGGTAAAAGAATCCTTATTTCACACTAATCCCTTTTTCCTTTCTTTTCTTGCATCTGCGTTCTCAATAATTTTACCATTATGGAAAAGTTTATTTTTTCCCAAATCCAACTATCTCAGTCCACTACTAATTTTCTCTTTCTAATTTATGAGTTAGATAAATTCTTGTGTTTCATATACTATTTCCAATTACTATAAATTTCTATATGAAATTAGGCATACCATTCTTCTACCATTATTTCCACAATTCAATGTAATACTCTTTTTTAACATATAGAATTTATTATTGAATAGTAATCTCAAGAACATATGCATAATTATTGTCAAATTTACCATTTCAGCATCACAGTAATTCTTAACCCAAATATAGAATTAAGATAATAAATTTGTATAATAGCAATATTTTTAACGTACTTAGAAATAAATTATATCGCAATTACCACAAATTCCAACAATTTATCACGTTTAGAATTATAGATAATGTAAACGATAAATATACCATTACCAAAAGTTATAATTTTAAATCCATTTACTTGACTGCTTTCCAATCCTTAAATCTGATTCAGATGCGCTATTCCATGGTCTTTCTAATTGAATCTAATATTAAGATAACCACGGAAATCTGATGTTAAAAGAAGAAGGTAAGAAAGAAACCTAAATAATTTAGATTCACAGGATTTACCTCATGTTGACAAGAAATCTGAATACCTATATTGTAGTTCTACATTCTTTGTCTTCAAATCTTGAATCAAAAATCCTAAAAACTAATATTCTAATTTTTGAAAGATTTGGAGAAGAAAGAAACTGGTAGAGCCTTGGCATCCTCTTAGAAAATATGAGTTGGAGGCTAGTCTCTGCTAGTCTATTTATAGGTGTAAGGGAGATTTTGGTCTGCCGGATTAAATAAAATAAAATCGGAACTGTACAAGCCAAAATATTACGTTAATTAGTGCGAGTCGACCAACCTTTAAGGTGTGTCGACCACTGTATTGACCCACCTATAAGGTGTGTCGTCCCACGGCCTGGACCATTAACATTAATTTTGTCGATATTAATTTCTAGTTTAACGTTGCTGATAACATTTATTTTCTTTCTAAATATTGCTTATGCAATTTATTTTCTTCCATTTACAATGTATATCAAACATTTAAATTTCAAACTTAGGCGCACATATATGCATACAACTCTTCAAATCTTTGTCCATTAATAGCTTCCCAATTGATGTCATTATTAATGCCATCAATTTATTGATTTCTTCCTTTTAATATATATTAAAATTTCAAATGCAGCTACATTCTTGTCTATTTTCATTCATTATACATCTACTACTTTCCGCCCTTAAATTACACTTCAATTTCAAAATTTTAATTTATGCGTATATATCTACGCTCAATATCATTTCTTTTAAAAATTGAAACGGCGTTATGCCAACATTTATTTCTTACTCATTTTTATTGTTTGCGGGTTACTTTTGGATTTCCTTTTCATATATATATATATATATATATATATATATATATATATGAACATGCATTTTTATAACAGTCACTCTAAAATTAAAAATATGACGTTGATGGGACTCAAACTTCACCACTTACATGGGGGAGACATGCCTCTACAAACTCACCTACTTAGCCTTTTGTTCACAGGACTAATAACATTGGTATTTATTATTCCTATTAGTGTTCTTCTATATTTTCTTTTTCACGTTTGTTCTAGTACTTCATTTAAAGATATATTTTTTGTTTTAAATCCGTTTTCAGCAAATCATAGGTCTAAATTTATCAGAAAATCGCTACGGACACAATGACTCTAGTTCCATGACCAAATTCTGAAAGTTATACAAAATTTTATTTTATTATTTAATTAAAAATGTGACGTATTACACCGGTCCTGTGTCGTCGAGGAGCAAGAAGTTCTTCTGGTCCTCAGGTACATCTTCTTGAGATGTATCATTTTGGAATGTACCCCAGTACCCAGTCACTGTATGGAATCCAAATCCCAGTATGTTCCATGCTTTTGTATGTAGAGTCCATTAGGGTGCAAAATTTAATTATGGGCAACAATTTTGCATATATTTATCATTTTATTTTAAGATAATTTAGTAGACATTATGTATGGTCATGTCTTACAAGAGTTCCATTCTTTTGAAAAAAGATTTCAAAAATTAAGAAAGTTGTTTATGATGTGAGTTTTCTCACTTTGGTATTTCAGACTGATCCGAGTGTTTTGCTTCCCCTCAAATGTGCTCCGGTCATATCAAGTATATTTTCCAAGTTGCTTTGGATTCGCTTGGAGATGTAGTAGAGGAGCTGGAGTCATGACGTACTCTCCTATTTCTTATATTGATTTATTTCCGCTGTGGGTTGTATTTATCAACCATTGTACAGACAGATCGTTATGACTTATAAGCTGATCTATTTGTGTACTTCAATTATTTATTCATGTATATGCATAGTTTTTCTCTTATGTAATGAGTATTGTTATGTTATATTTTATTCTATCTGCTGCGAGATTCCGATCTACTCCAATTCTGATGTTTTTGCATTCTTCTTATTTTATTCTAGTCTTTCCTTTTCTTCTTTTTTCCACCCTCTAACCTCTTTCTTATTACTTTTGGGTTTTCGTTACTTGAGTTTGGGCATGTGAATATGAATTATGTATTAGTATTGAAATTCGAGGGTCAAATTCCCAGTTCGTTACATTCAGCCTATAAAGCAACTATAGCATCGTGAATAAGTAGCGTACTTCCTTGCCTTACAATTCAGAGGATGGCATATGGATCATATAACCTTGTGAAACATGCATAATTCAGTTGAATTTTTTTTGGCCTTATTTTTGTTTATTGGTTGATGCTAGAGGAATAGCTTACTGTTTTATGCCTTTCGCGTTGAATCATGTATGAACCAAATAAGATTAAGGAGAAAATTAAATAATGGAGATAAATACAACAATAGCTTTATCAATCATCAACAAATCAATGATTTTATAGTCAGGGCAATGCTATGCAAGTTATAAGATCTGTGCAAAATGAAACTGATGAGAACAACTAAGTATTTAAATTGAATAAATATAATAGTTTCTATCTTGGTAGTAGTTTGTGGTTGTACTTGTGTATTTGATGTGGAAGTGTGTTACATTCATATTAGAACATCAAACTTGCTATTTCATGTCACTAATTATGCCAACTTTCTATGGATATTTAGTTATGTTTTGTCCACATAATTTTTTATATATGAATTAACTCCAAAAAGTAACAGATCTAATGGTATATAATTTATCAGATATTTGTAGATATTTTTATTGAAAGTGATCCAAACACCTAAGAATTGTATGTAGAGAGAAAATATGAAGAAAAATGTAAAGCCCCACCCCGAGATCCATATCAGTAAAGATCATAAATGAGTAATGTCGCTATTATTGCGGAGAATGAGGCTGGTTAGGAGCAAACATCCGTGAGTCTTGTATTAAATAGGTATCGGGTACATTGATAGGATGTTCATTTTTTTTAACCTCAAGTGGAGCAACATATATAATCTAATAAAATACTAGTGTGGCTAATAAATTTATTCAGAAAAAACTATAATTATGATAAATAAACACAAGTTACAGAACAATAAACATGGCTATACCATGCACAATATAGTACACAGTGTCATAAAATAGTGCTTATATAAACCACAATAAAGATACACAAGCCAAAATGAATATAATACATAGATCAAAGTATATGGATCAACGCTACATAACTACTCAAAATATATTAGGTAAGGCGTTCAAAAGATAATAAAGATCCATAAGCAGAAGCTGGAAGAGCAGACATCTACACGGAAGATGACTTGAAAATTACTCAGTCTGATTCAAGCAATTAAATTCATATGCCAGTCTAGTTTAAATAGTGAGCAGATGATAAAAGGGCATATAGTTTCTTAAGGGATAACTCTCCTTGAAAGAAGAGTAAGTTTTACATATAGTATGACAAAAGAATAATGAGACAATGTTCTCTGTCACTGAATTAGGTCACACGAATAACGAAGCTAACAACCATTGAAATTATACTTCTAACAACAAGTGTTAAGCTCTGAGTTAAGCACATATAAGTCATTATGAAGACACCTAAGAACAACAAAAGAAACTTCTTCAAATATCAACATTTAAAACTCATAAGAGTTTATTCAACTTAAAAGTGATTACTAAATTTAAAATGCAACTAAATAGCTCTTAGTCTACAAGTGAAAATTCAACATCAGCATATTATCATAATTTGGATCTGAACATCGAATAGCAACAAAGTCATCAAAAGCATAAAATGGATCCAAAACAACAAACTGCATGTGCTCAACAAATAAGGTAGCTTTGCCGAGTACTATATTTGTATTCAAAGCGCCTAACACCACAGCCCTCCCTAGCCCCGGTCGAGTGTAACTTAACCATTTTGGTCAAGGAATTACTTATATATAAGACTCTCCCTGAGTCTAGCTTCACTTCAAAGCAAGTACTGATACAACAAATGTAACAACCCGTATTTTTCGATAACGTGTTAAGACGAGAATCAAGGCAGAATTTAATTTTAAATTCTGAATCAAGTAAAACGGGCTATGCCATTGCGTTCGTCTCGGAAAAATACGCGAAATAGAGTCTGAGTTTTCGAGAATCGGAGTCCGTATGACCAAGATATGGCCTCGCGAAGTTTCACGAAAAATTCCCAAATTAAAGTATACTTAATTAAGTGAAATGGGTTGCGCAGAGAAATATATATATTGATATATATATATATATATATATATATATATTTGAAAATTAAATAAATAAATATGCAAAAATGTTCAAAACAGCGAATTGGGAGAGGGGAATAACCGAACCGGCCGATTTTTGAGGTCGACCCGAGCCCGCTGGGTCGACTAGATCCAGGGTGTTTGGCTGTCAACCCGTGGGCCGATTCGCTCAAATGCAGATTTTGCATTTGGATGGTTCTCATGGTTCATCTTTAATCTAAAGGCCCTAGATGGTTCCTACACTTGACTTCTTCCCCAATACATGCTTTGATGGCTTGGATTGAATCTAGGTTTAATCCTATGGCCTAAAACACTTGCCTAATCTATAAATAAGACCCTAACCTATCCGAAATCCTCATTATTCATTCATGCAACTAAACTATGGAAATTTTTTACCTCTCATTGCCTCCACTCTCTTCATAAAATTTCTAAATGGTTTCTATGAGAGATTTTCCATGCATACAAGTGTTTTCAAGCTTGTATGAGTGTCATTAGCTTGCATTCAAGTCAAGTTTCTATCTTTGCATCATAAAGCAAGGGTTTTGATCATTTTGGCTCAAGGGTTTTTATGTTAGAGCTTGCATTTTGGGTCTATTTGATTGCATAAGGGCTTTGTCATATCTTTTGTGCCTTCATAGCAATGTAAGCCCTTTCCCTACTCTTAGATATTAACTATGAAGTTAAATGTTCATGTTGCAAGTTTGGGGTTTGATCATTGAGTATGATACATGCTATCATGTCATGCAAGTTTATGAAGTCATTATCCTGATCTTGTGAGCTAAAAGCTACAACCTTTATGTTGAAATGTTGCATTAGGCAACATGAGAACCCTCATAACCTTTATGTCAACTTGCATATGAAGTCATAACCCTTATATGATGATATATGCGAGTTACTAGTCATCATTCCATATCTTTTGTCACCATGATTCGCTTATGTGCCAAGTTTGGGTTTATGCATGTTTTGAGGCTTAAGAATGTAACATGCAAGTTAATGAACACATTTGTGCCTCATTTGCCACCATGATTAACTTGTGGCTTAATATCCATTTTTGTCATGCCTTTGCCAAGTCTCTTCTTTTAATCCATTACGTTGTCGCGAACGTATATGCGAGTTTAAAAGCGTTGGGTCATGTTATGGGTAATTTCTAATGACATGAAAATACAACTTGAAAACATGACTTGAAATATAACATGGAAGTTGACATGTAAGTATGCATAAAAACATAAGCTTGGGAATTTACCTATTAAGTTAGGTCTACCCTTTGGGAATTTACCTATTAAGTTAGGTCTACCCAAATGCTTGAAAACTTGTAACATGTTTTGGGAAACATGATGGACATGACACTTAGATAATATAAGTGTGGCCAACTCGAGGTTGGGTTGAGTTTGCAACGTAAAACTACCCGGAACCGACCGGCCTAACTAGTAGTTGCAAACAATAGGACCCAATGTGAGAAGTTGGTCATGTTGTGCTTGAACCCGAGGTTAGACCAAGTTGTGGTGTAAAGCTACCCGGAACCGACCGGCTTAACTAGTAACCACAACAAAGTCTAATGTGAGAGGTGAAGGTGCATTAAGTAATTAATGCCACATGATAGGGTTAAGTTAATTTGATTAATGACTCTTAACCAAATATGACATGGAAAAATGGGTTAAGTAATTTGATTAGGCTAATGATACTTAACAAAACATGACAAGGTTGGGTAGGTTAAGTAACTTGGTTTGCCAAATGACACTTAACCATTTTTATATGTCTAGTGGATGGGGTTAAGTTAACCAACACTTAATCAATCCAACGCGATAACTTGGTAAGGTTAAGTAAGTTTTCTTAATGACGCTTAACCGAAAAATACGGTTAACGAATGGGGTTAAGATTAGACTCAACTAGTCTAAACATGGAAATCGGATGGGGTTAAGTTAGCCTAGACTTAATTAATCCCACTTGGTAGTTTAATGGGGTTAAGTTAAACACTTAACTAATCTAAACATGATGAATTGATGTGGTTAAGTGACCTATACTTAACCAATCTAACTCGTGAATTTATTGAGGTTAAGTTAACCTATACTTAACCGATCTAACGTGAAAACATGATAAGGCTAAGTCATGAATCGCTTGAATACACTTGACCGATTTGACTGAGTAAATTGATAGGGTCAAGTTAATATATACTTAACCAATCTAGAATGATAATTGGACGAGGTTAAGTCGTGAATTGCTTAATACATACTTAACCAACGTGAGCATGGTTTGTAGGGTTAAGTCTTGGACTTGGATACTTAGCCAATTTTGACATGATTTGAAGACGGGTTAAGTCTTGGACTTGGATACTTAGCCAATTTTGACATGATTGGTAGACGGGTTAAGTCATGAACTTAAGTGACACTTAATCCATTATGTAAACCCTAGTTCTGAGGATAGGGGATAACCGTAGTTAACAAGGATAACGGGAATAAGGCTAAGTGGTAAACCTTGGTTGAGGAATAACCAAGTAATGATTCTTAGTCAAGGAAATTTAGACCAGTTCATAGATAGATGAGTAACCTGATACGGTAGGTCATCGTTTAAGTATACGAGTAGGAGCAAGTATCTGATTTAGATAAAGGCTCCAGCGAACTGGGTAACGAAGCAGCGGCTTCGGGGAACGTGAGGGTATTCTTGGTATCCCTCTATGAGCTGCCAGGTGATTATACTATGCTCATGAGAGGTTAAGGTCTGCGTTAGAAGAACCAAGAGTATGCCTTGGTTGCTATGCGAGCGACCTAAAGACGGGGATGGATAGGGGATAGTCGACGATACACGGTCGTACCCTAGATAGCATTTCGTCAGACTACCTACCATCTTTGGTCAAACGTGTACGTAAGGAAAGGCAGAGAACACCCAATAGACCATAATTGCTATCTAATTATGGTTGCGGTAAGGCTAGGACTGTGGGTTGGCCAGTAGTGTGTTCTCATACAGGATTTATCCTGTCTTGTCTTTCACTAGTTGAGGGAGGGGTCGCGTGGGACCATAGCCACGTATAGAAAAACAGACCTTAGCATCTGCATCGGCAGATAAATCGAAAGCTCCCGACCGAGTCCTGTATTTCTCGATCTGCCCTGTGACAGGACTCGGATGGCACGATGTGATACATGTGCATACAGTCATGGAAAACGATTCACGATGAATGCGTGGGAAAAAGGGCGCGGTTGACGGTTAGCGTAAATCCCAGTGGCCCTGGGTGGTTGAACCAAAACCGAGATACGAAAACGTGCAATAGGTAAGCGTAATCCCTAGTGGCCCTAGGTAGCATAAGTCCTAGTTGTACAAACGATAATTCATGTTGGAAGACCCTAGCTAGGTTTAGGGTAACAGTCCAAACCGATCTTAAGGATCATGGAACTATGTTAAAGTAATGTAGAATCTCATGGGAAAGCCCGTATGGTCTACGGCAAGGGACTAAACATTTACATGGAATAAAACATACAAGTTGAGTAACCTATATATGCGATATATTAGGTTGACATGGACCATTACACGACTTTTGAGTGAGGGTCATTCTTGGTTAACACATGATACGGTGGGGATACTAGTACGGTAGGTGCAGAGCTAAAATGCAGGATAAATATCATGGGACGTTATACGTAATAGATATCTTGGGGATATTATACTTGATAGAAACCTGACGATGTGATACCTTGTTTTATCTTGACATCGTAATTTATCATGACACCTTAGTTTATCTGAGTTCAGTAGTTCATCCTGTTATTTTGATTTAGCTTATCTATCTTGTCATCATGCTTATGTTCATCTCAGTTTCTCATGTCAGTTAACTTTACTAGTTTGTATGCTAATAGTAGATAGGGCTTACTCAGTCTTTTTGACTGACCCGTTTTGTTTCGCCTCTTTTCTTCCGTTTCCCCCCCAGGTTACAGGGAGGAAATACTGTTGTTTAGTTCGGACTTCTTCTGCTTGAAGGTCATCATGGATGGCTTGGACTTTTCTTGGCTAATGGCTACTTTACTGTTTTTACTTGGGGAATAATTTATGAAAATGTCTTTATGCTTCTTTACTATTGCAAGACAGGTTTTGATGTACTCTGATGTAAAAGGCTTTAGACCTTATTTATTCATGTTATGAAAGTTTGATTTTACTTCCGCTATTTTTATATGTTCTGTCTTGTGATATTTCTGTGCATGTTTACCAATAATGCCCCTCTAAAGCTAGTGCATCCCTTTGCGAGTGACCCTAGCGGAGGCGGGGTGTTACACGTGGTATCAGAGCAGAAGGTTACCAGACTGGGCAAAAGTTTTTAAAGACCTTCTGAAAACTATTTGAAAATCGTTTACAAAGAAGCATTTTTTCAAGAAAATTTTCTTTTAAAAGAAAAAGGCTATTCCCCAAAGGCCATTAGCACTATCCTTGTTTCCTTAATTGATTCTCTTCTCCTTTCTTTCCTCCATCTGTAGTCACAGTGGTTTTAACTGCGACTAGTCTTTTCTATCTACGAAAGTGCTTTCCATGCGATGGAGGTGGTTTTCAAGAGACCAGTGGCCGCATTATAAGAAAGGATAGTGAGAAAGAGGATAAAGGATACGAGCTTAAGGATGAGCAACTTGTTGGTATGGCTTAGTCCTCAAAGGAGGGAGAAAGATGAACAATGAAACCCATGACGAGAAAGTATCTTTGGTATGGTGAAATGGGACGGATAGTTAAGTATTGTGGGACAAGGACAAGATCATCGTTGTATACCCTCACTAGAGTACCTGAGTAGGGGGATAACATCCTTGTTGAAGATCTAGTTATTCTTTTCTATCATCCCGCCAAGACTTTGTTTTGATCCGCGCACCATTTAAGTCCGCTTCGGTAGTTGAGTCTCTGCACCTTAAGTACTAACGTAATAGAGAATCCCATTTTTGTCTCAAAGTCCTATTGGAGAATCAGACCATTTATACATGACTTGTTTGGATTTGGGAATGTCTATGCCAAGTGTTGAGTTTGGAAATAATGCTTATGTTTATAAGCTATGGATGGATTCTAGGGATGAAGTGGTTATCCAGTAGGGGGTGCCACTCTCGGTTTTGATAGGAGGGTAGTTAGACCTTTTGACTATCCTTGGTAATGCCCTCGAAGTATCGGGTAACCTTTTTGAGGTTCTGTCATGACTAGTTACTTAGAATCCCTTGATGCCTTTATTGGAAATTTGAAGCCCGATCGAGTGGTGTTCGCCAATAAGACGGATGGTTTACTTCATTTATGCATGGGTTATAGAGATCACCCTAGTAAGTGCGCATGATAACCTGATTGACATCTGTTTACTTTCAAGAGAAAGTTCTTCTACATGGAATGCCTTATAGTATATAAACGAGATCCAAGATTCACTAGTGAATTTTGGAAAGCTTGCATGAGATCATGAGTACGCAGTCATGTTTGCGCCAAGTATTCAAGAAAAAGGATAAGTGCAAGTGGAACGAGAGGCGACGAAGAAATGAGTTTCAGCTCATGTTATGGAAGCAGGAAATAAGAAGCTACGAAATCGCGAAGTTAAAGGGCGGTCAAGGCACAATGGAAGTAAGCCCGAGGAAATACGACTTTGATGGTCAAAGACTAGATACGCGCATGATATCTCTTTTTGGGAGTATATCCTTGATCCCTGTTTCTGTAGAGCTTACTTGTAGGTTATCTTTTGTGGACATCCTCTCGGTCCTACTTTCTGTTACAAACCCCGTAAGGAGTTTGTCTTGTTTATCTTCTCGGCCCTGTTTTAGGGAATTCTAGGTAGAACCCTATGGATGTAAACATGTATTTGAAACATGTTATGATTTATATGGTTGCAAGTGGTTGCAAGTGGTTGCTCGTGGATGCGCGAATACACATTAGATACTAGCTCGACTCGGTCACATTTCATATTGCATATGCACGAGTATTTATACTTGTTTATGGATGAAATCGAATGTATTATCATGCGGTTGTTGCATATGAATGAATGATTGTGCACGCATATAGTATCTATATGACTAGGACTATTTGCATACATGTTGGATTCATGGCATTATACATATTTTGCATTAGAAAGATTATTCAGGCCTGATCATTAGCATTAGCTAAGGAACATGTACACACACGTTTTGCATATATTCATACAGCATTAGAAATCATCTAAGGACAATGGTTGCTTGTGGATGATGTTTTGAGTAGATGGATGATGGATGGTAGGATATGTTCTTCCTAACTTGGAGATTTTGGGGACGAAATCCTAAAAGGTGGGGAGAATGTAACAACCCGTATTTTTCGATAACGTGTTAAGACGAGAATCAAGGCAGAATTTAATTTTAAATTCTGAATCAAGTAAAACGGGCTATGTCATTGCGTTCGTCTCGGAAAAATACGCGAAATAGAGTCTGAGTTTTCGAGAATCGGAGTCCGTATGACCAAGATATGGCCTCGCGAAGTTTCACGAAAAATTCCCAAATTAAAGTATACTTAATTAAGTGAAATGGGTTGCGCAGAGAAATATATATATATTGATATATATATATATAATTGAAAATTAAATAAATAAATATGCAAAAATGTTCAAAACAGCGAATTGGGAGAGGGGAATAACCGAACCGGCCGATTTTTGAGGTCGACCCGAGCACGCTGGGTCGACTAGGGGTTAATCCAGGGTGTTTGGCTGTCAACCCGTGGGCCGATTCGCTCAAATGTAGATTTTGCATTTGGATGATTCTCATTGTTCATCTTTAATCTAAAGGCCCTAGATGGTTCCTACACTTGACTTCTTCCCCAAGACATGCTTTGATGGCTTGGATTGAATCTAGGTTTAATCCTATGGCCTAAAACACTTGCCTAATCTATAAATAAGACCCTAACCTATCCTAAATCCTCATTATTCATTCATGCAACTAAACTATGGCAAAATTTTACCTCTCATGGCCTCCACTCTCTTCATAAAATTTCTAAATGGTTTCTATGAGAGATTTTCCATGCATACAAGTGTTTTCAAGCTTGTATGAGTGTCATTAGCTTGCATTCAAGTCAAGTTTCTATCTTTGCATCATAAAGCAAGGGTTTTGATCATTTTGGCTCAAGGGTTTTTATGTTAGAGCTTGCATTTTGGGTCTATTTGATTGCATAAGGGCTTTGTCATATCTTTTGTGCCTTCATAGCAATGTAAGCCCTTTCCCTACTCTTAGATATTAACTATGAAGTTAAATGTTCATGTTGCAAGTTTGGGGTTTGATCATTGAGTATGATACATGCTATCATGTCATGCAAGTTTATGAAGTCATTATCTTGATCTTGTGAGCTAAAAGCTACAACCTTTATGTTGAAATGTTGCATTAGGCAACATGAGAACCCTCATAACCTTTATGTCAACTTGCATATGAAGTCATAACCCTTATATGATGATATATGCGAGTTACTAGTCATCATTCCATATCTTTTGTCACCATGATTCGCTTATATGCCAAGTTTGGGTTTATGCATGTTTTGAGGCTTAAGAATGTAACATGCAAGTTAATGAACACATTTGTGCCTCATCTGCCACCATGATTAACTTGTGGCTTAATATCCATTTTTGTCATGCCTTTGCCAAGTCTCTTCTTTTAATCCATTACGTTGTCGCGAACGTATATGCGAGTTTAAAAGCGTTGGGTTATGTTATGGGTAATTTCTAATGACATGAAAATACAACTTGAAAACATGACTTGAAATATAACATGGAAGTTGACATGTAAGTATGCATAAAAACATAAGCTTGGGAATTTACCTATTAAGTTAGGTCTACCCTTTGGGAATTTACCTATTAAGTTAGGTCTACCCAAATGCTTGAAAACTTGTAACATGTTTTGGGAAACATGATGGACATGACACTTAGATAATATAAGTGTGGCCAACTCGAGGTTGGGTTGAGTTTGCAACGTAAAACTACCCGGAACCGACCGTCCTAACTAGTAGTTGCAAACAATAGGACCCAATGTGAGAAGTTGGTCATGTTGTGCTTGAACCCGAGGTTAGACCAAGTTGTGGTGTAAAGCTACCCGGAACCGACCGGCTTAACTAGTAACCACAACAAAGTCTAATGTGAGAGGTGAAGGTGCATTAAGTAATTAATGCCACATGATAGGGTTAAGTTAATTTGATTAATGACTCTTAACCAAATATGACATGGAAAAATGGGTTAAGTAATTTGATTAGGCTAATGATACTTAACAAAACATGACAAGGTTGGGTAGGTTAAGTAACTTGATTTGCCTAATGACACTTAACCATTTTTATATGACTAGTGGATGGGGTTAAGTTAACCAACACTTAATCAATCCAACGCGATAACTTGGTAAGGTTAAGTAAGTTTTCTTAATGACGCTTAACCGAAAAATACGGTTAACGAATGGGGTTAAGATTAGACTCAACTAGTCTAAACATGGAAATCGGATGGGGTTAAGTTAGCCTAGACTTAATTAATCCCACTTGGTAGTTTAATGGGGTTAAGTTAAACACTTAACTAATCTAAACATGATGAATTGATGTGGTTAAGTGACCTATACTTAACCAATCTAACTCGTGAATTTATTGAGGTTAAGTTAACCTATACTTAACCGATCTAACGTGAAAACATGATAAGGCTAAGTCACGAATCGCTTGAATACACTTGACCGATTTGACTGAGTAAATTGATAGGGTCAAGTTAATATATACTTAACCAATCTAGAATGATAATTGGACGAGGTTAAGTCGTGAATTGCTTAATACATACTTAACCAACGTGAGCATGGTTTGTAGGGTTAAGTCTTGGACTTGGATACTTAGCCAATTTTGACATGATTTGAAGACGGGTTAAGTCTTGGACTTGGATACTTAGCCAATTTTGACATGATTGGTAGACGGGTTAAGTCATGAACTTAAGTGACACTTAATCCATTATGTAAACCCTAGTTCTGAGGATAGGGGATAACCGTAGTTAACAAGGATAACGGGAATAAGGCTAAGTGGTAAACCTTAGTTGAGGAATAACTAAGTAATGATTCTTAGTCAAGGAAATTTAGACCAGTTCATAGATAGATGAGTAACCTGATACGGTAGGTCATCGTTTAAGTATACGAGTAGGAGCAAGTATCTGATTTAGATAAAGGCTCCAGCGAACTGGGTAACGAAGCAGCGGCTTCGGGGAACGTGAGGGTATTCTTGGTATCCCTCTATGAGCTGCCAGGTGATTATACTAGGCTCATGAGAGGTTAAGGTCTGCGTTAGAAGAACCAAGAGTATGCCTTGGTTGCTATGCGAGCGACCTAAATACGGGGATGGATAGGGGATAGTCGACGATACACGGTCGTACCCTAGATAGCATTTCGTTAGACTACCTACCATCTTTGGTCAAGCGTGTACGTACGGAAAGGCAGAGAACACCCAATAGACCATAATTGCTATCTAATTATGGTTGCGGTAAGGCTAGGATTGTGGGTTGGCCAGTAGTGTGTTCTCATACAGGATTTATCCTGTCTTGTCTTTCACTAGTTGAGGGAGGGGTCGCGTGGGACCATAGCCACGTATAGAAAAACAGACCTTAGCATCTGCATCGGCAGATAAATCGAAAGCTCCCGACCGAGTCCTGTATTTCACGATCTGCCCTGTGACAGGACTCGGATGGCACGATGTGATACATGTGCATACAGTCATGGAAAACGATTCACGATGAATGCGTGGGAAAAAGGGCGCGGTTGACGGTTAGCGTAAATCCCAGTGGCCCTGGGTGGTTGAACCAAAACTGAGATACGAAAACGTGCAATAGGTAAGCGTAATCCCTAGTGGCCCTAGGTAGCATAAGTCCTAGTTGTACAAACGATAATTCATGTTGGAAGACCCTAGCTAGGTTTAGGGTAACAGTCCAAACCGATCTTAAGGATCATGGAACTATGTTAAAGTAATGTAGAATCTCATGGGAAAGCCCGTATGGTCTACGGCAAGGGACTAAACATTTACATGGAATAAAACATACAAGTTGAGTAACCTATATATGCGATATATTAGGTTGACATGGACCATTACAAGACTTTTGAGTGAGGGTCATTCTTGGTTAACACATGATACGGTGGGGATACTAGTACGGTAGGTGCAGAGCTAAAATGCAGGATAGATATCATAGGACGTTATACGTAATAGATATCTTGGGGATATTATACTTGATAGAAACCTGACGATGTGATACCTTGTTTTATCTTGACATCGTAATTTATCATGACACCTTAGTTTATCTGAGTTCAGTAGTTCATCCTGTTATTTTGATTTAGCTTATCTATCTTGTCATCATGCTTATGTTCATCTCAGTTTCTCATGTCAGTTAACTTTACTAGTTTTTATGCTAATAGTAGATAGGGCTTACTCAGTCTTTTTGACTGACCCGTTTTGTTTTGCCTCTTTTCTTCCGTTTCCCCCCCCAGGTTACAGGGAGGAAATACTGTTGTTTAGTTCGGACTTCTTCTGCTTGAAGGTCATCATGGATGGCTTGGACTTTTCTTGGCTAATGGCTACTTTACTGTTTTTACTTGGGGAATAATTTATGAAAATGTCTTTATGCTTCTTTACTATTGCAAGACAGGTTTTGATGTACTCTGATGTAAAAGGCTTTAGACCTTATTTATTCATGTTATGAAAGTTTGATTTTACTTCCGCTATTTTTATATGTTCTGTCTTGTGATATTTCTGTGCATGTTTACCAATAATGCCCCTCTAAAGCTAGTGCATCCCTTTGCGAGTGACCCTAGCGGAGGCGGGGTGTTACAACAAATAATAATTACATATTTCATACTTCCATATAGTAGCTCGAAAAGTGAAAAGAATACGTCCCACACCGCAAGTTTTACTAATTGATTTACTATAAGTTAGCTTACATCACACTGAACAACATAAATAACTTCAATCAACGAGTCGAAATTAATCGATATAATTAATCAGCGTGTCTCGTACCATGTGATTTATTATATCTTTAAGTCACGTTCTCGCATTCTTAACATTGCAAAAATGTGTAATTTAAAATATAGAAAATACTTAGTTTTGAGAAAACGAGTTTATAAAAGGATTTTAAAAACATTTGAATTATTTTTTTGGAAATCTTTATATTTAAGAATATATATAATACGAACCTGACATGATTTTAATTTCAAAACAAATCTATGAAATCTACCTTTTCTCAAAGCGATAAGAAAAATCTATATACATAAGTTACTTCTAAAACATACACGTGTCATGAATACATGAAAATTTCAACATGAATACATGGTTTAAAACCAACATAAATATGAAAATTCAAAGTATGGACTGGGTCTAATTTAAGGCCTACATCAATAAGACCAAAGACAACAGCAAACCAACACCAAAATTGACACGACTCGAACTTCCCCGTGAAGGAAAGCACGGATAGAATTGAGGACAAGACAAAATAGAACGCAGACGGAAGAACATTTCATTGTTATTACGACAATTCCATCAGATACAAGAATATACAGAGTATAAATGAATAAATTACATTCAAAAAATATCAGAGATTACAATAAATTACATAGCAGCGGAAAAATATACAAAACACGACTAGAAGTGATACACGGATACAGAGATTTCCGAGCATCGTTCCAGCTGTTAATCAGGACCCTGTGAATATAAATCTGCAAAACCAAAACTACTAGCTGCCCGTGCGGAAAATAGGGGCACCAGAAGTTTAGGTTAAAACAATAAACTCCAGGTCAGTCATGTGACTGGTGTGAGAACTAAAACAGTTATTTAAAACTTTGCTTTAAAAGATAGTAATTCAAGGGACCACGCCGTATAACACGGAACGGGTTTCCTCCCAAGAATACTAGTGCATATAACAAAACAACGCAATGCTTTTTGGAAAAATGAAGCTATTATAAGACCCAGGTCCCATCACACAATGCAACGCAAGCCGGAGGATAGGGTTTTCCCTTATAATAGCCAAATAATGCTTGATACGTTTAAAACAAATCATTTGATACTATCATAAGTGTATAGTGTCAAAACAATTTCAATCATAAATATCAATCATAGACGGCATGGGTACCATATATCATGTCGCCATACTAGTTCTACAATTAAAACCGCAATATCACGTATTGGAAATTGGATTTCCATCATGAGTCGAGGCAAGGGGCAAGCTCCTCTCCGCGTTCGAGACACTCTAGCAAATGTCCTAGGACCCCACTATGATCCTTGGATCTTCAGGGCCGGTCCTCTCTTACTTTTGAGGATTGGCAATTCCTGAACACACGTTTCCCGGTCCTTACAGACCTATATCCGAGGCGCCTCGTATCCAACAACCACACAGGTGAAAAGTATATAAATGTCAGGGCTGGTAGGTCACTGACACCACCTTAGCTAGAAAGAAACGTCGTGCTCTCCCTGCAGTCACTATCCCGTTTTTGACTCATACCGAGGTATGAGGCTCGCGAATTCACATTATACACAAAGCTACGCCACACAGGCCGTGCTTTTATCATCCACCACAAGACTTTGCTTTTCAACAGAAGCCCTGATCAATTGCCACTTACGCGTGCCACACGGGCAATTCACTCCATGTGACTGATGTCCATCGATATACAACCTCTGAGCTCGTACGTCTCAGAGAAGGGCGTTAAGCAAGAGAATAAATTCTCCGCCGCCAAACAGATGTATATTTAATAGAGATCAATCAACACAGAATAAAATCCAATGTCAGACACACAATCCATTTACAAGTTCGTTCTGGGTCGGAACGAAACCGGAGGCACTTTCCTCGCATATCCATCCATCTCCAAGTACGTCTGGACGATCACCAACTGATTCCCTCATCCTGGGTGTACAACCCAATCAAGATCATCAGTAATCACCCAAACGATGTGAAGACTTCCAGTCTTCAACCACCGTCTTCATCTTCGACATCTCGTCGAATCGATTATTCAGAATGGGTATAAAACCCGGCCTTCCTGAATAACCCACGTATATGATAAACAAATGTTACACAAACACAACGAACGCCTCATTCCAATTCAGAATATTCTTTTATTCACAAAATCACATTCCTAGGGAAAGGTTCCCATTAATTTTATCCAAGATAAATTCTTCTAAATTTATTCTTTAATCTTCCTTTGGATATCATTTCAAACCATTTTACGGTTTTCCAAACTAGTCGGGATTAGCGAACCACACCGAAGTAATTATCTATTTTATTTCCCAATCCCAACCTATATATCCCATGGAGAAAACTGGTAATACTCCACATCTAACACCACGGTGTTATCGGTAAAATTAATTACCATTTCACGTTCAAATCTAATTAAAGATTTAACTATCGCTTTGGAGCAAAACTGGTGGTACTCCATTCTCGATCACCTTTCAGATTTGATAATTTAAATTATCAATTCACATTTTTAATCTAATTAAAGGTTCATTAAAACTCCACTTAGTTTTAATCCTTTCAAAAATCAAAATCTTGCCTTTAACTGGGTTAAAGAACCAATGTCATCTAAAACACGATCCACGATAAACCCAAATCACATTTGATATTAAATACAAGGCTCTGAATAGAAAATATATCGGCTTATATTCAATACCAAATTCTGAAACCAACAAATATCGTATTGGAAATAACGATATAAAATATATCTTTCAAATTCCCATAACAATATCTGTATAGTCACGAAATCCAACATCGAAATATTCCGAAGATAATTTCGATCCAACTCCAGTCCAATTCACATATTGGGAATATTGGTTATTTTTAAAATCACTTTCAAATTCAATTTATTTATTTCACAAATAAATTGATTTTAATTCTAGTTCAAAACTAGTTCATTTCGATAAAAATCTATTTTTATCCTCTAATGTGGAATTTTCCAGCCCAATTCTTTCCAATTCACATATTATAATTTTACACAAATTATCGATATTTTTAATAATTTTATCAAGGTCCGTACAGTCGATTTCCATCAACGGCTATCGAACTGCACTTACAGCGACCTTTTTCAAATTTGATTTGGACATAATTCCAAATCCAACCGTTAGATTTCAAATTTCTAATATTCATTGGAAAGCTCTTTTCGATACGAACCCAACGGTTCCGGTTTTAGGAGAATCCGACGGTCGGATCTCCCGCAACGTCCGTTTGAAATAAATGGTCGAAATTCACGAACTGCCGCGGCGCGGCGCGTTCTATTCAGGCCATTATATATATATATATATATATATATATATATATATTATATATATATATTTCACCGATTTCCTTTTAAAACGAATTTTATAAATAGTTCTACATTCGTTTCAAAACAATTTCAACTTCATCTTCAATTTCAAATCGATTTGATTTCAATTCAATTCGAGTTCATTTCAATTCAATTCAAATTCAAATTCGTTTCAATTCAATTCAAATTCAAATTCGTTTCAATTCAATTCAAATTCAAATTCGTTTCAATTCAATTCAAATACAAATTCGTTTCAACTCAATTCAAATTCAAATTCGTTTCAATTCAATTCAAATTCAAATTCGTTTCAATTCAATTCAAATTCAAATTCGTTTCAATTCAATTCAAATTCAAATTCGTTTCAATTCAATTCAAATTCAAATTCGTTTCAATTCAATTCAATTCGAATTTACCTTCTAATTGATTTCAATTCAATTTCAGTTCGTTTTAAATTTCAATTTCAATTTAATTCAATTTGAATTTCATTTCAAAATATTTAATTTTGAAATCACTTTTCAATATTCATTATACAACGAATAAAATCGATATAAATATCGTTCGCGTCAAAATGACGCACCTCTAATCAACACGGCTTTATATTTTTCAAAACTTCTTTATTCTATCTAACAAATGAATATTTATCCCATTCAACACATGAATCTATATTTCTTTCAACACACGACTAATCTCAACACATGAGTACTGTCCACACATCACTATTTTTGTTATGTAAAATATTTTATAAAACTATGGTATCTATCGTTTGATTTTTAATTAGACTCCTACTGAGAAGTAGATTCTAATTGTAAATATGATAAAGATGTGAATTTGATTATTAAAATATTTCACTCAACACATGAATTTTCCTTTATAATATTCATTATTTTCCCGATTGGAATGAGGCCCAATCAATCACCATATAATGTTAATTATATGGATTCCATACAACACATGTATATAATAGCATTGAAAAATAATCAACCATCAACCAAAGTGCACTACACTGTATAAGCATCAAATATAGATATCTGACACTTATAACAGCCTATCAATCGATCGATCGACATATTTAATCAATCATGATGAGTGAACATCAAATTTCATCCCAACACCCGTGTGGTGTTTCAAACAATCAAACACAGATTTTAGTTGTGCAGTTGGGCGACGTGTAAAATTTATCGACCCAATCGATATCAGTCAAATCAGTGTATATAAACAAATCGGCCGATTTGTTTATAAATATTCATTCCTTCCCTTTCACGTTAAAAATTATATTTTTAACGATAAAACATTTTATTTTAACACATGAATTTCTATTCAGTTCATTTATTCAATAAAATGATAATTTTATTTTTCTAACATATTTTAGAAAATTTCGGCGGCATAACGGCACGATACTAGAAACGGGACAAGGCCTAGCCTTATCCCCGGTCTAGTGAAGGCCCACGCCATTCACACATCAATCAAATCAATTTCAATTCACCAAACAATTCAATTCAGCCCAAATCATCTAACTAATTTATGCAACCAAACAAACAAGTCCATGGTTTGTGGACGATTGTGTCGGGTGCTACTAAGCACCGTCTGCATCCTAGTATATATATATATATATATATATATATATAACTAGAAAAAGAAGTGGAAGAGTGAGAAGTTCTCACCGAAAGCTATCCAATACACCGACTCTTCATTTATAGGAATCTTCGTCGTTATCGCATCTTTGTCATCTTCCTTGTCCGTAGCCACTACATATATAAAAATCGAATTTTTTTACCTCGCTATTTAATATATAAAAATCGAATTTTTACAATGCTATTCAATATATAAAAATCGAATTTTTACTATGCTATTCAATATATAAAAATCGAATTTTTACTTCGATGTTCAATTTATAAAAATCACATTTTTACTTCGATGTTCAATTTATAAAAATCACATTTTTACTTCGATGTTCAATTTATAAAAATCACATTTTTACCATGCTATTCAATATATAAAAATCTCGCCTTTTCTATTTTTAAAATCTAATCTTTTCTATTTCAAAAATATCGTCTTTTCACTTTTAAAAATATCGTCAATTTAAAAATCAATCTCGTCCTTTAAAAATCAATCTTTATTTTGCTACACATATAAAGATGATATTTTTATATTTCCTATCATGTAAAAATTATATTTTTCATTCTCTACCTAAATAAAAATCATATTTTTACATCTTTCATACAGTAAAGATTACATTTTTAATACTTTTAAAAATATAAAAATCATATTTTTAACTGAATAAAATCTTTTCTTCACCAACATCAAAGGTAAACTGATTTTTAACAATGCTTTTTAAATTAAACTAAGCGAATTTTATACAACAAATTAAATAACATATATAAAAACTTACAGCGAGTGGGGGTGAAGAGGAATAGGAGGGGGCTCGATTCAGGCGGGGCTTGAGGCAGGGGGGGGGGGGCTCGGCGGCTTAGGGTTTAGAAAAGGAAGGGGGGGCAGCGGTTTTTATGCAGAAGGAGGAGATGGAGGCGAGAGAGGGAGGCGGCGGCAGAGGTGGCTGGGGGTTGCGCGCAGGGGGGCGACGAGGTGGAGGAAGAAGGAGGAGGAGAAGAAGGTGGCGGCGCGGCAGGTGAAGGGGAGGCGGCGGCTCTTCTGGGTGGTGGGGTGGTGGCGCAGTGGTCTCGGGGAGGGCGGCGGCCCCCTGGGCGCGGCGGCGGCTGCTGCGCCCCTCCTTTCTTCTTCTTTTTTTTTCTAAAAAATGATTTTTGAACGGGGGGGGGGGGGGGGCAGAGAAAGATAAAGGAGAGGGGAGAGATTTAATTTTTAATTTATTTAATTAATTTATTTTCAAAAAGTTGACTTTTACATACGACCTCGAAACGAGGCCCACCGCCTGTCGTCCATAGCGTTTCATCCCCATTCCGAACACAATGGGATATGTATCACAAACTGATTCGATCGTCTCGATCAGTTTCCGTTGAATTTACATTTAAATCGCTATATTGAATTTTAAACGTACATTTCAAATTACCGGGGTCACACACTGTCTCTAAAAATTCCATAAAAATATTTTCTAGCTTCGTATTGACGATACGGTCCTAACAAAACTAGTTTCGTCGAATTCTGAGACCGTTAGAAAAATGGCCATTTTCCAGTCGATTAAAATCAACTGAAACTGGTCAAACGCGTTTTCCTTTGCCACGCTCACATATTGATTCGAAAAATTATGAAATTTGAAACCTAGCAATAATTTGACATCACGGACCCAACAAAAGTGGTTTCGTCGAAATCCGAGGTCGTTTGCAAAATTTCCATTTTTAAGGGCCTGAATTCCATAGCGACTATTCAGAATTTTCAACTGGACATATATTTTGATCCCCGCTATGAAATTTTGATTTGTCGGATTCGTTGGAAAGATATTATCAAATAGATCCTAATGTTTTTGGATTCACTAAAATCCGGATTGTTTTGCACCTGGTACATTCAATTGAAGTTTGAAATCGAATTATCGAACTACCGCGCCATTTTCAATTCCTTTTTATAATTATATATAATAATTATTATATTCTAACGACGACGCGTATAATATTCACGTTCGAATAATATTCAAAATAAATTTCTTGTCGATATTATTTAAGATAATTCATTTTAAATATTCAAAATTCACTAAAATTGCCAAAATAAAAATTTTAAACTGGCTCAGAATTTCCGGGTTATTACAATCTCCCCCACTTAAAACTTTTCGTCCCCGAAAAGGAACAAAGTCGAAAGTGGTTTGATTAATCAATTTTACTTTCGATTTGGCTTCCATTCTCCAACTTTTCAATTTCTGAGAATTTTCAAATTTTCAAAAATTTGGCTAACACCCTAAATTTTCGAAAAATTTCGCCATAACCTCCCCTGCACCCGGAGCATCGGGGAATTTCAAATAGCTTCCCCGGTCCTTCTAATCTCAAAAAGAAAAAGAAAAAGCCAATAGGCTCATAAAATCATCATCACCCAAACAAAACAGTAAATTATAGTAAACATGTACCTATTTGTCGGGCAAACAAATTTTATTCTTCGGCTCTAGCCTCCTTGCTATGACCTGTTCAATGTAAGTATATGTATATGCAAGAAAATGCGACCAATTTTCAATACAATTCAACATTCGATACAATGAGGCATAATGGTTCAAAATTATCAAACAAATAAACAAACAACACAAACAGCAATCAATTAGTGAATTAGAGTTTCAAATTCATAATTTTGATACATATACAAAAATCATGTTTTTGATGCCAATTCACAACAATGTGTTCTAGCTATATTAGTTTTGGTTCTCACACCAGTCTAATGGAAATATATAGAAAATCACGCCTTCGTCACTCGAAAATAAATACTGGTGATGGTATACTTCATCATCAGGACCATGTCCGGGCGACTAGAGTGTGACTCTATATCTATCTAATATATTAAAACTTCGAATATACGTTCATGACGCGTATATGCAAAACCTTTATATACTAGATTGTCCATATTCAAAATAAATAAATATTCAAATACGATTAAAATGGTTTAAATTTTCAAAACAAAAATTGCTTTCAATTGGAAAATATACTCTTCACACTCGTTCTAGGATACTACTGATCCTATCTCTAACGAGTCATTCTAATTGGATTTTGCTAATCCAATATCTGATGAATTCTTTCGTATGGTTCTAATGTGTCTTGTTCTCGAGCTCTGTAAACCAAAGCTCCGATACCAAACTGACACGACCCGAACTTCCCCGTGAAGGAAAGCACGGATAGAATTGAGGACAAGACAAAATAGAACGTAGACGGAAGAACATTTCATTGTTATTACAACAATTCCATCAGATACAAGAATATACAGAGTATAAATGAATAAATTACATTCAAAAAATATCAAAGATTACAATAAATTACATAGCAGCGGAAAAATATACAAAACACAACTAGAAGTGATACACGGATACAGAGCTTTACGAGCATCGTTCCAGCTGTTAATCAGGACCCTGTGAATATAAATCTGCAAAACCAAAACTACTAGCTGCCCGTGCGGAAAATAGGGGCACCCAGAGTTTAGGTTAAAACAATAAACTCCAGGTCAGTCATGTGACTGGTGTGAGAACTAAAACAGTTATTTAAAACTTTGCTTTAAAAGATAGTAATTCAAGGGACCACGCCGTATAACACGGAACGGGTTTCCTCCCAAGAATACTAGTCCATATAACAAAACAACGCAATGCTTTTTGGAAAAATGAAGCTATTATAAGACCCAGGTCCCATCACACAATGCAACGCAAGCCGGAGGATAGGGTTTTCCCTTATAATAGCCAAATAATGCTTGATACGTTTAAAACAAATCATTTGATACTATCATAAGTGTATAGTGTCAAAACAATTTCAATCATAAATATCAATCATAGACGGCATGGGTACCATATATCATGTCGCCATACTAGTTCTACAATTAAAACCGCAATATCACGTATTGGAAATTGGATTTCCATCATGAGTCGAGGCAAGGGGCAAGCTCCTCTCCGCGTTCGAGACACTCTAGCAAATGTCCCAGGACCCCACTATGATCCTTGGGTCTTCAGGGCCGGTCCTCTCTTACTTTTGAGGATTGGCAATTCCTGAACACACGTTTCCCGGTCCTTACAGACCTATATCCGAGGCGCCTCGTATCCAACAACCACACAGGTGAAAAGTATATAAATGTCAGGGCTGGTAGGTCACTGACACCACCTTAGCTAGAAAGAAACGTCATGCTCTCCCTGCAGTCACTATCCCGTTTTTGACTCATACCGAGGTGTGAGGCTCGCGAATTCACGTTATACACAAAGCTACGCCACACAGGACGTGCTTTGATCATCCACCACAAGACTTTGCTTTTCAACAGAAGCCCTGATCAATTGCCACTTACGCGTGCCACACGGGCAATTCACTCCATGTGACTGATGTCCATCGATATACAACCTCTGAGCTCGTACATCTCAGAGAAGGGCGTTAAGCAAGAGAATAAATTCTCCGCCGCCAAACAGATGTATATTTAATAGAGATCAATCAACACAGAATAAAATCCAATGTCAGACACACAATCCATTTACAAGTTCGTTCTGGGTCGGAACGAAACCGGAGGCACTTTCCTCGCATATCCATCCATCTCCAAGTACGTCTGGACGATCACCAACTGATTCCCTCATCCTGGGTGTACAACCCAATCAAGATCATCAGTAATCACCCAAACGATGTGAAGACTTCCAGTCTTCAACCACCGTCTTCATCTTCGACATCTCGTCGAAACGATTATTCAGAATGGGTATAAAACCCGGCCTTCCTGAATAACCCACGTATATGATAAACAAATGTTACACAAACACAACGAACGCCTCATTCCAATTCAGAATATTCTTTTATTCACAAAATCACATTCCTAGGGAAAGGTTCCCATTAATTTTATCCAAGATAAATTCTTCTAAATTTATTCTTTAATCTTCCTTTGGATATCATTTCAAACCATTTTACGGTTTTCCAAACTTGTCGGGATTAGCGAACCACACCGAAGTAATTATCTATTTTATTTCCCAATCCCAACCTATATATCCCATGGAGAAAACTGGTAATACTCCACATCTAACACCACGGTGTTATCGGTAAAATTAATTACCATTTCACGTTCAAATCTAATTAAAGATCTAACTATCGCTTTGGAGCAAAACTGGTGGTACTCCATTCTCGATCACCTTTCAGATTTGATAATTTAAATTATCAATTCACATTTTTAATCTAATTAAAGGTTCATTAAAACTCCACTTAGTTTTAATCCTTTCAAAAATCAACATCTTGCCTTTAAC
Source organism: Allium sativum (assembly GCA_030737875.1). Taxonomy (NCBI): domain Eukaryota; kingdom Viridiplantae; phylum Streptophyta; class Magnoliopsida; order Asparagales; family Amaryllidaceae; genus Allium; species Allium sativum. The sequence continues at coordinate 130,886,072 of CM060927.1, read as the reverse complement.
TGGGTTAAAGAACCAATGTCATCTAAAACACGATCCACGATAAACCCAAATCACATTTGATATTAAATACAAGGCTCTGAATAGAAAATATATCGGCTTTTATTCAATACCAAATTCTGAAACCAACAAATATCGTATTGGAAATAACGATATAAAATATATCTTTCAAATTCCCATAACAATATCTGTATAGTCACGAAATCCAACATCGAAATATTCCGAAGATAATTTCGATCCAACTCCAGTTCAATTCACATATTGGGAATATTGGTTATTTTTAAAATCACTTTCAAATTCAATTTATTTATTTCACAAATAAATTGATTTTAATTCTAGTTCAAAACTAGTTCATTTCGATAAAAATCTATTTTTATCCTCTAATGTGGAATTTTCCAGCCCAATTCTTTCCAATTCACATATTATAATTTTACACAAATTATCGATATTTTTAATAATTTTATCAAGGCCCGTACAGTCGATTTCCATCAACGGCTATCGAACTGCACTTACAGCGACCTTTTTCAAATTTGATTTGGACATAATTCCAAATCCAACCGTTAGATTTCAAATTTCTAATATTCATTGGAAAGCTCTTTTCGATACGAACCCAACGGTTCCGGTTTTAGGAGAATCCGACGGTCGGATCTCCCGCAACGTCCGTATGAAATAAATGGTCGAAATTCACGAACTGCCGCGGCGCGGCGCGTTCTATTCAGGCCATTATATATATATATATATAATATATTATATATATTTCGTCGATTTCCTTTTAAAACGAATTTTATAAATAGTTCTACATTCGTTTCAAAACAATTTCAACTTCATCTTCAAATTCAAATCGATTTGATTTCAATTCAATTCGAGTTCATTTCAATTCAATTCAAATTCAAATTCGTTTCAATTCAATTCAAATTCAAATTTATTTCAATTCAATTCAAATTCAAATTCGTTTCAATTCAATTCAAATTCAAATTCGTTTCAATTCAAATTCAAATTCGTTTCAATTCAATTCAAATTCAAATTCGTTTCAATTCAATTCAAATTCGTTTCAATTCAATTCAAATTCAAATTCATTTCAATTCAATTCAAATTCAAATTCGTTTCAATTCAATTCAATTCGAATTTACCTTCTAATTGATTTCAATTCAATTTCAGTTCGTTTTAAATTTCAATTTCAATTTAATTCAATTTGAATTTCATTTCAAAATATTTAATTTTGAAATCACTTTTCAATATTCATTATACAACGAATAAAATCGATATAAATATCGTTCGCGTCAAAATGACGCACCTCTAATCAACACGGCTTTATATTTTTCAAAACTTCTTTATTCTATCTAACAAATGAATATTTATCCCATTCAACACGTGAATCTATATTTCTTTCAACACACGACTAATCTCAACACATGAGTACTGTCCACACATCACTATTTTTGTTATGTAAAATATTTTATAAAACTATGGTATCTATCGTTTGATTTTTAATTAGACTCCTACTGAGAAGTAGATTCTAATTGTAAATATGATAAAGATGTGAATTTGATTATTAAAATATTTCACTCAACACATGAATAGATTCAACACATGAATTTTCCTTTATAATATTCATTATTTTCCCGATTGGAACGAGGCCCAATCAATCACCATATAATGTTAATTATATGGATTCCATACAACACATGTATATAATAGCATTGAAAAATAATCAACCATCAACCAAAGTGCACTACACTGTATAAGCATCAAATATAGATATCTGACGCTTATAACAGCCTGTCAATCGATCGATCGACATATTTAATCAATCAGGATGAGTGAACATCAAATTTCATCCCAACACCCGTGTGGGGTTTCAAACAATCAAACACAGATTTTAGTTGTGCAGTTGGGCGACGTGTAAAATTTATCGACCCAATCGATATCAGTCAAATCAGTGTATATAAACAAATCGGCCGATTTGTTTATAAATATTCATTCCTTCCCTTTCACGTTAAAAATTATATTTTTAACGATAAAACATTTTATTTTAACACATGAATTTTTATTCATTTATTCAATAAAATGATATTTTTATTTTTCTAACATATTTTAGAAAATTTCGGCGGCATAACGGCACGATACTAGAAACGGGACAAGGCCTAGCCTTATCCCCGGTCTAGTGAAGGCCCACGCCATTCACACATCAATCAAATCAATTTCAATTCACCAAACAATTCAATTCAGCCCAAATCATCTAACTAATTTATGCAACCAAACAAACAAGTCCATGGTTTGTGGACGATTGTGTCGGGTGCTACTAAGCACCGTCTGCATCCTAGTATATATATATATAACTAGAAAAAGAAGTTGAAGAGTGAGAAGTTCTCACCGAAAGCTATCCAATACACCGACTCTTCATTTATAGGAATCTTCGTCGTTATCGCATCTTTGTCATCTTCCTTGTCCGTAGCCACTACATATATAAAAATCGAATTTTTTTACCTCGCTATTCAATATATAAAAATCGAATTTTTACTATGCTATTCAATATATAAAAATCGAATTTTTACTATGCTATTCAATATATAAAAATCGAATTTTTACTTCGATGTTCAATTTATAAAAATCACATTTCTACTTCGATGTTCAATTTATAAAAATCACATTTTTACTTCGATTCAATTTATAAAAATCACATTTTTACCATGCTATTCAATATATAAAAATCTCGCCTTTTCTATTTTTAAAATCTAATCTTTTCTATTTCAAAAATATCGTCTTTTCACTTTTAAAAATATCGTCAATTTAAAAATCAATCTCGTCCTTTAAAAATCAATCTTTATTTTGCTACACATATAAAGATGATATTTTTATATTTCCTATCATGTAAAAATTATATTTTTCATTCTCTACCTAAATAAAAATCATATTTTTACATCTTTCATATAGTAAAGATTACATTTTTAATACTTTTAAAAATATAAAAATCATATTTTTAACTGAATAAAATCTTTTCTTCACCAACATCAAAGGTAAACTGATTTTTAACAATGCTTTTTAAATTAAACTAAGCGAATTTTATACAACAAATTAAATAACATATATAAAAACTTACAGCGAGTGGGGGTGAAGAGGAATAGGAGGGGGCTCGATTCAGGCGGGGCTTGAGGCAGAGGGGGGGGGGGGGGCTCGGCGGCTTAGGGTTTAGAAAAGGAAGGGGGGCAGCGGTTTTTATGCAGAAGGAGGAGATGGAGGCGAGAGAGGGAGGCGGCGGTAGAGGTGGCTGGGGGTTGCGCGCAGGGGGGCGGCGAGGTGGAGGAAGAAGGAGGAGGAGAAGAAGGTGGCGGCGCGGCAGGTGAAGGGGAGGCGGCGGCTCTTCTGGGTGGTGGCGCAGTGGTCTCGGGGAGGGCGGCGGCTGCTGCGCCCCTCCTTTCTTCTTCTTCTTTTTTTCTAAAAAATGATTTTTGAACGGGAGGGGGGGGGGGGGGGGGCAGAGAAAGATAAAGGAGAGGGGAGAGATTTAATTTTTAATTTATTTAATTAATTTATTTTCAAAAAGTTGACTTTTACATACGACCTCGAAACGAGGCCCACAGCCTGTCGTCCATAGCGTTTCACCCCCATTCCGAACACAATGGGATATGTATCACAAACTGATTCGATCGTCTCGATCAGTTTCCGTTGAATTTACATTTAAATCGCTATATTGAATTTTAAACGTACATTTCAAATTACCGGGGTCACACACTGTCTCTAAAAATTCCATTTAAATATTTTCTAGCTTCGTATTGACGATACGGTCCTAACAAAACTTGTTTCGTCGAATTCTGAGACCGTTAGAAAAATGGCCATTTTCCAGTCGATTAAAATCAACTGAAACTGGTCAAACGCGTTTTCCTTTGCCACTCTCACATATAGATTCGAAAAATTATGAAATTTGAAACCTAGCAATAATTTGACATCACGGACCCAACAAAAGTGGTTTCGTCGAAATCCGAGGTCGTTTGCAAAATTTCCATTTTTAAGGGCCTGAATTCCATAGCGACTATTCAGAATTTTCAACTGGACATATCTTTTGATCCCCGCTATGAAATTTTGATTTGTCGGATTCGTTGGAAAGATATTATCAAATAGATCCTAATGTTTTTGGTTTCACTAAAATCCGGATTGTTTTGCACCCGGTACATTCAATTGAAGTTTGAAATCGAATTATCGAACTACCGCGCCATTTTCAATTCCTTTTTATAATTATATATAAAATTATTATATTTTAATGACGACGCGTATAATATACACGTTCGAATAATATTCAAAATAAATTTCTCGTCGATATTATTTAAGATAATTCATTTTAAATATTCAAAATTCACTAAAATTGCCAAAATAAAAATTTTAAACTGGCTCAGAATTTCCGGATTATTACAAAAATCATCACTAAATTCAATCAACAAGAGAAAACATAATATTGAAAAACTTTGGAGCAACCAGCAGTAAGCAACAAATGTTGCTTGCGCAACATAGATTTCCTAGGTCGAATAAGGGGTCGACTTGTCCTAAAGAGCGTTCGACCATAAGGTTGACCAGGATTCAAAAACGGTCGACAATAGTGTCGATACTACCGACGAAGATATGATTCAGGCAACTTTCCTGCTTGCACTCAACTACTGTGCTTGATCAACTAACACTAGTGCAGGGCAGGCCCTGGGCATAGGCGACCTAGGCGATCGCCTTGAGCCCCGGGTCCGGGAGGAGGAGGAGAAGCGAGGAGAGGGGCCTTAAAATTCTGGGTAAAAGCAATACTGATGTACTGTGTTTCCTTCCCTTTACTGTAAAACTGCTTGGTTCAGTGGTATCATGTGTAGTCTTCTTATGTGCAACCAGAGTTCAAGTCCTGTTGTGCACAACTTTGTTTAGGCATTACTGCCTTCCACCATTGAACTAACTTTTTGGGCCTCAAGTTTTTATTTTTTTTGCCTAGGGCCCCGATTTGCCTAGGGTCGGCACTGCACTAGTGGTCAGATCGACCTAAAATTTGACACGGGCAAAACCTAACAATACAACGATTCAAAAAAAAAAGAATGGGATGATTTCATCAAGAAACAAGTAAGATGTTACAACCCAAAGTTGCATTAGGGATGTTTTTCACAGCTGAAACGAAATTGGACAGTAAACTTATAGTTTCAAGTAGATTAGACAAATCAAACATTGATAACAACAAAAATACTTCTAAACTAGAATGTGTGAGCTTACACTCACCTTATTTTGCGATTACAAAAATTGATAGTAAGAATTATTGCAAATTTGATGCTTTTTTATCATCAGATGGAGCTTAGATACATGTAAAATAAGTCACAATAACATGCAGAAGAAAATAACAAAAAAAATTAAAAATCTTAAAATTAAAATGGAATAAATTTGTATTTTTGAGATAGTTGCCTGCTGATAGATTGAGTTAGCAATAATTTTCGTTTTTAGTTGAAGATTTGGAGCTAAGATTTGATATTTAGAGAGAGGTTTCCACATTATTTCCTTCTTTGTAAAATTTTAATGTGAACAAAGGAGGATTTTAGGAGAAAGTACATACTAGAGCTCCATATTTTCTCTCCTTAACTTAATTATTAATGGGCTTGATTAGCCTAATTAAGATAGTTGGTGGATAATTAGAAGTCAACTAATTGAAATAACCCTGTTACCATGGTTTAAGTCACAATTTCACCCATTTTCTCAAGTTTATTCTATTTCTAACTTGCAACAACACTTATAAAATATAACCACATGTTTAGAACACTTCTAAGCCTTTAATTTTGCAAAAAAAAAATTACATCTTTCATTTCCTTTGAATAAGTCTTATAATTTTAAGTGTTAAAATCATTCAAATGATGTTATTTTGACACAACAAATTTTTAAATACATAAGAATTATTTTCAATAACGTATGTTTATTTTAGGAAAAAAATCAACATTTTAGACTTTATTTTTAACTCAATTATTCCTCGAAAACACCGGTTGGTCTAAAATTCATTGTTTTGTTTTATTATGTAATTTGTTACAATAAATTAAACAAAATCTTACAAACACTTATTTTTTACCCAAATTCATACAATATAATATTTCTAAATTTTATTTTCCATTTAAAATTTTAATTACTTCCGGGCTTTCGGGCAGGGAATAACATGTTGATCTGTAGTTAATTTTAACTTTGCAGGGAAAATTTCAAAATTATATGTACATTTTCATATATAGAATTAAAATTAGTTTTGATATTTTCCGGGCCAGTTCTAGCCTATGGGTTGTTCTAGGCAATTTTTTTTTCTTATACATAAGAAAAAAGGACCAATGAACACTAAGGGGTGGAAGCAAAATACCTTTGTATCCAGAAGTCTATTAGTTCTGTTGAAGATTTCATATTCTACCATGTTGAAATATGACATTCATTAAATTTAGAAAATATAAGTTCAAATTCTGCTACTTGCAAATTTAAGTGATGCATTAATTTAAAAAAATTAGTTATCAATAATCTAACAAGTATTAACCTGAAAAAAAATGGACAGACAATGGTTGCAATCTAACAGGTTAAGAATTACAATACTTTAGTATACTAATTGTCATCCATCTAACAAGTGTTAATCAAAATATCATACACAATGGTATTCATCTTGTAAATATTTAAAAATGACAACATATCATTGTGAATATTTTTTTACTAACTTCATATAATAAAAGTTCTTACAAAATACATATTTCAGCAATTCTTTTAAAATATTTTCTTTTTGACTTCACATGTCAGTATCATTCAACGAAAACAATCTCTTCTTGAATTTTTGATAGTAAGTTCATAATTATATCATAATATTTTAAACTATTCAATATTCATTTTTGATTGAAATCATTGCCAACCCAGTTAGCCTTTCTTGCTATATAGTAAATCGAAGATAAGTTTTTTTTTATCAACTTCAACTTTGCATCCAAATAAAATCCAAAAAACCCTTCATAAAGACTAAATTGTTCAAGTTGATATTAAGTGTAAAAAGAGCTTGGTATATTACATGTAGAAAGTAGGTGGTTCTGAGATTATCTTCCATAGACTTACTTTCATGAGCATCAACATTAGTATCCCCATCAAAATGCTTTTTACTACATACAATTCTTCCTTTAGCAAATTTAGGCTCAATGCCAACTTCATCACCGAGTTCTTAGCTTTATTTGTCATGCTTCCACTATATTCTCCAAATTTCTCAAAAAATGCACTTAGCTTTTTTACTTTTGCAATTGCACCTTCAATATCCATTTCTTCACTTTGAAGTATTTTGCTAACTCGATTAATACTATCCAATATGGTGTACCAAATACATAGATTAATCAAAAACTTGAAATCTTCTAAAGCATTTTGACATAGACATTTAGCTTTAACCCTCATGATATTATCATCTTTATATTTATTTGCAATTTCAATTAAAGCTTCTCTCAAATTTGCCGATTGAGTTCATATCGCTTTCACGTTTTCTATATGGATTTCCCATTGAGTTGTCGACATTGGTTTTGGTGCTAACTCTTTTACATATTGTCTAAGTATTTCCTACCATTGAGTTGAACTGAAAAACAAATTATAAATCTTTTGGATATATGTAAAAAAAATCTCTAGCTTTCATGCATGATTTTACCGTATTACATTGAGTGAGATTCAAACTATGGCACATACACAATATAAAATGCTCTTGGATTTTGATCATGAAGTCTCTTTTGTACTTCTTGATGTTTAGAGATCGAGCCAACGAGAGATTTTGTAAGTTCATCTTTCTTTTTCTTAACTTTTCTATTGTAAAATTAAGAGTTTTGTTTACGTAATCTAATACAATTTTTGTCATCTTCATTCTTTGTCATATTCTCTACAGATTTACAATTCGATGAAACAAGTTTAGTTTTAACCTATATAAATAAAATTATAAGATTATATTTCATTTTGATGCACATAATAAAAATATTAAACATTGAATTTAACCCGCAAAAAAAAATCAAAAATCCTTTTTTCCTTTTAATGAATAACAAAATTGATCATTACGTTAATAATATAAACTTCATGATAATTTGACAAATCGTTGGACAAGAATGAATTGCAATTTTACATGCTAAGAAAAAAGAGCAGCAGATTACAGATTCAAATTAAATTTCAATGCCTTGATATAATGATATTTATCGGTTAACATTTAAAATCAGTCTAAATCTAACAAGCAAGTTAATTAAAATAACCAATATAATTCACAAAAAATAGCACTAGTAACCTTTTTATCAAATTTATTTATGGTAGCTAGTGTTTACTAAAACAGTAATCAAATTAGTAAGTGGAGAAGAGAAGTCGTGCTTTCAGTTTCGTCGAAGTCTGGAAATTTCCGGCATTGTTGAGCCAGAAGGAAGAGAATCGAGATGATGAAAGGGAAAGCGTTGCTTGGAGCTGTTGCCACTACAAGAAGAGACGTCACTGGATGGCTTGAAGGTGGATCGTTGTCGCCACACCTATCGCTTGTCGCATACTGAAGGGAGAACGAACACGATTTTAGAATAGGTTTTTTTGTTTGTCGCTGTTTCCTTTGAGAAAAGGGTTGCCCTATTTCTTGGTAGGGGTGTAAATCGGCTAGACCGGACGGACGTGTGATTAGTTTGATTTGGTTTTGTAAAATCATATTTGGATCATCTATTAGGTTATAGTATTAGGTTTTTTCGTTTTCGGTATAGATATTAGGTTGTTTTAGCCGATCTATAGATCTCGTTGTAGTATCAGTTTGGTCTGCTAAAGAAAATAGAAGGTTATGCAGCCTTTCTTGGGACATCTGGTCGCAACTGCGGTTTTGTTTGAGAGTGTTGTTAATGACACTCCCTTTTTGGTTAAGGGGCATCATCGGTAACCGAATTTACCCCTTGTTATTTGGTAGAGCATGGCCAAAAATGGGTTTTCGGTTGTAGCCTACCATTTTTAGACTTTTTGTGATGCCCTTTAACCAAAGCCGGAGTGTAATTAACAATCTCCTTGTTTAATACAATTAAATTTTCGTAAGTTACTGGTACTAATTAACTAAAATATAATATTTAATTGTTGTCAATGTGCATATTTGATGATGTTTATCAATAATCACTATCTGTTTACAAGTGTCATCTTTATAGAATTGAAACCAACGTTGTGATGTTTAATTTTAGATGGATTTTAGGGGCAATTTGAGAATGAATCATCGTTGTAACTGGTAAACATTCAGTATACTAAAATAGAATTAATGAAGATTCTTATTTTAAAATAGTAGAAAATAAATTCAAATTTAGGAAGGAAAATTCAAATAATGATCACATGAGATATTTGCATTGCATTTTTAGTAGCAGCACATATGGATTTGATCGACTAAATTTCAAATAAAAAATAGGGGTGATGACTTGTGTAACTTAAAATTCATGGTTTATAGAGGCATTGCTAGGCCAATTCAAGAGTTGATTTATCAAATTTTAGTCAGACATGATATCTTACACATATAAGCCATGGTGGATGCATATAAATTTTTTGGATGTGAATTGAATACATGGTTAAATATATCTTGAAAACTTATGTTATGCATTATGTTTAAGGATTTGTGTTTAGTGAACTCTTTGTTTATGATCATTTTGATTTATAAATTTGTGGTTATGTACATTAATTTGTCTTTTTGTACGGTCGTCGCACAACGAATTTAGATATATAGTTTTTTTAATCATTGTGGTGGATAGCCTGGAAATATCAAGTAGCTCAAACTCGAATATGATTCTTCATGTGGAGTTATGGAAGAGTGGGTTTATTCACTGAAATTTTAGAATTAGTGAAATAAAAGTTTTGATTAGTATGAGTTTTGAACTAGTGAAGATCCAAATCAATGCAAGACAAACAAGGATAGGTAAGGGAATGCAATAGTAAATTGGCGTATACCCTTGAAAGATCCGATTTGGTACAAATAGATCAGTGTGATGTAGTCTAGATGAATGTGGGTTATTATGCAGTTTGACTACTGAGCTCAAACTTAGGCAGATGAAGACCTTGTTTGGCATCCACTTCAAGCTTCAGATTAATATACAAAGTATTTACCAAGTAGGGCAAAGAGGAGAAAAAGCACTCGCTCGACCATCTAGTCTTGGCAAAAATCCGGATCAATGCTACTCCAGAATGTCTTAGATCGATAATCAAGATTCAACCTTATGCGATCTAGCTCATAGTTTTTGGACTTCATCATCCCGGCTTCTCTGATTTCTCCATTGATTTGCGCATAGACTATGATTGAATTATAGTCATAAATTGACTGCATAGACCTTGACAAAAAGATATTCCTTGAAAACACAAAGAAGCTCTACCATTTTTCTGACCAAACTTCATTATTTATTCTCTTCATTCTGTATCAAAACTACTGTACTCATAATCAAATAGTATAAATAAGAAACTTAAGATCATAGTTTGTCAAAACACTATAAAATTATATGATTTTGCTATTAAACCATATGGGTATTGGTGTTATTTTTTATGCCAATTTTTTTGATGCACTAGGAAGGAGGATCTTGAGTTAAAGACTTATGATTTGGATTTGAATTTTTTTGAAAAGATTAACAATGGTTAAGTGCAGCAACCTGAATTTTTAATAGGTTTATAATTAGTAATTTTATTGAATTTAAAAAATTTACAATTTAAAACTTTAATTTATTTTGAATTGAATGAAATAAATTAAATGATTTGTGTATATGAACGAAAGTAAGTAATGTTGAATGGTTAAATTTAACTATTGTCAAATTTGAATGTAATTGTTTAAATGACTCAACTTGTGTTATTTAAACTTAAGTAGATTTATATATAAAAAAACTTAAGTTTAAATAACGAAATTGAATTAATGAATATTTTGATGTGTCAAATTACTAAATTTTCCGAAAAAATAGCTTTGTGTCAAATTTGAATATTTGTCAAAATTTGTATTTATCTATTTTATGAATCTATACTGAATTTTGAGCATCTGACGTTTCTCATTTCGTTAAAATTCAATTTTCATTGTCCGGAATTTTATGTTATAAATGCAAAAAAAAACATTCAAAATGGACGACGTTTGTATTTGTATACTTATATGTAATTAATCAATGTCTTCGTTGACATTCTCTTTTGAATTGAATAGGTTGAATTAATTTGTGGGGACACTTATTAATTGACACTAAATATTTATTAACTGTCGTTCTCGTGCAAATATAAATCACGTATATCTCTTTTCATTTTTTCATTTCCATTCTCTCAGAAAACTTCTCATCCTCTTTCTCTTCCTTGTCTAGATCCCAGTTCTCAAATTTTTAATGAAAATTTTCTCAAGTCAAATTTGCAATGAAAAGGAGATTTGGCGAGAATGAATTGTAATAAAAAAGAATATCAAAATCAAGCAAGCACAAAATCTATTCCTTTGCTTCCCTCTTCGTCTTTTGTTTCCAGCATGTATTGCTATTTTCCTCACAGGAGAAAACTTGTCCTTCCTCCTCATGAAGACCCGAACCCAAACAAAGCCATAATTCCAAACTCTAACCCCATTTTCCACTTTTTATTTTCTCAAAATTTTCCTATATTTTGACCTGATTTGCCAAGGCCATAACTTTCACATCCAAAACCCAAATCCTCTTTTCAATTATTTCAGCTTGGGTCAAATCTAAATAGCAACAATTTTTACATAGGAAACTATTTCAAATTTTTCTAGGTCGAAATTGTGAACCTTTCAAATGTAATTTCGGGTTTAGATTTCTGACTCCAAAATTGTTTGTCACTATTTCGGTAATATTTTTCTAAATCTTTATCCAAATCCAATTTTTTTAAAAAAAAATTGAAAAGAAAATAATTTACAATAACTATACAGATTATGAATTTTCCAAATTTTGAAGTTGACTGGTTCAAAAATAAATTTCAAAATGGCCAAAATTTTGTTCAGTTTTTGTAAATTTTGGTAAAATATCTAAATCCATCTTCCTTGACCAAAATCTGTCTACCTTGTTGTATATGGGTGTGTGTGTGTGTGGTGCGAGTTGGTGTTTTTGTGTTTGTTTAGAATTAAGAAATTTTGTGGTGAAATGCTAATGCATGGGAATGAGAAGTGCTAGGTCTTGCGTTCAATCCTGGTAGTTGTTGGTTGGAGGATAATTTTGCTTTGGTGTATTTTATATAAAAAAATTTTTTGCTTCACACGAATGTGTATATATTTTATAAAAGAATATATTGCTGGTTTTGATTTAAGATTGGGTTGATTCAAGTTAGTGGTTCAATTCGTTGAGTCAATCGTGTTGTGTCAGTTTTTAAATAAGCTTCCGTGTCTATTTCAGCCTACGTCATCTATTTATATTTTTCCATGCAAAACGAGAATCCTCACTGAGTAACAAATTCAATATATAAATTGATATCATTTGAAATGACATGTGAAATGTTAGAATTGCTCTAAAAACCCAATTGTTCGCTTGCTCCTGTGTGACATACACTTTTGACATATATGACACAAATCTGAATGTTAAGATATGTTTTGATTTATATGTGTTATTTGAAATGTTGTATTTATTTTTCTCACACTGCAAGTTCCTTATATATGTGTAAAACCATGATGGGTTGAAAAGATACATACCCGAATTATTTATAGATTTAGCAATTTAAGCTGAATTTATTAGGATGTAGGTTGAAACGATAAATACCTGTAAATTGAATATGACGGATTGACATGATATATATCCATAGTTAGAAAATTATATACGGACACCATTGATCTATTTTGGAAATTATTTTGTGAATCTATAAATATGTTCTGATTAAATAAAGTATATTGAAAATCTAAATTTAGATTTTTATTTAAACCTATATTTTTATATAACTTAATAAAGCTTTATATTTAGATTTTTTTAAATAAATTTTAAAAATATATATTGATGTAATTTTCATAAAATATAAGAATATAAAATGTTTAAAAAGAAGTTAGAAGATTAACGCTAACTTGATTTGTTAAATGGTATAATTGGGATGTGATTTGTAAAGTACGATAAGTTAATTTTAAGAAGAAATTTTATGTAATGAATGGGTTATGAATTACATATGATTGTTAAACTTTATGAAATGATTTGAAAATAATTAATTTAGAAAATGTTTTGAATCTAAATATAATTGAAGTTAAAATGTTATAATCTATTAAATTGAAATTAGATTCAATTGATATAAACTTTGTAAAAGAGCTATCTGAATGTAATTTGAATTCTTAAGAAAAAAACCAGATAACTCAATTCAAATATTATTTTGAAATGAATTGAGCTTAAAATTGTATTGTTTAAAGATTAAATTGATTTGAATTAAAATTGTTGAATCTGATTTTAAAAAATTGAACTTTGGAAATATAGATGAGTGATTTTGGATTGGACTATTTTAAATTATATGAAATTAGCATTATTCTATATTAAATATTTTAAATTATATTATTTAAATTTAACTACCACTTTATAACTATTATATATATATATATTTAACTTAATTGCTATACTTTCTATAACCATTTCAGTTAGATTATTTTATTTTACTTAGATGTTGTAATTATTTTAAATAAAATTATTTTATATAAATATAATTATTATTTTTAAGTAAAACAATTTTATACTATATTGATTATTTTATATAGAAGTTGTTCCAATCCGAAATGTTAATAGAATTTTTTTTTTGAAAATGTGAAATTTGAGATATAGAAATGAAAAATCAAACTGTAATTTTGTCTATAAACTATAAAAGAAGGAATATGAAATATGAATCTTGAATTGAATCCGATAATGAATAAATTTGAATTGTGTTTTACAAAGTTAATCCAATAATGAATTGATTTGAATGAGGATTTATGATATTAAATATCTGAATGTAATTATTTGAATATAAACCATTGTTATTATTATATGGATTTATTGTATTTAAATATAAATTTTGAATATGAATGACCATGGTGTGAAATAAGCATTTGGTTGTTGAAGAGACCAGAATCAGTGTTTTCATACTCTTTGTCAATACCAATACCATTTTAGTAACTTTGCACGTGATGGAGAATCCAGAATAAAGTAGGAGGGATTTCGAGGCAATTACTGGATTTGAAGAAAGAGAACGATGTCGAATAGCCTTAACCTTTGAGTCATAATCGAAATGACTAAAATAGGAGCCATACCAAAGCCAATGAGTTATCTTCTCTTAGTGGCATGCTTCTGCGATACTACATCTATTACTTTGTGATGTGATTGAGGCCCCTTTGATTTTGGGAGTATTGTCAGAGGTGGGTGGTAGGCTATGCATTATCACCAGCCAAGGTCTGCAATTTGATACAATCCTACTAATGGGTATAGCCTCAATGCCTTGTCGTATTAATCTAATCGAGCCCCTACGATTTTGATTTAATGTTGTCGTACAACGACACATCCCTATCCACCGACCGTTTAACAGGTATTTTATATGTGATGTTTATGACAATGTATAAATGGCATAAGTGTGAAATGTAATCCCTCTTACATTACTTTCAATATTGTATTTCACCATAGACACTATTATAATGGAATATCGTATTATATGATATCTAGTTTAATGGATCCTTAAAGAATGGAATCCCAAACATTCTTTAAGTTACTGATCCATTTCATTTGAACATTTTACTTTAGTTGATTCACTGTTGAGATTGTTACTCATAATCCGAGTATTTTGTTTTGACTTTATGCCCAATCAAACTGAGGAGTTCTGCTTTGGCATTTCATTTTTTGAGAGCTGGAGATCCATTGGAGATTCAACTTATTATCTATCTACTATCGCTACATTGGTGATTCAATTATTCCCATTTCTATCATTTGTTTATATACAAGGCATTTATGTATCTCATATTTTTTTACGTATTGATTTATGACTTTGATACTATGCATTTTATTTTGAGATTTTGAAATTAGTAGCTTCATGAACTGATAAGTTAATTATTCCATTGCGAGTTATTCTGCTATTTTGAATCTGTGATATATTTGTGCTTTGTAATTTGATTTTATATAACCCCGTAGTTAAAGCGATCGATTGTTTCAAATGACTTGAGTTGGTTTTTCTACTGACTTAAATGGTAATAAAAAGTCGGTTGTTGCATTATGGGGAGGAGAATTGAAACTCAAGCTTAACAGGGAAGTCGTGAGGCTTCCTTAGGTAGAAATCCTTCCATGTATCTTCCTAGTATAGATTTGGATAATGTGGTAAATCAGCTGCAAGCAAGGCTGGTAACGTAAAAGTATATTTTAAGATAGGAGAAGATTATGACAAATTTTATTCAGTAGATTGGACAAATAAGTCAAGTCGGAAATCATAACCAAGACGCTGGAGTAGGATCCAGCAGGCAGGGGCAACGAAGCGTAACATAGGAGCAGTTGTGATTAATTAATATGGATTATTATCGATTCAGATTCTCGGATCGACATCGATTCGGTTCACACATGGGGGCACATCCTCTAGACCTTTAGAGATGAATATTAGCACTGTCGGAGTTCAAAATGGGAAGATGGAGTCAAAAAAAGGCGCATAGAGTCAGCTTGGAGCAATAACAGTTGGACGCCATCATTAATTTCGAGTTCGTACCAGATCGAACTCTCAGTTTGATATCAATCCGGCTGTATTTATCGAAGGAGGGCATCTCGATTTTGCAGAATATCAATACTCATATTGTAGAACTATTATTGATAGGGTGTAAATGGGGTCGGACCATACCGGACGAAGATGTGTTCTAGTCCTGTCCTATAAGAGATTCAGACATACATGGATTGAACAAGCTTTAAGTTCGAGCACTGTTTGTATAGGCCAAACAACGGGTTGACAATGATCGAACAACAGGAAAAAACGAACATTTTGGGATGGACTGGACAATGGTGTATCCTAATTCTGTCTTATAAGAGAATCATACGGGCATGGATCATACACCTTATAGTCTCGGACCGAGTCGAACAATGGACTACCATGACCGATATACAACCCTAATTGTTGATGATTGGAGCATGTTGTTAGATAACAATGGTAGGTTAGCAGATGTTATTCGATAAACTATAAGAGGTGGCTTGACAAATCAAGACATCGAGTTTGTTCGTAGAAGTTCATTTACTACAATATCAGAAGTGCGAGTGGTCCATCAAACTTTAAACTTTATGTATTGAAAACTTATAATGGAAGAACATATCCCCATGATTCATTTGATGAGGTACGTGAGGCACATGTAAGAGTCAGGGTGCTTTTGAAGAGGTTATGGCCAAGTGTTTCCTTCTCTTCTTATCGTACATAGCACCTTTGTGGTTCAAACAATTTAAAAGCGATCTATCGAGACTTGGGTAGAGCTGATAGATTGATTCATTAAGCAGTTTGGGGTCCACCTCACGTGATCCAAAAATATAATGATTTTTACAACAATCAAGCTGAGGGCAGAAGAGACTCTTTGGGCATTCTTATCCTGATTTAATGCAGCCTCGACATTGGTGGATTGGTCGGATCCATCGATGGTATTTATGGAAATTGTGCCAAGTGTTTAGAATAATTCGGAGTTCAAGGTATCATTGGAACGAGATTTCCCAAGGGATTTTAGAGAATTTTATCATGAGGTCGCTCAATTCTTACGCCAGGGAGACGCAAATGAAAATCATGAGGCTTCAAAAATAAATACAGTTAAGGATGGAGGACTGTCTGTATTAGAGAAAGGCAGAGGAAAGAGTAAGGCTAAAAACAATTATTGCAGACTGGAAATACAGAGGAGAGAGTTGAAGTTTTTTTGTTCATACTTGAACACAACTCTAGGGTAAACTTATTTGGATGCATGAGAGCCCCTTCCATTTCGAAAGTCGATTTAGTAGGTGTCCATCTGTAACAACTCAGGTTTTTGACACCTGGGCAAAACATATTATAGTGTGTTCTATTTATTTTAAATCTAAAGAATAATGAAATACGAGTCAGGAGCCCAACTCATGTGTATATATATATACATACATATATTCCAAAATGTGAAAATAAATAATTTGTGGCTTTTAGAATTCATATTTTAGAATATATATATATTATCGATGAATGCGAGTGTTTTGGAATCGATTCCAAAAAACTCGCATTCATTGATAATATATATATATATATATATATATATATATATTCTTAAGTATGAATATTACATGTAGGAACTGGACTGGTGTAATTTGGAGTAGTTTGAAATTTTATCTAATTTCAAATGTCTGTTCGAAATTAGATAAATCGACCTGAAGTTGTCGAATTGGAATGGATGGTGAGTTAACTCTCATGTGTTCTGGAATACTATGAATGTTGTTATTTTATATAATAATATTCATTGTTGTTATAATATAAACTCTGTGTTCGGATGTTTGGATGATTTTTTTGCATTGTTGGTGGTTGTTGATATATATAATTCCCGTCTATGAATGGAAGACCTTTGACACTACCTGCTGTTATGTGGAAGATTCATCTTAAAAGAATTAGATTAGATTATCTATTTCATAAGCATATATAGACTGCTATATGAGCTGTGATGCAAGGAGACAGGTTAGAGGGATCCAACATGATTCCCCAATGTTTTGGATGTTACGTGCTTTCATATTTTACACATATGAATTGTCTGACATAAGTAACATTAAAATCTGATTTAGATGATGTGTTGAATTAAATTTAACATTGATGTGTTATCAATCAATAAACGGTACTAGTTAAGTGATTGGCAGCAGACTGATGTAAAGCGATTGTCAAGAGAAAGAAATAGTAGAAAAGAAGAGAAATATAAAAGAGAAGAAGGAAATTGAAACACCCCACCTCCATTAAGGTCACTCTTAAAGGGAGTGCCTTAACTTTGGTGGAGGGTTATAGGTACAAGACACAGAAAAATTTAAAAGAAAGATAAATTTTGGCACCGGAATTCAAATATTAATTGCATACGTAGTTCAATACAAAAGAATTACATCAAATTGTCTCAAAATAACTTCCAAAACATTATAACATGATTTATGTCTTGACTAATAAATAAAGAAGCATAAAACATAGATAAAACTGCATAAGTCCACAACGGTCGTATCCAAATGCCATAGCCAATGCAAGAGAGTCCAAATCATACATCTACTTTCTTGAAGCTTGCAAAGAGTCTGATTAAGCTGGAGTATTTTCTCCCTATGGACCTGAGGGGGGAATGGAAAAAAAGAAGACGAAAGAAAACGGGTCAGACAATAAGTCTGGTAAGTTCAGTGGTTACTAGTATTTAAACAAGGAAAGGGATCATGACAGTGATAACAGAACATAGGACAATACCCTAATATAAGATAAGGGGAACATGTGATCGCACCCATTACTATAGTCTCTGCACCTACTTAACCATTGGTTCAACTAGCCCCATGTGTTTATAACAAACGATCCCCTTAATGATCGGCTCCTACTCGCATACATTCATGTCCTGTGTCATTCGGCCCCGCTTGACTGTAGCTACCTATGCTGGTCCCACCATGGGGTGTATCAGTCCCTCTGGTGGCAACCCGACACGATTCAAGATGCACAGTGTATACTACTGATGCCCAGTGTCTGATTTTTCCACTCCGGAGTATGTGCACGCCCATACTCCGTCGGAACCTACACTGGCCCACCTACCGCCGACGTTTTGACCGCTTATAATTCAGCCCAGTAATCGTGCCCCATCCTGCCTAGTTTCAGGGTACCATGATACATCTATGTGGGTTACTACTGAAATGGATCCCCGTTACTAGGGTTTTCTAATCAACATGTTTATTTGGTTAAGTGTCCAAGTTTACCTAACCTAGCCCATTCGTTTTAGTTAACATGTTGAATCTGTTAAGTGTTTTCATAATTTACTTAACCCTACCATTCCTGACTTAGCTTTAATTTGTTAAAGCACCAACCACTCACATTGGACAGGTCTTGTTTTGGTCACTAGATGTGCCGGTCAGTTCCGGGCAGATTTACACCACAACTCGGTCCAATCTTGGGTTCTTTTTGGGCTTGATGCACTAACCACCCACATTAGAAAGGTCTTGTTGTGGTCACTGGATATGCCGGTCGGTTCTGGGCAGATTTACACCACAACTCAGTCTAACCTCGTGTTAGGAATATTCATTTTTCTAAATTCATATTTTTCTATATATGTCCAATTCTTTATGTAAATTAATTTTAATTTACTCATGCCATGATTATCTTTTTCAAATATTGTTCACAATAAATGGTATATTAAATATACCATTTTATGAACAAATCTATGCCATGCATTTTCATGTTTTCCCATCGTTATCCCTGTAGAACGCACGTATGAATCACATAAAATGTTGGGCTAACAAATTAGCCCAAACCCATAAACAAAAAGGGGTAATAAACAAGGAACATGACATGAACATAAAGTAGCATACATTTTACTTATCACATGTAACTTGGCATAGATGTATCATTATCTTAACTAAACAGGTAAAGGTGAACTTGTGACAAAGTTGGATCAAATTTTCATGTAAACTTGATATGGGTCTAAATGGAGGTTTAACATATAAACAAAATTTTAAACCAAAATTTAGCATACTAACGTATGTATGTCAAAACATAAGAAAGCTACTCTCACCATTTTTAAATTGAAAATTAGCATGATAACTTACGTGTGTTAAACATAAGAAGATTGCAATTCAACTTTTACAACATAAATAGATTCAACTTGACATAGTTCTAACTATTCATGAATATTAATCTAACATGTAAGCATGTGATTTAGATCATAAACTTGCAAATAACCACTAGTTTATAACATGACATGTTTTACCATTTAATTGGAAAAATAAATCCAATACCCAATTATAATAAATTCCAATAACATAAAATGTTGTTCATCGCCACAAGCATATAGACATGAAATATATACACCATGTTCATCGCCACGAGCATGTAGACATGATTAATTACAACGATACTTTAAGATAAACGAGTATCATATCTTATATATAAGCATCATTCTATATCCACATTACAACATGTCATGATTCAATTGAAAAAAATGTTTAAATCTGAGTAACAACTAACTTACAAACTAAAAAGGAATTATTGCGTTCTGAAATCTGAATTCTGAAATTGGAGATGCGCGCCTTTGATGAAGATCGTTGAATTAGACTAGTTTTAATTTGATTTAAATGTAAGCTTTTAACTCTTCTTTGAATTGAAAATGGTGACGGCTACTCCAAGTCCTCTACTGACAACATTTCAGTTCTAGGTTTATTTTTCTGTGTGTTTTTAGGTTGAGAATTAAGTTTTTTATATAGAATTTCAGTTTAATTATAGCCGTCAGATGAACCTAGGGTTAATCACAGCCACTCAGACCAGATCAGGGCCGTCCTGAAACCCTAGTGACTCAGCATCAAGTTAGCAGTCGTTCAAAATTCAGATCTGGCTGGGGGCCAGGTCGACCCCCAGGTAGACCTCTATGGGGGAGGTCGACACTTGGGTCGACCCCCTGGTCGACCTGCCTGGGCGAGATTTCTCCCGCCCAGCCCGCTCCTAACTTCTGTTCGAATTTTGAATTCGTTTTTCGAGCTATTTGAATTTATTTGAATTTCCTGAAACTTCTGACTGCCATAACTTCTTTATACGAAGTCCAATTTATGCAAACTCAAACTCTATCTCAACCAGAATTCCGAGACGAACATAATGGCGTAACCCGTTTCCCTTAATTCTTACATTTTAAATTAATTATTCTAGGATTCATTATTATAACATTAATAGAAAATACGGGGTGTTACATTCTCCCCTCCTTTTAGGATTTCGTCCCCGAAATCTCCAAGTCGAAAAGAACTTATATCCTACCATCCAATCACCCATCTACTCAACCAACAAGCACAGGCATCCAATGTCCTTAAAAGATTTCTAATGCTTCATGATCATATGCATTGTGTGTGTATATGTCCTTATCTAATGCAAAATCAGGCGGTCTACTGATTCAGTCGACCTCCTTAATGCAAATTATGTCAGTGCCATGAGTCCATTATGAATGATTCCTACTCAAAATTTCTTACATGAGTGCATAGTCATTCATACAAATGCAACGTCCATATGATAACACATCAATTTTTAATCCATAAACTAATAAATATATGCATATGCAATATGGAAGTGACTGAGCCGATCTAATACCTAATGTCTGTGTATATGCATCCACTAGCAACCATTTGCAACCATCAATCATAACAAGTTTCAGTTTCATGTTTACATCCAAATGGGTTCCTACCTGAGGATAAAGGATAGGATCGAGGAGATATACCTAAAAAGATAGATACGAGCATAAACTTGAGGAAAAAGAGATTAAATATGTACCCTCAAAAAGAAAAGGGTAGGTTGTGCATATTCTGCCCTCAGTTTCCCAAGTCGCGTCTTCCTCGGCGTCGCTCCATTAAACTTTAACGAGCTCAACTTCACGGTTGCGTAGCCTTTTGACCTCTGTTTTCAAGATATGGTTTGGAACTCTCCTCATCGTTGCTTCTCGTTCAACTTCAACTTCTTCTATCATACTTGGTTCTACCACTTCCGCAGACTCATGTATGCACTTCCGCAGGTGAGAGAAATGAAAGACATTATGAATCCTGGCAAATCTTTCGGGGAGCTGTACCCTATAAGCTATCTTCCCAATTTTCTCGATGATAGGGAACGACCCTACAAATCTTGGTGCTAACTTTCCTGTGGATCCAAAGCGAACAACGTTCCTCAAAGGAGATACTTTAAGGAACACCTTGTCTCCAACTTCGAACTCAAGGCCAGTTCTTCTTTTGTATGCGTAGGACTTCTGTCTATCTTGGGCAGTCTTCATTCTTCTTTGTATCAAGTCTACTTTCTCTGAAGTCTCCCTAATCATGTCTGGTCCACGTATGAGCTTGTTTGTGGACTCCTACCAGCAAGTCAGTGATCTGCACTGTCTTCCATATAAAGCTTCGAAAGGTGCCATGCCTATGGTGGCTTGGTAGCTATTGTTGTAAGCGAATTCCACTAAAGGTAGATGATCCTCCCATGTACCTCCGAAGTCAATAATGCATAATCTCAAAAGGTCTTCTAATACTCTGATGACTCTTTCCATTTGGCCATCGGTTTGAGGGTGATAGGCCATGCTTAAGCGTAGCTGTGTGCCTAAAGCCTCTTGTAAACTCTTCCAAAACTCGCTCGTGAAGATAGGGTCTCAATCACTCACTATGCTAGAGGGTATCCCATGGAGTCGAACTATCTCCTTAAGATATATGGATGCTAGAGATGAGGCAGTCCTCCTACTCTTGATGGGTATAAAGTAGGCGCTTTTTGTGAGCCTGTCCACTATTACCCAAATGCTGGTATTGCCCCTTCTTGACCTAGGCAACCCATCTATAAAGTCCATCGAGATTCTATCCCAATTCCACTATGGGACCTCTAGAGGATGGAGCAGACCACCAGGCTTCTTCTTCTCTGCCTTGACTTGTTGGCATATTAAACATTTAGAAACATATTCAGCTACGCCTCGCTTCATGCCATTCCAAAAGAAAACTCTTTTGATATCTTTATACATTTTGTCCTCGCCTGGGTGTATGGTCAGCTTGGAATGGCGTGCCTCTTCTAGAACCATCTTTACCAAACCCCTTGCTTGTGGGACACATAGTCTTCCATCTTGTCTCAACCAGCCCTTGGCATCAATGTAGTATCTATTGAGGTGACTAGAAGTCTCACCCCTAGTTAACTTGTCCATCACTTCGGCTACCTGAGGGTCTTCTCTTTGCGTGGTTCGATTGATTCTAATAGAGTTGGTCGCACTTCTAACGTTGCTAGCAAGCCAGGTACAAAGTCAGTGGAGGGTCTAAAGTTAAAGCTTGCTGTGAACTCCAAGCTTTGCCTTTCCACAAAGAGAGGGCTTAAGGTTAGTTTCTTTCTACTCAAGGCATCAGCTACTGCATTGCCCTTGCCAGGAGTGTAGGAAATCTCAAAATCATACGAGGCAAGAAACTCCATCCATCTTTGCTGCCTCAAGTTGAGATCTTTCTGCGAGAAGAGGTATTTCAACGATTTATGGTCAATATACAGTTCAAATTTCTCACCTAGGAGATAATGGTGCCAAGACTTAAGCGCAAAGACGATGGCTGCCAATTCTAGGTTATGGGTTGGGTAGTTTTTCTCATGTACTTTCAACTGTCTTCCACCATAAGCCACTACCTTCCCTTTTTGCATCAGAACAACACCTAGTCCCGTTCCGCATGCATCTACGTATACTGTGAACATCTTACTTCCATCAGGCAATGTCAGAACTGGGGCTGTTGTTAGAGCCCTTTACAAACGTTGGAAAGCAATATCGCAATCCAAATCCCAATTGAAAGCTAGGTTCTTCTTTGTCAATCTTGTTAGTGGAGCTGAGATTTTTGCAAAATCTTTGATGAACTTCCGATAAAAGCCTGCTAGCTTGAGAAAGCTTCGGACTTCGGTTGCGTTTCGAGGAACCTTCCAATCTTACACAGCAACCACTTTCGTGGGGTCCACAGTTATCCCCTCTTTGGACACCACATGTCTAAGGAACCTAACTTCTTCTCTCCAGAAATGGCATTTGGAGAATTTCGTCTTCAACTGATGTGCACAGGGAGTATCCATGACTTCTTTTAGATGCTGAGCATGCTCTTCCTCATTCTTTGAGAAGATCAAAATATCGTCTACGAAGACCACCACAAACTTATTGAGGAACTCTCGGAACACCCTGCTCATTAAATCAACGAAGTAAGCGGGTGTGTTTGTCAAGCCGAAATGCATGACAAGCAACTCGAAGAAACCATTGGTAGTTCTAAACGCGGTTTTATCAGTGTTGTCTTCAGCCACTCATAGCTGATGAAACCCGGTAGCTAAATCTAATTAGGAGAAAACCGATGCACCAACAAGCTGATCGAACAAATCATCTATTCTTGGGAGTGGGTGTCTATTCTTCTTGGTCAGCTTGTTTAGCACCCTATAATCAACACACAGGCGAAGCGAACCATCAGCTTTGGTTGCGAACACTACCGGAGCACCCCATTCAGAAATACTCCGCCTTGTGAACCCCTTTTCAAGCAGCTCTTTGATTTGCTTGCTGAGCTCCTTTCTCTCCCTTAGGGCCATATGCCTAATGGGTAAAGCAACGGGCTTTGCATTATCAACAAGGTATAAGCGGAAGTCTATCTCCCGCTTCGGAGGTAAGCCCTTGACCTCTTCAAACACATCCGAGTATTCACAGACTATCTTTACAGACTGCAAATTTTCAACAGACGCATCAAGAGATTCTAGATAACTAAGCATGACGGAGTTCATGGGATTACAAGAAATTTCGAGAGTGTTACCGAGGCGAGTCATGAATCTAACCACTCTCTTTTCACAATCGAGGACGGCCCCATTACTGGATAGCTAGTCCATGCCTAGAATCAACCCATAGCCCGTGAAGCCCAAAACAAAGGCATTACATCTAAACTCAACTCTTAGTATAGATATTTTCAAATCCAAACAAACCATTGACAAATAGGCTGAGCCCCCGATTGGATTTGAAACAACCAAGGGATCCTCTGCTAAACTAGTGTTTAGGTGCAGAGATTCAACTAAATCAGCAGATACAAATGAGTGCGATGTGCCAAAATCAAATAATGTACGAACAGGATGATAAAAAAGATAGACTAAACTTTCGATAGATATATTTCTACCTCGTTCTTGCGGAGGTGCAATGAGAGCGTGAACTTGTCCTCCATGAGAAGGTCCAGCTCCTTGCCCTTGCTTCTTTGGGCAAGTCCTAGCCATGTATCTTGTCTCACCATAGTGGAAACAGCCACCCATCTTCCTTTTCTTCTTCTTGCAGTCTTTGATCAGATGCCCGGGAATGCCACAGAAATTACACTTCCTCTTTTCACGGGGTTTGTTGTTCTTCCCGCCTTTCTTTGAATAAGCCTTCTTGTTCTGCGACCCTTCCCCCTTCTTATCTTGAGGCACTTCTGCTTTTGCCTCATTCTTGTCCTTGTCTTCCTCATGTAGGAGTGCCATGTCCACTAACCTCTCGTAAGTAGCCCCCATAGGTATATGGGTCATAGCCAAGCTATGAAGTGGCTCATTCAATCCCTTGACAAAACGAAGAGCCTTCTTATGAGGAGTATTCACTAAGTCCAGTCCAAATCGGGCCAGCTGATTGAATTGATTGACGTACTCCTTGACTGTCATACTTCCTTGCTTAAGAGATAAGAACTTTTCCAACTATAAACTCCATTCAGCCTGTGAGAGGAATTTCATCTCAAACCTTATCCTAAAATCCATCCACGTGTCAATAGGTCTTTCAGTGTTAGTGACTTCCTACCAATAGGAAGCTTCGTCTTTGAGCAACCATACAACTAACTGTACCTTCTGCCTATCGTCCACCTCAAAGATAACGAACAGATCCTCTATTTCTTTGAGCTAGTTCCTTGCTTCTACGAATGATTCAGTTCCCTTGAAATCCTTTCCATCCATAGCCCTAAAATCTCTATAAATCTTTGAGAAAGCATTTGCACGAGGAGGAGGAGGAACTGCTTTAGCTGGAGGAGGAATATCTGCTAGGCCTGCATCATTGGCCCTAGCCTCTAAGTGCCTCCTAAACCAGCCAGGTATCGGTACACCCTCTGGAGGGTTAAGATTCCCAGACATGCTGAAACGAAAAAGAAAAGATTCAAAACGAAGGCTAGAAAGATAGTGCATATGGCTTTGGGGATTATGCCTTTTAAATTCAAAACAACACTTTTTCTTGAAAAATGCTTCTTTAAATTTCTTTTTGAAAAATAGTTTTCAAAAATTCTTATCTGACCTGGTAAACCTTTGCTCTGATACCAAGTGAAACACCCCACCTCCATTAAGGTCACTCTCAAAGGGAATTCCTTAACTTTGGTGGAGGGTTATAGATATAAGACACAGAAAAATTTACAAGACAGATAAATTTAGGCAGCGGAATTCAAATATTTATTGCATACGTAGTTCAATGCAAAAGCATTACATCAAATTGTCTCAAAATAACTTCCAAAACATTACAACATGATTTCTGTCTTGATTATTAAATACAGAAGCATAAAACATAGATAAAACTGCATAAGTCCCCAAGGGTCATATCCAAAAGCCATAGCCAATGCAAGAGAGTCCAAATCATACATCTACTTTCTTGAAGCTTGCAAAGAGTCTGATTAAGCTGGAGCATTTCCTCCCTGCGGACCTAAGGGGGGGGAACGGAAGAAAAGAAGACGAAAGAAAATGGTTCAGACAATAAGTCTTGTAAGTTCAGTGGTTACTAGTATTTAAACAAGGAAAGGGATCATAACAGAGATAACAGAACAAAGGACAATACCCTAATATAAGATAAGGGGAACATGTGATCGCACCCATTACTATAGTCTCTGCACCTACTTAACCATTGGTTCAACCTACCCCACGTGTTTATAACAAACGATTCCCTTAATGATCCGCTCCTACTCGCATACATTCATGTCATGTGTCATTCGGCCCTGCTTGACTGTAGCTACCTGTGCTGGTCCCACCATGGGGCGTATCAGTCCCTCTGGTGGCAACCCGACACGATTCAAGATGCACAGTGTACACTACTGATGCCCAGTGCCTGATTTTTCTGTTCCGGAGTACGTGCACGCCCATACTCCATCGGAACCTACACT
Organism: Allium sativum; assembly: GCA_030737875.1. Taxonomy (NCBI): domain Eukaryota; kingdom Viridiplantae; phylum Streptophyta; class Magnoliopsida; order Asparagales; family Amaryllidaceae; genus Allium; species Allium sativum. The sequence continues at coordinate 130,859,391 of CM060927.1, read as the reverse complement.
GGCCCACCTACTGCCGATGTTTTGACCGCTTATAACTCAGCTCAGTAATCGTGCCCCACCCTGCCTAATTTCAGGGTACCATGATACATCTATGTGGGTTACTGCTGAAATGGGTCCCCGTTACTTGGGTTTTCTAATCAACATGTTTATTTGGTTAAGTGTCCAAGTTTACCTAACCCAGCCCATTCGTTTTAGTTAACATGTTGAATCGGTTAAGGGTTTTCCTAATTTACTTAAACCTACCAATCCTGACTTAGCTTTAATTTGTTAAAGCACCAATCACTCACATTAGACAGGTCATGTTATGGTCACCGGATGTGCCGGACGGTTCCGGGCAGATTTACACCACAACTCAGTCTAACTTCGGGTTCTTTTTGGGCTTGATGCACTAACCACCCACATTAGACAGGTCTTGTTGTGGTCACTGGATATGCCAGTCTGTTCCAGGCAGATTTACACCACAACTCAGTCTAACCTCTGGTTAGGCATATTCGTCTTTTCTAAATTTGTATTTTTCTATATATGTCTAATCATTTATGTAAATTAATTTTAATTTACTCATGCCATGATTATCTTTTTCAAATATTGCTCACAATAAATGGTATATTTAATATAACATTTTATGAACAAACCTATGCCATGCATTTTCATGTTTTCCAATCGTTATCCCCGTAGAACGCATGTATGAATCACATATAATGTTGGGCTAACAAATTAGCCCAAACCCATAAACAAAAAGGGGTAATAAACAAGGAACATGACATGAACATAAAGTAGCATACATTTTACTTATCACATGTAACTTGGCATAGATGTATCATTATCTTAACTAAACAGGTAAAGGTGAACTTGTGACAAAGTTGGATCAAATTTTCATGTAAACTTGATATGGGTCTAATATGGAGGTTTAACATATAAACAAAATTTTAAACCAAAATTTAGCATACTAAGTTATGTACGTCAAAACATAAGAAAGCTACTCTCACCATTTTTAAATTGCAACTTAGCATGATAACTTATGTGTGTTAAACATAAGAGGATTGCAATTCCAACTTTTACAACATAAATAGATTCAACTTGACATAGTTCTAACTATTCATGAATGTTAATCTAACATGTAAGCATGTGATTTAGATCATAAACTTGCAAATAACCACCAGTTTATGACATGACATGTTTTACCATTTAATTGGCAAAATAAATCCAATACCCAATTATAATAGATTCCAATAACATAAAATGTTGTTTATCACCACAAGCATATAGACATGAAATATATACAACATGTCATCGCCACAAGCAGTAGACATGATTAATTACAATGATACTTTAAGATAAACGAGAATCATATCTTATATATAAGCATCATTCTATATCCACATTACAACATGTCATGATTCAATTGGAAAAAAATGTTTAAATCTGCATAACAACTAACTTACAAACTAAAAAGGAATTCTTGCGTTCTGAAATTTGAATTTTGAAATTGGAGATGCGCGCCTTTAATGAAGATCATTGAATTAGACTAGTTTTAATTTGATTTAGATGTAAGCTTTTAACTCTTCTTTGAATTGAAAATGGTGACGGCTACTCTAAGTCCTCTACTGACGGCATTTCAGTTCTAGGTTTATTTTTCTGTGTGTTTTTAGGTTGAGAATTGAGTTGTTTATATAGAATTTCAGTTTAATTATAGCTGTCAGATGAACCTAGGGTTAATCACAGCCACTCAGACCAGATTAGGGCCATCTAGAAACCCTAGTGACTCAGCATCAAGTCAGCAATCATTCAAAATTCAGATCTGGCCAGGGGCCAGGTCGACCACTAGGTCGACCCTCAGGTCGACCTCTAGGGGGGAGGTCGACACTAGGGTCAACCCCTTGGTCGACCTGCCTAGGCGGGATTTTTTCCGCCCAGCCCGCTCCTAAATTCTGTTTGAATTCGTTTTTCGAGCTGTTTGAATTTATTTGAATTTCCTGAAACTTCTGACTGCCATAACTTCTTCATACAAAGTCCAATTTACGCAAACTCGGACTCTATCCCAACCAGAATTCCGAGATGAACACAATGGCGTAACCCGTTTCCCTTAATTATTACATTTTAAATTAAATATTCTAGGATTCGTTATTATAACGTTAATAGAAAATACAAGGTATTACAGAAATATAAAAGAAGAAAAAGAAGAGAACATAATATAAACATGATCATAGAGCCTATCGTATATCCTATAATGCATTAGATAACATATAATAATCAAATCACAGTATAAAACAGGAGAGATAGTTATAACTATATAAACCAGGTAATCAGAATATACATGCTCATACACTCATGTAAGACAATAATAGAGTTTACACAAGAGATAAATAAACTCAACTGATACATGTCTCTAACAGAACACACAACACTGCCAAGGCTCCACAGTGTTACATTACAGAAATGAACAGATATAATACAAGTATAAATATATAAATCATTGCCTCCTATGAATCCACCTGGGCATCTCCGAACAATAACTGTATCTATTACCTGGTCTGCTCATCAACACCGTCAATGAGCATCCACAGTAATAAGAGGGAAATACAACTTTGGATAAGATGAAAGTCTGTTGTGAGTGATAAACAAATGTCGAAGTATTGTAAATGTCGTAATAGTATATAGCAAGGAAGTTATAGAGAATCATACCTGGCTTGATCCGGCATCCACTGAGTTATTACATAACAATCTATATATGATATAATATAATCAATATCATGTAAATAGAGTGTGATAAATTTCTAGGTACAAAATGGTGATAAATGGGTTAACAACCATAACATCCATCAACCATCCTCGCATTCACTCACTCGGTGCGTAAATTATATGATACTCAATACTTTGGTCACTAATCCATCAGAGTTATGGCAGGACCAATTGTCCTGATCTCCACCTAACTCTCGCTATATCCAATTGCCCTGGTCTATAGCCAATAGCCATATAAGTCCACACTATCCTGGCTCTAGGGTCTAGGCGAATTAGTCCACACTGCTATGGCTATAATTTGTCTACATGCCCCCTCTCTTAATGGTGAACCTAAATCGCGAATATCGATAACTCCTTTGCATATGTTCTCCGCAGCGTAATCCATCATTACTGTCTATAAGACTTCCATCCAAAGTCGTCACAATATAGGAACTATCCCCGACGGTCATTGTATGTCATAGGATATCATTATATGTTTCGCATCTCTCTCTCTCTCCGACAATCAACTCAATATGACTTAATGTCATCTTTTCTGCATCACGGAGAAAGCAATCCATCGCAGCTGTCGTTTCTCTACATGGAATCACCATTCTGGGATCAATGTCATTGAATGTCAACTACATAGAAGCACCACATCCACATTTCATGCCAAAGCCACTAATTGAAAAGCCATCATGTAGAAATTGCAATCGAACGAACCATTATATCATGCTCCTCGAAATAGCAACATCGTTGATGTCAAATTGGCCAAAATGGTCAATAAAGATGGTAATCGATATCGACTACTTCATAGTATTTTATAATGACTACTCGGGTCATGTATCTAACCAAAATTGGTTAAATACCCATCCATGGAAAAAGGCCGACATTCGTTGCGAAATCTAGCTCTTCGCCAAGTCCAACTCATCGCCAAGTCCATCCTTCGTCTTTTGATCAGCCCTCAAGCCTCGACGTCGCTCCATCTTCGAATTCGTCGTCGAGTTACAATGTTGCTCCGTCCTCGAGTTCCAATGTTGCTCTGTCATCGAGTAAATCCATGCGCTTTGAAGCTTCTTTGACAATTTATCTATCCATTCGAGTTTACCATTCTTGTGCACTTGATCAACACTAACCCACTTGTGTGTTCGATCGATAAACACCAAACACTTACGAACAAGATTTTATTAATACTAGATCGCCTACGAACGACGTTTTAATTTATGCCAAGCAAACAATTTAACCGTGCAACCAATTGTCAAACAAATTCCATAACTAGCATACAAGCATCCAATAGTGGTAATAAATCAAATAGAACCTGCCTATAGCAATAAAAGTGAAATATATACCTAAATAATCTAAATTTAGCTATATAGTCAAAACAAAGCTCAATAGCGCATAAACGGGTAGATAATGCGCACAATAACGCCTAACTAGATAAAATGTGACAATCACGGTTAAATCTACTTAAATCACTAACCAATCCTTTTATTTTTTATTTACTAGATTCAACTAATCTAAATATTATGTTTTGTAATCACAAATCATTTAAAACGTCAAATTTATATTATACGAGCAATCACAGTTTAGTGAAAGACAATATCACTCACCTTAGCCAAATCAGCCCAGACAAGCTCTAATACGTAGAGATCATCCACACGAGTCCAACGGAAGAAACATTGTCCAATTCCAACCTTGCATGCAAAAGATATGCATGTTATAATTTACATGACTTAAATCGATACAATCTAAATTAACTAAGCAACATAATAGCCATAATACTCTTTCTTCCCCAAACCCAAATACACGGCCATGTACGTAGATATTCAAACCCACATCTTACGCACCTTTTTTCTTCAATCCCTTTCTCATTTCTCACTGAAACGACGCACCGTCAAATCCATTGCTCTTCTCTTCGCGAGCTCGTTGTGATGCACCTCATGAGATCAAACTTGGCTTACCAATGGAAATCGCGACCTGTTGGAATCCCCTACGTTGTACAAATGTTGCAACCCACTAATTTGCATTGGACCAAGATCTAATGGTATGGGGAGGTGATACTCGTGTAGGGAGGTCCGACAAAACTACCATCATGTCCTACTTTGCTACCAACCGATAATGGACTCTAACCCTAGGCCCGACGTCAAACTTCCAGGTCGTCCAAATTGCGACCAAAAATTCCAAGACCACTATAGGATTGAAGCTTTTCGCCATGCGAAGCTAATGAAATAGAACCTATAATTTTTAGTGAATTGAGTTAGGAGATTATTAGATGGTGACAGCCATAAACATTGTAACAGCAATTTAAGAAATTTGGTGAGGAAATAGATATAGGTTTTGGGTATTCTATTGTACCTTAGGATATTACTATTTTTAAGCTCCTATTGCTTATTTCATTTCCAATATTAAATGAAATCAACACGTGTTTTATCTTACCATGATAAAACAAATCATTCAAGTGCTACGAAACTTGACCGCATGCATCACTACGTCGATACGGTTTCGATGGTAGAAGTTTCATCAACATCTGAGACTGTTGCCTAGAACAATAGTCTTATGCGTATCTCGAGGTCATTATGACAGCCAAATGTTCCAAACTCAAAATATAGCGATTCTTATACTTTTTATCAATGTAACGAACCATATAAACTCAACATAACTAGTTCTGATTCGATCATTTAATTTGTGAGAAATCATCTATTGGAACCGTCAATCGAACAATTAACGATCAATATTTAAATAAAATGTTTAAATATCCAATTGCTAAAATACGGCTCATTACACTTCATCTATCACTAGTGATCAGATCGACCTGAAATTTGACGTGAGCAAAGCCTAACAATAACACAACAATTCAAAAAAGAATGGCATTATTTCATTAAGAAACAAGTAAGATATTATAGCCCAGATTTGGATTTATGGTTGTTTTTCACAACTAAAACGAAATTAGATAGTAAACTTATAGTTTCAAGCAGATTTGACAAATCAAAGACAGATAACAACAAAAATATTGCTAAACTAGAATGCGTGAGTTTGCACTCGCCTTATTTCTTGATTTCGAAAATATTTTGCAAGAACTACTGCAAATTTGAGCCGTTTTTATCATGAGATGGAGCTTATATACCTATAAAATAAGCTACAATAACATGCAGAAGAACACAACAACAAATTTTCAAAATCTTGAAATTAAAATGAAACAAATTTGTAATTTAGAGAAATTAAAATTAAAATGAAACAAATTTGTAGTTTAGAGAAAATGACTCAGTGATAGATTGATTTTGTAAATTATTTAAGTTTTTAGCTGATGATTTGGAGCTAGGATTTGATTTTTAGAGAGAGGTTTCCCTATTATTACCTTCTTTTGTAAAATTTTGAAGTAATTGAAGGAGGAGTTTAGGAGAAAGTACGTACTGGAGAAAATTCCAAATTTTTCTCTCCTAACACAACTATAATGTGCTTGATTAGCCTAATTAAGGTAGTTAATCTATATTTAAGCCTTAGCTAATTGAAATAACTCTATTACTGTGGTTTAAGTCATGCTTTCACCTACTTTCTCAAGTTTACACTATTTCTAACTCGCATTTTGAAAATTTGACACCTTATAACACTTATAAAATATAAACACATGTTTAGAACACTTTAAGGTCTTTAAACTTTATTTTTGCAAATTTACAACTAAAAATTACAAAATTTACAAAAAGTTACATTTTTAAATAAGCCTTACAACTTCAAGTGTTAAAATCGTTCAAACCATATTATTTTGGCATAACAAACTTTTGAATACATAAGATATTTATAATACACATATGTTTATTTTAGGAACAAAACTAACATTTGTATACTTTATTTTTTACTCAATTATTCCCAGAATACCCCGTTTGTTATAAAATTCATTTTTTGCTTTTACTATGTAATTTTCTACAACAACTTAAACAAAGTCTTATAAAAACTTACTTTTTATCCAAATTCACACAATATAATGTTTCTAAATTTTATTTTCCATTTTAAAATTTTATTACTTCTAAATATTGAGTTTTTGAAGTCCAATGCATTCCAAATAGTTCTACACAAAACAATCTCATTTCAAACCACATATTATTTTCTTAAAATCCACATATTACAGTTTTACTAGTTTTGCCTCAAATTTACACAAATTCATCAATTGAATTTATTTTCATCCAGCTATGCCACAATCTGAATTTATTTCCGCCAAACTCTTTATGTAACAATTTAGAATGATTAAAGAGCTTCTCTCTCCAATTTCTACAATAAAATTTCAAAACTCAAATTTAAACTCCAACTTAGATAATTAAGTCTAGTTATCTATTTAAATGGCATTTATGTCACAATTAACATATTATAATTCTCAATATAATTCATTAATCAATATTATAGGTAATCGACTAAAACCAGGGTTATTACAAAAATAATGACAAACTAATCAGAATCATATAATTAATAGCATAAAATAGTAAGAAATCATAGGACAACAATTTAAAGTGGATCAACACTTGAGCCTACATCCATTTGAAGGAGCTGATTTAATTTATTGCATCTTTGGAGATAGAAAGTCCTAGATCAGTATGGATTCACCGTGATAATGTGCATCTAGTTTACAAGTGCAAGATCCCAAAAATAAGCAACGGAGTTGGTATTTACATATAATAACAAGGTGGATCAATCCAAAACTTCAACAGAGGACCCCAAGGACATGCAGACCTTGCACTGGGAAAGTGGCATAGTTGAGGCCACCAACTCCAAGTTGGTACCAACCAAAAGTGGGGTCAGTACTAATCCGAGCCTATAATCTCCAATGTGGGTGGCCTTCCAAAGTTGCTTCATGGTTTCGCCATGTCGATTTCATGGTTTTGAGGGATCTTCATCAAAGTTATTTTGTTGAAGCATAACCGTGTATGTGATTTTGAATGGATTGTATGCCAGAGCTGGATTGATGGTTGTGTATAATGTTCTAGACTTTATTGTTGAATGGTCTCCGTCAAATGTCTCTGGCCTTCAAGTTGTTGTCGTGCTAGACTTTGTCATATATGTCGTTTTGTTGATGATTGTGGTGGGTAGACGGATCAACAAATGTGTAGTTAAAGTTTCGCTAAAGTCCTATAAAATCCTTGCTATTTTCCCGTAGCACTTTTTGACCGCTACGCTACTTCATATAGCATAATGAATTATAGATCTGAATTAAATCCCGATATTTTCTGCTGCACCTGATAAATCAAGGTTTTTTGGCACTCACTTTAGCTTACAAATTTTGGTTTGATTAGTTTAATTCGAAAACAAATCAAAAAAGTTAGTACAATTGGCTAATTTTAAGGCATAAATGCTTAATATAAGGTAGAAATCTGTTGTAGTCATGGAATCAAGTGCTTATAACCATTATATTCATTTATTTAGTTATGTAAGATTAATTTGTATTAGTTTCTTCTATGCAAACAATATAAGAATGATAATGAGTTAATTTTAAATAATTAGATTTGCATTTGATGAACCTTTACATGTCTCCATTTTATCCTCGATATTTCCATGCTTTATCTTTGCTATAAAATTTTACAACTTTAACGCTATGAAACCACTAAGCGCTTTAACTACATAGATCAATAGCTGAAGTTGGAGTCATTAAAACATAGGAGTGTAGCTTAAGTCAAATTTGAAAGCAATGAAGCATGTCAGGTAGGAGTGTTGGGTATTCTGAGTCAAGGAGTGAGATGGATAAGGGACGACCTTCAATGTGCGAACCCAAGCCGAATCGGTATCGTGTCAGGGTCGAATCATGGACCATAAGATGACCCAATAAATGCCAATTGTTGTAGTTTGTTGCACTAGAGCTTGGTATAATAGAGGATTGATCCGTGAATTACCCTTAAAATCCCATGTTTCAAATTTTCAGGTGGAGCGTTTTGATATTTTAGAGTGAACGGTTCAAAAAATTTCAAGGAACAAAAATATTAATAATAATAAATGACAAATTTTCATAAGTAAAAAATACATTTACATGGTCGCTTTGCTACTTGTCGCAACCTGCAATAGTTTGTTTAAGGGAATCCCAACCAGCATCGATTTTAATGCATGAAATTTCTCGCTTAACCCACTTTGTTATTAGACTATCATGTTCATTTTAAATTTTTAGTTCATCTATTGGATTAGTATCTCAATTTCCTTTTCTATTAAGTCGAATTCACCCATTACAGTTTCGTGCAATCTCCTTTTGATTTTTATCGCATATTGTATATGTTTCGAAAATACATTTCAACATAATTTGAGTGGTCTTAGACAATTAACAATGTGCAGTCTTTCGGTTTATCATTCTGATTTTAGAAAAATATGATGTGTACTAAAAAAAATAGCAGACGGTGGTGTAGAACAATATCAAATTACTACTACAGGCTAACTAAAATTTGTTGTTAATGTCGAATTGTAGTAGGGAAGAAGAAGATGACTGGGAATGATGAGGAAAGAATAGGTATAGCCATCTTTGATTAAAAAATGATGCTTTGGGAATGTCAAATACGTTTAGTGCCAATAGCTCATTTTTCAGCCAACGGTTTGAACATGTCATATATAGATTTTGGAGCGTCGAGGCGCGCTATGAATGGTATGGGGACAAGATTTTCATGTTAGTGACATCTTTATGTTTTGATCGTCCATAAACAGTAAGTAACCACGTGTTGTTATGCTTTAAAGGACCTTCCTCATTAAAAAATTTGGGTGAAGGGTCGGTCGTTTCAGATGATCGTAACACAAAAAATGTCAAATTGAAATGAAATTGAAAAAACACAAAATAGAATCAAACTAATTTCAGTTAATTCGGTCTGTAACCGATTTAACCGAAATAAAAAAGAACATATGAGAATTTGTAATATTTTATTATTTAGATAATCAATTTAATTGAAGGGAAACATAAATATATGTTTATATAAACTATTTTGAATTTATATTTAAAGTTTATAATACGAACTAATCTATTTTAATGGAGATGACTGTCTGAACATAAAATAAAACACAAAGTTTGGCACAAAATATCTAAAATGTTCACTACTAGAACTACAGTGTATTCTAAAGCCTAATTTCCAATGGCCGCCTGCGGCTCACCCAACGGTTTGTTGAATTTTAAACAAGCCATCTGGAGTCGTTGGAAATCGATGGAATAATTGTCATTTACGGTCGTTGGAAGCCATTGGAAATGTCCTACATATTTTCCAGAACCCTCGACTTGAAGATTTCATTCTCTTCCCAAACGTTTTTCCCCAATTCACCATTTCTGCACCTCCAACTTCGCTGCCACCCCCCAACCACCTCCGACACCGTCTATGAGTAGCTCCAGACCATCTCCACCCTCATAGCCATCCAAATCAAGTAATTTTCATAAACCTAACATTTAGTTTATTTATATTTAGGGATTAATTTAAACTGTTATTGATTCCTACTTGTTAGTGCATTTATATTACATCATGTTGCACCCTAATTGCTATATTATCACCATAGTGATCAAATTATTAGCAATTGCAAAATTTTCTAATTTAGTATCACTACAACAAAAAAGGATTTTTATAACGTTCGGAAGACGCTGTTATAGGCTTCCATAGCGTTTCATAAAATGATATGTAACAACATGCTATGCTGGACCTTCAGTTTTACATAGCAGTTACAAAAACGCTATGTAAAATCATCTTTCCATAGCATTTAATATGTGTTTGACCTTCATTTCTAGAGCGTTTTTATTTCATGTACTATAGCATTTGTGTATAATTACTATAGCGTTTGGGTTTAAATTGTATCGCATTTGTTTACATAATTATATAGCATTTGTTCTAAATTTCATAGCGTTTGTTTAATATTCCCATAGCGTTTATTTATATTTCCATAGCATTTACTTGGTGGTATAATAAAGTTTTTGTAATCAGATTCTATAGCATTTATTAACAACAACGTTTTTAAAACGCTATAGTATGGTATATTGTAAGTAGGCCCCAGTTGCCCTCCTTTCACCTCTTCCACATACGTTTACCCATTTCTTATATGCATATATATATATATATATATATATATGTAATGTGTTATCAGAAAAAACAAATATGTAAATAACAACAAAATATTTCATGCATAACATTCAAACAACTTTCGTATACCCAAATTTAGTATTTAATACATCATTCAAACAACTTTTCACATGTCGAACTTAGCATTTCATACACAGTAGCAACATAAGCACTTACAAAGCAGTAAAAAAAATGATTTAAACTTGCTTTGCTTTTGTATTTCCTTCGTAACATAAGCACCATTAGTACCATTAAACAATCAAGGTGTTAGTTTGAAGTATAATACTTAGTAGCAACATACCACTGTAAATATGAAAAGATAATTTCATATTAGTGCACGGATATAGTGGTTGCAACAGATAGCAATTTGTTGAACATTAGATGGGATTAAGCTCTAAAAAATAGTTAAAGTAGGTATTAAGTAATGGACAACAATAGAGATAAGTAGGCATATTTTTAGAAAATTTGACAATTGCGTAATTAATCAGTCGGTACCACATGCAAAATTGTCATGTTATTTGCTAATAATATGGTTGCGTTGGTCTAAATTAATAGTGGAGGGTACAAAATGGTAGAGAGATGGGACCAAATTGGTGCTACAATCTTTTTTTATTTTCCCCTAAAATACACTGTTTGCATTTGTTCCAAACTCTTTTATATCAAGGAGACCAACTGAGACGACCCGAATTCCCGTTCTCACGGAAACAAGGTTATCTTTTGGAATATAACACAGAAACAGATAATAGCAGAACAGAATTAAATAAATACACCAGAATGAACAACAAAATATACTGGATAAAAGTAATCATCAGAGTTACACAGTATACAGGATCTTACTTAGTACAAATACAGTTCAGCTATACATAAATGTCTACAGCGGAAATAAACAAAATATGTACAGTAGGAGCTGAACAGCATAAAAAGAAATAAATGATAGAATCCATCTCCAGCTCCAGCTATCCAGAAGAGAACCAGCTAAACCTGAATACAAGGCTGCCCGTGTAGAAAAAGGGGCACCCGAGTTTGAAAGTGAACAAACTACGAGTCAGTCATGGGACTGGTATGAGAAATCCACTCAACACATATATAATTGGCTAATCACAGGACCACGCCACTTTCGTGGAACGGGTTTACTCCATTGGATTGCCAGTGCTTTAAAACAAATCTTTCTTTTAAACATCGCTATGCTTTTTATAAAAATGAAGCCGTTATAAGACTCAGTTCCCATCACACAATGCAACGCAAACCGGAGGATAGAGTTTTTACCTTATAACGGCCAAAATATGATTGATACGAATAAATCAAAGGCATTTGATATTATTACTAGTGTTTATATGTTTTGAAAACAATTTCAAATCATAACTATCAATCATAGACGTCATGAGCGTCCCATGCCACTATGTCGCCAAATGTATATATATACAATCGAAATCGCATCGTCTCGTATTTGGAAATTGGATTTCCGTCATGAACCAAGGCAAAAGATAGTCCTTACCGAATTCGAGACGCTCTAGCCCGTGTCTCAGGAACAGCCGCAACTGCCCCTTGGATCGTCAGGGCCGGTCCACCGATGTGGATTATTATGCCTGAACAATACGTTTCCCCGCCCTTTGGGGCGTAAACGAGCCAACGAATGACTCCATCGGACCCGGATCGTCCGATCAAACCGAGGCGCCTCGCAACAGCAACAACCACATAGGTGAAAAGTATATAAATGTCAGGGCTGGTAGGTCACTGACACCACCCTAGCTAGAAAGAAACGCATGCCCTCCCTGAGGTCCTTCCTCCCGTTTTAGGTTCCTACCGGGGTGTGAGGCTCGCGAATTCACGTTATACACAAAGCTACGCCACACAGGCGGTGCTTTGATCATCACCACAAGACTTTGCTTTTCAACAGAAGCCCTGATCACTGCATCTTAGCATGCCACACAGAATAAATCCTATGTCAGACACACAGTCCATTTACAAGTCCGTTCTGGGTCTGAACGAAACCGGAGGCACTAAATACCTCGCAAACCCTTCGACCAACACGTACGTCTGAACGATCACCACTCATTATCCATATTTCGGGATGCCTCCCAATCAGGACCTCGGTTACCATCCAAACGAGGTGAAGATCTCCGGTCTTCGACCATCGTCTTCATCTTCGAATTTCAATCGTCGGTCGATTATTCGAAATGAGAATTAACTCGGCCTTTTCAAATAATTCACGTATATTTAGAATTTCAAATCGATTTATTTCAATGGTTAAATTATTCGACAACACCAATTGTGTTCTTTATATAGTTTTCACACCAAACACATTCAACCATCAAACATCACATAAATCAAGCAAATTCAGTTTATTTCCATTCCATATCGCTTACGATATTTTATAACTATTTATCGCTATTTTTATTTATTTTAAAATAGCTAATATATTCAAAACGACGTTTCGGGCCATAACGTGGCCGTGGCGCTGTTTTTCTTGAGATTTGATTTACACATATCTGAAAATCTAACCGTTGGATCTTCACAAAATTTACATTATTAGAAAGGTCTTTTCAAAACGAATCCAACGGTTCCAGTTTCGGGAAAATCCGACGGTCGGATCTCCCGGTACAATCGTTTGAAGTTTCGATTTCAAAATACGAACTGCAGCGTCGTTATTCGATTAAATATAATTATATTTATATATATAAATAAATATAATCGTTTCTGGCGCTGTTTTTCTTCAGATTTGAATTAAACATTCCAGACAATCCAACCGTTGGATTTCTACAAGGTTGGTGCCGTTGGAAAGATTATTTCAAGGCGAACCCAACGGTTGAGGTTTCGGGAAAATCCAATGGTCGGATTTCCCGTACTAGTCGTTTGAAATCACGGTTTCAAAATACGAACTTCACGGCCTCGTTTCGTTTTAATTTTATTTATATTTATATAGTTATATAAATATAGTTCATTCAACTATTTCAATATCGTTTTAACTTCAAAAATTTTTCTAACTCCTTAAATTTTGGAAAAATTTCGCCATAACCTCCCCTGTACCGGGAGCGTCGGGAAATCGCAAATAGCGTCCCGGTCCTTCTAATCTCAAAAAGAAAAAGAAAAAGCCAAGCGGCTAGCCAATCAGGCTCAAAATCATCACCCAAACAAATCAGTAAATGTGTACCTATTTGTCGGGCACAAAATTTTATTCCTCTTCTCTAGCCCCTTTGCTATAACCTGTTCAATGAATATTGCATGTACATATATATACAGTTCATATCATTTTTCATTTTCTATTCGATTTCATATTCGATTTCTATTTGGTTTAAAAACACCATTCATTCTAATGTTACATAATTAGGTGCAAATCATTTCATTAGCTAATTAATGAATATTTCAACTCATATATGTTTATTTTGAACAAGTGGTTATTTTTAACACTTCATATTTCAACGATTTATGCATACAATAAAAATGTGATTTTTATTGTATAACAATTCATTTCAAAACACTATTTTTCTATATAGTTCATATAGTCGATAAAAGGTGATTTTTATTATCAAACAATTTATTTCAAAATATGAATACCATTCAACACATGAATTTCTAAACAACGAATGAATATCAATTCAACACATGAATGTTTTCAATAGTTTTTATATATGAATAAAAATGTGATTTTTATCATCGAACAATTTATTTCAAAATATGAATACCATTCAACCCATGAATTTCTAAACAACGAATGAATATCAATTCAACACATGAATGTTTTCAATGGTTTTTAGATATAGATAAAAATGTGATTTTTATTATCTAACAGTTTATTTCAAAATATGAATACCATTCAACCCATGAATTTCTAAACAACGAATGAATATCAATTCAACACATGAATGTTTTCAATGGTTTTTAGATATAGATAAAAATGTGATTTTTATTATCTAACAGTTTATTTCAAAATATGAATACCATTCAACACATGAATTTCTAAACAACGAATGAATATCAATTCAACACATGAATGTTTTCAATAGTTTAAGCATATGAAAATAATTCAAACACACAAATATTATTCAAAATTTCGGCAGCATAACGGCAGGGTAGTTACACCGGCACCGTCCCTAGTACGGCTCCTCGCTCTACCTTAAAACCTCGCGGTTTTTGACAATGGGAAACATGCATCTAGTTCGCACGCAGGCGGCATGTATATATATATTTCATTTCCACAAACTAATCCTATGTGGTTTCAACCAAATATTTCTCAACCACAAATGGGTATTTTTCAACCACAATCAACCAATATCACTCACAAACAATCCCAAACAATCATTCAATTTTCACCACAATTTCAACCAATAAATATCGTCCATGGTTTGTGGACGAGGGGGCGTATATATATATATATATATATAGATATTTATATATAGCTATTCACTTTCAAATTCAACACATATATAATTAAATTTTAAATCAGAAATCTCACCAATAGCTATCCAACTTCACGACTCTTCCTTATAGAAATCTTCGCCTTTTGTCGCTTTCACCCGTATTCTCTGCATATGTAAAAATAGAATTTTTACTATGCTATTCAATATATAAAAATCGAATTTTTCCTTTTGCTTTCAACATATAAGAATATGATTTTTCCTTTTGCTTTCGACATATAAAAATATGATTTTTCCTTTTGGTTTCAACATATAAAAATACGATTTTTCCTTTTGGTTTCAACATATAAAAATATGATTTTTCCTTTTGGTTTCAACATATAAAAATATGGTTTTTCTTTTGCTTTCGACATATAAAAATATGATTTTTCCTTTTGGTTTCAACATATAACAATACGATTTTTCCTTTTGGTTTCAACATATAAAAATACGATTTTTTCTTTTGGTTTCAACATATAAAAATATGATTTTTCCTTTTGGTTTCAACATATAAAAATATGGTTTTTCTTTTGCTTTCGACATATAAAAATATGACTTTTCCTTTTGGTTTCAACATATAACAATACGATTTTTCCTTTTGGTTTCAACATATAAAAATATGATTTTTCCTTTTGGTTTCAACATATAAAAATATGATTTTTCTTTTGCTTTCACATATAAAAAAAATATGACAATTCTATTTTTACTTTCTTTAAAGAAACCAGTTTTAAAATATTTTAAAAAAAATCAGTTTCAGTTTTATCTTTATTAATAAATCAGTTTTATTTCTTTATTTTTAAAACAGTTTTTAATACTTTAAAAACAGAATCAGTTTTATACTTTTTTTTTTTTTTTTAAATTTCAGTTTTTAATTTCTAAAACCGAAATCAGTTTTTAAAAAAAATCTTTTCAAATCAGTTTTTACTTTTTATTAAAAAAACAGTTTTTAATAGGCTAAAATAAAATCAGTTTATTATTTTTTTTCTGTTTTAAAATTCAAGTTTTTATACTTTTAATAAATCTCAGTTTTAAACCTTTTTAAAAATTCAGTTTAAAAATCTAAAAAAAAAAAGAACTCAGTTTTATTTCTTTTTCCTAAATTCTGTTTTTTTTTTTTAAACCTCTATAAACAAATCAGTATTATATATAAAATAAAAATAAAATAAAATTAAAAACTTACAGAGGCGCGGGGGGGGGGGGGGGGGAAGGTCTTCGCCGATGGTCGGAGGCTCGAGGCTCGAACGGGGAGGTGGGGCTCGTCGCTCGAACGGGGAGGTGGCTTCGTCGGAGATTGTACTGGGCTCGAACGGGGGGGCTTCTTCGCAGATGTCGCGACGAGGGGGGGGCGCGGCTTCCTTCGGCGGCGACTGGTCTTGAGGGGGGGGGCGGCGGCGCTCCAGGGGGGGGGCGGCTGTCGACGATCGGCTTAGGGCCCCTTTTTTTTTTTTTTTTTTTTTTTCTTTTCTGTTGGAATCGAAATGAGAAAGGGGGGGGGCCAGAACAAAGAAAAAGGTGGGGAAGGAAGAATTAAAAATTATATTTTTTTTTTTTTATTTTATTATTTAAATTTGCAAAAGGGTTGACTTTTACATACGACCTCGAAACGAGGCCCACCGCCTGTCGTCCATAGCGTTTTACCCCCATTCCGAACACAATGGGATATGTATCGCAAGCTGGTTTGATCATTACAATCGGTTTCCTTTTGAATTTACATTTAAATCACTATATTGAATTTTAAACGCACATTTCAAATTACCGGGGTCGCATACTAACTAGAAAAATTCCAGAAAAATATTTTCTAGCTTCGTATTGACGATACGGTCCTAACAAAACTAGTTTCGTCGAATTCTGAGACCGTTTGAAAAATGGCCAATTTCAAGTCGATTAAAATCAACTGAAACTGGTCAAACGCGTTTTCCTTTGCCACGCTCACATATTGATTCGAAAAATTATGAAATTTGAAACCTAGCAATAACTTGACACTGCGGACCCAACAAAAGTGGTTTCGTCGAAATCCGAGGTCATCTGCAAAATATCCATTTTTAAGGGCCTGAATTCCATAGCGACTATTCAGAATTTTCAACTGGACATACCTTTTGATTCCCGCTATCAAATTTCGATTGGTCGGATTCGTTAGAAAGATATCATCAATTAGATTCCATTATTTTTGGTTTCACTAAGATCTGGATTGTTTTGCACCCGGTATATTCAATTGAAGTTTGAAATCGAATTATCGAACTACCGCGCCATTTTCAATTCTATATATAATTATAATTAATTATATTCGTTTCAAATGTCGATTCAAACTCAGTTTTCCTCGCCATTACTTAAAATATTTATTTTAAATATTTAAAATCCATTATTTTAGCCAATTTAAAAATTTTAAATTGGTTCAGATTTTCTGGGTCGTTACAATCTCCCCCACTTAAAACTTTTCGTCCCCGAAAAGGAATAAAGTCGAAAGTGGTTTGATAATTCTACGATCACACAATTCAACAACCAATTTGTTTTTAATATTCAGAGTATAGAATAAACAATGCACATCCATGGGAAGAAAATAGCAACAGAATAGAGAATTAAATGGTAATGCTAGGTAAAGTAAATGTACCTTGCACCAGAGTCAATCAGAGATATCTACTCGGCATCTAGGATAAGCTTTCTGAATGCTCTCCTCCGTTTCCCAAGTACAATCTCGCGGATCTCCACTCCATTGCACTTTGACTAAGTGAACCTTCTTGTTCCTCAGCTCTTTGGTTTCTTTGCCGATAATCTTTAGCGGCTCTCGCCTCACAGCTAATTCTGGAGTAATTTCAATGTCCTGCTGAGCTGCTTCTTCCACGATCAAGTCTGGATCATGAACGTGCTTTCGAAGTTGAGATATATGAAATACATCATGCACACCAGGCAACCAGTCAGGCAATTTGACCCTATAAGCGAGAGTTCCAATCCGTTCCAGAATAGGAAACGGACCAATAAATTTGGGTGCTAGCTTTCCAGTTTTACCGAACCTGATAACTCCTCTCATCGGCGATACTTTCAAATATACATAGTCGCCAACCTCAAAGGATATATCTCTTCTTCTTTTATCGGCATAGCTCTTTTGTCGGCTTTGAGCGGCGAGCAATCGTTTCTTAATAAAATCGACTTTGTCGGCCGCTTCTCGAATCATATCAGGACCCAACACAAGTCTATTTCCAGGCTCGACCCAACAAGCAGGAGATCGGCACGGTCTACCATACAATGCTTCGAATGGCGACATTGTCAGACTCGCCTGGTAGCTGTTGTTATAAGAGAACTCAGCCAAATGTAGATTGTCTTCCCATGATCCACCGAAATCTATAACACAAGCCCGCAATAGATCTTCTAGAATGCGATTCACCCTCTCAGTCTGACCGTCTGTCTGAGGATGATAAGCGGTGCTCAAGTTTAACTTCGTTCCCAGCTCGACTTGAAATGCTTCCCAGAATTTACTAGTGAAAATTGTATCTCTATCACTTACTATACTGAGCGGCACTCCATGTAGTCTAACTATTTCCCTGAAGTATATCTGCGCCAGACTCTGAGCGGTTCTATTTGATCTGACAGGTATAAAATGGGCGGTCTTCGTGAAGCGATCTACGATCACCCAAATACTGTCATTTCCCCTTCTGGTTCTGGGCAAACCATCAATGAAATCCATAGAAATATGTTCCCACTTCCAGCCAGGAACTTCCAGCGGTTGTAATAATCCAGCCAATTTCTGCTGGTCGCTTTTAACTAGCTGGCAAGTAGGGCATCGACTAACATATATTGAGATGTCTCTTTTTAATGACTTCCACCAGAATGTTCGTTTGATGTCGTTATACATTTTATTCACACCTGGATGGATACTGAGCTTAGATTTGTGGCATTCATCAAGCACTTCTCTTCTTAGTTCAGGAATTTCTGGAACGCAAATTCGTCCTTCTAACCTCAGAAT
This sequence comes from Allium sativum, assembly GCA_030737875.1. Lineage (NCBI taxonomy): Eukaryota > Viridiplantae > Streptophyta > Magnoliopsida > Asparagales > Amaryllidaceae > Allium > Allium sativum. Next base: position 130,840,273 of record CM060927.1, on the reverse strand, counting down.
CCCTTCGCTGTCTAACTGGAAATCCGAAGCATTGCCTTCACGAATTCGCTGACTTATTCCTTTGATAAATTGGTCGTCCTTTTGGAGAGCCGATATCTTATCAATCAATGAAGTCGCAATGATGAAACTGGCGATCATTACATTCTTTCGGCTTAACGCATCAGCCACGACATTGGCTTTTCCTGGAGTGTATATAATTTCAAAGTCATATGCTGCAAGAAACTCCAGCCAACGTTGTTGCCTCAGATTCAAGTCCTTCTGAGTGAACAGATACTTTAATGACTGATGATCGGTAAACAGTTCGAATCTCTCGCCGAGAAGATAGTGTCTCCAGATTTTCAAAGAGAATATGATAGCCAATAACTCAAGATCATGAGTTACATAGTTTTTCTCGTGTGGCTTCAGTTGACGGCTAGCATAGGCAATTACTTGGCCTCTTTGCATTAACACTGCGCCAAGGCCTTCTCTAGAAGCATCAGTCCATACTTTTAAATCCTGGTTGCCATCAATGATGGTTAACACTGGAGCTGTTGTTAATCTTAACTTTAGCTCTTCAAAAGCCTCCTCACTCTCTTCAGTCCATTTGAACTTAGAATGCTTCTTTGTAAGCTTCGTTAAGTGGCCAGATATCTTCGAAAAGTCTTTAACGAACTTCCGGTAATAACTAGCCAATCCGAGAAAACTGCGGACTTCAGTGGGAGTACTGGGCTGTTTCCAATTCTGAATAGCTGTGATTTTGCTTGGATCCACAGCGATCCCATCTTTCGATACAACATGGCCCAGAAATTTCACTTCATCTTGCCAGAATATACATTTGGAAAACTTGGCTTTCAATACATTCCTTCTGAGGATTTCTAACACTTGTTCCAGATGCTTTTCATGTTCGGCCTTTGATTTAGAGAAGATTAGAATATCATCAATAAAAACCAGAACAAATTTATTCAATACTCCTCTGAATACTCGGTTCATCAGATCGACGAAATAGGCTGGAGCGTTACATAAGCCGAACGGCATTACTAACCACTCGTAGAATAAGTCGGGGCCTCTGAACGCTGTCATTGGAACACACTCTTCGGCAATTCGAAGTTGATGGAAACCTGTAGCTAGGTCCATTCGGGAAAATACTTGTGCTCCATTCAATCGATCCAACAAATCATCAATCCGCGGCAATGGATATTTGTTCTTTATGGTCTGCTTGTTTAGATCACGATAATCCACACATAGACGTAGAGTACCGTCAGATTTTGGGACAAACACCACTGCTGCACCCCAATCAGAGAAACTAGGCCTGATCAGACCTTTCCATACTAGCTGTCTTGTTTGATTGTCTAATTCCTCTTTCTCCTTCAAGGACATTCTTCGAATAGCGTGAACTACCGGCCTTGCATTTGGAATTAAAGCAATTCTGAAATCTATTTCTCTCTGCGGAGGTAAGCGAACAACTTCCTCGAACACATCCGCATAATTCTTGACGACAGGAATCTCTTTGATGAGGTCAGGAATATTCTCTGTGACCTCAGGGATATTTTCTATTTGGGCTGGAGAAACATTCAAAGCTGCCCAGAAGTCTTTTCTATTAGCATTCTGACTTTCACAGGGAATGGTTATATAATCTCCTGATTTAATCCTTGCCTTTACGACTCTCTCGGCGCATTTGACTTCAGCTTCATATTTGGTCAACCAGTCTAACCCCAAGATAAGATCAAACTCTTTGAAATTCATGACGACTGCGATGGTAGGAAACCGATAACGAGAGAAGGAAACCGGCACTCCACAAACCCAACTTAGATCAATGGAACCCCCAACCGGATTCTGGACAGTCATGGGCTCTTTGAGCTTTTTCAAATTCAAATCCAGTTTCCTAGCTGCATCCTTTGCAATGAAGCTTCGTGACGCGCCTGTGTCAAACAGTACTTTAACTGGGATGTCTTTGACAGTTAGCGTGCCTTCTAAAACGTCGGCCCTTTCTTGACTAGCTGAGGGCGCAGAAGTTTCTGCTACTTCATTCACGTGAACTATTTCAGTCTTTTTCAACTGCCAGCAATCTTGCTTTACATGACCAGCCTGATGGCAGAGATTGCATTTTCTATTCGCTTGAAGTCCTTCTTTGGATTTAAGTCCACCTTTTAATCGCTTCCTTAAGGGCCCGCAGTTTATCGACAAATGCCCCTTCAGATGGCAGTTAGAGCAAGTAGTAGTCGTTGCCGGTTCCTTTTCAGATTTAGCCCTTTTTCTATTTACACTGGGCTTCTTACTGGCTTCAGGAATATCAATTTCAGACTCTGCTTTGTCACTACAACAAACTTCCTCTTCGTCGCGCAACATTCCTTTCTTATGGAGATCTTCATACTGATAAGCCATATAAATCATTTCTGAGAAAGGAAGCTTCACATGCCCTAATACTTTATTCTGGTATTTCCTTTGAAGTCCGTGAATAAATCTCATATTTTTCCTCTTCGGATTTTGAATTAGATGAGGAGCAAAGTGAGAAAGTTCATTAAATTTCTTATGATATTCGGGAATTGTCATGTCTCCTTGTATCAGATAAGAAAATTCGTCGCATAGTCGCTCTGTCGCTTCGGGAGGAGTAAATCTTTCTAAGAAAATAACTTTGAATCTGTCCCAGGTGATATCACCTTCTGGATTATTCTCTATAACTGAATCCCACCAAAACAAAGCTTCATCTTTGAGTGCCCAAGACGCCAGTAATCTTTTCTGGTCATCCCTCAGCTTTAATGCTTCGAAGATTTTCTCAGCCGAACGAATCCAAGCTTGTGTCTTCATAATAGATTCTTCACCAGAGAACGGTATTCCACCCATATTTCGATATTTGATTAATAGGGCCTCAATATCCGGTTCTGCATTCCTTCTGTTTCTGACACTCATTTTTCTAGTACTTCTGCAAATGGCAGATCAAGTGTCAGGTCACAGAAAAGGTATTTTAAAATATAGAAACACATACTTCAAATGTAAATGTGCCTATCAAGGTGTAATTTCATTCTGCTTTACTCATACTAGGATATTACTGATCCTATCTGTATTGAGTTACCCGTCTTAGAACACTACTGGTTCTATTTCTGACGAGTTCGTTCAAATGTTATATTCCAGAACTAAGCTTAACCAAAGCTCTGATACCACGTTGAGACGACCCGAATTCCCGTTCTCACGGAAACAAGGTTATCTTTTGGAATATAACACAGAAACAGATAATAGCAGAACAGAATTAAATAAATACACCAGAATGAACAACAAAATATACTGGATAAAAGTAATCATCAGAGTTACACAGTATACAGGATCTTACTTAGTACAAATACAGTTCAGCTATACATAAATGTCTACAGCGGAAATAAACAAAATATGTACAGTAGGAGCTGAACAGCATAAAAAGAAATAAATGATAGAATCCATCTCCAGCTCCAGCTATCCAGAAGAGAACCAGCTAAACCTGAATACAAGGCTGCCCGTGTAGAAAAAGGGGCACCCGAGTTTGAAAGTGAACAAACTACGAGTCAGTCATGGGACTGGTATGAGAAATCCACTCAACACATATATAATTGGCTAATCACAGGACCACGCCACTTTCGTGGAACGGGTTTACTCCATTGGATTGCCAGTGCTTTAAAACAAATCTTTCTTTTAAACATCGCTATGCTTTTTATAAAAATGAAGCCGTTATAAGACTCAGTTCCCATCACACAATGCAACGCAAACCGGAGGATAGAGTTTTTACCTTATAACGGCCAAAATATGATTGATACGAATAAATCAAAGGCATTTGATATTATTACTAGTGTTTATATGTTTTGAAAACAATTTCAAATCATAACTATCAATCATAGACGTCATGAGCGTCCCATGCCACTATGTCGCCAAATGTATATATATACAATCGAAATCGCATCGTCTCGTATTTGGAAATTGGATTTCCGTCATGAACCAAGGCAAAAGATAGTCCTTACCGAATTCGAGACGCTCTAGCCCGTGTCTCAGGAACAGCCGCAACTGCCCCTTGGATCGTCAGGGCCGGTCCACCGATGTGGATTATTATGCCTGAACAATACGTTTCCCCGCCCTTTGGGGCGTAAACGAGCCAACGAATGACTCCATCGGACCCGGATCGTCCGATCAAACCGAGGCGCCTCGCAACAGCAACAACCACATAGGTGAAAAGTATATAAATGTCAGGGCTGGTAGGTCACTGACACCACCCTAGCTAGAAAGAAACGCATGCCCTCCCTGAGGTCCTTCCTCCCGTTTTAGGTTCCTACCGGGGTGTGAGGCTCGCGAATTCACGTTATACACAAAGCTACGCCACACAGGCGGTGCTTTGATCATCACCACAAGACTTTGCTTTTCAACAGAAGCCCTGATCACTGCATCTTAGCATGCCACACAGAATAAATCCTATGTCAGACACACAGTCCATTTACAAGTCCGTTCTGGGTCTGAACGAAACCGGAGGCACTAAATACCTCGCAAACCCTTCGACCAACACGTACGTCTGAACGATCACCACTCATTATCCATATTTCGGGATGCCTCCCAATCAGGACCTCGGTTACCATCCAAACGAGGTGAAGATCTCCGGTCTTCGACCATCGTCTTCATCTTCGAATTTCAATCGTCGGTCGATTATTCGAAATGAGAATTAACTCGGCCTTTTCAAATAATTCACGTATATTTAGAATTTCAAATCGATTTATTTCAATGGTTAAATTATTCGACAACACCAATTGTGTTCTTTATATAGTTTTCACACCAAACACATTCAACCATCAAACATCACATAAATCAAGCAAATTCAGTTTATTTCCATTCCATATCGCTTACGATATTTTATAACTATTTATCGCTATTTTTATTTATTTTAAAATAGCTAATATATTCAAAACGACGTTTCGGGCCATAACGTGGCCGTGGCGCTGTTTTTCTTGAGATTTGATTTACACATATCTGAAAATCTAACCGTTGGATCTTCACAAAATTTACATTATTAGAAAGGTCTTTTCAAAACGAATCCAACGGTTCCAGTTTCGGGAAAATCCGACGGTCGGATCTCCCGGTACAATCGTTTGAAGTTTCGATTTCAAAATACGAACTGCAGCGTCGTTATTCGATTAAATATAATTATATTTATATATATAAATAAATATAATCGTTTCTGGCGCTGTTTTTCTTCAGATTTGAATTAAACATTCCAGACAATCCAACCGTTGGATTTCTACAAGGTTGGTGCCGTTGGAAAGATTATTTCAAGGCGAACCCAACGGTTGAGGTTTCGGGAAAATCCAATGGTCGGATTTCCCGTACTAGTCGTTTGAAATCACGGTTTCAAAATACGAACTTCACGGCCTCGTTTCGTTTTAATTTTATTTATATTTATATAGTTATATAAATATAGTTCATTCAACTATTTCAATATCGTTTTAACTTCAAAAATTTTTCTAACTCCTTAAATTTTGGAAAAATTTCGCCATAACCTCCCCTGTACCGGGAGCGTCGGGAAATCGCAAATAGCGTCCCGGTCCTTCTAATCTCAAAAAGAAAAAGAAAAAGCCAAGCGGCTAGCCAATCAGGCTCAAAATCATCACCCAAACAAATCAGTAAATGTGTACCTATTTGTCGGGCACAAAATTTTATTCCTCTTCTCTAGCCCCTTTGCTATAACCTGTTCAATGAATATTGCATGTACATATATATACAGTTCATATCATTTTTCATTTTCTATTCGATTTCATATTCGATTTCTATTTGGTTTAAAAACACCATTCATTCTAATGTTACATAATTAGGTGCAAATCATTTCATTAGCTAATTAATGAATATTTCAACTCATATATGTTTATTTTGAACAAGTGGTTATTTTTAACACTTCATATTTCAACGATTTATGCATACAATAAAAATGTGATTTTTATTGTATAACAATTCATTTCAAAACACTATTTTTCTATATAGTTCATATAGTCGATAAAAGGTGATTTTTATTATCAAACAATTTATTTCAAAATATGAATACCATTCAACACATGAATTTCTAAACAACGAATGAATATCAATTCAACACATGAATGTTTTCAATAGTTTTTATATATGAATAAAAATGTGATTTTTATCATCGAACAATTTATTTCAAAATATGAATACCATTCAACCCATGAATTTCTAAACAACGAATGAATATCAATTCAACACATGAATGTTTTCAATGGTTTTTAGATATAGATAAAAATGTGATTTTTATTATCTAACAGTTTATTTCAAAATATGAATACCATTCAACCCATGAATTTCTAAACAACGAATGAATATCAATTCAACACATGAATGTTTTCAATGGTTTTTAGATATAGATAAAAATGTGATTTTTATTATCTAACAGTTTATTTCAAAATATGAATACCATTCAACACATGAATTTCTAAACAACGAATGAATATCAATTCAACACATGAATGTTTTCAATAGTTTAAGCATATGAAAATAATTCAAACACACAAATATTATTCAAAATTTCGGCAGCATAACGGCAGGGTAGTTACACCGGCACCGTCCCTAGTACGGCTCCTCGCTCTACCTTAAAACCTCGCGGTTTTTGACAATGGGAAACATGCATCTAGTTCGCACGCAGGCGGCATGTATATATATATTTCATTTCCACAAACTAATCCTATGTGGTTTCAACCAAATATTTCTCAACCACAAATGGGTATTTTTCAACCACAATCAACCAATATCACTCACAAACAATCCCAAACAATCATTCAATTTTCACCACAATTTCAACCAATAAATATCGTCCATGGTTTGTGGACGAGGGGGCGTATATATATATATATATATATATATATATATAGATATTTATATATAGCTATTCACTTTCAAATTCAACACATATATAATTAAATTTTAAATCAGAAATCTCACCAATAGCTATCCAACTTCACGACTCTTCCTTATAGAAATCTTCGCCTTTTGTCGCTTTCACCCGTATTCTCTGCATATGTAAAAATAGAATTTTTACTATGCTATTCAATATATAAAAATCGAATTTTTCCTTTTGCTTTCAACATATAAGAATATGATTTTTCCTTTTGCTTTCGACATATAAAAATATGATTTTTCCTTTTGGTTTCAACATATAAAAATACGATTTTTCCTTTTGGTTTCAACATATAAAAATATGATTTTTCCTTTTGGTTTCAACATATAAAAATATGGTTTTTCTTTTGCTTTCGACATATAAAAATATGATTTTTCCTTTTGGTTTCAACATATAACAATACGATTTTTCCTTTTGGTTTCAACATATAAAAATACGATTTTTTCTTTTGGTTTCAACATATAAAAATATGATTTTTCCTTTTGGTTTCAACATATAAAAATATGGTTTTTCTTTTGCTTTCGACATATAAAAATATGACTTTTCCTTTTGGTTTCAACATATAACAATACGATTTTTCCTTTTGGTTTCAACATATAAAAATATGATTTTTCCTTTTGGTTTCAACATATAAAAATATGATTTTTCTTTTGCTTTCACATATAAAAAAAATATGACAATTCTATTTTTACTTTCTTTAAAGAAACCAGTTTTAAAATATTTTAAAAAAAATCAGTTTCAGTTTTATCTTTATTAATAAATCAGTTTTATTTCTTTATTTTTAAAACAGTTTTTAATACTTTAAAAACAGAATCAGTTTTATACTTTTTTTTTTTTTTAAATTTCAGTTTTTAATTTCTAAAACCGAAATCAGTTTTTAAAAAAAATCTTTTCAAATCAGTTTTTACTTTTTATTAAAAAAACAGTTTTTAATAGGCTAAAATAAAATCAGTTTATTATTTTTTTTCTGTTTTAAAATTCAAGTTTTTATACTTTTAATAAATCTCAGTTTTAAACCTTTTTAAAAATTCAGTTTAAAAATCTAAAAAAAAAAAGAACTCAGTTTTATTTCTTTTTCCTAAATTCTGTTTTTTTTTTTAAACCTCTATAAACAAATCAGTATTATATATAAAATAAAAATAAAATAAAATTAAAAACTTACAGAGGCGCGGGGGGGGAAGGTCTTCGCCGATGGTCGGAGGCTCGAGGCTCGAACGGGGAGGTGGGGCTCGTCGCTCGAACGGGGAGGTGGCTTCGTCGGAGATTGTACTGGGCTCGAACGGGGGGGCTTCTTCGCAGATGTCGCGACGAGGGGGGGGCGCGGCTTCCTTCGGCGGCGACTGGTCTTGAGGGGGGGGCGGCGGCGCTCCAGGGGGGGGGGGCGGCTGTCGACGATCGGCTTAGGGCCCCTTTTTTTTTTTTTTTTTTTTCTTTTCTGTTGGAATCGAAATGAGAAAGGGGGGGGGGCCAGAACAAAGAAAAAGGTGGGGAAGGAAGAATTAAAAATTATATATTTTTTTTTTATTTTATTATTTAAATTTGCAAAAGGGTTGACTTTTACATACGACCTCGAAACGAGGCCCACCGCCTGTCGTCCATAGCGTTTTACCCCCATTCCGAACACAATGGGATATGTATCGCAAGCTGGTTTGATCATTACAATCGGTTTCCTTTTGAATTTACATTTAAATCACTATATTGAATTTTAAACGCACATTTCAAATTACCGGGGTCGCATACTAACTAGAAAAATTCCAGAAAAATATTTTCTAGCTTCGTATTGACGATACGGTCCTAACAAAACTAGTTTCGTCGAATTCTGAGACCGTTTGAAAAATGGCCAATTTCAAGTCGATTAAAATCAACTGAAACTGGTCAAACGCGTTTTCCTTTGCCACGCTCACATATTGATTCGAAAAATTATGAAATTTGAAACCTAGCAATAACTTGACACTGCGGACCCAACAAAAGTGGTTTCGTCGAAATCCGAGGTCATCTGCAAAATATCCATTTTTAAGGGCCTGAATTCCATAGCGACTATTCAGAATTTTCAACTGGACATACCTTTTGATTCCCGCTATCAAATTTCGATTGGTCGGATTCGTTAGAAAGATATCATCAATTAGATTCCATTATTTTTGGTTTCACTAAGATCCGGATTGTTTTGCACCCGGTATATTCAATTGAAGTTTGAAATCGAATTATCGAACTACCGCGCCATTTTCAATTCTATATATAATTATAATTAATTATATTCGTTTCAAATGTCGATTCAAACTCAGTTTTCCTCGCCATTACTTAAAATATTTATTTTAAATATTTAAAATCCATTATTTTAGCCAATTTAAAAATTTTAAATTGGTTCAGATTTTCTGGGTCGTTACACCAACCCATGTTTTTTTAGTTTGATTCCTATAAGTCGTAAATGTTTATTTTAAAACAATGGTTTATACTTTTTCCATTTCTAACCTGCAATATTGTCTTCACTAGATCTAAAACTTGTGCAAGCGCACCACTCATGCTACTGTTCTTCGAAATCCTGCATTTCACAATATCAGTGTAATGATTAGTACATAGGAATTTTATTATTTCTTCAAAAATGATGTCATTCTTAATTTCCATAGCAAAAGATTACTGGAATGAGTCAAATCTCATTCGGAGGTAATGAGAATGTTGTACCAAAGAGGTATATAACCTTGTCGAAGGCGACAAAACTGAAAAAAATGAGCGATAAACTTGAAAACGAAGCTGAGGGCAAACTACAAAAGCATCAATCTGAGGCAAAATGCATGGAATTATGTGGACGTAATATTTTTTATCCACCTCCCAATGTTCCAGTTAGGCCATTAACTGCTAGAGATGCAGAGTTGAAGGGTCACTTTGATTTTGGGGAACCTTCCCCAATAAGCAGACATGCATCAATAACAATTTTTAATGTAAGTGCAATAACCTTGGTTTTGTTATCATATGATATATTGCATGCATTGTATTAGATGGACTTGTAAGCTAGAGTTGGATTAATCTCCCATACTATAACAGTACTGATAGATGTCTATCTGTTATAGCCTTCTAGTAGTCATACCAGCATAATATACGGCGATGAGGCAGAGATGAAGACATCGAAAAAGATCTTCAACCAAAAATTTTAGGTACTTACCAGCAACAAAGTTTTTGGAAGTGAAAATACAGATGGATCTGAAAATCCATTGTTAAGCTTTGTGAAGCTTAAAGAAATGGGTGAAAGTGATATATTTGGTGATAGAAAAGCAAACTCTAGAAAGTACTATGATGGAGGGCACAAGCCGCCAGGTGGTGAGAGCAGTTAAATATCTAGTCAGTAAAATTTGTGTTCAAATTTAAAAGGAAAATACTAAATTTGGGTCTGTTCTGTCAACTTAAAATATCAAAGTATATGAGAATAATCCCTTATAAAAAGAATACTGGAAAACAAATTTAGTCATAGGAAAAATGTTCGTGCACCTAAATATCCAATCTTATGAATATTAATAGACCAACTATATCTAAATATGTCATCGATTTTAGTCTAATAGAAAAATCCATCCCATGTGAACTTTTCCCCATAAAGGGCCTGCCAATTTTAGGCTCTTTATACCAGTCTGTGATATGGAAGCGCGAACTAAATCTATTGTCATTGACAGATGAAACAGATAAAAAGATAAAGTTTACGTGATTTATTGTTCAGAATTTATTTTAATTTCTATCATTTGTGTTTATTCAACTAATTTTCATGTTTCAACAAGGATGAAATATAATAATCATGCAAGTAATTATCACATTACTACATCATTAGATCCGTATAACAAGTTTTCTGCACTTGATGATTAAGCAATATACGGGAAGAAGTTAATTATTGGTTAAGACGGTTTATAATGGATGCGTAAAACTTGTAAAATTATTGGTTAAGACGGTTAAGTATACTAACGGGCATGACATCTGTGGCATGGTAAAAATTAAAATTTTGTTCCAAATTAGTATCAAGAGGCAAAGGCTAAATTATTGGTTAACCCAGTTCCATTGCAACCACACTTCCACATCACTCAACTATTGTATCCCCTCAAATCTGCGCACTTGCAGTTCACTTAAAATCTACAACGTTCAACCTCAAAACACTCAGTCAAATCTGATCAAAATTACCTTATCAAACCCGAAGCCACAAGAGATTAAAAAAAATTTGCTGGTATAAATTGTATTTGATAATTTTGTCTAGGGATACATTACCACATCTAAAGGCGACCACAAGCAAGTCATAGCAAAATGGCCTAAAAGACTAAATTCGGTACCACATAGAATATCTAGTGGTACTATCAACCTGAACTAATAAAATTGCATAAACTGGAACTTCTGCAAAATGAATATGGTATTTCTCTGTCCAAATAACCTGGACCATAAAGAGATGAAAACAACCGAGCTGACCCAATAGATGTAGTAAATATGAGGACATACCCTAGTAAACATTATAATATGTTAGTCAATGGGTCATTTCCAAATTCAAGAGGCATATGTATAGGTATCCTATTCGTATTACAAATGGTACATGTTAGTTTAAACTTCAGCCAAGATGTTGAGTAACACATACAGTCAAACATGTTGTCGGGTATCAAAAAATGTGATCAGCTGTTAAAAATAATGGATTATACGTATATAGCTGCAAGGTTAGCCAAAAAGGAAACCAATTTAACTCACCAATAATCCATTAGGGTACATGTTAAGCCTGTGTATCACATGATGAAAATAAAACATACACATTGAAGAATGCATAGCCAGAATGTATATATCTTTTGGGGATGTTCAGGTTGGGGAATAGAACGATATAAGAAGGTCAGCGTTGGGAGGGAAGAAGATATGAAAAAAGCTTGACACTGAAGGATGAACAACTAAACCAAAACGAGAATCAAAGAATTTCTGTTTCAAATTTATTTATTTTAAACTATTAGGAGGCTAAAAATATTTCTCCCTAAATTAGTAAATTATTTTTTGTTATATCCAAATAATAATTCTACATCTCATCTCTCTCTTCAAAAATAAAATCAATATTTTTCCAACGTAATAATATATAAAATGGAAAATAAATATTGATTAGTAAGTAAAACATAAACTTACTGATAGAGTGAAATGAGCTTTTTTCCTTCGAACAATCAACGAACTTTAACATTGGTTACCTATATAAAAATGGTTCAATATCAAGAATTAAATGTCACGCTCAAATGTGTACACATCTTAAAATTTTGTATCTATAAAAATAATAATTTATACTTACTAGAACTTGATTCTGTTACAACTTTTGATGCTGGCCACGCTTCTGTAGAGCCTACTGCATCTTCAATACCGACAAGACCAGTTGTTGGTCTCCACAAAACTGCATCTGGAATGGTAGTGTTCACTATCCAAACTTTAACAGCGTCTCTTCTAAGTGAAAAAATGGACTTTTTCATTTGGATCGATTAAAGCCTTCGGCAACTATTGCTTCTATTCCACCAACATCAATCAACTTGCATTTACTTTACGGTTGGAAGGGATGGTCTTCTACTCTGCCAAACAAGAGAAGAAACACGATTGCTTTAATATAAAATTCAATTAGTAAATTTGATAAGAAGTTACCAAAATTTTGTTTAAACATATTACCACATGAGATGAATCGTTGACATGACTAGCAACAAATGATGTGGCTTTAATTGTCTGGATAACCACTTTCGATTCTGGCCAAGCTATTTTATCACCAACAGCTTCACCAACATGTATCATGCCATTTGTTGGTCTCCATAAAAAAGCATCAGGCTTTGTTGGATTATCAATAGAAACTAGCATAGCTGATGGTCCAATAGGAATGTCGTTGACAAGTTGATTTGGATCGCCAGAGTACAAGCATCCTTTGGCAACTAATTCTTCACTTCCAACCCAATCATATAACTTGCATAAAGTCTCTGTGCTACTGGATTTATTCTACTAAAAAATTGCATAGGTACAAAATTAGTAATTACATACGGAAGTAAAAAAATATAACATAGAAATTAACTTACCGCATTGCCAATTTGATCCATTTTACGCAAAATAACTTTATCGAAAGGCCATGCTACTATCATACCCTTAGCCCCTCCAAAATATATCATATTAAACATGGCTCTCCACAGAAATGATCCAATTTTCTTGGGAACTCAATCAAAACTGTATTTGCATTAGGTCCTAGAGGAATTTTATGTACAAGCTCATTTAGATCAGTTGACAAGACTCTTCCTTCAGCGACTATTTCATCGGTTTCATTCCAATCTAATAAATCACATTTATCATATGTTTTTTCACAGCCACTCTGCAATTAATTAAAAGTGTATTAAGTTAAATACTGTATTTAAAATTAAATTTTAAATAATATTATGATGATAATATATTTAATGTTTCCCTGAGAGTTAGATCCTTCTCTCTGCGATCCATTAACCTAAAAAAACGAATTATGTAGAATAAAGATTAAAAAAAATCAAAGAATATATCTAATATTGCTAAACAATTAGTACAACAAAGATTGATATGTTATATACCAAATTATTCTTTAATATGTGGATCTCCTCTTCCAACTGTGAAATTCTTGCATCGAGCAAGGACTTGGTGCAGTTTGCACCTCTTCCCATAGCTCGTAGTTGTCCAGGTCTATCCTGTCCCAATACTTGGGAGATAGCGTCTTCTTAAGGCTGTCAATGGATATCCGAAATATCCGAAATCCGTCCGCATCCGTATCCGTAAAGCGGATAAATATCTGATATCCGGGAAAACGGATGCGGATGCGGATATAGGCATATCCGCATCCGAAAATTATCCGTCCGCTTTTTTCCTGATTATAGCTTAAATTATGTGTACTTTAACATAATTAAATATACTAATTTATTAATTTGCAAAATTAAAAGTCTATTAAATGCATGTTAATTGTTCAAATTAAATATATTCTCATCATATTTATTTATTTTTGGCACTTTAGTAATCAATTAGGTTGAAAAAGCTTAATATTAAGTTAAAAAAATTCATTTATATTCATTGATTTATCGATTGTTGGCGGAGCGGATAATTATCCGATATCCGTCCGTATCCGCGGATGCGGATATCCGATATCCGAAAATGGTTTCGGATGCGGATACGGATATGGCACTATCCGTATCCGAAAGTATCCGTTGACAGGCCTACGTCTTCTCTTACAGAACTATTTGTTGAGTTTGATTGCACGTCATTTACAATTTTTTAATCTTTTCCTATAAAGAATAACATTTTTTAATGTATGTACAAATAATAGACAATGCCAATAACTGCAGAAATGCAGTATTTTATGATTTTATCAATGTTGTAGTGTCTTACAATCGTATCCAAGACATATGTGTTCACTGGTTCGCCAGTTTTTCGAATGCGTGATCTAATCCAAACTTGAGCCCTTGGAACAGTGTTGTCATTGCCACTTTCATTTCTCTACGATTAAGAACGATAAATAAAATGAATGGTGGTATAAAAAAACATGTTTCAATAACTAAATTAATTGTCCTTTCTCACTATATCTTCTGCTAGTCGAGCCATTGCTTTGTGACTAGTTGTATATGGCACTTGAACGCTTCTAATAGCTTTGAATTTATCGCTTTGTGCCTAAGATGACAAGATATAATATATTGATTAATTATAATTATTACATACCATTGAATTTTGTCTTTTTTTTTGAGTAGATTTTTTGTTGTTTATTTACCTTAAACTTTGAGTCTGTTTTCCTTTTCATAAAATCCTTCCAATCTTTCATACTTTTGACATTGCTAGGATTGAGCTTAATCATTAACTCTATGTTCGCTTTCAGCATTTCACCAACAAATCTGCTTTTTGAAGACCTCCAAATGCATACCATTTGTTGAAAAATAGGAACACCCCTCCCACACTACTCGTCAACTTTAAATCTAGCCTGCAAGTACATTAATGATAAATTATTTTTAAATTATGTAGAATGTATGCATGTTAAACATAGCCAACCATGTAATGATGCATATTCAAGTCTGGTGGTAAGAAACACAATATTACAAATCCTACAATTTGTTTGCTGGCAACAGATCCCAAAAAAAATAAAAAATAACTGCTGATTTTTTTTTTGGCTAGTAACAGATGCGTCTATTTAGTTTTTAAACATCACATGTTTTAAATTATATATTTATTTATATATATATATATATGCGTCATTATATATTTCATTTTATAAACATCACATGAAATATAATCTCAAATATTAGCAGTATCGCTGATAATTAGATTTTGAAACGGGTCAACCAATTTAGTGCAAGATGTAAATGAGTTATTATTTTTCCGTTTGAACTAAACCTACTTCATGTACTATATTCAAGTATTAACAGATCCGCTTATATTTATTATTTTTGTTGTCTGAACTAAACCTGCTTCCTGCACTATATTTGACTGCAAGATGTAAATGAGTTAAAAAATTTCATTTTTATACACTGATACTGAACAAAATTTCCGTGTTATTGCTCATGCTGTTGAGTGTTGGAATTTGTAAGTATTGAATGAAATATACTTTTTCCATTAAGCGAATATATAGGTGCGACTGTTAAGTGAAAGGATGTGACTATTAGAAGTATGCTTTTCCATGAAAAGACACTTTGCGAAAAGACACTTAGCGAAAAGACACTTCCTTTCCAACAACGGTCAAATTTCCCAACGGTCATATCTCAGCGAAAAGACACTTCGCGAAAAGACACTTCACGAAAAGACACTTCGCGAAAAGGCACTTCATTTTGCCAAACGGTTACGTTTAAGCGAAAAGACACTTTGCGAAAAGACACTTCCTTTCATAGAAAGAGACGCGTCTGTACGAAGAGGTACGAGTACGACTGTTCGAAAGAGATGCAATCGTACGAAGATGTACAGGTGCGACCGTTCAGAAGAGGTGCGACTGTACGAAGAGGTACGGGTGCGACCATTCGAAGGGATGTAGATAAACTATAAACAAGGAGGAAAACTGATCACTTTCCTCGCCAACTTATTCCAATCCGAACTTCCTTCTCTCTTCTCTAATACTCTTATATATAATCACAGAGTGACATACTCATTACAATCTCATGCAGAATACGTCAGTTGTATCTCAGGAGAATTTTGAAATAAAATTCTTAAGGAAATTGTTACAGCAAGCCTCAGACATCATTCGGTTAGATTTTTATTTTGTATATTTATATACATAATTCTATAATCTCTCGTTTCTCTACGTTGTGCTATTTATTAAAATAGTATAACGTTGTTGCTGTAAATTTATTACAACATACTTATTGCGAATATTGAATTCCAGAGTAGTGGAAATTCAACTTATAAACTTGTGCGACGAGTTTATAATTGATTATCTCTGTTTTGGTATACTAGATATACAACATCTTAAGAATTTTGTATGTTTTCTTACTAAAACAGAGATGGAAATAGTTGAATTATCAACAAAGGCCGAGGTAAAAAATCAGTTAAATAAAAAGATCATGATATTGAGATCTGATCGAGATGGAGAATATGAATCACCGTTTGAACAATTCTGTGCAGAAAATGGAATAATACATCAAACAACAACACCATATTCACCACAACAAAATTGTATAGCCGAGAGAAAAAATAGAATGTTAAAAGATATGATAAATGCAATGCTTTTAACTTCTAGTTTACCGATGAGCTTGTGGGGGGAAGCCTTAAATATGGCTAATCAAATTTTAAATAAAGTTCCTCACATTAAAACAGGAACAATTCCATATGAGTTATGGAAAGAGCATAAACCAAACTTTAAATACCTCAAAGTGTGAGGGTGCTTGGCAAAGGTTCCAGTTCTGCCTCCCAAGAAAGTCAAACTTGGACCAAACACTGTAGATTGTTACTATCTAGGG
The DNA here is from genome assembly GCA_030737875.1 of Allium sativum. Lineage (NCBI taxonomy): Eukaryota > Viridiplantae > Streptophyta > Magnoliopsida > Asparagales > Amaryllidaceae > Allium > Allium sativum. The sequence goes on along the minus strand of CM060927.1, from coordinate 130,823,485 downwards.
CCAGCCCAAAATGTGTACAACTTTCTGGTGTTCAAGTCTGAGATAGCTAATATCAATGTAAATACAATCGTTGATTCAAGAGATACTTCATTCTTTAAAGATGTGTTTTCTACACAAAAGGAATGAAAGAAATGTTCCTAAAAGGACAAGAGAAGAACACTGGAAAGCACTAATGAGAGTGCTTGGATATTTGAAAAAATACCACAAAATATTCCTTACATTATGGGAAATATATTGTCGTCTTAGAAGGATATAGTGACGTAAACTGGATTGCTGATTCAGAGGAATCAAGATCAACTAGTGGTTGTATTTACCCTAGCAGGGGCAACAATGTCATGGAAATCTTCTAAATAGACACGCATAGCTCGATCCATTATGGAATCAGAATTCATAGCACTACATAAAGCAGGCGAAGAAGCAGAATGGTTTCGTCAATTTTTAGAAGATATCCCATTCTGGCCTAAACATGTACCAGCCATATGCATACGCTGTGATAACCAAGCAGCACTAAGTAGAGCGCATAATTTTATGTATAATAGAAAGTCACGACATATTCATACACGCCAAAACACAGTTCGGCAGTTACTCTCAAATGGAACTATTTCCATTGATTATGTGAGAACAAATAATAACCTAGCGGATCCGTTTACTAAAGGTTAATCAAGAGAGAAAATTAACTGCGCATCGAGGGGAATGGGTTTAAAAGCATAAACCAACAAGAGTTACCTTATACGGAAACCTATCATAGCGATTGGAGATCCCACAGACTAGGATCAATAGGCAAACCAGTTATGATTAACTCAAGATGTATTGCATTTGTTTGAACATAGTCTTATTCCATTCCTATGTTGCACAACATAAATGCATGCCTATAGAAGAATTGATAGGTTAAAACTATGTTTTTTAATGATGGCCATATCTTGTAAATAACAAGTGGAGTATATGTAGGATACTCTTAATGGTTGCTATCACCTATGTTAGTGTGAGCTGGGTCGGCTCAATGAGAATATTCAAGATTTTTATTCTCTATAACACTCGCAGAACCAAGTAAGTGTTCAGGACCAAAAAAAACACAACCAAGAGAATGTGGGAATCAATGCTTTGTAAAACTTATTATCTGGATATACAATAACGGCTAACAGTTCAAGATGAAATAATTCACCGATTAGCCAAGTAAATCCAATAAGTTTTAACTAGGGAAAGTTCAAACTGAAATATCTACTTATCCACGATAAAGCATTATTCCATATGTACTCTGTGATATTTGCTTTGTGTGGGGGAAAAGAATATTATCATTCATGTGGGGGATTGTCGGAATTCGTAAGTATTGAATGAAATATACTTTTTCCATTAAGCGAACAGGTGCGACTGTTAAGTGAAAGGATGTGACTATTAGAAGTATGCTTTTCCATGAAAAGACACTTTGTGAAAAGACATTTCGCGAAAAGACACTTCCTTTCCAACAACGGTCATATTTCCCAATGGTTATATCTCAGCGAAAAGACACTTCGCGAAAAGACACTTCACGAAAAGACACTTCGCGGAAAGGCACTTCATTTTGCCAAATGGTTACATTTAAGCGAAAAGACACTTCGCGAAAAGACACTTCCTTTCATAGAAAGAGATGCGTCTGTACGAAGACGTACGAGTACGACCGTTCGAAAGAGATGCAATCGTACGAAGAGGTACGGGTGCGACCGTTCAGAAGAGGTGCGACTGTACGAAGAAGTACGGGTGCGACCATTCGAAGGGATGCGGATAAACTATAAAAAAGGAGGAAAACTGATCACTTTCCTCACCAACTTATTCCAATCCGAACTTCCTTCTCTCTTCTCTAATACTCTTATATATAATCACAGAGTGACATACTCATTACAATCTCGTGCAGAATACGTCTGTTGTATCTTAGGAGAATTTTGAAATAAAATTCTTAAGGAAATTGTTACGGCTAGCCTCAAACATCATTCAGTTAGATTTTTATTTTGTATATTTATATACATTATTCTATAATCTCTCGTTTCTCTACGTTATGCTATTTCTTAAAATAGTATAACGTTGTTGTTGTAAATTGATTACAACATACTTATTGCGAATACTGAATTCCAGAGTAGTGGAAATTCAACTTATAAACTTGTGCGACGAGTTTATAATTGATTATCTCTGTTTTGGTATACTAGATATACAACATCTTAAGAATTTTATCTGTTTTCTTACTAAAACAGAGATGGCAATAGTTGAATTATCAACAAAGGCTGAGGTAAAAAATAAGTTAAATAAAAAGATCAAGATATTGAGATCTGATTGAGGTGGAGAATATGAATCACCGTTTGAACAATTCTGTGCAGAAAATGGAATAATACATCAAAAAACAACACCATATTCACCACAACAAAATTTTATAGCCGAGATAAAAAACAGAACGTTAAAAGATATGATAAATGCAATGCTTTTTAACTTCTAGTTTACCGACGAGCTTGTGGGGGGAAGCCTTAAATATGGCTAATCAAATTTTAAATAAAGTTCCTCACATTAAAACAGGAACAATTCCATATGAGTTATGGAAAGGGCATAAACCAAACTTTAAATACCTCAACGTGTGAGGGTGCTTGGCAAAGGTTCCAGTTCTGCCTCCCAAGAAAGTCAAACTTGGACCAAACACTGTAGATTGTTACTATTTAGGGCCAGCCCAAAATGTGTACAACTTTCTGGTGTTCAAGTCTGAGATAGCTGATATCAATGTAAATACAATCATTGATTCAAGAGATGCTTCATTCTTTGAAGATGTGTTTTCTACAGAAAAGGAATGAAAGAAATGTTCCTAAAAGGACAAGAGAAGAACACTGGAAAGCACTAATGAGAATGCTTGGATATTTGAAAAAGTACCACAAAATATTCCTTACATTATGGGAAATATACCGTCGTCTTAGAAGGATATAGTGACATAAACTGGATTGCTGATTCAGAGGAATCAAAATCAACTAGTGGTTGTATTAACCCTAGCAGGGGCAGCAGTGTCATGGAAATCTTCTAAACAGACATGCAAAGCTCGATCCATTATGGAATCAGAGTTCATAGCACTAGATAAAGCAGGCGAAGAAGCGGAATGGTTTCGTCATTTTTTTAGAAGATATCCCATTCTAGCCTAAACATGTACCAGCCATAAGCATACGCTGTGATAACCAAGCAGCACTAAGTAGAGCGCATAATTTTATGTATAATGGAAAGTCACGACATATTCGTACATGCCATAACATAGTTCGGCAGTTACTCTCAAATGGAACAATTTCCATAGATTATGTGAGAACAAATAAGAACCTACGTATCCGTTTACTAAAGGTTTATCAAGAGAGAAAATTAACTACGCATCGAGGGGAATGGGTTTAAAAGCCTAAACCAACAAGAGTAACCTTATACAGAAACCTATCCTAGCGACTGGAGATCCCACAGAATAGGATCAATAGGCAAACCAGTTATGATTAACTCAAGATGTAATGCATTTGTTTGGACATAGTCTCATTCCATTCCTATGGTGCACAACATAAATGCATGCTTATAGAAGAATTGATAGGTTAAAACTATGTTTTTTAATGATGGCCATATCTTGTAAATAATAAGTGGAGTATATGTAGGATACTCTTAATGGTTGCGATCACCTATGTTAGTGTGAGCTAGGTCGGCTCAATGAGAATATTCAAGACTTTTATTATCTATAACACTTGTAGAACCAAGTAAGTGTTCAGGACCAAAAAGAACACAACCAAGAGAATGGATGAGATGGGAATCAATGCTTCGTAAAACTTATTGTCTGGATATACAATAACGGCTAACGGTTCAAGATGAAATAATTCACCGATTAGCCAAGTAAATCCGATAAGTTTTAACTAGGGAAAGTTCAAAGTGAAATATCTACTTATCCACGATAAAGCATTATTCCATATGTACTCTGTGATATTTGCTTTGTGTGGGGGAAAAGAATATTATCATTCATGTGGAGGATTGTTGGAATTCGTAAGTATTGAATGAAATATACTTTTTCCACTAAGCGAACAGGTGCGATTGTTAAGTGAAAGGATGTGACTATTAGAAGTATGCTTTTCCATGAAAAGACACTTTACGAAAAGACACATCGCGAAAAGACACTTCCTTTCCAACAACGGTCATATCTCAGCAAAAAGACACTTCACGAAAAGACACTTCACGAAAAGACACTTCGCGAAAAGGCACTTCATTTTGCCAAACGGTTACATTTAAGCGAAAAGACACTTCGCGAAAAGACACTTCCTTTCATAGAAAGAGATGCGTCTGCACGAAGAGGTACGAGTACGATCGTTCGAAAGAGATGCAATCGTATGAAGAGGTATGGGTGCGACCGTTCATAGGAGGTGCGACTGTACGAAGAGGTACGGGTGCGACCATTCGAAGGGATGCAGATAAACAATAAATAAGGAGAAAAACTGATCACTTTCCTCACCAACTTTTTCCAATCCGAACTTCCTTCTCTCTTCTCTAATACTCTTATATATAATCGCAGAGTGACATACTCATTACAATCTCGTGCAGAATACGTCTATTGTATCTTAGGAGAATTTTGAAATAAAATTCTTGAGGAAATTGTTACGGCAAGCCTCAAACATCATTCGGTTAGATTTTTATTTTGTATATTTATATACATTATTCTATAATCTCTTGTTTCTCTATGTTGTGCTATTTCTTAAAATAGTATAACGTTGTTGTTGTAAATTGATTACAACATACTTATTGCGAATATTGAATTCCAGAGTAGTGGAAATTCGACTTATAAACTTGTGCGACGAGTTTATAATTGATTATCTCTGTTTTTGTATACTAGATATACAACATTGAGAACATAACATGAACTCAATTTGCTAGTTAACTAAAGAAATTTACATTTAAAGGGAATTGTATAAAACTGATGAGCAAATGTGCAAATGCTTTTCAAACAATATGTTGTCAGGCCAACATATTCCTGATACCATGAAGAATTTTGGAAGAGAAAATGATTGTGATCGGCAGAATTGAATTTAAGAAAGATGTACAAACCACTATATATATAACAACCGAAAAACAAACTTTAAGTGTAATTGGTCAATGCCCACTAAACACCAATACCCTATATATATATATATATATATATATATATATATAGAGAGAGAGAGAGAGAGAGAGACACATACACATAATGATAAACCAGCAGCCTTCAATTATTATTCTCATTACACACACCGATAAACCAGCAGCCTTCAATTATTATTCTCATTCTCCTTTATGTTTCGGCAGAAGGAATTAAAATCAGAGCATCTTTTCCTTGTTTTTGTGCATTCTACAAAACAAGACTGGTATCGACAAAATTGATTCAAAAAACACGGGCTTTTCATATGTTGATTAAACCAACTATCAACAATAAAAGGGTATATTTTGAGTCTGAACTGGACAATAGTCTACTTTGAATTTGTTAACCTTTGTTCAAATAAGACTAACACATGCATTCAGAACTTTATTTTGCATTCAGAAATTCAATTTTTAGTTGATCGTTACATGCATAATAATGACTTGAAGCAGCTTGGTAGTTCACGGTGTTGAACTTTTCAAACTTGTTTTACAAGTTATGAAGATCATCGAAGACTGGTTATTATTTGAAAGTCGCGCTCGTATTTAAAAGGCAGATAAATAATTAATTTTGGAACATGATGCATACCTATTTGAAACCTTATAAGTTTTCCCCTTATATATATGGCTAGGACTCAAACTTAAGGCTGTCGGTCTGTGACCATATAATTCTCATCTTGGACACGAATTAAAACAAAATGAAGGCTTTCAACTAATTTAGTGCAATTCAGCTACAAAATTCAGAAATAAAACAAACCAAACTTAAGAGATTGATGATAAATTTCAAAAGAAACTAGAATGCCACATTTACAAAATTCCAAGCTGCTTGCTCATGCTCTTTAGTAGTTCTGCAATTAAAAATAAAAAAAGAATGACCACCTTAGATATTAAGATATGTTGTAAGTTCACTATTATACTTCAGTATTATATAATTACCTATTTCGGCATACCCAATCTTTATCCATCATTTCAATATTTATGCAAACAAAATTGTAAATTCAAAGGAACAATATAACATTAGACAACAATTAAAAGCATTAACATTATATCTTGTTTTATGGAAATACTAACTAAAAGCATCAACCTCCTGCACATCATAATAAACGGTACTCCACTGCAATACAAAATAAAAAAGGGCATAGTTGGATATATTTGATAATCCATACTAATAACTTCAAAGACGACTGGATCTATGGTTATATTTGAGAGAAAAAAAGAAATTAACCTGAGGTTCGAAAGATATTTTAATAAATGATTGGCTGTAATAGAACAATGTTGGTGAAATTGTACAAAGTTATTGAAAAACAAATATGCAAGATACTTTATTATTTTCTCAGTTAGGAATGAGTATATAGAGGCGGTTTGGGAAGTAAAAGAGGAACATGTACAGCGAAGTGGATAGAAATGGTTTTGTTGCAAGCACAGGAAGAAATAAAACAACTGACTGATTATTTTGCAAAGCAGAGGAATGAACTGCTATTTATAAAAAAAATTGTGCCCATATACAAATAGCTCATCATTCTCAAAAATGAGATTGAATCAACTAAAACTCGTGATTATTACCATATTTGATAGACAGAGATATCCATGTGCATTAAAATAACACAATGGTAAGCCACTTCAGCTAAAATAAATATATGATATCAGTAACATGTAATGTATTAGCATTCATCCAAACAGTTAAATGGTAGACAAAAAACATAGTACAAAAGGAAAAATCCAATATAAAATAAGCATGTATTATAAAATGTAACATAAGAAATCACATATTTGCGTAGTGACCCAATTATAATTCATAGTAAACTATTTATAGTGAAACCATGGGATCTTATTGCTTGGAATATATCTTCCAGTGTGGGTGAAATTTTATAATATACCAACTTTTGTTTGGTCTCATCTTGGAATAAATTGTTTAGCAAGTAAGCTTGGTTGTATGCTATGCATGGATGAAGCCACTGCAAAACTGCAAAGAGTTAACTATGCTAAGTGTATGATTGATGTAAAACCAAATACATAACTTGTTGACAATTTTTAGTTCAGCTCGTGGATAGTGGATTTCAAACTACAGATGTTGGTTAGCTCTGAAAACCTATTTGTACTATGTGCAAGATGTTTGGGCTTGTTAGTGCCAACTGTGAAAAAAGTGAAAAATTGTGACTACATGAAGTTAAAATTCGTTGTTTCCATACCCAATAAGGGTAAGAAATTATGCAGTCGAGAGAACAAACAATGAAATTCGGTAAATACTGGTACGGTTATTGAAGAAAAACCAGCGGGTTAACAGCATTGCATACCGACAGCCAAAATGCCCATTTTTCGATGAACAATAGTTGAAAAAGCCTTTGGATCGTTAGGGCCGGTCCATACAGAGTGGATTAAAATGCCTGAACGATGCATTTCCTCGCTCTATAGGGCATAAACTGGTCATATCCCGACCAAACCCTCGGCCCCGGAATGACCGATATAACTGAGGTGCCTCGCAATCCATCATCCACATAAGTAAAATGTTAGGGATAAAAATATACTGACACCACTCCTAGCTAGAAGGAAACGTATTCCCTCCCTGATGTCCTCTCCCGTTTCTGGTTCACACCGGGGTGTGAGGCTCGCGGATTAACGCTACACAAAGCTACGCTATATTAAGGCCGTGTTTTGATCATCAACCACAAGACTCTGCTTTTCGACAGAAGCCTTGATCATTTGCATCTTAGTACGCCACACCGGCAATTCACGCTATGCAACCAATGTTTATCAATCACACAAAATGAAATCCGATGTTAGACACACATCTATTTACAAGTTCGTTCTGGGTTTGAACGAAACCGGAGGCACCTTATTCCTCGTCCCATACGTCTAATACAGGAGAGAGGCCCTCGCATATCCGGTCGATCTTCAATTACGTCTGGACGATCACCACTTATTACCTTGTCTTGTGTGTACAGCCCAATCAAGACATCAGTAATCATCCAAACGATGTGAAGACCTCCGGTCTTCAACCACCGTCTTCATCCTCGACACATTGTCGAATCAGTTATTCAGAATGGGATAAACCCGGTCTTTCTGAATAACTTACGTATATAATAAACAAGTGTTATAAAAACACAACATATGCCTCATTCCAATCCAGAATATTCCTTTATTCAAATATTCTCATACTTTTTGAAAGTTTCCCATTAATTTTATCAAAGATAAATTCTTTAAATTTATTCTTTAATCTTCCTTTGGAAATCAATTCAAACCAAATTATGGTTTATCCAAACTAGTCGGGATTAGCGAACCTTATCGAAGTAATCATTTGTTTAATTTCTCAATCCCAACCTATTCATCCCATGAAGCAAAACTAGTAATACTTCATATCTAACACCGCAGTGTTATCGGTAAATTCAACCATCATTTTATGTTCAAATCTAATTAAAGATTTAACATCTCATGGAGCAAAACTGGTGATACTCCACTCTCGATCATTTCAATCTAATTAAAGATTCATTAAAACTCCACTTGGTTTTAATCTTCCCAAAAATCAATATTAATGATTGTTTAACTTGGGAAATCATATCCTGTCTTTAACTGGGTTAAAGAACCAATGTCATTTAAAACACAGTTCACGATAAACCCAAAATCACATTCCATTCCATTAGCCTTTAACCGTAAATTAGCAAGTGAACAATTCCCTAAGTATTAACCCCGAAGGTCAAAACCAACATCAGATCAATACCTAGGAAACCATTCAACCTAACTAATCTCCAGCCAGTTTCTGATTTTCTTAGCTCCTTTGGGTTTAAGAACGGTATTATTAAAGATACCATTCACGACAACCCAAAATCTCATTCCATTGTTAATCGGATTAAAGAACAAGTGTTACTTAAAACACCGTTCACGATAAACCCAAAAATCAATTCCACTTCAATTCCAATTAAATATTAATTAATTGGTATACTTCATTAAATCTAAATAAAAAGATTTGATCTTTTCTCAACTGAGTTCAAGAATAGTGTTAATGAAGACACCATTCACGACAAACCTAAAATCACATTCCATTCCATCAGCCTTTAACCGTAAATTAGCAAGTGAACAATTCCCTAAGTATTAACCCCGAAGGCCGAAACCAACATCAGATCAATACTCATGAAACCATTCAACTTAACTAATCTCTAGTTAGTTTCTAATTTTCTTAACTCGGTTGGGTTTAAGAACAGTGTTAGTGAAGATACCGTTCACGACAAACCCAAAATCCCATTTGATATTAAATACGAGGCTTTGAATAGAAAATATACCTGCTTATGTTCAATATCAAATTCTGAAATCAACAAATATCGTATTGGAATAACGATATATATATCTTCCAAATTCCTCCACAATGTCCGTATAATCACAGAATCCAATATCGAAATATTCCGAAGATAATTTCGATTCAATTCCATTCCAATTCATATATTGGAAATTCCAGTTATTTTTTAAAACATTTCAAATCCAATTTAATAATTTTAAAAATAATTGGATTATAATTCTAGTTCAAAACTAGTTCATTTCGATAAAAATCTATTTTTATCTTTTAAAATATGGAATTTTTCATCCCAATTCCTTTCAAATCATTTGTTATGATTTTACACAAATTATTGATATTTTTAATACTTTTATCAAGGCCCGTACAGTCGATTTCCATAAACGGTCGTCGAACTGCACTTACAGTGACTTTTTCCAAATTTGATTTGGACATAATTCCAAATCCAACCATTAGATTTCAAATCTCTAATATTTGTTAGAAAGCTCTTTTCGATGTGAACCCAAGGTTCCAGTTTTAGGAGAATCCGACGATCGGATCTCCCGTAATGTCCATTTGAAGTCAATGGTCGAAATTCGCGAACTACCGCTGCACGGCGCGTTCTATTCAGGCCATTATATTATATATGTAATATATATCGTCGAGTTCCATTTAAAACGTATTTTATATATCATTTTAAATTCGTTCTCAAAACGATTTCAACTCGTATTCAATTTCAAATCAAAATTGAATATTCCATATCACTAATATATAAATGATAATATTTTCAAAACATTATATTTTGAAATCAATTCCTTTCCGATATTCATTATAAAAATGAAAAAAATCGGTATAAATATCGTTCGCGTCAAAATGGCGCATATCTAATCAACACGGCTATATATATTCGAATATAATCGTGCCCATCCCAAATCGGACATCAAAATCACATTTTGATCTATTACTGAATATTATTTTAAAATATTCGTTATTTCAGAATATTCATTCTTTTTGAACTGGAATCAGACACAGCTAATTACCATATAATGTTATTTATATGGATTTCATACACATACGTACACTACAACAATCAAACACAGTCAACCATCATCCGAAGTGCATTCTACACTGCATAAGCATCAAATGTAAATATTTAACGCTTACAACATCCTGTCAATCAATCGATCGACATACAGTTAATTATTGGGACTAGTGTATCTCATATATCATCCCAATACCCGTGTGGGGTTTCAATCAACAAATAATAAAGTGCAGTTGGGCGATGTATAAAATTTAACGTCCCAATCAATATCAGTCAAATGTGTGTACATAAACAAATCATTTGATTTGTAAATGAATATTTATTTTATCTACACAATAAAAATTATATTTTTAACTATAAAATATTTATTCCATTCTACATCACACAATCGGTTTTCACAACACAAACAAACAAACAAACAAACAAGTCGTCCATGGTCTGTGGACGATGGGTGTTAGGTGCTTCTAAGCACCGTTTGCATCCGAGTATATATTTTAAACAGAAATAAAATAAAAGTGAGGAGTTCTCACCTTTGGGTTCCACTTCGTTATTCTCTATCGTCGCTCAAATCCGTGACTCAATCTGTTTCATGAAATTTATATTAAAAATAACATCTTTAAACTATGATGTTTATAAATAAAAATCACATTTTTATTCCCCTGCTTTCTTTATAAAAATCATATTTTATATCGTTATAGATATATATTAAAAATCACTTCTTTTTATGATATACATATAAATAAAAATCAAATCTTTCTTTGCTAAAGATCCTATTTTTAAAGTGCTTATCCATATAAGTAAAAATCGTATTTTTAACCTGCTACTTCATTTTTAAAAATCTAATCTTTACATCGCTACTTCTCATATAAAAATCTAATTTTTACATCGCTACTTTAAAAATAAAAATCCCGTTATTATATTGCTTTTCTATTATAAAAATTGTATTTTTATTCTCATGCCTTTTATACAAAAATCAATTCTTTTATCGCTACATATATTATAAAAATCATATTTTTATATTTTCTATTATATAAAAATCACATTTTTATATTTTCAAAACCGCATGTATATATTTCCATGGATGGGTTATTTTCCACCAGTTACTATAGCGATGGGTTGAAGGAGCGGGAAGAGGAATTGACTTGCTGACGTGGCACATCTGGAATGGGAGAGGAATTTGGTTTACTTATTTTATATATTTTGAATTCAAGTGGTACATACGAGGTTGGATTTGAGCATGGTTGGCTGAATTACGGACATTCTGGCAATAATTTGGCTGTGTTTAGAGACTGTGTAATTTTGGCCTTTGGTTGGATGTCCGATCAACTAAAAACAAAAAGGTGAGTGATTTTCTTGCTTATAATTAACTGAATTATTGCCATATTTATTAAATCAAATTTTGAAATAAATTTGGATGTCTGGTTGTGATTGATTGTCGATTGGTTGCTTAAACTGACATGAAAATGTTAATGTGAAAGAAAATTATATAGATAATTAGTTATTTAAATTCAATAAAAAAGGGCTAGTTGAAAATCCTGATCCTTGCTAACCTACGAAATGAATTGATATTGCTTAAAATGAAATGATTGTGATGGATGACTTTGTTTGAAATTCGACTGTTGAACTGATATTGACACTGCAATGTTCTGTTATTCTGCATATTGTTATTGCAAGTTTATTTGTGCCGATTAATCCCATTTTACCCTAGATGTTACGGGCATCAAATAAACCCAAGATTAATTGATTTAAAAATAAATTAAGAATACAGGTTGAAATGATAGATATTTGTGACCCTGATTTGGATTGAAATGATATATATCCATCCTTGAAATATCTAAAAATTTAATTTAATATCACTTGGCCAAAGGGTAGAAAATTATATATGGGCATCGGTTGGTCAAATTATTTTAAATATTTGAAAATTTTATTTTATAGAAATTTTATTGAAATATGCCAATACTTGATAAATCTATTTTATTGTAAATCTGAACCTTGAATGTTACTGCAATTGTTAAGAAAATTGTCCCAAAACAAATTGGAAATTCTTAAACTGGGATTTCGAATATGATTTGGAATTATTCAAAATTTATGGTGTAAGTTCGAAGTTAATAAATTATCCTTGAATTGAATTTTGGGAATAAAATTATTTTGATGATAGTTGTATTAACTCAGTGTGAATATGGATTTGAATGTTTTAAATCGAACGGTTGATTTGGAGGATGCTTTGAAAACGAGATGGGAAAACTAAATAAACCCTATGAGACTGGAATATATACATACCTATATATGTAATCAAGTTATTGAAATTTGGAAGAAGAAATAATTATGCTTTTAAATTTTATTTTATAAAAACTATATATATATATACATATATATTGCTTGATGTACAAATAAATTATATTCTATTACTTAAAAGTTATTTACTAAATTTTGTAACCTATATGCCATTTCGTTATAAATAAATTTTCTTATATTTTATTATTTAAAAATTATTTAGTGAAACTTTTATTATATGTATATACATAGTGGCTTAAATTATCTTATTATACTCTAACTATTTTATTATATATATAAAAATTTCATATAAAGATTTTACTTTATAAGTTTCTATTTTTCATGGTTATACTAAATGATTGTAAATTTCTTCCTAAATGGGAATTGTTTTGATTTAAACCGTTGGTTCAAAAATCTAGATTTGATATATAGTTATATTCTATTTGAATATAAATCGATTGTAAAATTGTTATAATATTTCAATGTGAAAGATATTCTTCTTGAAGATAAATGGGATCTTGAAAATGACTATAATGGGTAAATATGAAAATATATTCAATTTGCATAAAATTGATTTTGAACCTAAATTGATTTTTGGAATAATTATAATCTTTTGATATGAAGGATATCCTACTTGAACATAAATCGATTTTGAAATGTTATATATGATTATAATATATGCATGTGGAAATATATTCTATTTTGAATATAAATCGGTTTTCGAATGATTACGATATTCCGATATGAATGTAATATTCTATGTTGAATATAAATTGGGTTCGAAGCAAACGTGATACTTTGATATGAAAGTGAACCTTTGTGAAAGTAAAAGAATTGACCGACGTGAAAAATGTAAACGTTTGACTGTTAAAGAGGCAGGAGTCGGTATTGTCATACTCTCTGCCAATACCGGTACCACTTTAACAACTGTGCACATGGTGGAGAATCCAGAAATGAAGTAGGATGGTATGTAGGCGATTACTGGATTTGAAGAAAGAGAACGATAATGGATGGCCTTGACCTTCGGGTCATAATTAAAATGACTAAAACAGGAGGTATATCGTGACTAAGAGAGATCGCGTCTCCGATCGGACATGCTTCTTGGACACCATTTATATTACGTTGTGATCGATTTGGAGCGCTCTTTGATATGGGAGTGTGTTCCGAGGCGGGCGCGGCAATGCGTTACCACCAGTCCAGGAGTGAAAATGGTAGAATCCTACCCTGGGTATTGCCTTGAGTGCCTTGTTATGTTTATCCTGATCGAGCCGCTACGATTTTTATTTGACGTTGTTGTATCGTGGCGCATCCCTACCTACCGACGTACTGGTGTTGTATACGCAATGTGTACGACAATATCCGTAAATGGCATAAGGGTAAAAATGTAATCTCGCTTACGCTATTTTTATTATATTTACTTTACTGAATAGACATTATAATAATAACGTATTATACTATGTATGTAAATAGTTCAACAGATCATTAAGAGATGGAAAAATCCCGTAACATTTCTTAAGTTACTACACACATAACACTCGTGTTATTTCATGTTTTATTTTGACTAATATGAGAATGATTTAGTTCTGATCCAAGTGTTTGTTGTGTTTCATTTTATGCAATATGCTTGGGTAAGGTATGAGTTGCAGCTATCGAAGATTTGGGTATATATATCTATTCTATTTTATGTATTTCCACAACACCTTGTTCCGCTGTCTTGTTGTAAATACCTATATATATGTAACTCTGATAATCTTTGTATGGTATAGTCAATTGTATATATTTTTTAACTGTTAATTGATTATTATATGTTATCCTTTGAGATTCTGTGATTGTTTTCACTTCTTTCTTCTTCCTTCTATTTTCCCCTATAATTGCCTGTATATGTGATTCGTTTGGGTCGACATGTGTGGATTATTGTCGATTTGAACAGTCAAAAATCCAGGTCGCTACAACGTGGTATCAAAGCTTTGGTTAGCGATAACCTTGGCTCTTTTTGGAAATTAACTCATTAGAGATAGGATTAGTAATGTCCTAGAATGAGTTTGAGTGAATGTATGAGAGAGAGCGTACTTGTACTTTTGATATAAAATGATTTTATATTGTGTTGGTTTGTTCCGTTGAATATTTATAGACTCTAGTCAATATATGGGACGCCATGGCATCGATAGGAATCTCTAAATACTCGAATGGGATGAATTATGGTTTAGGATTATGTTTTAAATATACATTTGGTTATTAATTATAAATTTTGCTTGTATTGGTTGTTGGAAGATGATAATATTAAGTTATTATCAATATAGTGACTAGTAATAAATCTTATAAATATTGATCGTAAAATATGATCTGCAATTGAAAAAAATGTAAAATGGAACTTGAGAATCTGATTCTGGTGCTTTAGAAACTAGATTTGCAAAGATTTGAAAATATGGAATTTAAGAGAGTAATTTCAATATGGAAATGGGTTTCTAAGGATTTTAAAGGAATAAGTGTGTAATCCCTTCTCGGACATTGGAAATGATTTCGGTAATGAGTGCACACATTATTGATGTTTATTCTGAAGAGTCTGAGTAGGGGAGGCCACTTAGTAAATTCATAATTAGTTTTGATAAAGGATTTGGATTTAAAATTTATATTGATTTTCTATTAAATATTATAAGTACATATATTATTTTAAAACTTAGTTTATGAGCACAGAATCAAAGTATTTAAGTTCATCTTAACTAATAATATTGATTTATGTACTAAGGTAACTCGATTCATTTGAATCTTAGATTTTGAAACCAGGAAATAGACTTAAGTATTAAGAGATAGAGAAATTTTCATTTATACTCTTAAACATGGACGATAATTAAGTTTAAACAAATTCCAAATTTGGTCGATAGAAGTGTTAGAGAAAAATTGAAATTAACCGCGAAATAAAATTCAACTAAAGTCGACTAAGAGGAATTGGAAGATTTGGTGGTGTAATAAAACTGGCAACAACTCCTGACTTGGGTAATTAGTAAGTATAATAAGTTAGTTCGTGAAAGGGTTGAAAGAAAATTTATGTTTGTTGATAAAATGTGAATGTTCGATAAATTATAAATGAAGACATTGAATGGTGAATTAGTATACATGTTAAATGAAGGCACATAAAATCTAAATGGGGTAAACCTAATTAGGACAATATGTCGAATGTAAATATGGGTATGAATAATGAAATGAGTGGAATGAAGATACTTTGGTTGAATGGAATAGAAGTTTAAGTTGAGTGGAGGAATTGAATATATAAAAATTAATTAACTTAGAAAATCGTATAATAAGGGTTAAAGCTAAATAAATTTGAGTATAAACCGTCCTTAATTTAATTAATGATTTGAGAGTCTAATAAATAAATTCTGTTAATGGAATAAGCTTTAAATTGAAAATGAAGACGGGAATAAGTGAATAAGAAAATGGTTAAATGAATGTAAAGAGTTGGATCAATTACAGTTGAACGTAAATAAAATGAAAGGGCGATTGAATATAAACGAATGGAATAGAAAGTTATTCGATGTGAATCAAGGAAACTAGGACAAATTGAAACTAAATTTAATGAAAATTCTATTATATGAATAAAGAAGTGATAATCAATGTTAAGCGTTAAGCACCTACCAAAATTTTATAATCAGAGAGTGAAACATCGAATAAAATAAAATCGATGTTTATTGAAAATTTGAAATGTTCTATATTAGCTAAAGAAAAATAACCATAATTTTTGAATGGATGATCGAAATTCGACGATTCCATACTTTTTCGAAATCTTAGAAACTGAACTAAAACTTTTGTTAATAGGGCCTTGTCTAGTTTTCATGTTTACTAGGTTGAAATCAAAGTGTTAGCCATAGTTCTAAGCGTAGAAAATAAAACCTGAAGCGTATATGAATATTTTTTTGATCATAACTTCCTAACGGAGCGTCAGATTTTGATGTGCTTATACAATTCGAAAAGCTCAGGATCTGAACTAAAACTTTTCTTCATTATTCTATATAAACTTCTAATGTTTAAAAGGTCGAAAACTAGGTTGAAAAATTCAGGCTTGCACTTTATTTGTTTGGGCTGAAGCGTTCTATTTCGCTGAAACGGTCATAACTTTTGAACGAATTATCCAAATTCGACGAATCGGGGCAATTCGGGAAGCCTAAAACGAATACAACAGCTTATGCCGTTTTGGGCAAATTCCATTATTTGGTGGTGATAAACCTCGATTCGTTCGCTGGCATGTTGTTAATATGTTGGTTTTGTGGTTGAAATGCTTAAATTAGGTTGTGCAAGTTGTGTACATTTGCTATTTATTGAATATATGTTTGAATCTCATGTATATTTGAGTATTTTAGTAGGTGCAAGGACTGGGGTTGCGCTTTGGAGCTCGCTTACGCTAAATACTAAAGTGCTAAGATAATTATATTTGTAAATAATGCTATAGAAGGTACGTATTTGTGTTATATTGTTTTGTGGTCATATATATATATATATATATATATATATATATTGAAATGAGCCGAACTTCCCCGTGAAGGAAAGCACGAATTGAATTGAGGACAAGACGAATCAGAACGCAAACAGAAGAACATTTCATTGCTTATTACAACAATTTCATCAGAATACAAGAATATACAGAGTATGAATGAATAAAATACATTCGATAAATTTACATAGCAGCGGAAAACAATACAAAACACAACTGAAAGTAATACACGGATACAGAGCTTTCCGAGCATCGTTCCAGCTGTAGATCAGGATCCTGTTAATATAAATCTGCAAAACCAAAACTATTAGCTGCCCGTGCGGAAATAAGGGCACCCAGAGTTTAGGTTAAAACAATAAACTCCAGGTCAGTCATGTGACTGGTGTGAGAACTAAAACAGTTATTTAAAACTTTACTTTAAAAGAGAGTAATTCAAGGGACCACGCCGTATAACACGGAACGGGTTTTCTCCCGAGAATACCAGTGCATAGAACAAACAACGCAATGCTTTTTCGAAAAATGAAGCTATTATAAGACTCAGGTCCCATCACACAATGCAACGCAAGCCGGAGGATAGGGGTTTTACCTTATAATAGCCAAACATGCTTGGTACGTTTAAAACAAATCATTTGATACTATTATAAGTGCATAGTGTCAAAAACAATTTCAATCATAAATATCAATCATAGGCGGCATGAATTTCCCATACCACTATGTCGCCATACTAGGTTCTACAATTAAAACTGAAATATCTCGTATTGGAAATTGGATTTCCATCATGAGTCGAGGCAAGGGGCAAGCTCCTCTCCGATTCGAGACACTATAGCAAATGCCTCAGGACTACACACTCTGGGCAACCCTTGGTTCTTCAGGGCTGATCCACACTTACGTTAGTGGATTAGTATTCCTGAACACACGTTTCCCGGTCCTTACAGACCTAAAATCGAGGAGCCTCGCATCCAACAACCACATAGGTGAAAAGTATATAAATGTCAGCCAGTTTAAACACTGACACCACCACTAGCTAGAAAGAAACGTCGTGCTCTCCCTGCAGTCACTATCCTGTTTTTGACTCATACCGAGGTGTGAGGCTCGCGAATTAACGCTATACACAAAGCTATGCCACGTAGGCCGTGCTTTGATCATCAACCACAAGACTTTGCTTTTCAATAGAAGCCTTGATCAATTACCACTTAGGCGTGCCACACAGGCAATTCATGCCATGTGAATGATGTCCATCGATATACAACCTCTGAGCTCGTACGTCTCAGAGAAGGGCGTTAAGAAAGTGTGACGATCCCAAAATCCAAGGGGCGGTATTAAGGATAATCATTGGAATATAATACATTAATCATCATAGCAGAGTACAGATAATAGCAAAAACAATAAATAGAATAATTTTACATGGATATGACAGCGGAATCACAACATGTAATAACATCAGAATAGCATAGCGTAGGATATAACTTAGTAAATAAAAAGGAAAGTGACCAGTCATCATCGCCAGAGGTGGAATACATACATGCAGTGAGACATAATAAGGGTATCAGTCTACATCGCCGAAGGCGGTACATATACATACAATAAGAAATACGGAAAGTAAATCAGTCTGCATCGCCAGTGGAGGGATCATAATATAAGTACAGTAATGGCGGAAAATGTCAAAGTCATCTCTGTGAAGTCAGCCTCGCTATGAGCTGTTAAGACCCGTAACTTCCCCGTAAAGGAAAGCGACGGATAGTTCGAGAACAAACCACAACAGGACGCATACAGAAGAACATCTCATTGTATATTACAACAATGCATCAGATTTCAAGAATATACAGAGTACGAATGAATATTACACAGAAATAACAGAGATTTAAATTACATTTAAATACATAGCAGCGGAAAATAGTACAATAAACAACTAGAAGAGATATACGGATACAAAGCTTTCCGGATATCGTTCCAGCTGTAAACCAGGATCCTGTGAATATAAATCTGCAAAACCGAAACTACTAGCTGCCCGTGTCGAAAATAAGGGCACCCAGAGTTTAGGTTAAAACAATAAACTCCAGGTCAGTCATGTGACTGGTGTGAGAACTAAAACAGTTATTAATCTTTATTTCAAATCATTAGGTAAATCAAGGGACCACGCCGTATAACACGGAACGGGTTTCCTCCCAGGAATACCAGTGCATAAAACGAACAGCGCAATGCTAAATAAAGAAAAATGAAGCTGTTATAAGACCCAGGTCCTATCACACAATGCAACGCAGCCGAGGATAGGGTTTTCCCTTATAACAGCCGAAGAATGCTTGATACGTTTAAAACAAATCGTTTGATACTATTATAAGTGCATAGTGTATAAAACAACTTCAAATCATAAGTATCAATCATAGGCGGCATGGGTACCATATATCATGTCGCCATATATATAGGTTTACAAATAAAACCGCAAATGTCACGTATTTGGAAATTGGATTTCCATCTATGAACCGAGGCTAGGGGCAAGATCCTCACCGATTCGAGACAATCTAGCCTACCATGTCTCAGGATCAGAGCTCGAGTGACCCTAGGAGCGACAGGGCCGGTCCACCGATGTGGATTAAAATGCCTGAACACTACGTTTCCCCGCCCTTTGGGGCGCAAACGAGCCAACGAATGACTCCATCGGTTCGAGAACGACCGATCAATCCGAGGCGCCTCGCAACAGCAACAACCACATAAGTCAAACTCGTCAGGGCGTGTAAAACCACTGACGCCACTTCTAGCTAGAAAGAAACGCAAGTCCTCCCTGAGGTCCGTCTCCCGTTTTTGGCTCATACCGGGTGTGAAACACGCGAGGTAAACGTTACACAAAGCTACGCCACAAAGGCCGTGCTTTGATCATCACCACAAGACTTTGCTTTTCAACAGAAGCCTTGATCATTTGCATCTTAGCATGCCACACAGGCAAACCACTCTATGCAACCGATATCAGTCACACAGAATGAAATCCAATGTCAGACACACAGTCCATTTACAAGTCCGTTCTGGGCCTGAACGAAACCGGAGGCACCTAGTACCCCGCATATCCATCGATCTCCAAGTACGTCTGGACGATCACTAACTGTTTCCATCTTCTTGGGTGTACAGCCCAATCAAGATCATCAGTTATCACCCAAACGACGTGAAGACCTCCGGTCTTCGACCATCGTCTTCATCTTCGACTTATCGTCGTATCAGTTATTCAGAATGGGATAAACCCGGTCTTTCCGAATAACTCGCGTATATTTAAATAAGTGTTACACAAACACAACATACGCCTCATTCCAATTCATTAGTCACTAACCGTAAATTAATCAAGAGAATAATTCCCCAAATATTAACCCCGAAGGCCGAAACCAACATCAGATCAATATCCAGAAAACCATTCTGCTTGGCTAACCGACAGTTAGTTTCTAAATTTCACGTTCAAATCTAATTAAAGATTTAACTATCGCCTGGAGCAAAACTGGTGATACTCCATTCTCGATCTTTTCAATCTAATTAAAGATTCATTAAAACTCCACTTAGTTTTAATCATTATCTGGGTTAAAGAATCAATGTCATTTAAAACACGGTTCACGATAAACCCAAAATCACATTCATTAATTATCGGGTTAAAGAACGAGTGTTATTTA
Source organism: Allium sativum (assembly GCA_030737875.1). Classification (NCBI taxonomy): domain Eukaryota; kingdom Viridiplantae; phylum Streptophyta; class Magnoliopsida; order Asparagales; family Amaryllidaceae; genus Allium; species Allium sativum. Next base: position 130,802,648 of record CM060927.1, on the reverse strand, counting down.
AAACACTGTTCACGATAAACCCAAAAATCAATATCAATTCAATTCCAATTAAATATTATTTAATTGGTACACTTCATTAAATCTAAATAAAAAGATTTAATCATTTCTCAACTGGGTTCAAGAACGGTGTTAGTGAAGACACCATTCACGACAAACCCAAATCACATTTGATATTAAATACAAGGCTCTGAATAGAAAATATATCGGCCTATATTCAATATCAAATTCTACGATTAACAAATGTCGTATTGGAAATAACGATATAAAAATATATCTTTCAAATTTCCATGACAACACCTGTATAATCACGAATTCCAACATCGAAATATTCCGAAGACAATTTCGATTCAAATCCACTCCAATGCAATCATTGGAAATTTTGGTTATTTTCAAAACCCTTTTCGAATTCAATTTATTTATTTAAAAATAAATAGAATTATAATTCTAGTTCAAAACTAGTTCATTTCGATAAAAATCTATTTTTATCTTTTCAAATATGGAGTTTTTCATCCCAAATCTTCACAAATCATTTCTTATGATTTTACATAAATTATTACTATTTTTAATAATTTTATCAAGGCCCGTACAGTCGATTTCCATTAACGGCCATCGAACTGCACTTATAGCGACCTTCTTCGAATTTGATTTGGACGTATCTCCAAATCCAACCGTTAGATTTCAAATTTCTAACATTCATTAGAAAGCTCTTTTCGATACGAACCCAACGGTTCCGGTTTTAGGAGAATCCGACGGTCGGATCTCCCGTAATGTCCGTTTGAAACAAATGGTCGAAATTCACGAACTGCCGCGGCGCGGCGCGTTCTATTCAGGCCATTATATTATATATATAATATATATAATATATACTTCGTCGATTTCTATTTAAAACGAATTATATAAATAGTTTTAAAATCGTTTCAAAAGCTATTTCAACTTTCTTTTCAATTCAAATCAAAATTGAATTCTTCTTCATAAATTCGTTTTAAAATTCATTTCTATTCAATTCAAATTTCAATTCAATTTGAATTCATTTCAATTCACTTTCGATTCAATTTGAAATCGTTTTCAATTCATTTCTATTCGAAATCGTTTTCAATTCATTTCTATTCGAAATCGTTTTCAATTCATTTCTATTCGAAATCGTTTTCAATTCATTTCTATTCGAAATCGTTTTCAATTCATTTCTATTCGAAATCGTTTTCAATTCATTTCTATTCGAAATCGTTTTCAATTCATTTCTATTCGAAATCGTTTTCAATTCATTTCTATTCGAAATCGTTTTCAATTCATTTCTATTCGAAATCGTTTTCAATTCATTTCTATTCGAAATCGTTTTCAATTCATTTCTATTCGAAATCGTTTTCAATTCATTTCTATTCGAAATCGTTTTCAATTCATTTCTATTCGAAATCGTTTTCAATTCATTTCTATTCGAAATCGTTTTCAATTCATTTCTATTCGAAATCGTTTTCAATTCATTTCTATTCGAAATCGTTTTCAATTCATTTCTATTCGAAATCGTTTTCAATTCATTTCTATTCGAAATCGTTTTCAATTCGATATAAATATCGCTCACGTCAAAATGGCGTCAATCTAATCAACACGGCTTCATAAATTTCTATTTTCAAATATTCTATTTCAAATATTTCTTTTTCAAAATAGTTGTTATTATCAAAATATTTCGTTCAACACATGACCAATCTCAATGGATGAGTACTGTCATCACATGAACTTTTATTTTATAATATTCTTTATTTTTCAAATTGGAATGAGGCCCAATCAATTACCATATAAAGTTAATTATATGGATTTTCATACAACACATGTATATAATGACATTGAAAATAATCAACCATCAACCAAAGTGCACTACACTGTATAAGCATCAAATATAGATATTCAACGCTTATAACAGCCTGTCAATCAATCGATCGACATATTTAATCAATCAGGATGAGTGAACTTCAAATTTCATCCCAACACCCGTGTGGGGTTTTCAAACAATCAAACAAAGATTTTATTTGTGCAGTTGGGCGATGTGTAAAATTTATCGTCCCAATCAGTGTCATTCAAATAGGTGTACATAAACAAACCATCTGGTTTGTAAATGAATATTTATTTATTCACATTCACGTTAAAAATTATATTTTTAACGATAAAACATTTTATTCCAACATATGAATTTCTATTCAATTCATATTTCAATTCAATTCAATTATTCAATAAAAATGATATTTTTATTTTTCTAATATATTTTAGAAAATTTCGGCGGCATAACGGCACGATACTAGAAACGGGACAAGGCCTAGCCTTATCCCCGGACTAGTGAAGGCCCACGCCATTCACACATCAATCATATCAATTTTATTATGCAAACCACAAAATTTGGAGTAAGTGTCTAACCTAGCCTTACTCCTTCGCCTTATAACGGCGCACGTCTAATCCTAACCAATTTATCGATTCGATTTTCCACACCACAAACCACATTCAAACCAATATCACAATCAATAACCAAACAGCCAAACAAACAAGTCCATGGTCTGTGGACGGGTGTCGGGTGCTACTAAGCACCGTCTGCATCCTAGTATATATATATAACTAGAAAATAAATTGAAAGGTGAGAAATTCTCACAGATAGCTATCCTAGCTCCACGGCTCTTCATTTGCAGAAGTCTTCGTCGTTTCGCCTCCTTTCACTTTCTTTGCCTTTCCTCTACATATGTAAAAATCACATTTTTACTTTGCTATTCAATATATAAAAATCGAATTTTTACTTCGAAGTTCCATATATAAAAATCGAATTTTTATTTCAAAGTTCAATATATAAAAATCGAATTTTTATTTCAAAGTTCAATATATAAAAATCGAATTTTTATTTCAAAGTTCAATATATAAAAATCGAATTTTTATTTCAAAGTTCACTATATAAAAATCATATTTTTATCTCGACAATATAAAAGATTATACTTTCTTTCGACAATATAAAAGATTATATTTTTATAACTTTGCAACATAAATAAAAACCAGTTTTTAAAGTAAATAAAATTCAGTTTTAACATCAAAAATAAAATTCAGTTTTAACATCAAAATAAAATTCTGTTTTTACATCAAAATAAAATTCTGTTTTTACATCAAAATAAAATTCTGTTTTTATATAAATCAAATTCAGTTTATAAAATCTATTATAATCAGTTTATAAATTCTAACAAATCAGTTTTCATAATCCTTTTAAAAAAATCCAGTTTTTATTCTTCTTTTAAAAAAATCCAGTTTTTATTCTTCTTTTCAAAATCCAGTTTTTATTCTTCTTTTCAAAATTCAGTTTTAAAATCTTTTTTTCAAAATTCAGTTTAAAAATCTTTTTTTCAAAATTCAGTTTTAAAATCTTTTAAAAATTCTGTTTTAAAAATCTAAAACAAAAATCAGTAATTACCTAAATCAGATTTTATTTAAATATTATTACATAAAAATTAAAATTAAAAAGACTTACTGGTAGAAGAGAGAGGGGGGGGATCTCCATCTTCGGCGCCGTAGAGGGGGGCGTCGGAGCGTCATGGTCAGGCGGGTGTGAGGGCGGTTGCCACGTTGGTGCTCGCGGAGGCTGGGGGTGTAGAGGTTTCGAACTGGAAGAAGGGGCTGAGGAAGAAGGAGGCGTGGGGGAGAAGAAGGGGGCGATGGATGGTGGTACGTCGGAGCGACGGCCGTCGACATGGGGGGGGGGAGGGGCGCGATCTCGATTTGGGTTTTTATATTTTTTTTTTTTTTTTTTGAAGTGCGTTGACCAGAGAAAGAAAGGGGAGGGTAGGGGTTTTACCAAGGAAAATTTATATATATTATATTATTTTTATATTATTTGAATTGAAAATTTGGGGTTTTTGCATTCAGATACCAAATTAAACCCAACCACTGTCACCCTTAGTCAAATCCCCCCATTCCGAACACAATGGGATATGTTTCGTAAGCTGATTCGACGGTTACGATCAGTTTCTCTTAAAATTTACATTTAAATCACTATATTGAATTTTAAACGTACATTTCAAATTACCGGGGTCACATACTAACTAGAAAAATTCCAGAAAAATATTTTCTAGCTTCGTATTGACGATACGGTCCTAACAAAACTAGTTTCGTCGAATTCTGAGACCGTTTGAAAAATGGCCAATTTCCAGTCGATTAAAATCAACTGAAACTGGTCAAACGCGTTTTCCTTTGCCACGCTCACATATTGATTCGAAAAATTATGAAATTTGGAATCTAGCAATAACTTTACATCCCGGACCCAACAAAACTGGTTTCGTCGAAATCCGAGGTCGTTTGCAAAATTGCTATTTTTAAGGGCCTTATATATATAAAAATATATATAAATTCCACAGCGACTATTTCTAATTTTAAACTGGACATATCTTATTATTTCTAAGATGAAATCTCAGTTTGTTAACTTCGCTACAAAGATATAGTTATACAGATTCAAATATTTCTTGTTTCGTTCAATTCTGACTTATATTGAATTCTGTATATTCATTTGAAATTAGAAATCGAATTTTCGAACTACCGCGCCATTTTCAATTCCTTTTATAATTATATATAATTATTTATATTCTAACGACGACGTATATAATATAAACGTTCGAATTATATTCAAAACAGATTTCTCGTCGATATTATTTAAAATAATTCATTTTAAATAATAAAAATTCGCTAAAATTGCCAAAATAAAAATTTCAAACTGGCTCGCATTTTACGGGTTGTTACAATCTCCCCCACTTAAAACTTTTCGTCCCCGAAAAGGAACAAAGTCGAAAGTGGTTTGATTATTCAGCTCTACATTCGATTTGGCTTCCATTCTCCAACTTTTAAGTTTCTGAGAATTTTCAAAATTTCAAAAATTTGGCTAACACCCTAAATTTTCGAAAAATTTCGCCATAACCTCCCCTGCAATGGGAGCATCGGGAAATTGCAAATAGCGTTCCCGGTCCTTCAGATCTCAAAAAGAAAAAGAAAAAGCCAAGCGGCTAGCCAATAGGCTCACAAAATCATCATCACCCAAACAAAACAGGAAATTATGTAGTAAACATGTACCTATTTGTCGGGCAAACAAATTTTATTCTCGGCTCTAGCCTCCTTGCTATGACCTGTTCAATGATATACATGTATATGCAAGCAAATGCGACCAAATTTCAATACAAGTCAATATTTGATTCAGTTAGGCATAATGGTTCAAAATTATCAAACAACCTAAACAAACAACACAAACATCAATCAATTAGTGAATAAGAGTTTCAAATTCATAATTTGATACATATACAAAAATCATGTTTTTAATGCCAATTCACAACAATGTGTTCTAACTATATTAGTTTTGGTTCTCACACCAGTCTAATGGAAATATATAGAAAATCACACCTTCGAAACTCGAACATAAATGTTGATGATGCGATCGCTATCATCAATATCACCTTCGGGCGACTAGAGTGTAATGCTATATCTATCCAATATATTAAAATTTCAAATACACGTGGATCAGACGTATACTTAAAATCTATATATACTGGATTGTCCACATCAATATAAATAATCAAATACGAATAATTGATTTAAATTTTCAAAACCAAAATTGTTTTCATTTTAAAAATTTACTCTTCACACTCGTTCTAGGATACTACTGACCCCATCTCTAACGAGTCATTCTCGTTGGATATTACTAATCCAATATCTGATGAATTCTTTCATATGGTTCTAATGTGTCTTGTTCTCTAGCTTTGTAAACCAAAGCTCTGATACCAACTGTTAAGACCCGTAACTTCCCCGTAAAGGAAAGCGACGGATAGTTCGAGAACAAACCACAACAGGACGCATACAGAAGAACATCTCATTGTATATTACAACAATGCATCAGATTTCAAGAATATACAGAGTACGAATGAATATTACACAGAAATAACAGAGATTTAAATTACATTTAAATACATAGCAGCGGAAAATAGTACAATAAACAACTAGAAGAGATATACGGATACAAAGCTTTCCGGATATCGTTCCAGCTGTAAACCAGGATCCTGTGAATATAAATCTGCAAAACCGAAACTACTAGCTGCCCGTGTCGAAAATAAGGGCACCCAGAGTTTAGGTTAAAACAATAAACTCCAGGTCAGTCATGTGACTGGTGTGAGAACTAAAACAGTTATTAATCTTTATTTCAAATCATTAGGTAAATCAAGGGACCACGCCGTATAACACGGAACGGGTTTCCTCCCAGGAATACCAGTGCATAAAACGAACAGCGCAATGCTAAATAAAGAAAAATGAAGCTGTTATAAGACCCAGGTCCTATCACACAATGCAACGCAGCCGAGGATAGGGTTTTCCCTTATAACAGCCGAAGAATGCTTGATACGTTTAAAACAAATCGTTTGATACTATTATAAGTGCATAGTGTATAAAACAACTTCAAATCATAAGTATCAATCATAGGCGGCATGGGTACCATATATCATGTCGCCATATATATAGGTTTACAAATAAAACCGCAAATGTCACGTATTTGGAAATTGGATTTCCATCTATGAACCGAGGCTAGGGGCAAGATCCTCACCGATTCGAGACAATCTAGCCTACCATGTCTCAGGATCAGAGCTCGAGTGACCCTAGGAGCGACAGGGCCGGTCCACCGATGTGGATTAAAATGCCTGAACACTACGTTTCCCCGCCCTTTGGGGCGCAAACGAGCCAACGAATGACTCCATCGGTTCGAGAACGACCGATCAATCCGAGGCGCCTCGCAACAGCAACAACCACATAAGTCAAACTCGTCAGGGCGTGTAAAACCACTGACGCCACTTCTAGCTAGAAAGAAACGCAAGTCCTCCCTGAGGTCCGTCTCCCGTTTTTGGCTCATACCGGGTGTGAAACACGCGAGGTAAACGTTACACAAAGCTACGCCACAAAGGCCGTGCTTTGATCATCACCACAAGACTTTGCTTTTCAACAGAAGCCTTGATCATTTGCATCTTAGCATGCCACACAGGCAAACCACTCTATGCAACCGATATCAGTCACACAGAATGAAATCCAATGTCAGACACACAGTCCATTTACAAGTCCGTTCTGGGCCTGAACGAAACCGGAGGCACCTAGTACCCCGCATATCCATCGATCTCCAAGTACGTCTGGACGATCACTAACTGTTTCCATCTTCTTGGGTGTACAGCCCAATCAAGATCATCAGTTATCACCCAAACGACGTGAAGACCTCCGGTCTTCGACCATCGTCTTCATCTTCGACTTATCGTCGTATCAGTTATTCAGAATGGGATAAACCCGGTCTTTCCGAATAACTCGCGTATATTTAAATAAGTGTTACACAAACACAACATACGCCTCATTCCAATTCATTAGTCACTAACCGTAAATTAATCAAGAGAATAATTCCCCAAATATTAACCCCGAAGGCCGAAACCAACATCAGATCAATATCCAGAAAACCATTCTGCTTGGCTAACCGACAGTTAGTTTCTAAATTTCACGTTCAAATCTAATTAAAGATTTAACTATCGCCTGGAGCAAAACTGGTGATACTCCATTCTCGATCTTTTCAATCTAATTAAAGATTCATTAAAACTCCACTTAGTTTTAATCATTATCTGGGTTAAAGAATCAGTGTCATTTAAAACACGGTTCACGATAAACCCAAAATCACATTCATTAATTATCGGGTTAAAGAACGAGTGTTATTTAAAACACTGTTCACGATAAACCCAAAAATCAATATCAATTCAATTCCAATTAAATATTATTTAATTGGTACACTTCATTAAATCTAAATAAAAAGATTTAATCATTTCTCAACTGGGTTCAAGAACGGTGTTAGTGAAGACACCATTCACGACAAACCCAAATCACATTTGATATTAAATACAAGGCTCTGAATAGAAAATATATCGGCCTATATTCAATATCAAATTCTACGATTAACAAATGTCGTATTGGAAATAACGATATAAAAATATATCTTTCAAATTTCCATGACAACACCTGTATAATCACGAATTCCAACATCGAAATATTCCGAAGACAATTTCGATTCAAATCCACTCCAATGCAATCATTGGAAATTTTGGTTATTTTCAAAACCCTTTTCGAATTCAATTTATTTATTTAAAAATAAATAGAATTATAATTCTAGTTCAAAACTAGTTCATTTCGATAAAAATCTATTTTTATCTTTTCAAATATGGAGTTTTTCATCCCAAATCTTCACAAATCATTTCTTATGATTTTACATAAATTATTACTATTTTTAATAATTTTATCAAGGCCCGTACAGTCGATTTCCATTAACGGCCATCGAACTGCACTTATAGCGACCTTCTTCGAATTTGATTTGGACGTATCTCCAAATCCAACCGTTAGATTTCAAATTTCTAACATTCATTAGAAAGCTCTTTTCGATACGAACCCAACGGTTCCGGTTTTAGGAGAATCCGACGGTCGGATCTCCCGTAATGTCCGTTTGAAACAAATGGTCGAAATTCACGAACTGCCGCGGCGCGGCGCGTTCTATTCAGGCCATTATATTATATATATAATATATATAATATATACTTCGTCGATTTCTATTTAAAACGAATTATATAAATAGTTTTAAAATCGTTTCAAAAGCTATTTCAACTTTCTTTTCAATTCAAATCAAAATTGAATTCTTCTTCATAAATTCGTTTTAAAATTCATTTCTATTCAATTCAAATTTCAATTCAATTTGAATTCATTTCAATTCACTTTCGATTCAATTTGAAATCGTTTTCAATTCATTTCTATTCGAAATCGTTTTCAATTCATTTCTATTCGAAATCGTTTTCAATTCATTTCTATTCGAAATCGTTTTCAATTCATTTCTATTCGAAATCGTTTTCAATTCATTTCTATTCGAAATCGTTTTCAATTCATTTCTATTCGAAATCGTTTTCAATTCATTTCTATTCGAAATCGTTTTCAATTCATTTCTATTCGAAATCGTTTTCAATTCATTTCTATTCGAAATCGTTTTCAATTCATTTCTATTCGAAATCGTTTTCAATTCATTTCTATTCGAAATCGTTTTCAATTCATTTCTATTCGAAATCGTTTTCAATTCATTTCTATTCGAAATCGTTTTCAATTCATTTCTATTCGAAATCGTTTTCAATTCATTTCTATTCGAAATCGTTTTCAATTCATTTCTATTCGAAATCGTTTTCAATTCATTTCTATTCGAAATCGTTTTCAATTCATTTCTATTCGAAATCGTTTTCAATTCATTTCTATTCGAAATCGTTTTCAATTCATTTCTATTCGAAATCGTTTTCAATTCGATATAAATATCGCTCACGTCAAAATGGCGTCAATCTAATCAACACGGCTTCATAAATTTCTATTTTCAAATATTCTATTTCAAATATTTCTTTTTCAAAATAGTTGTTATTATCAAAATATTTCGTTCAACACATGACCAATCTCAATGGATGAGTACTGTCATCACATGAACTTTTATTTTATAATATTCTTTATTTTTCAAATTGGAATGAGGCCCAATCAATTACCATATAAAGTTAATTATATGGATTTTCATACAACACATGTATATAATGACATTGAAAATAATCAACCATCAACCAAAGTGCACTACACTGTATAAGCATCAAATATAGATATTCAACGCTTATAACAGCCTGTCAATCAATCGATCGACATATTTAATCAATCAGGATGAGTGAACTTCAAATTTCATCCCAACACCCGTGTGGGGTTTTCAAACAATCAAACAAAGATTTTATTTGTGCAGTTGGGCGATGTGTAAAATTTATCGTCCCAATCAGTGTCATTCAAATAGGTGTACATAAACAAACCATCTGGTTTGTAAATGAATATTTATTTATTCACATTCACGTTAAAAATTATATTTTTAACGATAAAACATTTTATTCCAACATATGAATTTCTATTCAATTCATATTTCAATTCAATTCAATTATTCAATAAAAATGATATTTTTATTTTTCTAATATATTTTAGAAAATTTCGGCGGCATAACGGCACGATACTAGAAACGGGACAAGGCCTAGCCTTATCCCCGGACTAGTGAAGGCCCACGCCATTCACACATCAATCATATCAATTTTATTATGCAAACCACAAAATTTGGAGTAAGTGTCTAACCTAGCCTTACTCCTTCGCCTTATAACGGCGCACGTCTAATCCTAACCAATTTATCGATTCGATTTTCCACACCACAAACCACATTCAAACCAATATCACAATCAATAACCAAACAGCCAAACAAACAAGTCCATGGTCTGTGGACGGGTGTCGGGTGCTACTAAGCACCGTCTGCATCCTAGTATATATATATAACTAGAAAATAAATTGAAAGGTGAGAAATTCTCACAGATAGCTATCCTAGCTCCACGGCTCTTCATTTGCAGAAGTCTTCGTCGTTTCGCCTCCTTTCACTTTCTTTGCCTTTCCTCTACATATGTAAAAATCACATTTTTACTTTGCTATTCAATATATAAAAATCGAATTTTTACTTCGAAGTTCCATATATAAAAATCGAATTTTTATTTCAAAGTTCAATATATAAAAATCGAATTTTTATTTCAAAGTTCAATATATAAAAATCGAATTTTTATTTCAAAGTTCAATATATAAAAATCGAATTTTTATTTCAAAGTTCACTATATAAAAATCATATTTTTATCTCGACAATATAAAAGATTATACTTTCTTTCGACAATATAAAAGATTATATTTTTATAACTTTGCAACATAAATAAAAACCAGTTTTTAAAGTAAATAAAATTCAGTTTTAACATCAAAAATAAAATTCAGTTTTAACATCAAAATAAAATTCTGTTTTTACATCAAAATAAAATTCTGTTTTTACATCAAAATAAAATTCTGTTTTTATATAAATCAAATTCAGTTTATAAAATCTATTATAATCAGTTTATAAATTCTAACAAATCAGTTTTCATAATCCTTTTAAAAAAATCCAGTTTTTATTCTTCTTTTAAAAAAATCCAGTTTTTATTCTTCTTTTCAAAATCCAGTTTTTATTCTTCTTTTCAAAATTCAGTTTTAAAATCTTTTTTTCAAAATTCAGTTTAAAAATCTTTTTTTCAAAATTCAGTTTTAAAATCTTTTAAAAATTCTGTTTTAAAAATCTAAAACAAAAATCAGTAATTACCTAAATCAGATTTTATTTAAATATTATTACATAAAAATTAAAATTAAAAAGACTTACTGGTAGAAGAGAGAGGGGGGGGATCTCCATCTTCGGCGCCGTAGAGGGGGGCGTCGGAGCGTCATGGTCAGGCGGGTGTGAGGGCGGTTGCCACGTTGGTGCTCGCGGAGGCTGGGGGTGTAGAGGTTTCGAACTGGAAGAAGGGGCTGAGGAAGAAGGAGGCGTGGGGGAGAAGAAGGGGGCGATGGATGGTGGTACGTCGGAGCGACGGCCGTCGACATGGGGGGGGAGGGGCGCGATCTCGATTTGGGTTTTTATATTTTTTTTTTTTTTTTTTGAAGTGCGTTGACCAGAGAAAGAAAGGGGAGGGTAGGGGTTTTACCAAGGAAAATTTATATATATTATATTATTTTTATATTATTTGAATTGAAAATTTGGGGTTTTTGCATTCAGATACCAAATTAAACCCAACCACTGTCACCCTTAGTCAAATCCCCCCATTCCGAACACAATGGGATATGTTTCGTAAGCTGATTCGACGGTTACGATCAGTTTCTCTTAAAATTTACATTTAAATCACTATATTGAATTTTAAACGTACATTTCAAATTACCGGGGTCACATACTAACTAGAAAAATTCCAGAAAAATATTTTCTAGCTTCGTATTGACGATACGGTCCTAACAAAACTAGTTTCGTCGAATTCTGAGACCGTTTGAAAAATGGCCAATTTCCAGTCGATTAAAATCAACTGAAACTGGTCAAACGCGTTTTCCTTTGCCACGCTCACATATTGATTTGAAAAATTATGAAATTTGGAATCTAGCAATAACTTTACATCCCGGACCCAACAAAACTGGTTTCGTCGAAATCCGAGGTCGTTTGCAAAATTGCTATTTTTAAGGGCCTTATATATATAAAAATATATATAAATTCCACAGCGACTATTTCTAATTTTAAACTGGACATATCTTATTATTTCTAAGATGAAATCTCAGTTTGTTAACTTCGCTACAAAGATATAGTTATACAGATTCAAATATTTCTTGTTTCGTTCAATTCTGACTTATATTGAATTCTGTATATTCATTTGAAATTAGAAATCGAATTTTCGAACTACCGCGCCATTTTCAATTCCTTTTATAATTATATATAATTATTTATATTCTAACGACGACGTATATAATATAAACGTTCGAATTATATTCAAAACAGATTTCTCGTCGATATTATTTAAAATAATTCATTTTAAATAATAAAAATTCGCTAAAATTGCCAAAATAAAAATTTCAAACTGGCTCGCATTTTACGGGTTGTTACATGAGCCAAAAATGCACTCTATGCAACAGTGCAAAGCCAAAAACAACCTGTCACCTGTGTACTAGGCTGCCCGTGTGAAAATAAGGGCACCCGCGTTTGCAAAGTGAAACAAACAACGAGTCAGTCATGGGGACTGGTGTAACGACCCAGATTTTTGAACAGTTTATTTTAAATATTTAGTATGGTTTTAAATATTGAATCTATAATATAAATGGTATTTTATTGGGTTATCGATTAAATAAATCGAAAATACGATTTTTATTTTGATAGTCATCGAAATACGAAAAACTGTAATAATTTAATTCAAAGATTAAACTGAACCGAAAACAATTCAGTCGACTAATATAAATTCTATACTGGATTAGAACGAGGAAAAAATTATTTAAATTTAATTATTTGAAATAGTTTTATATTTTAAATCTAATTCAGTTTCAAAATCGAATCCCTTAAGTTTAGAATACCGTATAAACTTAGAAATATCGGTCGTCATGACTAGATAGGAGTGCTGGGTTGCGAATTATGGACCGTGAGATATTTTGGTTATAAAATTAAATAAAATCAAATCAAATTCGTATCATATTTAATTTAGGCCGACCTATTTCTTCTGTAATGTCACCCCTAATCAAAACATCGCAGACCTAAGGAGTAAAATCAAGCTGCTCCATTTTTCTCGAGCTGTAGAAAATGCTCCCTACCTTCACCATGAAGTTAAACATCGAATTAATGGCCTCTCGTACGAATGTTCCCCAGTTCGCTCCTATAAATCAACCGAGCCTTCGTATAATTTCAGATTCTCAAGTCCGAAACAATTCATTCCCTTGTTCTTCCTTTTTCCCAGTTAAACCCAAAAATCGCGCCGCTGATAAAAAAGAAATGTCGATCCTTTTGTTTATCCCCAATTCGAAATCGAACAAAATAATTCCTAAAAATCCCTAAACTCCGAATTCAATCTCGTATGGACAGAAGCGTTGATCCTAGGTCTTCACTAGGTTGTTCGATCGTTATTGGGAAACTCGAGATTTAAATAGCAAAGGACGAAGTCGAGGGTTGACCTGCGGGCACGGCTGAATGCGCGATGGGAAAGTGGTTGCGTTGAGGAATAGATTGTGGAGTTCGATGCTGAGAAGCGTCGTCTGCCTCATGTTGCTCGATGTCTAGTAAGGGAACGCGAGTTCAGTAAGGTGGTTTTGGGATTATTGCAGTGGAATTTGGGATTTCGCAGTTGAAACTAGTGCGATGGTGGAGGATGAGGCTTGCGTGGAGGTCGATCTGGGACACAATGATCTGGAGTTGGTCAAAGTGCAAGGAAATGGAAGTTGACAGCAAGTTGTTCGGGAGAATGCCAAAGTGAAGAACGCTGGATTTTAGTGATGTTTGCAGCGAAGAGGGTCAATGATATTTGAATATGCTTCGTGGTGTTCAAGAAATAAGGTATAAGTTTTCAAAATTTAAATAAATATAGTAATTTATTTAATCATTGCAGTAGTTAAATTAAATGAAAAATAGTTTGATTTCTAAATTAAAATAAATTAATCATAGGTACGAAAATAATTATCCAAGTCGATTTGCAGCTGCGAAGATACAATGTTTAACAGGATATTCAGAAAATAGAAATCGAGGTGAGTAAATCTCACTCACCTTTAGAATTATTTTTATTTCTTTAAAAATAATTGTTGTTGCTTGTTTGGATTTTTTTTTGCTTGTTTTATATATATTAGTTATTTAGGCTATATATATATATATTGGGTTGATTGATTGGTTGGATTCCCGCAGTCTCATTAGCGGATGCCCGCAGTTTCATAGCGGATGATTACCCTATACGCCCCACGCTATGATTAGTGGATGACCTTCTATACCGCGATATTCTGCCACGAAGCAGAATGGGTATTATTTATGTGCTAACATCTGTGGATGCAGGAAAACAGGTTGGAGGAATCCAACTGGATTCCTCAAAAATATATTATTTGTTTGTTCTTTGGTTGCATATATATTGTTATATATGATGTGTTAGAAAAATAAATAATTCGTTGCTTTGTGTGTTTAAATATCACTGGGCTTAAGTAATGATATTTAAAAATATCGTAAAAAGGATATTGGAGATTTTAAAAGAGAAATTCTATTTTAAATAGAATTTGAATTTTTAATGGAATAAAAACATGAACTTGTTTTTAAAAATAAAACAAGTAGTTTCTTTATAAACGAAGTTTAGAAATAGTTCTTTTATAACGAAGTTATAAAATGAAGTGAAAAGAATTATCATTTGGTAATTCAGAAATAGAAGTTCAAATAGAATTTGAATAGATGAAATTAGAATGAAAAATAGAAATTTGAATCCAAAGAATTAAAATAAAATTTGAATTCAAAGGAATTCGAATAAAGAAATTCGAATAAAGATTTGAATATAGAATTTCAAAATAGAATTGAAATATAGAATTTCAAAGAAGAATTGAATAGGATTCGAAATATAGTATTTCAAGGAAGAATTCAAATGTGAAATTTGAATAGAGATTTGAATGGAATTTAAATATGAAATTTGAATTGAGATTTGAAATAGAAATTCAAGTGTTGAATTTGAACATGGAATTGAATATAGAAATTCAAGTAGAAATTTGAATATGAGATTTCAAAATAGAATTTGAAATAAACTTTGAAAATAGGATTTTCAAAGTAGAATTGGAAATAGAATTTCAAAATAGGATTTCAAAATAGGAAATCCAAATAGTTTTGAAATGGAATTTGAATTCAAGGGAATTCAAATGAATTTGAATATTAGAAATTCAAATGGTGTTGAAAATGAATTTAAATATTAGAAATTCAAATGGGAAGGGAAAATGAAATTTGAATATAAGAGATTCAAATTGAACTCAAATAGGATTTGACCTATGGAATTTGAATATGAAATTCAAATGGGTTTTAAACTATGGAATTTTGAATATAGAATTTAAAAAGGAGTTTGAATATTTGGATTTCAATAAATTTCAAATATAAAAATTGGAATATAGAAGTTCAAATGGAATTTAAAAATAGAGTTTGAATAAAAGAATTCAAATGAATTCAAGTATTGAATTTGGATATAGGGAATTCAAATAGAAATTTAAGTATTGAATTTGAATATCAAATAGAAAAGGGATTGAAATTTGAATATGGAATTCAAAGTGAGATTGGAATTTGAATCAAGGAATTCAAATAGAATTAAATAAAGTTGAATTCATTTTTTTGAAGTTTAAAAAGTTTATATATATATATATAATTAAAACGAACTCGCCGCAGCGCTGCAGTTCGTAAATTGGCATTTCGAACTTCAATTAAATATATAGAACTCGATTGAAGTCGGAATTCTTCGAAACAAGAAACGTCCGGACCGATTTGATAATAGTTTTCTGATAGAGGAGAAAAATCTGAATTTCGTCGTATAGATTTTGAGTTATGTCAAAATCAAATTTTTAGAAATGCAGCGCCATAAACCATAATGGATTTTATATATAAATATTGGAATTTTTAAGCAAATAAAAATCCGGATTTCCATTTAAAAATCTAGACTTGAGTTAGAAAATAAATGTGAACGCAAGTGAAGTAAAGAAGATGATTTTTTTAAACAATAATCCTATTTTTGATTATTGAATAGAATTAACTAAAGAAGAATTAGTTAATCGAGTTTGAACTAAAGTCGAATTTTGAAAAGTGAAATTTGGGATTGTAAATATATATTCGAAATTGAATATAGAACTTAAATTGAAATTTGAATTCAATTGATTGATAAGTAAGTGGAAATATATTCGAAACGTGTTATATTCAAATATACAAGTGAGATAGGCAGAAAGTTAGTTAAAGAATTACTTTAACGAATTGAGTCAAAACGAGTGTGTGAAGTTGAAATAAATTTGACAGGTATAGACATACAGGAGACAGGTATGGGACAAGGATAATGCAGGTATATAAATAATGTGCTCGACAAAAAGGTACATGTTTAATTCATATATGAGATTTTATGCGCCGTATCGGCAAGCCACTTGGCTTTTCCTTTTTCTTTTTGATTGAGGAAGATACCGGGAAGCTATTTGAAATTTCCCGATGCTCCCGATACAGGGGAGGTTATGGCGAAATTTTCCGGAAATTTAAGGAGATAGAATATTTTTAAGGAATTTGAAAATTAGAAATCTATATATCGATATATATAGAATTCGATAAGGAAATGAAATCAAGAATAGCGTAAAGGGCCAAGATGATTATTGAAAATATTTGGTTAACAAATATTGTTAAGGAAATGGAAAAGAGATTTAATTAATGAATATTAATTAAGGAGCCCAGTGATTTGTTTGATATGTTGGATGAACACTTGTTTTTATTCGATAGTTAAATCACAGACTATCGAAGTTTTTGACCATCGTTGTCAATATGGAGAGACCGGTTGGATTATTATCCGAAGAACCACTCCGTATCGGCATAAGCGTTGCGAACCAAGTATGCTGAATATATTGAAGACGGAGTAAAGTGCAAGGGCTTTTCTATTTATAGAAATTGTGCCTTCGGTTTCGTTCAATCCCAGAACGAACGTAAATGGACGAATGTCTGACAGAGTATTTCCAATGATCAAATGGGTTGGTCTGTATGAATATATATGGTTGCAACGGATTTATTCCCTTAGCATAATATCCAGAATATTTGTGCAAACTCAACTAGTGATTAACGGATCTGACGATGTGGCATTCAAAGTGATTGTGTTATCGATGAAGGGTAAGTATGCGTAGCCTCAGGCCTCAACAACCGGGAAAGGACAAAAATCGGGCAGGCAGCATGGCTATGTGGGTCGCACCCATCAGGGTGTATAATCACCTATCTAGAGAAATTCCTTTTGTTTCTAAATCTATCGATTCTGCCCATTCGGGAAACGGTGGTTTGAGTCCAACCGTTGGTGATATACATTCGATACACTCAAGCGAAATGAGTGGTCGGTCATGTGTGGGCCGGGTTGCAAGACGTTCTTGTTGAACCCAGGTGTATTCGCCTCTAGAGATGCACTGTCGGAAGGTGGTCCCATACCTTGTCATGTTGGAAATCCAATCTCCAATAAGCGCCATGCGGGTTTTTGATTTTATACTATATATGTGGAGCGTGAGATGCAAGCGTTCTGCTATTTGGTTATTTATTTGATGTAGACATTATTATAATATCACTGGATTTGATATCAAAGTGTTTTGGGTTATAGTAAGGTAAAAACCGTCCATGTTTATGTGTGGGCTGGTCTTACTATTATCTTTTCTTTTGAAAGGATTTTTAAAAGTTAAACAAGTGGTTGGAGTTTACTCACACCAGTCCCATGACTGACCCAAAGTTTATTTTGTTTTGTTTTCCCTAAACTCTTGGGTGCCCAAATTTGTACGGGCAGTCAAGTGTTTCAGGCTTTTACAGATACCCTTGGAGGAGCTTGAAGCAGGAGGCTTCAACGTTAGTTATTTAGAGTTACTTCCGCTGGATCAAATGTTATGTGTACTCTGATGATGGTATGTATATATGTACAAACAGAATTTGTATTTCAAAGATTATGTTATAGAATATATTTTATTCGTTCCGCTGTGAGTTGTGATCTTCGTTTTTCTTCTATTCTAATATTTCTCTCTTTCTATTTCTCATCCTCTAACTTCTTTCTAATAATGAGTCGTATTTCTGTGTTATTTGGGTTGGACTTGTGGTGTATTTAGTCAACTCAGGTAGCACGGATTTGCGGGCCGTTTCAACTGGTATGAGGAATCTATTTAACAGTTAAACAACAGTAATAAGCAAATCATAGGACCACGCCACTTTCGCGGAACGGGTTTACTCCAATGATTGCTAGTGCATTTAAAACAAAGTAAATTCTTTTAAAACAACGCAATGCTTTTTGAAAGAATGAAGCCATTATAAGACTCAAGTCCCATCATACAATGCAACGCAAGCCGGAGGATAGAGTTTTACCTTATAATGGCCAAATATGCTTGATACGTATAAAGCAAAATCATTTGATATTATTACTAGTGCATATATGTTTCAAAAGCAAATAGCATCATAAATATCAATCATAGGCGGCATAGCTACCATCTACTATGTCGCCATACTAGTTCTACAATCGAGTCTGTTATTTCATATTGGAAATTGGATTTCCGTCATGAGTCGAGGCAAGGGGCAAGCTCCTCTCCGCTTCGAGACACTCTAGCAAATGCCTCAGGACTACACACTCTGGGTAACCCCTGGATCGGCTGGGCCGGTCCTCTCTTACGTTTGAGGATTGGCAATTCCTGAGCACACGTTTCCCGGTCCTTACAGACCTATAATCGAGGCGCCACGCATTCCAACAACCACATAGGTGAAAAATAGATATATATGTCAGGGTTGGTAAGTCACTAACACCACCATAGCTAGAAAGAAACATCGTGCTCTCCCAGCGGCCCATATCCCGTTTTTAACTCATACCGAGGTGTGAGGCTCGCGAATCTACGAAATACACAAAGCTAGGCCACGTAGACCGTGCTTTGATCATCTTCCACAAGACTTTGCTTTGCAACAGAAGCCTTGATCACAGCACCTTGGCATGCCACATAGGCAGTCCACTCCATACGATTGATTTCCATCGATATATAACCTCTAAGCTCGTACGTCTCAGAGAAGGGCGTTAAGCAAAAGAATAAATTCTCTGCCGCCAAACAGATATATATTTAACAGAGATCAATCAGTATAGAACAAAATCCAATGTCAGACACACATTCCATTTACAAGTCCGTTCTGGGTCTGAACGAAACCGGAGGCGTCAAATTCCTCGTATATCCGTCCAATCAACACATACGTTCAGACGGCTACTACTTCCGTCCCCTTCCGGTAGCTACTCCGGTCAGGAACCTCAGTAGCGCCCATCCAACCGATACGAAGATCGTCGGTCTTGAATCGTCTTTGCATTTTCCAATTCGAATCGCTCGATAAATCATTTGAAATGAGGGTTAGCTCGGCCTTTTCAAATAATTCACATCATTAGAATTTAAATCGATTCTTTCTATGGTTATATTATTCGACATCCATCTTTCAGTTCTTTAGTGTTATTTTCGTGTCAAACACATACAACCACCAAATATCAAACAATTCAAGCCCAATTGGTTTATTTGCAATCTATGTTGCTAATAATACTTTATAACGATTTTTCTCCATTTTTATTTATTTAAAAATAGCCATATTTAATTTAACGACGTTTCAGGTCGTGTCATGGCACTGGCGCTGTTTTTCTCCTAATTTGTTTTACACATATCGGAAAATCTAACCGTTGGATTTCTACAAAGTCTATATCAGTGGGAAGATAGTTCCAAAGCGAACCCAACGGTTCCAGTTTCGTGAGAATCCGACGGTCGGATCTTCCACACTAGTCGTTTGAAGTTACGGTTTCAAAATTCGAACTGCAGCGTCGTTATTCGATTTAATTTAATTATATTTATATTTATATATAAATATAAACGATTCTGGCGTTGTTTTTCTTCAGATTTGAATTAAACATTCCGGACAATCCAACCGTTGGATTTTTACAAGGTTGGTGCCGTTGGG
The DNA here is from genome assembly GCA_030737875.1 of Allium sativum. Taxonomy (NCBI): domain Eukaryota; kingdom Viridiplantae; phylum Streptophyta; class Magnoliopsida; order Asparagales; family Amaryllidaceae; genus Allium; species Allium sativum. The sequence goes on along the minus strand of CM060927.1, from coordinate 130,782,550 downwards.
AAGATATTCCCAAGGCGAACCCAGCGGTTGCGGTTTCGGGAAAATCCGATGGTCGGATTTCTCGCACTAATCATTTCAAATTACGATTCCGAAACACGAACTGCACGGCCTCTACTCCTTTTAATTATATTTATATTTATATATATAAATATAGTTCATTCTATTATTTCAACTATAGTTCATTCTATATTTTCAGCTTCGTTTTCACTTCAAATATTTCACTAACGCCTTAATATTTCGAAAAATTTCGCCATAACCTCCTTTGTACGGGGAGGGGTTTGGAAATTTATTGGGCCGTGTTAGGTACCCAATAAATCCTAAAAAGCATTCACATATTTATAGTGATATATTTTGGTGTTTACGGGGGAGCATGTATAGATAATCACTCCAGAGAATAAATTCTCGTCACCCCGTTTCCGTGTGAAAATAAATAGTCCATGTGCCGTATCTAATAACGAGAGCGACGTGATTATTGTCAACTCTAGACCCGTGTGGGGTTTTTATTAATCTGGCAATTTATCATTATATTTTATATAGTCCATATCAGTCATCAGTTCAACCTGTAGTATATAGTCATCGCCATACAAGCCTCTCGCTCGTATGGTAAATCTTCCACCTCGTCACACAAGCTCCAATTGCTTATGTGGAATATGATGAAGTATGCCTATCGTCATGAAGTATGCCATGTAGTGTAGTTCAAAATTAATTGTTACTATCCTATGGCGACATTTATTATTTCACACAGAATAACCAGCACTCCGCATCCAATGGCATTCACAGGAGTTGATATATAAATAAAATTGCGCAGCCAACTCATCAAGGTTTACCTATTTGTCGGGCACGCAAATAATTTCTTTACTCTACAACTAATCCATTTTTCCTGTTCAACACATGTATATATATGCAGAACAAAGCTAATAATAATATTTCTAGCAACTATTATTTATTTCAACACGTGTGTATTTTTATCTAAGCATATACATGATAAAAGAAATATTTTTATCGTCAAAAATATTTATTCAACACGTGAATGTTTTTAACACTCCATATTCACAATAAAAATCTAGTTTTATTGTGAATTCATTTTATTTTAAAATATGATAACATTCAACACATGAATTTCAAATCGACGAACGAATTGCAACTCAACACATGAATATTCTATATAGTTTGTATATATATAAAAATGTGATTTTTATCGCTAAAGCTATTTGTTTAAATTCAAATAATATTCAACACATGAATTCCAACTCAACGAAAGAATTGCAACTCAACACATGAATATTCTATATAGTTTGTATATATATAAAAATATGATTTTATCGCTAAAGCTATTTGTTTAAATTCAAATAATATTCAACACATGAATTTCAACTCAACGAATGAATTGCAACTCAACACATGAATATTCTATATAGTTTGTATATATATAAAAATGTGATTTTTATCGCTAAAGCTATTTGTTTAAATTCAAATAATATTCAACACATGAATTTCAACTCAACGAATGAATTGCAACTCAACACATGAATATTCGATATAGTTTGTATATATATAAAAATGTGACTTTTATCGCTAAAGCTATTTGTTTAAATTCAAATAATATTCAACACATGAATTTCAACTCAACGAATGAATTGCAACTCAACACATGAATATTCGATATAGTTTGTATATATATAAAAATGTGATTTTTATCGCTAAAGCTATTTGTTTAAATTCAAATAATATTCAACACATGAATTTCAACTCAACGAATGAATTGCAACTCAACACATGAATATTCGATATAACATAGGTAATTTATTTCAACGAATGAAAATTATTCTAACACATGAATATTTCAGAAAATTTCAGCAGCATAACGGCAGGGTAGTTAAAACTGGGACCGTCCCTAGTACGGCTCCTCGCTCTACCTTAAAACCTCGCGGTTTTTGACAATGGGGATCATGCATCTAGTTCGCACGCATGCGGCATGTTTTATTTTCAATTCCACAATCCTATTCTAATTTGTTTCAACCACAAGAGGGTATTTTTCAACCACAAAGGTATTTTCAACCATAATATCAACCACAAACAATTATTTCCAACCATTCGTCATACCATATAATATCACGTCTATCACAAGCAATAAATATCGTCCATGGTCTGTGGACGAGGGGAGAATATATATATAATATAATAATTCACTTGCATTTCATCACAATTCAAAGCATATATGTTTCATTCAACGCTTGTATAATTTATACATCGCTAATATAACTTATACAACACATGTACATGAAGTATACAATGCGTATATAATTTACACTTCGCTTATATAATTTATACAACGCGATTTCATTCACACAATTAGTTTAGATTCCTCACATTGGTTATTGCAGTGCTGAAAATCGTAGGAAGATCAGAAAAATCCGCGGCTTCTTCTAGAATGTAGAGAGCCTCCTTACGGTCACGGTGTCTCCTGTTTCATCGAATTTCGATCGCATAGCAAAAAGATACGATTTTTACAAGTTTGCAACACTTTATAGTGTAAAAATCAGTTGAAAATAGAGTAGCCGTATACCTCCTTCGAGCGCTCGAAACTAGGTTTCCATTTTTCGGCTAAACCGTGAAGCGATAGGACGAACGGCCAGTGCTGCGTCGAAGAGGAAGGGAAGAGCTTCCCGGCGCTACCCTTGATGGTCGGATCGATGGTCCCTAGTGACCACGGCGGCGGCGCAAAGTCCGAGTCTTCTCGGCGCTATATCTCCTTCAATACTCGACGATAAATCTTGAAGTTACTATGGATTTGAAGATCTCTGAACGCTCTTCAAAATGGATCCTAGTTTGCTTGATTTCGTTGTGTGGTTGTGGAGAAATTGAAGAGAGAAGTTGAGAGCCTTTTTCCGTCTCGCGCCTGGAGTATCGACGAGGAAGAAGAATTCTGATTGGTCGGCTCCTTTTTATTTTAATTTTTAATTTATTTATTTCCAAAAATACCCCCTTCCACACACGAACTCGAAATCAAACCCAACGACTGTCGCCCCTAGCTAATTACCCCCATTCCGGACACAATGGGATATGTTTCGTTGGCCGATTCGACTGTTACAGTCAGTTATTTTTCAAATTAAAATATAAAACATTCGATATTTAATTTAAACGTACATTTCAATTTGCCAGGGCCACAAACTGAATCGAAAAATTCCAGAAAAATAAATCTAGCTTTGTTTTGACGATACGGTCCTAACAAAACCAGTTTCGTCGAATTCTGAGCTCGTTTGAAAAACGGCCATTTTTAGGTCGACCCATTTTAACAAAATTTGACCAATCACATTTTCTTTTGCCCCGCTCACATGCTAGCTTCAAAAATTATGAAATTTGAAACTTAGAAATAATTTGACATCCCGGACCCAACAAAAGTGGTTTCGTCGAATTCCGAGGTCGTATGCAAAATATCAATTTTCAAGGGCTATATATACTATATAGCGACCTTTCTGAAAATTCAATTGGTCATAACTTTTGATTCCCGCTATGAAACTTCGATTTTTCAGATTCGTTAGAAAGGTATTCATAAACAGATTTAAATATTTTCAGTTTCGCTAAAATCCGTTATATTTTCCACCCGGTACAGTCAGACAAAGTTTGTATTCAAAATTTCAAACTGCCATACCATACCCAATTCTATATTTTATTGAAATATGCTATTTCAACTATTCAAATTCTTTGGTAATAACCTAATTTAAAAATTTTAAATTGGTTCACAGTTTCCCGGTTATTACAATCTCCCCCACTTAAAACTTTTCGTCCTCGAAAAGGAAATAGCAGCAAAGTAGGAAATAAAATGTAAATGCGAAGTATTGTAAAGGTACCTTGCACCGGAGTTAGTCAGAGATGTCCACTCTGCATTTGGGATAGGCTTGTTTAATGCTTTCCTCAGTCTCCCAAGTATAGTCTCTAGGATCACTACTCCATTGCACTTTGACTAAATGAATCTTTTTTCCTCCTTAGCTCTCTAGTTTCTTTGCCAACTATCTTTAATGGCTCTCTTCTGAGTGCTAATTCTGGAGTTATGTCAATATCCTGTTGCGCTGCTTCTTCTACAACAAGATCTGGATCATGAACATGTTTTCTGAGTTGAGACACGTGGAACACATCATGTACTCCAGGCAACCAATCAAGTAATGAAACCCTATATGCAAGAGTTCCAATCCGTTCAAGTATAGGAAAGGGACAATTAAATCTCGGTGCCAACTTCCCAGTCTTGCCAAATCTGATTACTCCTCGCATTGGAGAAACTCTTAAATAAACATAATCGCCAACGGCAAACGATATATCCCTTCTTCTCGCATCAGCATAACTTTTCTGTCGGCTCTACGCGGTTTTTAATCGCTTCTTAATGAAATCGACTTTATCCGATGCTTCTTGAATCATATCGGGCCCTAACACAAGTCTGTTGCCAGGTTCTACCCAACATGCGGGAGATCTGCACGGTCTACTGTATAATGCTTCAAATGGAGACATTCCCAAACTTGCTTGATAGCTATTGTTGTAAGAGAATTCGGCTAGATGTAAGTGATCTTCCCATGAGCCTCCAAAATCAATAACGCAAGCCCGCAGTAAATCTTCTAGAATTCTATTCACCCGCTCGGTTTGGCCGTCTGTCTGAGGGTGATAAGCGGTGCTTAAATTCAATTTGGTTCCCAATTCTGCCTGGAATGCTTCCCAGAATTTGCTAGTAAACAGGGGATCTCTATCACTGACTATATTGAGCGGCACTCCATGTCGTTTAACTATTTCCTTGAAGTAAATTTGTGCTAGACTTTGAGCCGTTCTATTGGATCGGACAGGTATGAAATGGGCAGTCTTCGTGAAGCGATCTACGATTACCCATATACTGTCGTTTCCTTTTCTAGTTCGAGGCAGGCCATCGATGAAATCCATCGAAATTTGCTCCCACTTCCATCCTGGAATTTCTAAGGGTTGTAATAATCCAGCCAATTTCTGCTGATCACTCTTAACTAGCTGACAAGTGGGGTATCTGCTAACATACAATGAAATATCTCTTTTCAAAGCTCTCCACCAGAATGTGCGTTTGATATCATTATACATTTTGCTCACACCGGGATGGATACTTAATTTGGATTTGTGGCACTCATCAAGTATTTCTCTTCTGAGCTCAGGAAGGTTTGGGATGCAAATTCTGCCCTTTAATCTTAGAACTCCTTTGTCATCGAGTCGGAAACTTGTGGATTCACCTCCTTTGACTCTCTAACTGATTCTTTGAATAAATTCATCGTCTTTCTGGAGGGTCGAGATCCTGTCTATTAATGAAGACATGATGAAAAAACTGGCGATGATTTCATTCTTTCTGCTGAGCGCATCTGCTACAACATTGGCTTTCCCTGGAGTGTATAGAATTTCAAAATCGTATGCTGCAAGGAATTCTAACCAACGCTGTTGTCTCAAGTTTAGATCCTTCTGAGTGAATAGATATTTCAAGGATTGATGATCGGTGAACAGTTCGAACTTCTCGCCCAGCAAATAATGCCTCCAAATTCTTAAAGCAAACACGATAGCTAATAACTCAAGATCATGAGTTGCATAGTTTCTTTCATGCGGCTTCAGCTGACGGCTGGCATAAGCGACCACTTGGCCTTTTTGCATTAACACTGCGCCTAGCCCTCTAATAGAAGCGTCTGTCCATACAGTCAAGTCTTGGTTGCCTTCTATAATGGTCAATACTGGAGTGGTTGTCAACTTCAGTTTCAGCTCTTGGAAAGCTTCTTCACATACGGGAGTCCATTTGAATTTCTCATGCTTCTTCGTAAGCTTTGTCAATACACCAGATATCTTTGAAAAATCCTGAACGAATTTCCGATAGTAACTAGCCAATCCAAGGAAACTTCGAACTTCCATAGGGGTAGTAGGTTGTTTCCAGTTCTGAATCGTTGTAATTTTGCTTGGATCTACAGCAATCCCTTCTTTTGATACGACATGGCCTAGGAACTTAACTTCATTCTGCCAGAAGACACATTTAGAAAATTTAGCTTTCAAGACATTTCTCCTTAGAATTTTCAACACTTGTTCTAAATGTTTTGCATGTTCGTCTTCCGACTTGGAGTAGATTAAAATGTCATCGATGAAGACTAGCACAAATTTATTCAATACACCACGGAACACTCTGTTCATAAGATCAACGAAGTATGCCGGAGCGTTACACAAGCCGAACGGCATTACTAACCATTCGTAGAATAAATCGGGACCCCTGAAGGCTGTCAAAGGAACACAGTCTTCGGCTATACGCAATTGGTGGAAACCTGTAGCTAGGTCCATTCTGGAGAATACTGTTGCTCCATTTAATTGATCTAACAGATCGTCTATTCGGGGCAAGGGATATTTGTTCTTCAGTGTCTGCTTATTGAGATCTCGGTAATCAACACAAAGTCTTAGAGTACCGTCTGATTTCGGGACAAATACTACTGCTGCTCCCCAAGCTGAAAAGCTCGGTCTGATCAGACCTTTCCAAAGTAATTCTCGGGTTTGACTACTTAACTCTTCTTTTTCTTTCGGGGCCATTCTTCTAATTGGATGTACTACTGGTCGGGCGTTAGGAATTAGATCTATTCTAAATTCAATCTCTCTTTGCGGCGGTAAGTTTTCCACTTCTTCAAACACATCCGCATAGTTTTTAACGACCGGTATCTTTTCTAATGAAGGGGGAGTAATTTCTAAAGAAGACCAAAATTCTGTTCTATTAATTTCTGAACCGAGACATGGTATAGTGATATGCCCCGATTTTGTTTTAACTTTCACGATTCTTTCGGCACATCTAACTTCGGCCTTATATTTTGTCAACCAGTCCAGCCCCAGTATAATATCAAATTCGGAAAGGTCCATGACAATCGAATCAAAAGGAAATCGGTATCGAGAAAAGGAAATAGGTACTTTACAATATATACCGAGACTAACAGAACCTCCTATCGGGTTTTGAACTTTAATTGGTTCTCTAAGTTTTCTTCGTTTCAATTTTAACTTGTGAACAATTCTACCAGAAATGAAGCTACGTGATGCACCAGTATCAAAAAGTACAGAAACAGGAATATTTTTAATGGTAAGGGTACCTCCCAAAACATCTGGTTTACCTGATCCATCCGTGATAGCTGGCGGGGCCCCCCCGTCATACACATGAGCCACTTGTGCATTCTGCTTCAGAGGACAATTCCTGCTATAGTGCCCCTTCTTATGGCAGTTGTAGCATTCGGCTGAGTCATTTGCCTTTGGCTTCCTTGGGGCTTTGCATGCATTAGAAAAATGACCTGGCTTCCCGCAGTTGTAGCAATTTCCTTTGGGGATCTTTCCAGGTTTCTGAGTAGCGGCCGCGGTAATGCTAGACTCGGGTTGATCTGCTGAAGCCTTGCGCTTATTTCCAGCTTGGCTTTTGGCGCGGTCTTGGCTAGCATGCCTTTCATCCATATCTTCATAATTGCAAGCCATTTCTACCAATTCTGTGAAGGAGAGTTTGATGTTGCTCATAGCTCTGTCATGGTACTTGCGCTTTAGCCCAAATATGAATCTCTTGTTCTTTGCTTTGTTAGTCATAATAAGCTCTGGAGCATAGCGCAACAACTGGGTGAACTTATTCAGGTAATCTTGAATAGAGAGATCTCCTTGCTGGAGATTAGCAAACTGCTCTCGCATCCTCTCTAGAGCCTGTTCAGGTACAAACTTCTCATTGAACATAGTTTTGAATTGCTCCCAGGTTCTGACAGTACCTGCTGCATACTCTGAGGTAATGGCATCCCACCACAGCTCTGCTTCCTCCTGTAGGAGCCAAATACCAAGTCGTGCTTTGTTGTTGGTTCCCATACCCATGCCTTCAAAGATCTTCTCACAGGTCTTCAACCAAGCTATAGCCTCGGTCACTGTACCAGTGCCAATAAAGGGTTTTCCCCTAAGGTTCCTATACCTCTTCGCTACTTTGTCTAGCTCAAAGTCTTCGGGTGCTGGTGGCTGAACAATAGGGCCTTCCACAACTACGGGGATATTCCCCCATCCTCCTGCTGCCTCTCCTCGGCCTCTACAGCCTCCTCTAGCTGCTGCTGCTCGTGTAGCCATCTAAGAGAATACTGTATAAGCAAGAAAAGAGTCAAGCTCACAGATTTGATAATTTTCATAAATGATAAAGCAAGGGAATACAAGGAAAGATAATGATGATGTACTGATCAAAATGTTTTGCTAATCTGCTTAGCTCATTCTAGGACATGGCTAATCCTATCTCTAATGAGCTACTCGCATTAGAACACTACTGATTCTATTCTGACGAGGTGTTTAATGTGTCAGATCCCGGAACTAAGGTTAACCAAAGCTCTGGTACCAACTATGACGATCCCAAAATCCGAGGTGCGGTATTAAGGATAATCATTCAAATATAACACATTAATCATCATAGCAGAGTACAGATAATAGCAGAAACAATAAATAGAATAATTTTACATGGATATGACAGCGGAATCACAACATGTAATAACATCAGAATAGCATAGCGTAGGATATAACTTAGTAAATAAAAAGGAAAGTGAGCAGTCATCATCGCCAGAGGCGGAATACATACATGCAGTGAGACATAATAAGGGTATCAGTCTACATCGCCGAAGGCGGTACATATACATACAATAAGAAATACGGAAAGTAAATCAGTCTGCATCGCCAGTGGCGGGATCATAATATAAGCACAGTAATGGCGGAAAATGTCAAAGTCGTCTCTGTGAAGTCAGCCTCGCCATGAGCCAAAAATGCACTCTATGCAACAGTGCAGAGCCAAAAACAACCTGTCACCTGTGTACTAGGCTGCCCATGTGAAAATAAGGGCACCCGCGTTTGCAAAGTGAAACAAACAACGAGTCAGTCATGGGGACTGGTCTGAGGAATCTATTTAACAGTTAAACAACAGTAATAAGCAAATCATAGGACCACGCCACTTTCGCGGAACGGGTTTACTCCAGTGATTGCTAGTGCATTTAAAACAAAGTAAATTCTTTTAAAACAACGCAATGCTTTTTGAAAGAATGAAGCCATTATAAGACTCAAGTCCCATCATACAATGCAACGCAAGCCGGAGGATAGAGTTTTACCTTATAATGGCCAAATGTGCTTGATACGTATAAAGCAAAATCATTTGATATTATTACTAGTGCATATATGTTTCAAAAGCAAATAGCATCATAAATATCAATCATAGGCGGCATAGCTACCATCTACTATGTCGCCATACTAGTTCTACAATCGAGTCCGTTATTTCGTATTGGAAATTGGATTTCCGTCATGAGTCGAGGCAAGGGGCAAGCTCCTCTCCGCTTCGAGACACTCTAGCAAATGCCTCAAGACTACACACTCTGGGTAACCCCTGGATCGGCTGGGCCGGTCCTCTCTTACGTTTGAGGATTGGCAATTCCTGAGCACACGTTTCCCGGTCCTTACAGACCTATAATCGAGGCACCTCGCATTCCAACAACCACATAGGTGAAAAATAGATATATATGTCAGGGCTGGTAAGTCACTGACACCACCATAGCTAGAAAGAAACGTCGTGCTCTCCCAGCGGCCCGTATCCCATTTTTAACTCATACCGAGGTGTGAGGCTCGCGAATCTACGAAATACACAAAGCTAGGCCACGTAGACCGTGCTTTGATCATCTTCCACAAGACTTTGCTTTGCAACAGAAGCCTTGATCACAGCACCTTGGCATGCCACATAGGCAGTCCACTCCATACGATTGATTTCCATCGATATATAACCTCTAAGCTCGTAAGTCTCAGAGAAGGGCGTTAAGCAAAAGAATAAATTCTCCGCCGCCAAACATATATATATTTAACAGAGATCAATCAGTATAGAACAAAATCCAATGTCAGACACACATTCCATTTACAAGTCCGTTCTGGGTCTGAACGAAACCGGAGGCGTCAAATTCCTCGTATATCCGTCCAATCAACACATACGTTCAGACGGCTACTACTTCTGTCCCCTTCTGGTAGCTACTCCGGTCAGGAACCTCAGTAGCGCCCATCCAACCGATACGAAGATCGTCGGTCTTGAATCATCTTTGCATTTTCCAATTCGAATCGCTCGATAAATCATTTGAAATGAGGGTTAGCTCGGCCTTTTCAAATAATTCACGTCATTAGAAATTAAATCGATTCTTTCTATGGTTATATTATTCGACATCCATCTTTCAGTTCTTTAGTGTTATTTTCGTGTCAAACACATACAACCATCAAATATCAAACAATTCAAGCCCAATTCGTTTATTTGCAATCTATGTTGCTAATAATATTTATAACGATTTTTCGCCATTTTTATTTATTTACAAATAGCCATATTTAATTTAACGACGTTTCAGGTCGTGTCATGGCACTGGCGCTGTTTTTCTCCTAATTTGTTTTACACATATCGGAAAATCTAACCGTTGGATTTCTACAAAGTCTATATCAGTGGGAAGATATTTCAAAAGCGAACCCAACGGTTCCAGTTTTGTGAGAATCCGACGGTCGGATCTTCCACACTAGTCGTTTGAAGTTACGGTTTCAAAATTCGAACTGCAGCGTCGTTATTCGATTTAATTTAAGTATATTTATATTTATATATAAATATAAATGATTCTGGCGCTGTTTTTCTTCAGATTTGAATTAAACATTCCGGACAATCCAACTGTTTGATTTTTACAAGGTTGGTGCCGTTGGGAAGATATTCCCAAGGCGAACCCAGCGGTTGCGGGAAAATCCGAAGGTCGGATTTCTCGCACTAATCGTTTCAAATTACGATTCCGAAACACGAACTGCACGGCCTCTATTCCTTTTAATTATATTTATATATATAAATATAGTTCATTCTATTATTTCAACTATAGTTCATTCTATATTTTCAGCTTCGTTTTCACTTCAAATATTTCACTAACGCCTTAATATTTCGAAAAATTTCGCCATAACCTCCTTTGTACGGGGAGGGGTTTGGAAATTTATTGGGCCGTGTTAGGTACCCAATAAATCCTAAAAAGCATTCACATATTTATAGTGATATATTTTGGTGTTTACGGGGGAGCATGTATAGATAATCACTCCAGAGAATAAATTCTCGTCACCCCGTTTCCGTGTGGAAATAAATAGTCCATGTGTCGTATCTAATAATGAGAGCGACGTGATTATTGTCAACTCCAGACCCGTGTGGGGTTTTTATTAATCTGGCAATTTATCGTTATATTTTATATAGTCCATATCAGTCATCAGTTCAACCTGTAGTATATAGTCATCGCCATACAAGCCTCTCGCTCGTATGGTAAATCTTCCACCTCGTCACACAAGCTCCAATTGCTTATGTGGAATATGATGAAGTATGCCTATCGTCATGAAGTATGCCATGTAGTGTAGTTCAAAATTAATTGTTACTATCCTATGGCGACGTTTATTATTTCACACAGAATAACCAGCACTCCGCATCCAATGGCATTCACAGGAGTTGATATATAAATAAAATTGCGCAGCCAACTCATCAAGGTTTACCTATTTGTCGGGCACGCAAATAATTTCTTTACTCTACAGCTAATCCATTTTTCCTGTTCAACACATGTGTATATATGCAGAACAAAGCTAATAATAATATTTCTAGCAACTATTATTTATTTCAACACGTGTGTATTTTTATCTAAGCATATACATGATAAAAGAAATATTTTTATCGTCAAAAATATTTATTCAACACGTGAATGTTTTTAACACTCCATATTCACAATAAAAATGTAGTTTTATTGTGAATTCATTTTATTTTAAAATATGATAACATTCAACACATGAATTTCAAATCGACGAACGAATTGCAACTCAACACATGAATATTCTATATAGTTTGTATATATATAAAATTGTGATTTTTATCGCTAAAGCTATTTGTTTAAATTCAAATAATATTCAACACATGAATTTCAACTCAACGAATGAATTGCAACTCAACACATGAATATTCTATATAGTTTGTATATATATAAAAATGTGATTTTTATTGCTAAAGCTATTTGTTTAAATTCAAATAATATTCAACACATGAATTTCAACTCAACGAATGAATTGTAACTCAACACATGAATATTCTATATAGTTTGTATATATATATATAAATGTGATTTTTATCGCTAAAGCTATTTGTTTAAATTCAAATAATATTCAACACATGAATTTCAACTCAACGAATGAATTGCAACTCAACACATGAATATTCGATATAGTTTGTATATATATAAAAATGTGACTTTTATCGCTAAAGCTATTTGTTTAAATTCAAATAATATTCAGCACATGAATTTCAACTCAACGAATGAATTGCAACTCAACACATGAATATTCGATATAGTTTGTATATATAAAAATGTGATTTTTATCGCTAAAGGTATTTGTTTAAATTCAAATAATATTCAACACATGAATTTCAACTCAACGAATGAATTGCAACTCAACACATGAATATTCAATATAGCATAGGTAATTTTTTTCAACGAATGAAAATTATACTAACACATGAATATTTCAGATAATTTCAGCAGCATAACGGCAGGGTAATTAAAACCGGGACCGTCCCTAGTACGGCTCCTCGCTCTACCTTAAAACCTCGCAGTTTTTGACAATGGGGATCATGCATCTAGTTCGCACGCATGCGGCATGTTTTATTTTCAATTCCACAATCCTATTCTAATTTGTTTCAACCACAAGAGGGTATTTTTCAACCACAAAGTTATTTTTCAACCATAATATCAACCACAAACAATTATTTCCAACCATTCGTCATACCATATAATATCACGTCAATCACAAGCAATAAATATCGTCCATGGTCTGTGGACGAGGGGAGAATATATATATATAATATAATAATTCACTTGCATTTCATCACAATTCAAAGCATATATGTTTCATTCAACGCTTGTATAATTTATACATCGCTAATATAACTTATACAACACATGTACATGAAGTATACAATGCGTATATAATTTACACTTCGCTTATATAATTTATACAACGCGATTTCATTCACACAATTAGTTTAGATTCCTCACATTGGTTATTGCAGTGCTAAAAATCGTAGGAAGATCAGAAAAATCCGCGGCTTCTTCTAGAATGTAGAGAGCCTCCTTACGGTCACGGTGTCTCCTGTTTCGTCAAATTTCGATCACGTAGCAAAAAGATACGATTTTTACAAGTTTGCAACACTTTATAGTGTAAAAATCAGTTGAAAATAGAGTAGCCGTATACCTCCTTCGAGCGCTCGAAACTAGGTTTCCATTTTTCGGCTAAACCGTGAAGCGATAGGACGAACGGCCAGTGCTGCGTCGAAGAGGAAGGGAAGAGCTTCCCGGCGCTACCCTTGATGGTCGGATCGATGGTCCCTAGCGACCATGGCGGCGGCGCAAAGTCCGAGTCTTCTCGGCGCTATATCTCCTTCAATACTCGACGATAAATCTTGAAGTTGCTATGGATTTGAAGATCTCTGAACGCTCTTCAAAATGGATCCTAGTTTGCTTGATTTCGTTGTGTGGTTGTGGAGAAATTGAAGAGAGAAGTTGAGAGCCTTTTTCCGTCTCGCGCCTGGAGTATCGACGAGGAAGAAGAATTCTGATTGGTCGGCTCCTTTTTATTTTAATTTTTAATTTATTTATTTCCAAAAATACCCCCTTCCACACACGAACTCGAAATCAAACCCAACGACTGTCGCCTCTAGCAAATAACCCCCATTCCGGACACAATGGGATATGTTTCGTTGGCCAATTCGACTGTTACAGTCAGTTATTTTTCAAATTAAAACATAAAACATTCGATATTTAATTTAAACGTACATTTCAACTTGCCAGGGCCACAAACTGAATCGAAAAATTCCAGAAAAATAAATCTAGCTTTGTTTTGACGATACGGTCCTAACAAAACCAGTTTCGTCGAATTCTGAGCTCGTTTGAAAAACGGCCATTTTTAGGTCGACCCATTTTAACAGAATTTGACCAATCACATTTTCGTTTGCCCCGCTCACATACTAGCTTCAAAAATTATGAAATTTGAAACTTAGCAATAATTTGACATCCCGGACCCAACAAAAATGGTTTCGTCGAATTCCGAGGTCGTATGCAAAATATCAATTTTCAAGGGCTATATATACTATATAGCGACCTTTCTGAAAATTCAATTTGCCATAACTTTTGATTCCCGCTATGAAACTTCGATTTTTCGGATTCATTAGAAAGGTATTCATAAACATATTTAAATATTTTCAGTTTCGCTAAAATCCGTTATATTTTCCACCCGGTACAGTCAGACAAAGTTTGTATTCAAAATTTCAAACTGCCATACCATACCCAATTCTATATTTTATTGAAATATGCTATTTCAACTATTCAAATTCTTTGGTAATAACCTAATTTAAAATTTTTAAATTGGTTCACATTTTCCGGGTTATTACAGAGAGAGAATAAATTCTCCGTCGCTAAACAGATGTATATTTAATAGAGATCAATCAACACAGAATAAAATCCAATGTCAGACACACATTCCGCTCATTTTCCAAATTTGATAATTTAAATTATCAATTCACATTTCAATCTAATTGAAGATTCAATAAAACTCCTTTTACTGGGTAAAAGAACTAATGTCATTTAAAACACAGTTCACGATAAACCCAAATCTCATTCTACTTATTGTCGGGTTAAAGAACAAGTGTTATTTTAAAACACCATTCACGATAAACCCACAAATAATTTCTAATTCAATTCCAATCAACTTTATTAGAAATTCCGATTATTTAAAACCCCTTTCAAATCCAATTTATTTATATAAAAATAATTGGGTTTTAAATTTAGTTCAAAACTAGTTCATTTCGATAAAAATCTATTTTTATCTTTACAAATGTGGGATTTTTCATCCCAGTTCTTCACGAATCATTTCTTATGATTTTACACAAATTATTGATATTTTTGATAATTTTATCAAGGCCCATACAGTCAATTTCCAACAACGGCCATCGAACTGCACTTACAGTGACCTTTTTTGAAATTGATTTGGACATATCTCTAAATCCAACCGTTAGATTTCAAATTTCTAATATTCGTTAGAAAGCTCTTTTCGATACGAACCCAATGGTTCTGGTTTTAGGAGAATCCGACGGTCGGATCTCCCGTAATGTCCGTTCGAAATCAATGGTCGAAATTCATGAACTACCGCGGCGCGTTCTATTCAGACCATTATATTATATATATATATATATAATATAATATATATTTCGTCGATTTCCTTTTTAAAATGTATTTTATAAATCGTTTGAAATTCGTTTCAAAAACAATTTCAACTTCCATTTCAAATTCAAATCAAAATTGAATTTTCCTTATAAATTCGTTTTGAATTCATTTCAATTCAATTCAATTTTCAATTCAATTTGAATTCATTTCAGATTGATTTTTATTCTATTTCAATTCATTTTCAATTGAATTCAATTCAGTTTTGAATTCATTTTCTATTCAATTCAATTCGAATTCCTTTTCTATTTAATTCAATTCGAATTCGTTTTATATTCAGTTCAATTCGAATTCGTTTTTTATTCAATTCAATTCGAATTATTTTTATATTCAATTCAATTCGAATTCGTTTTATATTCAATTCAATTCGAATTTCTTTTATATTCAATTCAATTTGAATTTATTTTATAAATATTCGATTTTTATCTCTTTTCAATATTCATTATAAAAACGAATATAATCGATATAAATATCGTTCGCGTCATAATAGCGCATCTCTAATCAACACGGCTTTATATTTTTCAATAACTTCGTTATTCTATTCAACAAATGAATCTATATTTCTTTCAATACACAACAAATGAGTACGGTCAACACGCGACTATTTTTGTTATTTAATATATTTTATAAAAATTATGATATCTATCGTTTGATTTCAAATCAGACTCCAACCGTAAATTAGTAAGAGAACGATTCCCTAAATATTAACCCCGAAGGCCGAAACCAACATTAGATCAATATCCAGGAGACCACTCATCATATCTATTTTCCAGTTAGTTTCGAATTTTATATATGATAAAGATGTAAATTTTATTGTTAAAGTATTTCGTTCAACACATGACTAATCTCAACGAATGAGTACTGTCAACACATGAATCTATATTTTATAATATTCTTTATTTTCCCATTTGGAATGAGGCCCAACCAATTACCATATAATGTTAATTATATGGATTCCATACAACACATGTATATAATAACAACGATAAATAATCAACCATCATCCAAAGTGCACCACACAACTGCATAAGCATCAAATATAAATAATTAACGCTTACGTAGTCTGTCGACCAATTGATCGACATACAACTAAATAATTGGTAGTAGTGTACGCCAAATATCATCCCAATACCGTGTGGGGTTTCAAACAATCAAACATAGATTTTATTTATGCAGTTGGGCGATGTGTAAAATTTATCGTCCCAGTCAATATCCTTCAAATAGGTGTACATAAACAAACCGTCCAATTTGTAAATGAATATTTATTTTATTCACATTCACATTAAAAACTATATTTTTAACGATAAAATATTTTTAATTATATAAATATTTTATTTTATTTCACATCACACAATCAGTTCAATCAAATTGGTTAACCAAACAATTAAATCAATCACCAAACAATTAAATAAACAAACAAGCCGTCCATGGTCTGTGGACGACGGGTGTCGGGTGCTACTAAACACCGTCTACATCCTAGCATATAATTTTAGCTAGAAAATTAGAATTAAAGTGAGAAGTTCTCACCGACTAGCTAAACCAAACACCATGACTCTTCTTATGCAGAAATCTTCGTCGTGCCCGCCTTTCATCACTTTCATCGTTCGTAGCCACTACATGTATAAAAATCACATTTTTATATTGTTAGTATATAGATAAAAATTCTATTTTTACATCGCTATTATATAGATAAAAATTCTATTTTTATATCGCTATTATATAGATAAAAATTCTATTTTTACATCGCTATTATATAGACAAAAATTCTAATTTTACATCGCTGTCATATAGATAAAAATTCTATTTTTATAACAGTGTTCATATAATAAAGATTATATTTTTATCACGCTATTCTTCATATAAAAATTATATTTTTATATATCTATTTATAATACAAAAATGGAGTTTTTTCTCTAAATAAAAATTAAACCTTTTCTTCCTAAAACCATTCTATACATATAAAAGAGTTGATTTATAAGCTAATTTCATTTAAACGAAGATAACTAAATAAAAACTCACATCGTTTCCGGGAAAAAATCGAGCCTTTGAGGGAGAAGGGGGGTCCATTTTCCGCGCTGAGGTGGTGCATTGGCCTTCGCCGCTGATTTCAAATAATTTGGGGAAGTAGGGGGGCTTTTTTCTTGGACTGCGGAAAAGGGGGGTCCATCGTTCGTTGGAGGGTGCTGATGGCGTCGGCGCCGGGTGCTCGTGGAGGAGGGTCGTGGCGGAGGTCGGAGGGAGAGAGGGTTTGCCATCGACGGCTCCGCCTGGTGGTTGGTGGCGACGGGAGGGCCGCACGATGTTTTCCCTTTTTTTATTTTCTTTCGATTAGAATGGTCAACGAGGAGGAGGGAGAGCGATAAAAAGGGGGGCAATATATTTTAATTAATTTTATTTATTTTTATTTCAAAAAGTTACTTTTTATTTCAACCTCGAAATCGAACCCACCGCCTATCGTCCCTAGCTCATTACCCCCATTCCGAACACAATGGGATATGTATCGTAAGCCGATTCGATCGTTTTGACCAGTTTTCTTCAAAATCAACATATAACTCTATATATTGAATTTGAACGCGCATTTCAATTTACCGGGGCCACATACAAACTCTAAAAATTCCCGAAAAATATTTTCTAGCTTCGTATTGACAATACGGTCCTAACAAAAGTAATTTCGTCAAATTCTGAGACCGTTTGAAAAATGGCCATTTTCCAATTGATTAAAATCAACTCAAACTGGTCAAACGTGTTTTCCCTTGCCACGCTCGCATATTGATTCGAAAAGTTATGAAATTTGAAACCTAGCAATAATTTGACATCGCGGATCCAACAAAAGTGGTTTCGTCGAATTCTGAGGTCGTTTGCAAAATTCCCATTTTTAAGGGCCAGAATTCCATAGCGACTATTCTGAATTTCCAACTGGACATAACTTTTGATTCCTGCTATGAAATTTCAATTTTTCGGATTCGATGGAAAGATACCCTCAATTCGATTCCATTATTTTTGGCTTTGCTAAAATCTGGTTTATTTTGCACCCGGTATGTTCAATTGAAATTTGAAATCGAATTATCGAACTACCGCGCCATTTTCAATTTCTTTTATAATTATAAATAAATGTTTATATTCTAACGACGATCTATATAAATATATACGTTCGGATTCTATTAAAAATAAATTTCTTGTCGATATTATTTAAAATGATTCGTTTTAAATAATCAAAATTCGCTAAATTCGCCAAAATAAAAATTTTAAATTGGCTCAGATTTTCCGGGTTATTACCATCTCCCCCACTTAAAACTTTTCGTCCCCGAAAAGGAACGAAGCCGAAAGTTGTTTTACAAACCAACTCAACTTTCATTATTTTCGTTACGGCTTAAGTTCTTCAACTTTTCAGTTTCTAAGAACTTTTCAAATTTTTCAAAAATTTAGCTAACACCCTAAATTTTCGAAAAATTTCGCCATAACCTCCCCTGCACCGGGGACTTGGGGATATTTCATATAGCCTCCCATGGCCTTCTTCAATCCAAAAGAAAAAGAAAAAGCCAAGTGGCTCACAAAATCATCATCACCCAAAGAAATACAATAAACATGTAACTATTTGTCGGGCAAACAATTTTATTCTTCTGCTAGAGCCTCCTTGCTATGACCTGTTCAATGTAAGTACATGTATATGCAAGCAAATGCGACCAATTTTCAATACACTTCTCTATTTGGTTCAATTTGGCTAAAGTTTCAACATTTAATTAATCAAACAATAATCAAACAACACAATCAGCAATCAATTAGTGAATTAACGTTTCAAATTCATAATTTTGATATATATACAGAAAATCATGTTTTTGATGCCAAATCACACAATAACCCAATCTAATTTTTGGTTCTCACACCAGTCTGATGGAAATATATAGATATCACACCTTCGAAACTCGAAAATAAATACTGGTGATGGCGCGCCATCATCAGAATCATGTCCGGGCGACTAGAGTGTGATCCTATATCTATCGAGTATATTAAAACTTCGAATATACGTTCATGACGTATATACGCGAAATCTTTATATACTCGATTGTCCAAAATCAATACAAATAAATATTCAACTACGTATAAAACGGTTCAAATTTTCAAAACAATATTGTTTTCATATGAAAAATATACTCTTCACACTCGTTCTAAGATACTACTGATCCTATCTCTAACGAGTCATTCTAATTGGATATTACTAATCTAATATCTAATGAATTCTTACGTTTGGTTCTAATGTGTCTTGTTCTCGAGCTCTGTAAACCAAAGCTCTGATACCAAATGAAACGACCCGAACTTCCTCGTGAAGGAAAGCATGGATTGAGTTGAGGACAAGACGAATCAGAACGCAAACAGAAGAACATTTCATTGCTTATTACAACAATTTCATCAGAATACAAGAATATATAGAGTATGAATGAATAAAATACATTCGATAAATATCATAGATTACAATAATTTATAAAGCAGCGGAAAACAATACAAAACACAACTAAAAGTAATACACGGATATAGAGCTTTCCGAGCATCGTTCCAGCTGTAGATCAGGATCCTGTTAATATAAATCTACAAAACCAAAACTACTAGCTGCCCATGCGGAAATAAGGGCACCCAGAGTATAGGTTAAAACAATAAACCCCAGGTCAGTCATGTGACTGGTGTGAGAACTAAAACAGTTATTTAAAACTTTACTTTGAAAGAGAGTAATTCAAGGGACCACGCCATATAACACGGAGCGGGTTTTCTCCCGAGAATACCAGTGCATAGAATGAACAACGCAATGCTTTTTCAAAAAATGAAGCTATTATAAGACCCAGGTCCCATTACACAATGCAACGCAAGCCAGAGGATAGGGTTTTTACCTTATAAGAGCCAAACATGCTTGGTACGTTTAAAACAAATCATTTGATACTATTATAAGCGCATAGTGTCAAAAACAATTTCAATCATAAATATCAATCATAGGCGGCATGAATATCCCATACCACTATGTCGCCATACTAGGTTCTACAATTAAAACCGAAATATCTCGTATTGGAAATTGGATTTTCGTCATGAGTCGAGGCAAGGGGAAAGCTCCTCTCCGATTCGAGACACTCTAGCAAATGCCTCAGGACAACACACTCTGGGCAACCCTTGGATCTTCAGGGTCGGTCCACACTTACGTTAGTGGATTAGTATTCCTGAACACACGTTTCCCGGTCCTTACAGAGCTAAAATCGAGGCGCCCCGCATCCAACAACCACATAGGTGAAAAGTATATAAATGTCAGCCAGTTTAAGCACTGACACCACCACTAGCTAGAAAGAAACATCGTGCTCTCCCTGCAGTCACTATCCCGTTTTTGACTCATACCGACGTGTGAGGCTCGCGAAATCATGCTATACACGAAGCTATGCCACGTAGGCCATGCTTTGATCATCAACCACAAGACTTTGCTTTTCAACAGAAGACTTGATCAATTGCCACTTAGGCGTGCCACACAGGCAATTCATGCCATGCGACTGATGTCCATCGATATACAACCTCTGAGCTCGTACGTCTCAGAGAAGGGCGTTAAGCAAGAGAATAAATTCTCCGCCGCCAAACAGATGTATATTTAATAGAGATCAATCAACACAGAATAAAATCCAATGTCAGGCACACAGTCTGCTCATTTTCCAAATTTGATAATTTAAATTATCAATTCACATTTCAATCTAATTGAAGATTCATTAAAACTCCTTTTACTGGGTTAAAGAACTAATGTCATTTAAAACACAGTTCACGATAAACCCAAATCACATTCTACTTATTGTCGGGTTAAAGAACAAGTGTTATTTTAAAACACCGTTCACGATAAACCCACAAATCAATTCTAATTCAATTCCAATCAACTATATTAGAAATTCCGATTATTTAAAACCCCTTGCAAATCCAATTTATTTATTTAAAAATAATTGGGTTTTAAATTTAGTTCAAAACTAGTTCATTTTGATAAAAAAATCTTTTTTTATCTTTACAAATGTGGAATTTTTAATCCCAGTTCTTCATGAATCATTTCTTATGATTTTACACAAATTATTGATATTTTTGATAATTTTATCAAGGCCCGTACAGTCGATTTCAAACAACGGTCATCGAACTGCACTTACAACGACCTTTTCTGAAATTGATTTGGACATATCTCCATATCCAGCCATTAGATTTAAAACTTCTGATATTCGTTAGAATACTCTTTTCGATACGAACCCAACGGTTCCGGTTTTAGGAGAATCCGACGGTCGGATCTCCCGTAATGTCCATTCGAAATCAATGGTCGAAATTCACGAACTGCCGCAGCGCGGCGCGTTCTATTCAGGCCATTATATTATATATATAATATATATTTCGTCGATTTCCTTTTTAAAACGTATTTTATAAATCGTTTTAAATTCGTTTCAAAAACAATTTCAACTTCCATTTCAAATTCCAATCAAAATTGAATTTTCCTTATAAATTCGTTTTGAATTCATTTCAATTCAATTTTCAATTCAATTTGAATTCATTTCAAATTGATTTTTATTCTATTTCAATTCGTTTTCAATTGAATTCAATTCAATTTTGAATTCATTTTCTATTCAATTCATTTCGAATTCATTTTCTATTCAATTCAATTCGAATTCGTTTTATATTCAATTCAATTCGAATTCGTTTTATTTTCAATTCAATTCGAATTCGTTTTATATTCAATTCAACTCGAATTCGTTTTATATTCAATTTAATTTGAATTTTTTTTAAATTCAATTCAATTCGAATTCGTTTTATATTCAATTCGAATTTATTTTATATTCAATTCAATTCGAATTTATGTTATAAATATTCAATTTTTATCTCTTATCAATATTCATTATAAAAACGAATATAATCGATATAAATATCATTTGCGTCAAAATAGCGCATCTCTAATCAACACGACTTTGTATTTTTCAATAGCTTTGTTATTCTATTCAACAAATGAATCTATATTTCTATCAATACATGACTAATCTCAACAAATGAGTTCTGTCAACACGCGACTATTTTTGTTATTTAATATATTTTATAAAAATTATGGTATCTATCGTTTGATTTCAAATCAGTCTCCAACCGTAAATTAGTAAGAGAACGGTTCCCTAAATATTAACCCGAAGGCCGAAACCGACATCAGATCAATATCCAGGAGACCACTCATCTTATCTATTTCCAGTTAGTTTCTAATTTTGTATATGATAAAGATGTAAATTTTATTGTTAAAATATTTCGTTCAACACATGACTAATCTCAACGAATGAGTACTATCAACACATGAATCTATATTTTATAATATTCTTTATTTTCCCAATTGAAATGAGGCCCAACCAATTACCATATAATGTTAATTATATGGATTCCATACAACACATGTATATAATAGCAACGATAAATAATCAACCATCATCCAAAGTGCACCACACAACTGCATAAGCATCAAATATAAATAATTAACGCTTACACAATCTGTCGACCAATTGATCGACATACAACTAAATAATTTAGATTAGTGTACGCCAAATATCATCCCAATACCCGTGTGGGGTTTCAAACAGTCAAACATAGATTTTATTTGTGCAGTTGGGCGATGTGTAAAATTTATCGTCCCAATCAATATCCTTCAAATAGGTGTACATAAACAAACCGTCTGGTTTGTAAATGAATATTTATTTTATTCACATTCACGTTAAAAATTATATTTTTAACGATAAAATATTTTTAATTATATAAATATTTTATTTTATTTCACATCACACAACCAGTTCAATCAAATTTATTAACCAAACAATTAAATCAATCACCAAACAATTAACTAAACAAACAAGCCGTCCATGGTCTGTGGACGACGGGTGTCGGGTGCTACTAAACACCGTCTACATCCTAGTATATAATTTTAACTAGAAAATTAGAATTAAAGTGAGAAGTTCTCACAGACTAGCTAAACCAAACACCACGACTCTTCTTGTGTAGAAATCTTCGTCGTGCCTGCCTTTCATCACTTTCATCGTTCGTAGCCACTACATATATAAAAATCACATTTTTATATTATTACTATATAGATAAAAATTCTATTTTTACATCGCTATTATATATATAAAAATTCTATTTTTACATCGCTGTTATATAGATAAAAATTCAATTTTTATAACGGCGTTCATATAATAAAGATTATATTTTTATCACGCTTTTCTCCATATAAAAATTATATTTTTATATATCTATTTCTAATATAAAGATCGAATTTTTTCTCTAAATATAAATTAAACCTTTTCTTCCTAAAACCATTCTATACATATAAAAGAATTGATTTATAAGCTAATTTCATTTAAACGAAGATAACTAAATAAAAACTCACATCGTTTCCGGGTAAAAATCGAGCCTTTGAGGGAGAAGGGGGGGTCCATTGTTCGCGCTGAGGTGGTGCACTGGCCTTCGGCGCTGATTTCAAATAATTTAGGGAGGTAGGGAGGCTTTTTTCTTGGACTGCGGAAAAGGGGGGTCCATCGTTCGTCGGAGGGTGCTAATGGCGTCGGCGCCAGGTGCTGGTGGAGGAGGGTGGTGGCGGAGGTCGGAGGGAGAGGGGGTTTGCCATCGACGGCGGCGCTTGGCGGTTGGTGGCGACGGGAGGGCAGCGCGATGTTTTCCCCTTTTTTTATTTTCTTTCGATTAGAATGGTCAACGAGGAGGAGGGATAGGGATAAAAAGGGGGCCAATATATTTTAATTAATTTTATTTATTTTTATTTCAAAAAGTAACTTTTCATTTCAACCTCGAAATCGAACCCACCGCCTGTCGTCCTTAGCTCATTACGCCCATTCCGAACACAATGGGATATGTATCGTAAGCTGATTCGATCGTTTTGACCAGTTTTCGTCAAAATCAGCATATAACTCTATATATTGAATTTGAACGCGCATTTCAATTTACCGGGGCCACATACGAACTCTAAAAATTCTCAAAAAATATTTTCTAGCTTCGTATTGACGATACGGTCCTAAAAAAACTAATTTCGTCAAATTCTGAGACCATTTGAAAAATGGCCATTTTCCAATTGATTAAAATCAACTCAAACTGGTCAAACGCGTTTTCCTTTGCCACCCTCACATATTGATTCGAAAAATTATGAAATTTGAAAACTAGCAATAATTTGACATCGCGGATCCAACAAAAGTGGTTTCGTCGAATTCTGAGGTCGTTTGCAAAATTTCCATTTTTAAGGGCCAGAATTCCATAGCGACTATTCTGAATTTTCAACTGGACATAACTTTTGATTCCCGCTATGAAATTTCAATTTTTCGGATTCGTTGGAAAGATATCCTCAATTAGATTCCATTATTTTTGGTTTCGCTAAAATTCGGTTTATTTTGCACCTAGTATGTTCAATTGAAATTTAAAATCGAATTATCGAACTACCGCGCCATTTTCAGTTCCTTTTATAATTATAAATAAATATTTATATTCTAACGACGATCTATATAAATATATACGTTCGGATTCTATTAAAAATAAATTTCTCGTCGATATTTTTTAAAATAATTCATTTTAAATATTCAAAATTCGCTAAATTCGCCAAAATAAAAAAATTAAACTGGCTCAGATTTTCCGGGTTATTACATATATATATATTGTTTTCCCCATTTTTGGGATGCCTCATCGTGTGATGGGATGTATATTAGGATTTATATATATTGTGATTTTTCGGACCTCTACGTACAGGGAAGATGCTGGGGAAATTTTCTATGATTTTGGGAGTTAGAAAATTTATGAGATTTTATAACTCAATAACTTATTTCATAAGGGCTATTTTATAAGTTATGGTTTGAAAATATATATGTGCTCAATACCTTATTTCGTTTCCTTTTCGAGGACGAAAAGGTTTGAGTGGGGGAGAATGTAACACCCTATAATTTTCCATATATTTAAATTTAAATTTTAAATAAATAATTTGAATAATATTAGTTAAAAATCAATTTGATTAATTTTAATAATGATGATAGCTTGAATTTAGTAAATAGATTTTTAAATTGAGTTATATTTAGGAGTGTTGTAATTTGAAATTTAGTATTTATGTAATTGAATAAATTTGAGTTGTTTAATTTATAATTGAAATTTAAATTAATTTGTCAAATGGTGGAATTCCGAGTTAATATTAGAACAATTGAAGATTAATTAAGTTATTTTATCTATAATTGCAATTCAAATTTAAATTCGAACAAAATCAAATTCGATAACTTAAAAATTTGTGAAATCGATTTATAAAATTTATTTAAGCTGTAATTGGATTAAAATGGGATTTAATAAATATTTAACTTGAATTTAAAACAGTTGAGTGAATAATTAAATATTTTATTAATTAATTAACTATGAAATTAGCTATTTTGGCGACTATCTCGGAATTCGACGAAATCAGTTTCATCGGATCCGGAACAGTGAGCTATATTAGAGTTTCAAATTTTGTTACAATCGGACTTGTCGTTTGATCGTATAGAATAAAATGTGAATGGAATCAATGTAATTGGGTAACTGTTTGTTTCTCCGGTTGGACCTTCTATATATTTACAAATAAAATCCATTTACCACCTCATCGGCCTATTTACTTATATGTATAATTTTCTTCGTCAAATATTTTCCCACTAATGGATGAAACAAAACTCTAAACCCTAGCTCAAACAAAAATTCAGACTTTAAATTTGAATCTCCGCAAGCCATAACAAATTATATATTGATTCGAAGCTCTCGACGATACGAAGCTTCTGGTATGGTTTATTTCGATATGCAGTGCCTGGAGTTGCCGAAAATTGGTGGTCAAAGATCGAATTTTTGAAACCCTAAGCTTGAAATTAGGGATTTTTGATTTACTAGTTAATCAGAGAATTGGAGATCTGGGCATTGTAGAGGAGGGCCATACGAATCCAACTGATGGTAGTAGCATTGTCTAGAAGTGTCAAACGTGCTGGAATTTGGCGGTTTAGGGTTTAAAACCCGTTTTGTTTGCAGTCGTGGCGCACGAGGTAGGCAAGGCCAGAGTTGGCCGGACCGATGGGGAAAGGTGCGCCACGAGCGGATCTCGCCATTGGGGGTTTCGGCGATGGATAAGGTGGACTGAATTGGTGGCAATTGATGGTCAAAGTGGCGGTCTGGATGGGTTATTTTCCGACAGTTACTGTAGCGACGGGTTAAAGGAAAGGGAAGAGGAATTGGCTTGCTGACGCGGCACATCCGGAGTGGGTGAGGAATTTGGTTAATTTATTTTATATACTTTGAATTCAATCGGTAAAACGTGAACAACTTCTTCATACGAGGTTGGATTCGAGCACGGTTTGTTGTGTTGGGATCGTTGCTGAATTGCAGACGTTCTAGCACTAAATTGGTTGTGTTTGGAGACTGTGAAATTTTGGCCTTTGGCTGGACGTCCGATCAACTAAAGACCCAAAGGTAAGTGATTTTCTCGTTCAAAATTAACTGAATTATTCCCATGTTTATTAAATTAAATTATGAAATAAATTTGGACGTCTGGTAATGATTGATTGTCGATTGGTTGCTTGAACTAACATGAAAATGTTAATGTGAAAGAAAATTGATATAGATAATTAGTTATTTAAATTTAATAAATAAAAGGGGTAGTCAAAAATCCTGATCCTTGCTAACCTACGAAATGAATTGATATTGCTTGAAATGAAATGACTGTGATGGATGACTTTCTATGAAATTTGACTATTGAGCTGATACTGACACTGCAATGTTCTGCATATTGTTATTACAAGTTTATTTGTGCCGATTAATCCCATTTTACCCTAGATGTTACGGGTGTCAAATAAACCCAGGATTAATCGATTTAAAAATAAATTAAGAATACGGGTTAAAATGATAGATATCTGTGACCCTGATTTGGATTGAAATAATATATATCCTGTAACAACCTGGAAAATCAGAACCAATTTAAAAAATTTATTTCGAGTAATTTTAACAGAAATTTGGTCAGAATTTAAAAATTCCATGTTTAAATAACAACAAAGCACTTAAAAATAGCCATTTTGCAAACGACCTCCATTTTCGATGAAACCACTTTGGTTGGATCCAGAATGTCAATTTATTGCTAGGTTTAAAATTCCATAATTTTTGGAATTAATATGTGAGCATGGCAAAGGAAAACGTGTTTTGCAAATACAATGCAAATTGGATCGACCAGAAAAATGCCATTTTTCAAATGGTCTCCAAATTCGAAAAATTCGGTTTTGTTGGGTCAAATCAAAGTTAGAACGTATAAATAAATTTTAATCATATAACGAGCCTGAAATGGCGCGGTAGTTTGAAAATTCGATTTCTAATTTCAAATGAATGTACACGATTCAAAATAAATCGGATTTCAGTAAAACCAGAAATATTTGAATCTGTTTAATAATATCTTTCTAACAAATGTAAGAAACCGAGATTTCGTAATATAAATTGAAAGTTATGTCCAGTTTAAAATTTGAAATAGTCATAATGGAATTTATATATATTTTAAATAATATATAGCCCTTAAAAATAGCCATTTTGCAAATGACCTCCGTTTTTGACGAAACCACTTTAGTTGGATCCGGAATGTCAAATTATCAGTAGATTCCAATTTTCATAATTTTTGGATTTAATATGTGAGCATGGCAAAAGAAAACGTGTTTTGTCAAATTCAGTTGAATTGGATCGACCAGAAAATGGCCATTTTTCAAACGGTCTCCAAATTCGATGAAATTAGTTTTATTAGGACCGTATCGTCAAAACAAAGCCAGATATAATTTTTTTGTAATTTTTGGAGCTAGTGGGTGGCCCCGGTAAATTAAAATGTGCGTTCAAATTCAATTTTAATTGATTTATATTCTAATTTTGAGAAAAAATGATCGAAACAGTTGAATCGACTTATGAAACATATCCCATTGTGTCCGAAATGGGGGTATTTAGTTAGGGGTGATAGTTGTTGGGTTTGATTTGGGATTTGGATGCAAAAACCCTAATTTTCGAATTAAATAATATTAAACTTTTTTTTTGCAAGGCTAAATAATAATATTAAACTATATATATATATTATATTTTCCTAAAATTCTATCCGTCCATCTGAAAAATGGGCAGCCCTTGGTGATAAACGGTAGTTTTGATTCCATCCTTCTCTCTTACTTTTCCTTCAACCCGTTCAATTTTTTTCGAAACTTCCTGAAGGAAATCGAAGCCCTCCCTGAGCTTGATGACATCAACGGTAGAGATTGATTAATTAGCTTCGAGGCGACAGGATTTAGGGCTCAAAGGGCTTGCATTTCAATGTGATTTCTGGCTGTTAGGGGGCGTCGGACCTGACGCGGATGGCGGCGCCGGCGGAGGACGTGAAGGCATGTGGCGTGGTACTGGTGGATGGTGGTCTGGGGCTTTGGAGTTCGTGCAGCGTGGAAGGGATTGGATCGACAGTTGGGTTTATCGCATACAGAAAGAAAGGGAGGGAGAGATGATTAAGTAGGTGATTAAGGAATTTAAATTAATTATTTATATTATTTAATGTAATTATTATAAATGATAATATCTTGCTCAAATCAGAACGGAATTCGACGATTCGAATTGCATTGGAACCATAAAATCAAGCATTACAACATGGAACTGACTACATCAGAAATGGGACAAATTAGAATTTGGATCAAATTTAAATCCGAACAATACAAAAATTCGGAAATTCAGAAATAAAAACCAACGGAGTGAATCCCAAAGTGAGAACTCCTTCTCACTCTAATTAATTTACAGTTAAATATATACTAGGATGCAGACGGTGCTTAGTAGCACCCGACACCATTGATTGTACAAACCATTGATGTTTGTTTGGATTGAATTGACTATATTGTATTCATGTGTTGAATAAAATGTTTGAATAATAAAAATATTTTTTTATTGAATGTATGAACTATATAAAATATTCATGTGTTGAAATAAAATATCTTATCGTTAAAAATATAATTTTTAACGTATATATGTGAACGGCATAAAATTCTCCGGAAAATAAAATAAATATTCATTTATAAATTGGACGATTTTTTTATGTACACCCATTTAACTGATATTGATTGGGACGGTAAATTTTACCCATCGTCCAACTTCACAAATAATGATCAGTATTTGTTGTTTGAAAACCCAACACGTGTATTGGGATGATATTGGACACACTAATCCCAATATTTAGTTGTATGTCAATCGATGGGTTGACAGGCTATGATGAGCGTTAATTATTTATTTTTAACGCTTATACAGTTGTAAAATGCACTCTGGATGATGGTTGATTGTGTATCATTATTGTTATGTACATGTGTTGTGTGAAAACCATATAAATAACATTATATAACAATTGATTGTGTTTGATTCCAATTCAGAAGTAAAGAATATTTTAAAACAACAAATATTTTAAAATAACGAATATTTTAAAATAATATTTAGTAAAGGATTAAAATCTGATTTTGATGTCCGATTTTGGATGGACACGAAAATATTGAAATGTGTGAAGCTATGTCGATTAGATATGCGTTGTTTTGATGCGAACGATATTTAGATCGATTTTATTCATTTTTATAATTAATATTGTAAAGGGAATGATTTCATAGTCTCATATTTTGGAAATATTATCATTTAAATTTATAATGATAAGGAGTATTCAATTTTGATTTTAAATTGAAAATGAAGTTAGAATCGTTTTGAAATGAATTTATAAACGATTTATAAAATACGTTTCAAATGGAAATCAATGAAATATATATAATATATATATTATATATATTATATGGCCTGAATAGAACGCGCTGCGCAGCGACCGTTCGCGAATTTCGACCATTGACTTTGAATTGACATTACGGGAGATCCGACCGTCAGATTCTCCTAAAACCTGAACCGTTGGGTTCGTATCAAAAATATCTTTCAAATGAATATAAGATATTTAAAATTTAAGGGTTGGATTTGGAATTATGTCCAAATCAAATTTGGAAAGGTCGTTGTAAGTGCAGTTCGATAACCGTTTATGGAAATCAACTGAAACGGCCTTAATAAAATTATTAAAAATATTTATAATTTGTGTAAAATCATAATAAATGATTTGAAAAGAATTAAGATGAAAAATTACACATTTGTAAAGATAAAAAAACATTTTTATCAAAATGAACTGGTTATTAACTAGAATAGTAATCTAATTTTTTTAAAGAAATAAATTGGATTCGAAATGGTTTTAAAAATAACCAGAATTTTCCAATAAATAAATTGAAATGGATTGGAATGGAAATAATCTTCAGAATATTGTAATATTGGATTCCGTGGTTATATGGATATTGTTACGGGAATTTGAAAGATACATATATCATTATTCCCAATACGATATCTGTTTGTTTCAGAATTTGATATTGAATATAAGCCGATATAATTTCTATTTAGAGTCTTCTATTTAATATTAAATTGGATTTTGGGTTTTGTAACACCCCACATCCATTATTGTCACTCACAAAGGGAATGCATTAACTTCCATGGAGGTTTTAAGTGAATATAGAACAGAAAAATTACAACAAGACAGATAATAACTAGTACTTGGAAATCTAAAAACTTTATTTCATTGCAGCGGAAATTAAACATGTTTGTTACATCATAAAACCATAAATCAGAGTCAAGTACAATTTCCATCTTGATAAAACAAAATACATAATCCCATTACATTAATAGCCATTAAAGAAGATAACAAGCTGGACTTTACTTCAACGGTCCAAGCTTTCCAAAAGAGAGATAAAGCAATCCAATCAAGCTCCACTAGAGCTGGGCCCACACTAAGGACCTGGAGGGGGATAAAGGATAGAAATAGAGGGGGTTAGACATAAAGTCTGGCGAGTATGATAATTCTAACAATACTATTATCAAAATAATTAGACTGAGGCACAAGCTGGAAAATAAGGAAATATCTATGAACTATAGGGTATGGAAGAGCAGATAAAGATAACGTTA
Organism: Allium sativum; assembly: GCA_030737875.1. Taxonomy (NCBI): domain Eukaryota; kingdom Viridiplantae; phylum Streptophyta; class Magnoliopsida; order Asparagales; family Amaryllidaceae; genus Allium; species Allium sativum. The sequence continues at coordinate 130,751,213 of CM060927.1, read as the reverse complement.
AAGGCATACCTAATTACTAACGAATAATAACTACACTGCACCACACCAGTCACCCTAAAGGTTGATCCCACCCACCAAACTTAGAAATTATATAAATAACTTCGTGTACCCCTAGCTGACTACATAGGTGCCGCCTGCCCCTATCTCCGCTGGTGTACCCCACTACCCACTTTCGATCGGCTCCCTACTCGTAGATACCCGTGCTGGCCCCACAGTGGGGGTGTATCACTCCCCTAAAGTGGCAACCCGATACAACTTAAGAATGCACGGCTTATACCTACACGATGCAACAACGTCTTACCTACCAGCCCGGGTCCACACACGCATATGAAACCCGTTGGACGTGCGTTGCTACCGCTAACCCGTTTTGGCCTCTTATAGTCAAGCCCAGTATGCGTGTCCCGTCCTTAACTTGGGTCGAGCCCACAAAGATACGTTTGGGTTACTGGTTGAAATGGGCCCCCAATTACTTACCACAAGCTATCCACCTAAGCTTGTCTCCATTAGTATACCCCACTTAACCCTCTTCTTAGTCATGTTCATTTACATGTGTGTTTGGTTAAGTCTTACTAATCTTATTTCAAATGCCACTAAAGGCACCCACTAGATTCCTCATGCCACCCAAGGCACCTACTTAACCCCCATGTCCCACTTCACATGTTTATCTGGTTAAGTATTTATTAATTCATTCAGGCCATAACCTCATAAAGACCTCTCACATTAGACGGGCATTTATGGCAGCTGGATTCGCCGAGCGGGTCCGGGCAGTCTTACACCATAAAAGAGTCTAACCTCATGTCTTTACAACTATTATGCTTTAATTTGGGCCTAGGACCTCTCACATTGGGCTGACATTTGTTACTACTGGATTTGCCGGGCGGGTCCGGGCAGTTTTACGTCACAAAGGAGTCCAACCTCGTGTCCTAAGCATTGATTAACACTTATAATCTTTTACCCCAGTTTTAAATATATCCCTATTCAAATCATTAATTAATTCCAATTTTAATGATGTCCATAATTGACTCAATTATGGCAATCCACTTATGGTATGCAAAATCATATCAATTGCACCCCAATTTCTTAATATTAAATCCTTAATATTACCCCTACCCCACGTTATATGTTCACTTATTCAACGCAAAATATATGTTAGACTCGAATAGTCTAACTCATAGCACAAAGATAAATATAGACAAACAAAATAGATCTAATCATAATAGGGGTGAAACTTGCATAAAACTACACATGTCATGGATCTAAAGGTGTCAACTTGTTTGGTTAAATGTCACAACTTACATAATATGATCATAATCCAAATTCATGTATAAACTTGCATATTTGGTTTATGCAACATAATGATGGTGTAAACTAGCATCTAACCCATAGAACTCACACATGTTATAACCTAATTTTAGATCTAAATATATGTCATAGGATATGTGAGATTATACATACTAATCAATCTAAACTTGCATAGGTACATGTGATATATCATGTGAATCATCATAGCCCAAACATATATATAATCAACATCATGATTTGATCAAGCATAAGCTAACTATAACATAAATAATAACATCATGACTTTGTAACATCGCAACTTAGCATAGAAACTTTCAACATATATAACATCATCATCACATAACATAGGATTTACAACATACATGATAGCATAAGATTTACAACATATATAATCAATAATTCACATCATCCTCTTATAATCCATATCACAACTTAATCTAATTAGTTTGCTAATAATCTTATTAAAATCATCATACTCACAATTAGAAAAGAAAGAGAGTCTTGATTTGCTTTAGACTTGAGTAGAATTAGAGTTTTGATTAGCTTTCTTCCTTCTTAGTTGGCGGCGGCTACATTGAGTTCCATGGCGATAGCATGACGGCGGCTATTCTATTTTTCATGTGATTTTAGAGTGAGCCTACCTAGGTATATATAGAGTTTAGGATTTATTTAGACCGTCAGATCAACTCAGAACTAACCTGAACCGTTAAATTAGCCAACTCAGCCCTAAAGACACATCAACAGCTCAAGATTGGGCTTAGCCAAAACCTGGCCGACTGGACCAGGTCGACACCCAGGTCGACCGCGCAGTCAACCTGGTCCTGGGGGTGTCGACTGCCCAGCCGACTCCCCAGTCGACCTGGGTGCTGGGCGGGAAATTTCCCGCCTGGCCTGTTTGACTTTGAATTTTGAATTTTGAATTTTTTGAAACTTCCGATGGCCATATCTCCTTCATACGAAGCCCAAATCACGCAAACTCGGACTCTATTTCAACCAGAATTCCGAGACGAACACAATGGCGCAACCCGTTTCCCACAATTCTCACATCTGAGATTAGTTATTCTTTAATTTGTGAATATTTATATTAACAGAATTACGGGGTGTTACATTCTCCCCTCCTTAAAGGATTTCGACCCCGAAATTTTCAAGTCAAGAAGAATGTATATCCAAACGTCCGATCGTCCGTCTACTCAACCATCAAACACAGGCATCCATTGTCCTTATAGACTTCTAATGCTTTCATGTTTAAATGCACAGTGTGTGTATATGTCCATATCTAATGCAAAATCAGGCGGCCCACTGATTCAGTTGACCTCCTTAATGCAAATCATGATACTGCCATGCGTCCATTATGTATGCAAAAGTTCCTTAATGCTACATATTATCTCTATATGCGTGCACAATCATCATCTGAATGCAACATCCATATGATAGAAAAAACCCTTCATACATCCATTTTACTAAATACATCCATATATATGCAATATGCAATATGAAGTGACTGAGCCGATCTAGTGCCTAAAGTGTGTGTATATGCATCCACGAGCAACCACTAGCAAACACTTGCATCCACTTTGCATCCTTCATACATAACATGTCTCAAACACATGTTTCAACCATAGGATTACCCTAACTAAAGGTCAAAGATACTAGCGAGAGGACATACTAAAGATAAGATAAGTGCAAGCTAAGCGATAAAGGAGAAATTAAAAGACATACCCTCAAAAAGAAAAGGGTACAACGAACGCATCTTCGCTTCTGTCTCCCAAGTAGCGTTGCTCTCATCATCTCCCCATTGTACTTTGACTAGTCTGACCTCTCGATTTCTCAACTTCTTGATCTTCGACCCAAGAATGCATGTAGGAGCTCGTCGAATCATCGCATCATGCTCTATCTCCACCTCTCTAAGTAAGCTCGGATCGACCACTTCCACGGTCTCGTGCAAGCACTTCCTCAAATGTGACACATGGAATACGTCGTGTACACCACTAAGTCTCTCAGGCAACTCCACTCTATACGCCATCTGTCCAATCTTCTCCTTAATAGGAAACGGCCCTACGAACCTTGGTGCTAATTTCCCAACGGACCCAAAGCGAACAACGTTCCGTAGTGGAGACACTTTGATAAAGACCATGTCCACAACATCAAACTCAAGATCTGTCCTCCTCTTATCCGCATAAGATTTCTGCCTATCTTGCGCTGTCTTCATCCTCCTTCGAATCAAGTCGATCTTTTCCGAAGTCTCTCTAATCATATCGGGCCCAAGTAAGATCTTATCCGTAGATTCCCACCAACATATAGGTGAACGACAAGGTCGTCCATAAAGAGCTTCGAAAGGTGCCATGCCAATGCTAGATTGAAAGCTGTTATTATATGCGAACTCTACCAACGGAAGATGCTCTTCCCATGTACCCCCAAAGTCTAGGATACATAGCCTCAAAAGATCCTCTAAAATGCGATTCACCCTTTTAGTCTGGCCATCCGTCTGAGGATGGTACGCGGTGCTCAAACATAACTGAGTCCCTACCGCTTCTTGTAAGCTCTTCCAAAATTTGCTAGTGAAGATAGGATCACGGTCGCTTACTATGCTAGAAGGAACACCATGCAAACGAACTATCTCTCGAACGTATACAGAACCTAACCATGGAGCAGTCCTCTTACTCTTCACGGGAATGAAATGGGCACTTTTAGTAAGTCTGTCTACTATAACCCAAATCCCTGTATTACCCTTCCTTGATCTTGGTAATCCATCCACAAAGTCCATAGAGACACTTTCCCACTTCCATAGTGGAACCTCCAATGGGTGAAGCAACCCACCAGGTTTCTTTTGCTCCGCTTTTACTTGTTGGCACACCAAGCATCTAGCAACATACTCGGCCACATCCCTCTTCATATCGGCCCAAAAGAAAACTCGCTTCATGTCTTTGTACATCTTGTCCCCGCCGGGATGAATGGTCATCTTCGAATGATGTGCTTCTTCAAGAATAGCCTTCCTCAAACCTTCGTCTCGAGGTACACAAAGTCTACTATCCCTACGTAACCAACCCTTATCATCTAGGGTATACCTACGGAGATGGCTTGATGACTCCCCTCTTTTGAGCTTTTCAACTAACTCAACCAACTGTGGGTGTCTCGCTGTGCCTCACCAATCCGTCCCAAAAGCGTAGGTCTGACCTCCAAGGATGCTAGCAAACCGGGTACAAAGTCAACGGAAGGTCTAAAGTCAAACATAGAGATTAATTCTAAGTTTCTCCATTCAACAAACAACGGACTCAAGGACAGCCTTTTCCTACTTAAGGCGTCTGCCACCACGTTACCCTTGCCAGGGGTATATGCTATTTCGAAGTCGTAGGATGCTAAGAACTCCATCCACCTTTGCTGCCTTAAGTTCAAATCCTTCTGAGAGAATAAGTATTTTAAAGATTTGTGGTCAGTGAACAATTCGAATTTCTTCCCAAGAAGATAATGGCGCCAAGACTTAAGCGCGAAAACAATAGCTACCAACTCTAGGTCATGTGTAGTGTAATTTTTCTCATCCGCTCTCAACTGTCTTCCCCCATAGGCTATTACCCTTCCCTCCTGCATTAAGACTGCACCTAGTCATGTCCCACAAGCATCGGTATAAACAGTAAATGGCTAACTCCCATCAGGCAACACTAAGACTGGGGCTGTGGTCAAAGCTCTCTTTAAACGTTGGAACGCATCATCACAATCTACGTCCCATGTGAAAACTAGTTTCTTCTTCGTCAAACGCGTTAATGGAGCTGATATCTTTGCGAAGTCTTTGATAAACTTCCTATAGTAGCCACCCAACCACAAGAAACTCCTTACTTCGGTAGCATTTTTAGGGACCTTCCAGTCTTAGATGGCCACCACCTTCGCGGGATCCACAGCTATCCCTTCTTTGGAAACCACGTGCCCTAAGAATCGCACTTCCTCTCTCCAGAAGTGACACTTAGTAAATTTAGCTTTAAGGTTATGCGCTCGTAGAGTCTCCAACACTTCCATAAGATGTAGGGCATGCTCTTCTTCATTCTTAGAAAAGATCAAGATGTCGTCTACAAAGACTACCACGAATTTATTAAGGTACTCCCTAAACACCCTACTCATCAAATCAACAAAGTATGCGGGGGCGTTTGTCAAACCGAAGGGCATCACTAGCCATTCATAGAAACCGTCTGGAGTCCTAAAGGCAGTTTTGTCTATGCTATCCTCAGCCACTCTCAACTGATGGAAACCAGTGGCTAAGTCCAACTGCGAAAACACTGAAGCGCCAACTAACTGATCGAAGAGATCGTCAATCCTCGGTAGTGGGTGTCTGTTCTTCTTAGTAAGCTTATTAAGTTCTCTATAGTCCACACAAAGTCTAAGGGACCCATCCGCCTTCGTGGCAAATACTACTGGAGCACCCCATTTCGATATACTTCGTCTTATGAACCCCTTCTCAAGCAACTCCTTCACTTGCTTATTGAGTTCCCTCCTTTCACGAGGAGCCATGTGGCGTACTGGCAAAGATACTGGTTTTGCATTATCCACAAGATATATTCGAAAATCTATCTCCCGCTTCGGAGGCAAGCCCTTCACCTCCTCAAACACATCCGAGTATTCTCGGACCACTCTAACAGATCGTAGATTCTCCACAGACGCATCAAGCGATTCTAGATAACTTAACATAACGGAATTTATGGGATTACAAAAGATTTCGAGAGTGTTGCCAAGGCGAGTCATGAGCCTAACTACTCTCCTTTCACAATCAAGGACGGCCCCATTTCTGGATAACCAATCCATTCCAATAATTAGCCCATAGCCCGTGAAGCCCAAAACATAAGCATCACATCTAAACTCAACGCTAAGTATAGAAATTTTCAAATCCAAACATACCATGGACAAATAAGCAGCCCCCAATTGGATTCGAAACAACTAAGGGATCCTCTATTAAACTGGTGTTTAAGTGCAGTGATTCAACTAATAATGTAGAGATAAACGAATGCGATGCGCCCGAATCGAATAAGGTACGGACGGGATGATCAAACAGAAAAACTAAGCTTTCAACAGAAATGGTTCTACCTCGTTCTTGCAGCGGTGGGACCGCGAGAGCCTGAACTTGTCCCCTTGCTTGCCCTGGTGCCATAAGAGCCTGCACCTGTCCTCTCGAGGTAGACCCTGCCCTCTGCCCCTTCTTTGGGCAGTCCTTCACTAGATGTCCCGCTTCACCACAGTGAAAACAGCCAGTCTTCTTTTTCTTTCTGCAATCCTTGCTGAGATGGCCTGTTGTCCCACAGTTAAAGCATCTTTTCTTTCCTTTTCCATTGTTGTCTTTACCACCCTTCTTGTTTTGCTGTTGTCGTTTCTTCTGATCCCTTTTCTTCTCGGGTGCCTTATTAGCATTAGCGCCTTTCTCCTCGTGCATGAGTGCCATGTCTACTAGCTTCTCAAAGGTGGCCCCCATAGGGATGTGGGTCATAGCCAACCCCTGCAACGGTTCATTCAAGCCTTTAACGAACCTCAGAGCCTTCTTCTCCGGCGTGTTCACTAAGTCCAAGCCAAACCTTGCTAACTGATTAAATTTGTTGACATATTCTTTCACTGATGAGCTTCCTTGCTTTAATGTCAAGAACCTTTCCATATATAGATTCTCTTCTGCACTTGAGAGAAACTTTGCCTCAAACCTACGTCTGAAATCCGCCCAAGAATCAACAGGACGCTCCCCATTAGTGACCTCCCACCAAAACGAGGCCTCTCCCTTCATTAACCAAACTGCTAATTTGACTTTCCTCCCTTCTTCTACTTCAAAGATTTCTAGCAATTCTTCCGCCTCCTTAAGCCAATCTCAAGCTTCCACAAATGTTTCTGACCCTTGAAAAGGTTTTCCACCCATAGCCTTAAATTCCTTGCATGTCTTTGCAAAAGTATCAGCGCGAGGAGGGGGAGGAGGAGCGGGTGCAACTGGTGGTGAAGGAACATTGGTTGGACCTGCAGCGGCCCTAGCCTCTAATAACCTCCTATACCATCCTGGTATCGTTACACCATCCGGAAGGTTAAGATCTTCAGCCATGCTGAAACGAAAAAGGAAAGATTCAAAATGGAGAATTCGAAAGATAAAGATATATGGCTATTGGGGATTATGTTTTTCATAAAAACTTTCCTCTTTAAATTACTCATCAAGACAGGTTTTTGAAAACACTTCTTCCAAAAATGCTTTAGAAAAATAGTTTTTCTAAAAAAATTATCTGTTCTGGTAACCTTAAGCTCTGATACCACGTGTAACACCCCACATCCATTAATGTCACTCACAAAGGGAATGCATTAACTTCCATGGAGGTTTTAAGTGAATATAGAACAGAAAAATTACAACAAGACAGATAATAAGTAGTACTTGGAAATCTAAAAACTTTATTTCATTGCAGCGGAAATTAAACATGTTTGTTACATCATAAAACCATAAATCAGAGTCAAGTACAATATCCATCTTGATAAAACAAAATACATAATCCCATTACATAAATAGCCATTAAAGAAGATAACAAGCTGGACTTTACTTCAACGGTCCAAGCTTTCCAAAAGAGAGATAAAGCAATCCAATCAAGCTCAACTAGAGCTGGGCCCACCCTGAGGACCTGGAGGGGGAAAAAGGATAGAAATAGAGGGGGTCAGACATAAAGTCTGGCGAGTTTGATAATTCTAAAAATACTATTATCAAAATAATTAGACTGAGGCACAAGCTGGAAAATAAGGAAATGTCTATGAACTATTGGGTATGGAAGAGCAGATAAAGATAACGTTAAAGGCACACCTAATTACTACACTGCACCACACCAGTCACCCTAAAGGTTGATCCCACACACCGAACTTAGAAATTATATAAATAACTTCGTGTACCCCTAGCTGACTACATAGGTGTCGCATGCCCCTATCTCCGCTAGGTGTACCCCACTGCCCACTTTCGATCGGGTCCCTACTCGTAGATACCCGTGCTGGCCCCACAGTGGGGTGTATCACTCCCCTAAAGTGGCAACCCGATACAACTTAAGAATGCACGGCTTATACCTACACGATGCAACAGCGTCTTACCTACCAGCCCGGGTCCACACACGCATTTGAAACCCGTTGGACTTGCGTTGCCACCGCTAACCCGTTTTGGCCTCTTATAGTCAAGCCCAGTATGCGTGTCCCGTCCTCGACTTGGGTCGAGCCCACAAAGATACGTTTGGGTTACTGGTTGAAATGGGCCCCCAATTACTTACCACAAGCTATCCACCTAAGCTTGTCCCCATTAGTATACCCCACTTAGCCCTCTTCTTAGTCATGTTCATTTACATATGTGTTTGGTTAAGTCTTACAAATTGTATATCAAATGCCACTAAAGGCACCCACTAGATTCCTCATGCCACCCAAGGCACCTACTTAACCCCCATGTCCCACTTCACATGTTTATCTGGTTAAGTATTTCTTAATTCATTCAGGCCATAACCTCATAAAGACCTCTCACATTAGACTGGCATTTATGGCAGCTGGATTCGCCGGGTGGGTCCGGGCAGTCTTACACCATAAAAGAGTCTAACCTCGTGTCTTTACAACTGTTATGCTTTAATTTGGGCCTAGGACCTCTCACATTGGGCTGACATTTGTGACTACTGGATTTGTCGGGAGGGTCCGGGCAGTTTTACGTCACAAACGAGTCTAACCTCGTGTCCTAAGCATTGATTAACACTTATAATCTTTTACCCCTGTTTTAAATATATCCCTATTCAAATCATTAATTAATTCCAATTTTAATGATGTCCATAATTGACTCAATTATGGCCATCCACTTATGGTATGCAAAATCATATCAATTGCACCCCAATTTCTTAATATTAAATCCTTAATATTACCCCTACCCACGTTATATGTTCGCTTATTCAACGCAAAATATATGTTAGACTCGAATAGTCTAACTCATAGCACAAAGATAAATATAGACAAACAAAATAGATCTAATCATAATAGGGGTGAAACTTGCATAAAACTACACATGTCATGGATCTAAAGGTGTCAACTTGTTTGGTTAAATGTCACAACTTACATAATATGATCATAATCCAAATTCATGTATAAACTTGCATATTTGGTTTATGCAACATAATGATGGTGTAAACTAGCATCTAACCCATAGAACTCACACATGTTATAACCTAATTTTAGATCTAAATATATGTCATAGGATATGTGAGATTATACATACTAATCAATCTAAACTTGCATAGGTACATGTGATATATCATGTGAATCATCATAGCCCAAACATATATATAATCAACATCATGATTTGATCAAGCATAAGCTAACTATAACATAAATAATAACATCATGACTTTGTAACATCGCAACTTAGCATAGAAACTTTCAACATATATAACATCATCATCACATAACATAGGATTTACAACATACATGATAGCATAAGATTTACAACATATATAATCAATAATTCACATCATCCTCTTATAATCCATATCACAACTTAATCTAATTAGTTTGCTAATAATCTTATTAAAATCATCATACTCACAATTAAAAAAGAAAGAGAGTCTTGATTTGCTTTAGACTTGAGTAGAATTAGAGTTTTGATTAGCTTTCTTCCTTCATAGTTGGCGACGGCTACACTGGGTTCCATGGCGATAGCATGACGGCGGCTATTCTATTTTTCATGTGATTTTAGAGTGAGACTACCTAGGTATATATAGAGTTTAGGATTTATTTAGACCGTCAGATCAACTCAGAACTAACCTGAACCGTTAAATTAGCCAACTCAGCCCTAAAGACACATCAACAGCTCAAGATTGGGCTCAGCCAAAACCTGGCCGACTGGACCAGGTCGACACCCAGGTCGACTGCGCAGTCGACCTGGTCTTGGGGGTGTCGACTGCCTAGTCGACTCCCCAGTCGACCTGGGTGCTAGGCGGGAAATTTCCCGCCTGGCCTGTTTGACTTCAAATTTTGAATTTTCTGAAACTTCCGATGGCCATATCTCCTTCATACGAAGTCCAACTCACGCAAAATCAGACTCTATTTCAACCAGAATTCCGAGACGAACACAATGGCGCAACCGTTTCCCACAATTCTCACGTCTGCGATTAGTTATTCTTTAATTTATGAATATTTATAGTAATAGAGTTACGGGGTGTTACAGGTTTGTCGTGAATGGTGTCTTAAATAACACTGTTCTTAAACCCATTCGAGAAAAGAATAAATCTTTTAATTAAGATTTAGTGAAGTTTTCCACTTAACTAATATTAAATTGGAATTGAATAAAAAATGTGATTTTGGGTTTGTCGTGAATGGTGTCTTCAATAACACTATTCTTAAACCCCCTGTGAAAAGAATAAATCTTTTAATTAAGATTATTTGAGTTTCCAGTTATATTTATTAATTGGAATAAAATGGAATGCGAATTGGGTTTGTCGTGAACTATGTTTTAACGACATTCGTTCTTTAACCCAATTAACAGTGAAATGTGATTTGGAATTTATAAATCTTCTTATTAAGATTTAATGAAAATTTTCCAAAGTAAAGTTTTCCAATTTAATAAAATAAATTGTAATAGAATGGAATTCGATTTGGTAATAATCAAAGTGAACTTCTGTGGAGGAAGACTATTACTATATATGGAATTTAAAAGGCTTTGTCATTATTCCATTTATATTGTTGGTTGGATATGGGAATTGATATCGATTATATATTGATCTGTTTTCCATGAAAATTCCATAATTAATGGAATTTGATTTTGGGTTTATCGTGAACTGTGTTTTCAATGACATTGGTTTTTTAACCCAGTTAAAGACAGGATTACATGTCTATCATTGTATTTCGAACTGTATGGTTGATCTCTGCTGAATATATATCTGTTTGGTGGCGGAGAATTTATTCTCTTGCTTTACACCCTTCTCTAATATATATGAGCTTAGAGGTTATATATAGGTAGAAATCAATAGTACGGTGTAGATTGTCGATGCAACATGTTTGATTTCCCAAAGTTAAATAATCATTAGTATTGATTTTTGGGAAGTTTAAAACCAAGTGGAGTTTTAAGAATCTTTAATTAGATTCAAATGTGAAAGAGATAATTTAAATTATCAAATTTGGCAAATGATCAAGAATGGAGTATCACTAGTTTTGCTCCAAGTGATAGTTAAATCTTTAATTTGATTTGAACGTAAAATGGTAATTAATTTTCACCGATAACATAGTGGTGTTATATATGGAGTATTACTAGTTTTGCTCCATGGGATGAATATGTTGGGATTGGGAAATAAAATAAATGATTACTTCGGTAAGGTTCGCAGTTTGGAAAACCTTAATTTAATATAAATTGCGAAAAGAATATTTGGATAAAAGAATATTCTAGATTGGAATGAGGTGTATGTTGTGTGTTTATATCACTTGATTATAATATACACAGGTTATTCGGAAAGGCCAGGTTTATACCCATTCCGAATAACTGATTCGACGATATGTCGACGATGAAGACGGTGGTTGAAGACTGAAGGCCTTCAAATCGTTTGGATGATTACTGATGTCTTGATTGGGTTGTACACCCAAGACAAGGTAATAAGTGGTGATCGTCTAGACGTACTTGGAGATCGACCGGATATGTGAGGACCTCTCTCCTGTATTAGACTTATGGGATGAGGAATAAGGTGCCTCCGGTTTCGTTCAGACCCAGAATGAACTTGTAAATGGATGTGTGCCTGACATTGGATTTTATTCAGTGTTGATTGATCTCTATTAAATATGTATTTGTTTGGTGGCGAAGAATTTATTCTCTTGGTTAACACCCTTCTCTGAGATTTTTGAGCTCAGAGGTTATATATCGATAGACATCAGCCGCATGGCGTGAATCTCCTGTGTAGCATGCTGAGATGCAAATGATCACGGTGTCTGTTGAAAAGCAGAGTCTTGTGGTTGATGATCAAAACACGACTTTAAATAGCTTAGCTTTGGGTAGCGTTAACAGCCGATATGAACCAGAAATGGGAGAGGACTGCAGGGAGAACATGCGTTTATTTCTAGCTAGGAGTGGTGTCATGGTATGGAGCCCAGACATTTTTATTTGTGTGGATGATGGAAAGCTATCTGCCTCGGATATACTGGTCACTACAGGGTCGATGGATGAATATGGTCGACATACTGACCAGACTTACACCCCATAGGGCGGGGAAATGTATTGTTCAGGAATTACCAATCCTCAAACGTAAGAGAGGACCGGCCCTAAAGATCCAAGGTGCAGTTGCGGCTAATCTTGAGACTAGGGCTAGAGAGTCTCGAATTCGGTACGGACGATCCCTTGACTTGGTTCATAGTTGGAATCCAGTTTCCAATATGACATTTCGGTTTTAGTGGTAAAACTAGTATGGTGACTTAGTAGCATGGGATATTATGTCATCTATGATTGATACATTTAGTTTTGAAGTTGATTTCTTCACTTATAGTAATAATTAAAAATTAACTTTCACGTATTAAGCATTATTTTCTATTATAAGGTAAAACTCTATCCTCCGGCTTGCGTTGCATTGTGTGATAGGACCTGAGTCTTACAATAGCTTCATTTTTCTTCTTTTGCATTGCACTATTTGTTTATACACTTGTATTCTTGGGTTTAAAACCCTTTCCGTGTTATACTGCGTGGTCCCTTGATTTACCTTACTTTAAAACCAAGTTAATAACTGATTTTAGTTCTCACACCAGTCACTTGTCTAACCAGGAGTTTATTGTTTTAACCTAAACTCTGGTTGCCCCTATTTTCCACACAGGCAGCTAGTAGTTTTGGTTTTTGCAAATATTTATTTTCTAGGATCCTGGATTTATAGTTGGGGCTATACTCGGAACGCTCTGTATCCGTGTATTTCTAACAGTTGTGTTATGTATTATTTTTCCATTGCTTAGTAATTTAAATCTCGGATATTTTACAATGTGTAATATTCATTCATACTCTGTTATATTCTTGTACTCTGATGTAAATTATTGTAATAGCAATGAGATGTTCTTCTGTTTGTGTTCTGATTTTTCGTGTTCTCAACTCAATTCTGACTTTCCCGTAAGGGCGAGTTTGGGTCGCTTCAGCTAGTATCAGAGCTTTGGTTTACAGAGCTCGAGAACAAGACACATTGGAACCGAACGAAAGAATTTATCATAGATTGGATTAGTAATATCCAATGAGAATGACTCATTAGAGATAGGATCAGTTGTATCCTAGAATGAGTTTCAAAGGGTGTTATTTTTAAAATATAAGTGAAAAAAAAATTTGAAAATTTTATCTTTTTATACGTATTTGAGTATTTTATTTTATTTTGAATTTGGACAATCGAGTATATGAAGATTTTGAATATACGCGTAATTGACGTATATTCGAAGCCTTAAATATACTGGATGGATATAGAATCACACTCTAGTCGCCCGGAGATGATTCTGATGATTGAGTACTCATCATCAGAGTTTACGTTCGAGTTTCGGAAGTAGAATAGTTATATATTTCCAATTAAATGGTGTGAGAACCAAAATATAGCTAGAATTTATTGCTATGATTTGCACTAAAAATATGATTTTTAAGTATATATAGAAAGTGTATGTTTGAAAAGCTAATCAACTAATTGATTGTTGGTTGGGATGTTTGATATTAGTTTAACTAATTAAGACACTGGAATTATTAAACCAATAAGAAAATGAGTGATAAATTTAGCCCAATTGAATCAAATATTGAACTGAATTTTAAATTGATTGGAATTGCATGCATACACATATATATGTGTGAACAGGTCATAACAAGGAGTCTAGAGAAGAGGAATAAAATTGTATGCCCGACAAATAGGAACATATTTGCTGTTTTGTTTGGGTTTGATGAATTTATGAGCAGCTTGGCTTTTTCTTTTTCTTTTGGATTGATGAGGGCCCATTGAGCCAAGTTGTGGTTTTAAATATAAACCCATACAAAGGAGGTTATGGCGAAATTTTTCAGCAATTTAGAGCATTAGCCAAATTTTTGAAAAATTAGAAAATTCTTAGAAATTGAAAAGTTGAAGAATGAAAGTTGAGCTAGTTGGTTAAAATTTTTTTAGCTCCGTTCCTTTTCGAGGACGAAAAGATTTTAAGTGGGGGAGATTGTAACAACCCAGAATTTGGGAACCAATTTAAAATTTTTATTTTAGCAATTTTAATGTATTTTGGATATTTAAAATGATTTATTTTAAATAATAACGACTAAAAATTTATTTAACTCGAAGTTAGAATGCATAAATTTATTTTAATCATATAACGAGCCTGAAACGGCGCGGTAGTTTGAAAATTCGATTTCTATTTTCAAATGAATGTACAAGATTCAAAATAAATCGGATTTCAATAAAACCCGAAATATTTGAATTTGTTTAGTAATATCTTTCTAACGAGTGTAAGAAACTGAGATTCATAATATAAATTGAAAGTTATATCCAATTTAAAATTAGAAATAGTCGTTAAGGAATTTATATATATTTTAAATAATATATAGCCCTTAAAAATAGCCATTTTGCAAACGACCTCTGTTTTCGACGAAACCACTTTTAACACATATATGTGAATAGCATAAAATTCTCCGGAAAAGAAAATAAATATTCATTTACAAATCAGACGATTTGTTCATATACACCCATTTAACTGATATTGATTGGGACGATAAATTTTACACATCACCCAACTGCACAAATAATAATCAGTATTTGCTGTTTGAAAACCCCACACGGGTATTGGGATGATATTGGACATACACTAATCCCATATTTAGTTGTATGTCAATCGATGGGTTGACAGGTTGTGATGTGCGTTAATTATTTATAACGCTTATACAGTTGTAAATTGCACTCTGGATGATGGTCGATTGTGTATCATTATTGTTATGTACATGTATTGTATGAAAACCATATAAATAACATTATATGGTAATTGATTGTGTCTAATTCCAATTCAGAAGTAAAGAATATTTTAAAATAACAAATATTTTAAAATAATATTTAGTAAAGGATTAAAATCTGATTTTGATGTCCGATTTTGGATGGACACGAAAATATTGAAATGTGTGAAGCCGTGTTGATTAGATATGCACCATTTTGACGCGAACGATATTTATATCGATTTTATTCATTTTTATAAAGAATACCAAAAAGAAAATGATTTCAAAATCTCATATTTTGGAAATATTATCATTTAAATATTATGATGATAAGGAGTATTCAATTTTGATTTAAAATTGAAAATAAAGTTAGAATCGTTTTGAAATGAATTTATAAATGATTTATAAAATATGCTTTAAATTGAAATCGATGAAATATATATTATATGGCCTGAATAGAACGCGCCGCGTAGCGACTGTTCGCGAATTTCGACAATTGACTTCGAATTGACATTACGGGAGATCCGATCGCCGTATTCTCCTAAAATGGGAACCGTTGGGTTCGTATCGAAAAGATAACGAATATAAGAGATTTAAAATCTAACGTTTGGATTTGGAATTATGTCCAAATTAAATTTGGAAAAGGTCACTGTAAGTGCAGTTCGATGACCGTTTATGAAAATCGACTGTAAGGGCCTTAATAAAGTTATTAAAAATATTAATAATTTGTGTATTCATAATAAATGATTTGGAAAGAATTGGGATGAAAAATTCCACGTTTGTAAAGATAAAAAAAATACATTTTTTTATCAAAATGAACTGGTTATTAACTAGAATAATAATCCAATATATTTAAAGAAATAAACTGGATTTGAAATGGTTTTAAAATCAATCAAAATTTTCCAATAAATAAATTGGAATGGAAATAATCTTCGGAATATTTCGATATTGGATTCCACGATTATACGGATATTGTTATTGAAATTTGGAAGATACGTATATCGTTATTCCAAATATGATATCCGTTAGTTTCAGAATTTGATATTGAATATAAGCCGATATAATTTCTATTCAGAGTCTTGTATTTAATATTAAATTGTATTTTCGGTTTGTCGTGAACAGTGTCTTGAATAACACTATTCTTAAACCCATTTAAGAAAAGAATATATTTTTTAATTAAGATTTTGTGAAGTTTTCCAATTAATTAATATTAAATTGGAATTGAAAAAAAGAATGTGATTTTGGGTTTGTCGTGAATGGTGTCTTCAATAACACTGTTCTTAAACCCCCTGTGAAAAGAATAAATCTTTTAATTAAGATTATTCGAATTTCCAGTTATATTTAGTAATTGGAATAAAATGGAATGTGATTTGGGTTTATCGTGAACTGTGTTTTAACGACATTCGTTCTTTAACCCAATTAACAGTGAAATGTGATTTGGAATTTATAAATCTTCTTATTAAAATTTAGTGGAAATTTTCCAAAGTAAAGTTTTCCAATTTAATAAAATAAATTGTAATGGAATGGAATTCGATTTGTTAATAATCAAAGTGAACTTCTGTGGAGGAAGACTGTTACTATACATGGAATTTAAAAGGCTTTGTCGTTATTCCATTTATATTATTTGCTGGATATGGGAATTGATATCGATTATATATTGATCTGTTTTCCATGAAGATTCCATAATTAATATAATGTTATTTTGGGTTTATCGTGTGTTGTGTTTTAAATTACATTGGTTCTTTAACCCAGTTAAAGACAGGATTACATGTATATCATTGTATTTTGAACTGTATGATTGATCTCTAATGAGTATATATCTGTTTGGTGGTGGAGAAATTATTCTCTTGCTTAACACCCTTCTCTAAGATGTATGAGCTTAGAGGTTATATATATATGCAGAAATCAACAATACAGTGTAGATTGTCGATGCGGCATGTTGGATTTCCCAAATTTAAATAATCGTTAATATTGATTTTTGGGAAGATTAAAACTAAGTGGAGTTTTAACGAATCTTTAATTAGATTGAAATGTGAAAGAGATAATTTAAATTATCTTTGGGAAATGATCGAGAATGGATTATCACCAGTTTTGCTCCAAGCGATAGTTAAATCTTTAATTATATTAGAATGTAAAATGGTAATTAATTTTTACCGATAACACAATGGTGTTAGATATGGAGTATTACCAGTTTTGCTTCATGGGATTAATAGGTTGGGATTGGGAAATAAAATAAATGATTACTTCAATAAGGTTCGCTAATCCCGACGAGTTTGGAAAACCTTAATTTGGTTTAAATTGTGAAAAGAATATTTGGATAAAAGAATTTTTGGATTGGAATGAGGGATATGTTATGTGTTTAGATCACTTGATTATAATATACGCGGGTTGTTCGAAAAGGCCGGGTTTATACCCATTCTGAATAACTGATTCGACGATATGTCGACATGAAGGCGGTGGTTGAAGACCGGAGGTCTTCACATCGTTTGGATGATTACTGATGTCTTGATTAGGTTGTACACCCAAGACAAGGTAATAAGTGGTGATCGTCCTGACGTACTTGGAGATCGACCGGATATGCGAGGACCTCTCTCCTGTATTGGACTTTTGGGATGAGGAATAAGGTGCCTCCGATTTCGTTCAGACCCAGAACGAACTTGTAAATGGATGTGTGTCTGACATTGGATTTTATTCTGGGTTGATTGATCTATATTAAATATATAACTGTTTGGTGGCGGAGAATTTATTCTCTTGCTTAACACCCTTCTCTGAGACGTACAAGATTAGAGGTTATATATTAAAAGACATCAGTCGCATGCGTGAATTGCCTATGTGGCATTCTGAGATGCAAATAATCAAGGCTTCTGTTAAAAAGCGGAGTCTTGTGGTTGATGATCAAAGTGCGACTTTTAATAGCATAGCTTTGTTTAGCATTAATTCGCGAGCCTCACACCCCGGTATGAACTAGAAACGGGAGAGGACTGCAGGGAGAACATGTGTTTCTTTCTAGCTAGGAGTGCTTTCATGGTATGGAGCCCAGACGTTTTTACTTATGTGGATGATGGAAAGCGAGGTACCTCAGATATATCGGTCACTACGGGGCCGATTGATGGATATGGTCGACATACTGACCAGACTTATGCCCCAGAGGGTGGCGAAACGTATTGTTCAGGAATTACCATTCCTCAAATGTAAGAGAGGACCGGCCCTGAATATCAAAGGTGCAGTTGCGGCTGATCCTGAGGCACGGGCTAGAGAGTCATGAATTCGGTAAGGACGATCCCTTGCCTTGGTTCATAGATGGAATCCAATTTTCAATACGACATTTCGGTTTTAGTGGTAAAACTGGTATGGCGACATAGTAGCATGGGATACTATGCCATTTATGATTGATACATTTATATTTGAAGTTGATTTCTTCACTTACAGTAATAATAAAAGATTAAATGTCATGTATGAAGCATTATTTGGCTATTATAAGGTAAAACTCTATCCTCCGGCTTGCATTGCATTGTATGGTGGGACTTGAGTCTTATAATAGCCTCATTTTTCTTCTTTAGCATTGCGCTGTTTGTTTATGCACTGGTATTCTTGGGGTTAGAACCTGTTCCGTGTTATAGGTGTGGTCCCTTGATTTACCTTACTTTAAAACCAAGTTAATAACTAATTTTAGTTCTCACACCAGTCATATGACTGACCTGGAGTTTATGGTTTTAACCTAAACTCTGGGTGCCCCTATTTTCTACACGAGTAGCTAATAGTTTTGATTTTTGTAGATATTTCTTTTCCAGGATCCTGGATTTACAGTTGGGGCTATATCTGGAACGCTCTGTATCCGTGTATTTCTTACAGTTGTGTTATGTTTTATTTTTCCACTGCTCAGTAATTTAAATCTCTAATATTTTACATTGTGTATGTTCATTCATACTCTGTTATATTCGTGTACTCTGATGTAAATTGTTGTAATAGCAATGAGATGTTCTTCTGTTTGTATTCTGATTTTCCGTGTTCTCAACTCAATACGGGCTTTCCCATAAGGGCGAGTTTGGGTTGCTTCAGACCATATCATCCAAACATAGCTAGATTTTTTTTTCGGGAATTTTTGGAATCAGTATGTGGCCCCAGCAAATTAAAATGTACGTTCAAATCTAAAATTGAATGTTTTATATTTTAATTTGAAGAAAAAATGACTGAAATAGTCGAACTGGCTTACAAAACATATTCCATTGTGTCCGTAATAGGGGTATTTAGCTAGGGCGACAGTTGTAGGGTTTTATTTGGAGTTCGGATGGAGAAACGAGAATTTTGGAATTAAAAAATTAAAAATAATTTAAATATGAATATCAGACTATAGGAATTCTCCAACTCGAATCGTCTACTCAAATCCGTGCCTCCAGTCCACGATCGAACGACGGAAACGTCTCAAACCCTCTCCCCTCGATTTCTTGCAATCCACACTATAAAATTTGATGATCTTTGTAGAGCTCGGTCCCCTCTTCAAATCCATATAGGGTCTGTAATTTATCGTCGTGTATTGGAGGAGAATCACCTCCGTTAAGTTCGAACGTTCATCGCGCCGCCACGACCACCTGCCATTGTCGAACTCCACCGCACCACCAGCGCAGGTGCGCCTCTCCACCCTTGACAATGTGGAAGCACCTGATTGACTTCTAACTTCACGGATTTAGAGATAAATCCATCCCTAGTTTTGTATCCATTTCTGAGTTAACGGAGGTATATTATTTAAATGATTTACAACACTTTAAAACGTTGCTAATTCCATTATTGTTTATAAAAATCGTATCTTGCTCATATGTTGTCGAAATCCAGTGAAATAAGAGATATTGAACTTGTGGCAACGTCTTCTACATTCTAGAAGAGACTGGAACGTATTTGGAGCTTTCTACAATTTTAGAAGGAGTGGAACCCAATGTGAGATTTCTACATTGAAATTGGAATGGAAAAGCGATATTGTATAAATTATATAAGCGATGTATAAATTATATACGTGTTGTATATCTCATATATGGGCGCTGTATAAATTATATAAGCGATGTATAAATTACACATACGCTATACAAATCATATATGCATTGAATAAAATTGAAATGGAAATAAATACGTTTATATATATATATATGCATACTACCCTCGTCCACAGACCATGGACGATATAAATTGATTGTGTGATGGAAATTGATTGTGATTGCAACAAAATTGGTTGTGTTTGTGGTAAATTCATTGTGTTGTGAAAATGAATGGTATTGTGGAAATAATTGAAATGAAATTATTGTAATGCTGCAAGGCTAGGATAGCAGAGGAGCCATGCTGGACACGGTGCCGGTGCTAAATACCCTGCTGTTGTAATGCCGAAATTTTCTGAAATATTCATGTGTTGAAAAATATTCATATGTTGAATAAATTCTCTAAACGATAAAAATATCTTTTTTATCATGTATGTGAAGTTATAAAAGTATTCATATGTTGAATAAATTCTTTGAACGATAAAAATATCATTTTTATCTTGTATGTGAAGTTATAAAAATATTCATATTTTGAATAAATTCTTTGAACGATAAAAATATCATTTTTATCATGTATGTGAAGTAATAAAAATATTCATGTTTGAAATAAAAAGTTTTAACAATAAAACTCACAATTTAATTGTATGTACGAATCACTAAAAATATTCATGTTTGAAATAAAATGTTTTAACAATAAAAATCACATTTTTATTGTATGTATGAATCACTAAAAATATTCATGTTTGAAATAAAACGTTTTAACAATAAAAATCACATTTTTTATTGTATATAAGAAGTGTTAAAAATAACCATGTTTGAAAATAAATATTGGTTCGCTAAAGATATTATTTTTAGCGTAGATATGCATATATCACTACACCATATCATCCAATTTGGCACAGATGGACGCGGACATGTAATACGGGTAAAAGTCGTATCATATTTGATGGTGCTCAGATCCGTATCAATTAACATTTTGCGATCCCCATCACCCCAAACGCCCTAAATCTGACCGTCCATCAACGAAGCCCCTGATTAGTTATTTTGATATGGCTTTGGGCCAAATTGAATCCGTATCATATTGTGCATCCCATTGGGCACTCCGAATAAAAGTTTTGGTCGCTCCCTTTTCCATTTGTTTTACTTTAATGGTGACCAAAAACCCAAATTAGGGTTTTCGGTCACCGAATCGTGCCTCTACCTTCGACAGGGATGAACAACCCTGTCCTTCGCCAGAAACGCAGCAACCCTACGTCTCCCTAGCCCTCCTTTGACAGCGCAGGTATGTGTTTCAATTGAATTTTGGCATGCATGACTGATAGTAGGGAACAAATTGAAATCTTTGTGTGATAGTTGATTTGCTACTTTGTGTTAGTACTTCGTGTGTTAGCGTTTCGATTGAATTGGTTTGTGTAAGTATGTTTGTGTAAGTGTGTTAGGGATGGATCTGTGGTTATACCCTAAAATCAGAGAAATCAAATTTGAATCATGTTTTGTGATAATGTAAAAAACATCTGAATGTTTGTTAGATTGCGGTATAATTTTTGTTAGAATTGCCATTGGATGTATGGTATAATTTTAGATTGCGGTATACAGTAGCGGAGCTAGGACCAAAATTTGGCGAGGGAACTATCTAAATAGTCGGGGTTTCAAGGGAGGTAGCCTAAAAAAAATGGTATTCTGAAGGCAGTCTGCAAATCTGGACATAGACTTAATGTTGGGAAATATTTGATGTATGTTCCGATACAACATCTCGATGCAAAAACATACTAGCAAAAATCAGTTTTTTTTATGGTGATCTATGCATCATCTATATTCTTTAATAAAAGAATTCACTCATTTATAACCCTGTTATCTGATGTTAATTTAACAGGTTTGTTGAAAAATTTGGTCGATGGATGTTACGACCCGAAATCCCCCTTACGGGAAATCACGGATTGTACTGAGGACAAGACGAATCAGAACGCAAACTGAAGAACATTACATTGTATATTACAACAATTCCATCAGAATACAAGAATATACAGAGAATGAATAAATATTACACAGAAAATATCAGAGATTTAAATTACATTTAAATACATCGCAGCGGAAAAACAATACAATACACAACTGAAAGAGATATACGGATACAGAGCTTCTCCGGATATCAACCCAGCTGTAAACCAGGTTCCTGTGAATATAAATATGCAAAACCCAAAACTACTAGCTGCTCGTGTCAAAATAAGGGCACCCAGAGTTTAGGTTAAAACAATAAACTCCAGGTCAGTCATGTGACTGGTGTGAGAACTAAAACAGTTATTAATCTTTATTTTAAAGTTAGGTAAATCAAGGGACCACGCAGTATAACACGGAACGGGTTTCCTCCCAAGAATACCAGTGCATAAAACAACAGCGCAATGCTAAATAAAGAACAATGAAGCTATTATAAGACCCAGGTCCCACTACACAATGCAACACAAGCCGGAGGATAGGGTTTTACCATATAATAGCCAAAGAATGCTTGATACGCTAAATTTCATCTTTTATTATTACTATAAGTGTATAGTGCCAAAACAATTTCAATCATAAGTATCAACCATAGACGGCATAAGCGCCCCATACCACTATGTCGCCATATATAGGTTTACAACTAAAACCGCAAAGTTACGTATTGGAAGTTGGATTTCCATCTGTGAACCAAGGCAAAAGATAATTCTTACCGATTCGAGAGCCTCTAGTCCGCCCCTCAGGCAAGTGCGCAGATAAGCATTGGATCGTCATGGCCGGTCCGCCGATGTGGATTATTATGCCAAAACACTGCGTTTCCCCACCCTTTGGGGCGTAAATGAGCCAAACGACTCCATCGGCTCCACACAGTCACCGATATATCTGAGGTGCCTCGCAACCCAACAACCACATAAGTCAAACTCGTCAGGGCATGCCAAACCACTGACGCCACTTCTAACTAGAAAGAAACGCATGTCCCCCCTGATGTCCTATCCCGTTTCTGGTTCACAAACGGGGTGTGAGGCTCGCGAATCAACGCTACACAAAGCTGTGCCACACAGGCTGTGCTTTGATCATCACCCACAAGACTTTGCTTTCAATAGAAGCCTTGATCATTTGCATCTTAGCATGCCACATAGGCAGACCACTCCATGCAACCGATATCCATCAATCACACAGAATGATATCCAATGTCATACACACAGTCCATTTACAAGTCCGTTCTGGGTCTGAACGAAACTAGAGGCACCTTGCACCTCAAATATCCATTGATCTCCAAGAACGTTTGGAAGTTCACCAACTGATTCCCTCCCCTTGGGTGTACGGCCCAATCAAGATCATCAGTAATCACCCAAACGCCGTGAAGACCTCCGGTCTTCGACCACCGTCTTCATCCTCGACACATCGTCGAATCAGTTATTCAGAATGGGATAAACCCGGTCTTTCTGAATAACTCGCGTATTTAATATACAAGTGTTACACAAACGCAACATACACATCATTCCAATTCAGAATATTCTTTTATTCAAATATTCTTATACTGTGGGAAAGGTTCCCATTAATTTTATCAAAGATAAATTCCTTAAATTTATTCTTTAATCTTCTTTTGAATATCAGTTCAAACCAAATTATGGTTTATCCAAACTAGTCGGGATTAACGAACCTTACCGAAGCAATCATTTGTTTTAATTTCCCAATCCCAACCTATTCATCCCATGAAGTAAAACTGGTAATACTTCATATCTAACACCACGGTGTTATCGGTAAATTCAATTACCATTTCACGTTCAAATCTAATTAAAGATTTAACTATCTCCTGGAGAAAAACTGTTGATACTCCATTCCCGATCATTTCAATCTAATTAAAGATTCATTAAAACTCCATTTGGTTTTAATCTTCCCAAAAATCAATATTAATGATTGTTTTACTTAGGGAAATCATATCCCGTCTTTAACTGGGTTAAAGAACCAATGTCATTTAAATACGTTTCATAATAAACCCAAAATCACATTCTATTCCATCAGCCTTTAACCGTAAATTAGCAAGTGAATAATTCGCTAAGTGTTAACCCCGAAGGCCGAAACCAACATTAGATCAATACCTAGGGAACCATTCAACATAACTAATCTCCAGTTAGTTTCTGATTTTCTTAACTCTGTTGGTTCTAAGAATGGTATTATTAAAGATACCATTCACAACAACCCAAATCACATTCCATTAATTATCGGGTTAAAGAACAAGTGTTATTTAAAACACCGTTCACGATAAACCCAAAAATCAATTCAAATTCAATTCCAATTAAGTACCATTTAATTGGCATACTTCATTAAATCCAAATAAAAAGATTTATTCTTTTTCTCAACTGGGTTTAAGGACAGTGTTAATGAAGACACCATTCACGACAAACCCAAATCACATTTTATATTAAATACAAGGCTCTGAATAGAAAATAAGTTTATATTCAATTTCAAATTCTACGACCAACAAATATCGTATTGGAAATAAGGACATAAATATATCTTTCAAATTTCCATAACAATACCTGTATAATCACGAAACCCAACATCGAAATATTCCAAAGACAATTTCGATTCAAATCCATTCCAGTTCAATTATTGGAAATTCTGGTTATTTTCAAAACCATTTCAAATCCAATTTATTTATTTTAAAAATAAATGGAATTATAATTCTAGTTCAAAGCTAGTTCATTTCGATAAAAATCTATTTTTATCTTTTCAAATATGGAAATTTTCATCCCAATTCTTTCCAAATCATTTCTTATGATTTTACAAAAATTATTATATTATTAATAATTTTATCAAGGCTCGTACAGTCGATTTCCATCAACGGCCATCGAGCTGCACTTACAGCGACCTTTTCCAAATTTTATTTGAACATAATTCCAAATCCAACAGTTAGATTTCAAATCTCTAATATTCGTTAGAAATCTCTTTTTGATACGAACCCAACGGTTCTGGTTTTAGGAGAATCCGATGGTCGGATCTCCCGTAATGTCCGTTCGAAGTCAATGGTCGAAATTCGCGAACTGCCGCAGCGCGGCGCGTTCTATTCAGGCCATTATATTATATATAGAATATATATATATAATATACTTCATTAATTTCCTTTTGAAACGTATTTCATAAATCATTTTAAATTCGTTTTCAAAACGATTTCAACTTCATATTCAATTTCGAATCAAAATTGAATATTCCATGTCATTAATCTATAAATGATTATATTTTCAAAACATTATATTTTGAAATCACTTCCTTTTCTATATTCATTATAAAAATGAATAAAATCGATATAAATATCGTTCACTCAAAATGGCGTAAATTTAATCAACACGGCTTTTATTCAACACATGAATATTTTTCTATTCAACACATGAATTTTCTTTCTATTCAACACATGAATTTTCTTTTATTCTATTCCTTATTTTCCAAATTGGAATGAGGCCCAATCAATTACCATATAATGTTAATTATATGGATTTTCTACAACACATGTATTTAATAGCAACGATAAATCATCAACCATCATCTAGAGTGCACCACACAACTACATAATTATTAAATATAAATAATTAACGCTCACACAGTCTGTCAACCCATCAATTGACATACAACTAAACAATCGGGATTAGTGTACGTCAAGTATCATCCCAAAACCTGTATGGGGTTTCAAATCAACAAACACCGATTTTTATTTGTGCAGTTGGGTAATGTGTAAAATTTATTGTCCCAATCAATATCAATCAAATGGGTGTACATAAACAAATCGTCCGATTTGTTTATAGATATTTATTTTATATACACGTTAAAAATTATATTTTTAACTATAAAATATTTTCTACATTCCACTTCACACAATCAACTTTCACAACACATCAATTCAACAAACAAGTCATCCATGGTCTGTGGACAACGGGTGTCGGGTGCTACTAAGCACCGTCTACATCCTAGTATATATTTCAACTAGAAATTAAAATAAAAGTGAAGAGTTCTCATCCATATGCTTAACCAAACACCGCGACTCTTCATATGTTTGAAATCTTCGCCGTGCTCGCCATTTATCACTTTCGTTGTCCGTATCCACTACATATATAAAAATCACGTCTTTATATTGTTGCTATGTATATAAAAATCACATTTTTATAACTACTCTATATGGAAAAAAATTGCATTTTTATACTGCTACTATATAGATAAAAACTCTATTTTTATACCACTACTATATAGATAAAAAATTTATTTTTATACCGCTACTATATAGATAAAAATTCTATTTTTATACCGCTACTATATAGATAAAAATTATGTTTTTATCTTGCTAGTAATATAATAAAAATTATATTTTTATTACTCTACATAAACAAAAAATCATATTTTTATTTCGATTCTAAAGATTATATTTTTACTTCGCTATATATATGACAAAAATCACATTTTTATATCATTATATCTATAAAGATCATATTTTAATTCTCTACTTATATAAAAACAATATTTTTATATTATGAAAAATCATATCTTTTCGTTATTATAAAATCTAAACTTTTCAAATTAAAAATTTAAACTCTTCATAACTAAAAATATAAACTCTTCATCATTAAAAACCCCACCTTTACCGTGTTAAAAATCCCATCTTTATAACTAAAGATCGTGTTTGTTGTTTTTTTTTTATAAAACTAAAAAAATCATATCTTTCTTTCACATCCCTATATATAAAGATCCAATTTTTATGAAGCTATATATATATATTAAAAATCATTTTTTTTTCCTTTTTCGGCTACTACATACGTATAAAACCTGATTTTCTCTTTTTATTCTAAACTGATTACAGTGAACAAAGATTAAAAAAAAATTAATAATAATAAAGAAAGGAAAGGGGAAAAAATGCTTACAGGGAGTTTTGGGGTGGAGTTAGCCGGCGCTGCACGTCAGGGAGGAAGGCATGGTGGCGAGGGGAGACACGCATGGTCGGTGGTGGCGGCTAAGCTAGGCATGGCGGCGGTTTTCTAGGGTTTGTCTTCATGTGAGAGGGAAAGGAGAGAGAAGAGAGAGGAGGGAGCTCGGAGGCAAGGGGGGTTTGATCGGAGGTGGCGGTGGCCGGCGCGCAGGCGAAGGGATGGGTGGCGTGGTCAACGATGATGGGCGGATCGAAGGAGTAGCGTTTTTTTTTTTATTTCCTTGGATCTGAAATCGAAGAGAGAGAAGAGGGAAAAGAGGGGGGAGGGAGTGTATATATATATATAATTTAATTTATTTCTTTAGTCCATAAAGTTAAAATTTTATTCGAACTCGAAGTCAAACCTACTGATTGTCGTCCTTAGCTAATTACCCCTATTTCGAACACAACGGGATATGTTTTGTAGGCCAATTCGATCGTTACGATCATTTTCCATTTAAATTAAATTATAAATCAATGTATATTGAATTTGAACGCACATTTCAATTTACCGAGGCCACATGCTAACTCTAAAAATTCCCAAAAAATTATTTCTAGCTTCGTATTGACGATACGGTCCTAACAAAACTAATTTCGTCAAATTCTGAGACCGTTTGAAAAATAGTCATTTTCTAGTCGATCGAAATTGACTGAAACTGTTGAAATACGTTTAACTTCGCCACGTTCACATATTTATTCGGAAAATTATGCAAATTGGAATCTAGCAATAATTTCACATCCCAGATCCAACAAAAGTGGTTTCGTCGAAAACAGAGGTTGTTTGCAAAATGGCTATTTTCAAGGCCTTTATATATATTAAATTTATATAAATTCCACAGCGACTTTTCTGAATTTTAAACTAGACATATCTTGCACTCTATAAAGTAAAATCTCATTTTCTTATATCTGTTAGAAAGATATGATTAAACAGATTCAAATATTTCTGGTTTCGTTCAATTCCGACTTAAAACGAATTCTGTATATTCATTTGAAATTTGAAATCGAATTTTCAAACTACCGCGCCAGTTCAGGCTCATTATGTAATTAAAATAAATTTATTCGTTTTAACTTCGTCGAAAATATATTTTTCGTAGTTATTATTTAAGATAATTCATTTTAAATACTCAAAATTCACTAAAATCGCCAAAATAAAAATTTTAAATTGGCTCAGATTTCCGGGTTATTACAATGGATTATTTCTAGACTTTCTGGTTAATATTTTAATAGGCGATCCACCAGGTGGATGCATTTTAGCTCACGTGTAAGGTCGGGTATCCACGCTTATTAGCTTTATACAAATGTCGGATGCTGCTACACTTAACCTTAGTAAAAAGCTGCTTTCACTAGCAACTTTTCCCTTACTTTGTAGCAGAGACTTTAGTGTAAGTAATCTTGCACTACACGGTCTGCTTCAAAGAAACTGAAAGTTGCAAGTGAAAGCAACTTTTTCCAAAGGTTAAGTGAAGCGGCATTCGACATTTGAATAAAGCTAATAAGCATGGATTACTGACCCTGCGCGTGAGCTGAAATGCATCCACCTGGTGGATCGCCCAGTAAATTCTTAATCAGAAAAAGTCGAGTATGTGTGTCATCCTACGATGATGATTCGATATCTTTAGACGTTGGAGCAGGTATATATTATTTTACACTTATCTCTACGTACTATCTTACATAACAATTGAATGGACATGTACTTGTGTGCACATCTTGAATATTTTTTCGATTATTTGTTCCTTTTTGTGTGTGCAGGAGGTTGTTTTGTATGCTAGGGTATGAACTACCAGTGTTGCACATGGACTACACTTCAGGTGATTCTTCTTTTGGGTTTGCATTTTTTATGACTATCAACTTTCCACTCCTATGTAGTATGTACAGTTAATTTCATTTAAACGATATGGTCACATAGCAAAACCAGTTTACAATGTGTATTCATTAATTTTTGAGACATATACTGATCGACTACACAAACACATGGACGACACTCGACTAGTCGCAACCAGCCGTCGACTAGTCCACTAATCGAGATCAAACCATCGACATGAAGTCTGGACTTGCTTTTTGTATGAATTTAGGCCGTATGGGTAGAAATTAGTCGACTAATCGACTAGTCGATTCGACTAGGTTGTTATTGGGCCAGTGAAGTATTTGTACACAAACACACTGATCGACTACCATTAAATTACACAAACACACTGATCGACTACTGTCAACTATACATCCAACTCTGATTCCCTCAACTGTATACCCTATGACATTGATTTTTTGTTACCATTGTTGTTATCACTTTTTCTACCAGAATTAACATTCAATGGCGCATTCTGAACGTACTCAGGTGAATACAGATCTTAGAAAGAAGAGTCCTTGTAAAGAAGAGTTCTTGTATTTCATATTTTAGACTGATTCTATAGCAGGATAAATCTTTGGAAAACAAAACTCAATTAGTTTCATTTTATATCTGTATTAACATATAGTACTTAGCTCTTTATTCATGTTTGCATCTCAGTCACAGTGAGTTACAATGTCGATCTACTGCCCAACTGTGAAGTATTTGTAACTTGTTTCTTGTATTTTATAGGCAGTCCTGTTGGAGAGTATGGTGCTTTTGTGTTGCTAGAACTCAAGCTGCAGGCTATATATCATGATTCAGTTTTGCTGCCAAAGGAAACTTGAATTCCAGGTCGCTGACTATCTCGCTCAATCTTCCCGGTCGCGACTGGAGTTTTATCAGGCTGTTATCTTTTTACCTCATTTTTGTTACTACGTAATGTGATGAAAATCTTTGATAGTTTCCTTTTATTGTATATGTTTGTATGTACATCGTGTTATATGACAAACCTTGTAAAGCTTTAAGTATAAATATATATATATATATATATTGTGTTATTTCTGTCTATACTTTGTGGTATGTATGCTCTGTATTATGAAACATATGCGATACAGTTTCGGTTATATATATATATATATACACATATATGATATATGATATATATATATACATGGGTATATATATATATGTGCACACACATATATAATTAGACACAATCAAAGACCGTGTCTTATTAGGCTTTAGATACGGCTAAAAGCTGTATGATAATATATTGAGATACGGTTGATAATTA
Organism: Allium sativum; assembly: GCA_030737875.1. Lineage (NCBI taxonomy): Eukaryota > Viridiplantae > Streptophyta > Magnoliopsida > Asparagales > Amaryllidaceae > Allium > Allium sativum. The sequence continues at coordinate 130,720,925 of CM060927.1, read as the reverse complement.
GACACGGTCAAAGACCGTGTCTTATTAGACTTTAGATACGGCTAAAAGCCGTATGATAATTTATTGAGATACGGTTGGTAGTTGTATCTAATAATTAGACACGCCACTTTTTGATATGGCTTTTTACCATGCCCAACGGTTTTAGATACGGCTAAAAACACAGCCTATTCAGCGTATATGGTGTAGTGTGTGTATATATATATATGCTGAACAGGAATATGGATTAGCTGTTGACTAAAGAATTTATTTGCGTGTCCAACAAATGGGTAAGCCTTAATTAGTTGGCTGCGTAATTTTATTATTATATAAACTCCTGTGAATGCCATTGGATGCGGTGTGCTGGTTGTTCTGTGTGAGATTATAAACATCGCCATAAGATAGAAATAATTAATTTTGACCTACACTACATGGCATACTTCGTGAAGATAGCATACTCTATCATATACCACATTAGCACTTGGAGCTTATGTGACAAGGTGGGAATTACCATACAAGCAAGAGGCTTGTATGGCAATGACTGTGTTATAGGTTGAACGGATTATGAACTGGTATGGACTAAATAAAATATAACAGTAAATTGTCAGATTTTATAAAAAACCCACACGGGTCTGGAGTTGATAATAATCACATCTCTCTAGTTATTAGATACGGCACATGGATTATTTATTTTTCAACATTGGACATGGTGACAAGAATTTATTCTCTGGAGTTATGATTTTTACACACTTCCTTGGGCTAGAATAGGTCACTAAAAATTGTGTATGCTTATTCTGGATTTATTGGGTGCCTAATACGGCCCAATAAATTTCCAAACCCCTCTCCGTACAAAGAAGGCTATGGCGAAATTTTCCGAAATTTAAAGGCGTTAGCCAAATTTTTGAAGTGAAAACGGTTTGGAAATCATTGAATGAATTATATTTATATATATATATATATATATATAAATTAAAATAACAAAAATCGCGCAGCTGCACTTTGCATTTTGGAATCGTAACTTTAAACGATTATACCGAGAGATCCGACTGTCGGATTTTCCAAAAACCAAAACTGTTGGGTTCGCTTTGGAAAGATTTTTTCGAGATATTAAATTTATTAAGATCCAACTGCTAGATTTTGATAAATGTGTAAATCAAATACGAAGGAAAATAGCGCCAGGGCCGCGCAATGACCTGAAGTGTCGTTCGACAAAAATGGGCTATTTTTAAATGAATAAAAATAGCGATAAATTGTTTTAAAATATTATAAACGATATGGAATGGAAATAAAGCGATTTTACTTAGTTTATTGAATATTTTGATGGTTAGATGTATTTGACATGAAATTATTATATTGAATTGAAATGTGAATGTCAAATAGTTCAACCATGGAAAGAGTTGATTTAAATTCTATGTATACGCGAATTATTTGAAAAGGCCGGGTTAATTCTCATTTCAAGTAATTGGTTGTAACACCCCGAATTTTCTGATAACACTAAGGTTGCTAAAATAATAATAAGTGTGTAAAAGAGGGGATGTATCTAATATGCATATAAAAATAATAATAAGTGTGTAAAAGAGGGGATGTATCTAATATGCATATAAAAATAATAATAAGTGTGCAAAGGGGGGATGTATCTAATGTGTACGTATTTATATGAATTAACAAATAATAGTAAATGTTGATAATGTACATTAAGAGAGTAATTATGGCATAAGTAAAATTAGGAATTATTTACATATAGGATTTGTCCTAAATGAGAAATGTGTACATTGTAGAATATATATATATATATATATATATATATATATATATATATATGCTAAAACATGAAATTACATGTAATTGAAATAGTAATTATGGCATAATTCAAAATGGGGGTAATTTGCATGCATAGTAATTATGGCATAATTCAAAATGGGGGTAATTTGCATGCATAGTAATTATGACATAATTTAAAATGGGAGTAATTTACAGTCCTTAATTGTGAACATAATTGGCCTCTTTTGAAATTGATGGCCTTGATTAACCCTAGCATTATCGGACGGCTCAAATCAAAATGTAACTCTATAAAAAGACCTTAGGTCTCCAACTAAATATTCACATGAAAATAAGAGTTGAAGCCGCCATGCTGTCGAATGAGAATTAGAGGGAGCCTCCATTTGAAAGAGATGAACAACAAAGCTAATACAAGTAAAAGATTAAAGCTACAACAAATAAATCAAAACAACATCTACAACAAAGGATAGCATCACCAGATTCAGAATTCAAAATTCAGAATCCTGAATACAAGATTCGTCATACGTTGTAAGTAGAGTGCTATTCCGATATGAATAACAATTGGATCTTGTTTTGTATAAAATGTAAATGGAATTGTACATAATTTGTAGTGATGATAATTCTTAATTGTGTGATGCTATGATCCAAATTATAAATGAATTGGAGATGTTGTGGTGTGATAATATTAGATCTATTGGGTATTTGCAAGTACATGATTCATAGTGACACTTATATGCTTGTGGTAGTTTGTTACAACCAAGTTGAGATTCATGCAAGTATGTGATCCACTATTATGTCAACATAACTTAGACCCTTGAACATACATGACTATGATCATTGCAAGTGTAGCTTTGACCCTTTTTGGTAACATGATTCATATAAGTTTAGGTTGGAATAATTCTAGTTGAATCATACTTTTGTATTAGTGACAAAAGTAAACACATTTGTGAACACCTAATGACTTTATGGACATGACTAGTTTATGTTTAGTGTTATGCCTAAATGAAAATATGTTTTAGGCTTATGTTGTTATCAAAATCATGTGATAATATATGTGACACCTAATTGAGTAGATTCATATTCTAGAATGCAAGTTTACGTGATTTGATTGAAATCCATGATTCATGTTTTATGTCAAAAATAGATGATATTACAATGCAAGTACACAAGCCTCTTATTTGTGTTAATTAAATGGCCATATTGCAAGTTCATGCACCTCTAATTTGTGTTAATTAAATGGCCATATTGCAAGTTCATGCACCTCTAATTTGTGTTAATTAAATGGCCATATTGCAAGTTCATGCACCTCTAATTTGTGTTAATTAAATGGCCATATTGCAAGTTCATGCACCTCTAATTTGTGTTAATTAAATGGCCATATTGCAAGTTCATGCACCTCCAATTTGTGTTAATTAAATGGCCATATTGCAAGTTCATGCACCTCTAATTTGTGTTAATTAAATGGCCATATTGCAAGTTCATGCACCTCTAATTTGTGTTAATTAAATGGCCATATTGCAAGTTCACGCACCTCTAATTTGTGTTAATTAAATGGCCATATTGCAAGTTCACGCACCTCTAATTTGTGTTAATTAAATGGCCATATTGCAAGTTCATGCACCTCTAATTTGTGTTAATTAAATGGCCATATTGCAAGTTCATGCACCTCTAATTTGTGTTAATTAAATGGCCATATTGCAAGTTCATGCACCTCTAATTTGTGTTAATTAAATAGCCATATTGCAAGTTCATGCACCTCTAATTTGTGTTAATTAAATGGTCATGTTGCAAGTTCATGCGTTCACACACCCCTTTTATGCTGCTTAGAATATATCATGTTCTAGGCTTTCCCTTTTTATGTTTCTAAATTGGGCTGAAATGTTGAAGCCCAACATATGTCATAATATAGCAAACATATAAAACGGGGGTAATAACGTTGGGGTAAAAATAAAACATATGTGTTGGCATGTTTGACACATGCCAACGACTTGAGAACATTTATGTGGTATAAGTTATTATACCCAATAAGAATGAATTTGAATAATAGGCCGCAAATATTTACATATAAAATGGAAAGAGACAAAATATGTAAACTAAGAAAATATGATGTAGGTAGGCCTAAAATCATGAAATGGGTTAGGGCCATGATTGGTGTAAACCTTTACACCATTAGTTTTAAAATTAAAATATATGACATCCCTTCTAATCACATACACCAAAATGTTCTAGGGTGACAGAGAGGATAGTGTCTAGGCTTGGGTTTGGAAAATACAAGTTTCCTGCCCTCCCTGGCTATCCCTAACTGATCCAATGGACGGGATGGTTATGAATTTAGAAAGATGTCTGACCCGAGGTTAGACTGAGTTGTGGTGTAAACCTGCCCGGAACCGACCGGCACATCCAGTAACCGCAACGATACCTGTCTAATGTGAGTGGTTAGTGCTTTAGTTAATAAATTAAGGCTAAGTCAGGATTGATAGGGTTAAGTCAATTAAATAAATACTTAACCAAATTCAACATATTAACTAAATTGGTGGGTAGGGTTAAGTTAATCTGGACACTTAACCAATTTAATATGTTGACTAGGGGAGTGGGTAAGGTTAAGCAAATGTTTAACCATTATAACATGATCAACTAGACTAGAGAGTGAGGTTAAGTTAATTAGAACACTTAACCATAGAAACACGTTAGTTAGACAAGTGATTGAGGTGAAGAAAAAAATTAGAACTCTTAACCATGATAACAAGTTGATTTGACAAATGGGTTGGGATTAAGTAGTTAGAAATACTTAACCGATATAGCATGAATGATTAGAGTTAAGTAACAAGAACACTTAACCAGTTTAATCTGACTTGTAGTAAAGTTAAACGTGAATGGACAACACTTAACCATTATAACCTGTTAATTAAACAAGTAGTAGGGTTAAGTTAGCTAAGGAGACACTTAACCGTTGTAACAGGTTAGTTAAACAAATGGTGAGGTTAAGTTAACACAAGGAGGCAACACTTAACCAGTATAATCTGAGTTGTGGTAGGGTTAAGTCAACAGGAATAACACTTAACCAGTTTAATATGACAAAAGGGATGGGTTAAGTTAACTTGAATTGACTAATGACACTTAACCAAACCAACTTGACGAGAAAGAAAATTAAGTAGTAAACCTTAGTTAAAAGGAACTAAGTAGAGAACCTTAGTTAAGAAAACAACGGTTCTAAAAACTAAGTGGTAAATCTTAGTTAACAAAACTAAGTAGTAATTCTTAGTATAACACGAGAAGGAGCGGACGTCCATCTAATTTTAAAAGAAGGCTCCAACGAATTGGGTTACGAAGCCCGAGGCTTCGAGGGGACGTGAGGGTACTCTTGGTATCCCTCTGTGAGGCTGCAGATGATCCTCCTGGGCCCACAGAGGTTAAGGTCTGCATTAGAAGAACCAAGGGTATGCCTTGGTTGCAAAATATGGCAACCTAAAGACTAGGATGGACCAGCGTGATTCGGCGAGAAAACAGTAGCCCTGTGATAGCAACTCGTCGTCTACCTACCATCTTCAGTCAAGCGAGACACGTGAAGCGGGGAGGCGGAGAACTCATACGGACCACATACTTGCTATCTAGTTGTGGTTGCGGGGTGTTGTTGGCCATAGATTAGTGGGGCAGATAGGGGCCTTCGTACAGTTCTCATTTTACAAGGGTGCCTTCCATTAGTTGAGGGAGTGGTCGAGTGGGACCATAGCCACTGGAAAAACAGACCTTAGCATCTGCATCAGCAGATATTGAAAGCTCCCGACCGAGTTCCGTATTTCTAGAGTAGCCCTGACAACGGATCTCGGGTAGCACATTACAGGACATGTGCATCTAGACAAGCGATAACGATTCGCGATACATGCGTGGGGAAAGTCTAGGAACATATACCACTCTAGGTAGTGTGTCCTAGACTAAAGGGCATCGTTCGATCGGATGCATAATTCCTAGTTAGACCTTGGTGGCATCAAACCCGAATCCAAGAAGCATTCAGCAGATAGCGTAAAACTCTAGTAGAAGCTAGAAAGCACTTGATAAGAAACCCTAGATTAGATCTAGGTAATAAATAATAAATGTATGCCTGAAGGCAACCGAAACAACCAGAATTGGGATCACGTTAACATTACTAGTTTGGACACTTGTTAGGTGGTGCAGAGATTAGTATGGGGTACGACAGTAGATTCGGTCTTAGACAACTTAACTTAGTTTATGGTGCTTTCCCATTTCCAGTTTATACTTATCATGCTCTTTTTCTTATCCATTGACTGAATTGTCACTAGACTTACTCAGGCTTTATGTCTGACTCTACTTTTCTTTCGTCTTCTTTCCTTCCGTTCCCCCCCCAGGTAGTTGAGGAGCGAATAGTACTGCTCAGGTTAGATTGGACCGCTGCTCTTTCCAAGCTCGAAGATTTGTGGAAGTTTTGCTTGGATTCTCTTTTCTATTGCTATGGCTGGCTCATGTTATATTGGGGAATACAAATGTATTTTTTTATGCTTCTTTATTTTGTAAAGACAGATGATACTCTGATATTGTAAAGCAATCTTGTACAAACTATTTTATAAATAAAGCAAAATTTTATTTTCCGCTGTTTAATGTTTGTCTGTCTTGTAATTTATCTGCATCTTTTACCCATAATGCTCCACAGAAGTTAGTGCATTCCCTTTGTGAGTGACACTAACGGATGTGGGGTGTTACACGTGGTATCAGAGCTGAAGGTTACCGGATTAGATAAAAGATCTAAAAACTTATTTTCAAAACGGTTTTTAAACAAGCATTTTCGAAAGGAAAGTTTTGTTTTAAAGGCATATTCCCCAAAGCCATACGCATTGTCTTCTCTTCCTCTGTTTGAATTCTTGTCTCCTTCTATCTTGAGTCTCTGGGGCTCCTGGCTTTCGGGGAGATAACCTCATCAAAGGGCGAAGTAATGCCCGACTTCCATCTATAGCCGTAGTTGTTCCACTTACGGCCAGTCTTCTTTCAAGCTTAGTAGGGTCTTCGGTATGATGGAAGTAGCTTTCAAGATATTTGCCAACATAGTTACACAGAAAAAGGATGAGGAGTTTGGCAAAGGGACACAACCCTAGGATGAGGAATTCATGGATGTAGGTTTAGCTCACGAAGGAGGAAGAAATTATAAAAGAGGAAGAATCTTCACTAGGGTATGATAGGGCATATGATTAAGGACAAGGGCAAGGACGAGGGACAAGATTTTAGAAGGGCAAGTACATGCTAAGCATACCTAAGAGATAGGTGGTAAAAATTTCTGTTGGAAAGAGTCTAGTTTTTCTGTTCGTACTCTTTCCTTCGGTTTTAGCGCTTCGCATTTGTTCATATTTGCTTCCATAGTTGATCTCTGCACCTTAGTACTTGTATAGCAGAAAGATCCCAATCTGTCTCAAACCCAGTGGGTGGTATGACCCATTTATTTCTAGTTAGTAGGGGTTTGAGAATAGCTATCGAGTTTATTTATATCATATCACGTAGATCGTCCAAATTCGGAGGAGATATTCCTTGGGTGCTTGTCTGATATTGGTTTAGGCCTTTGGGGCTTGTACTTGAGGAATGTCGAGTTCGACTAGGATGGTTTGCGTGAGAGATGAATAGTTGTGAAAAGCGCGTAGTGACCTTTCAACCCTTATAGTTATGGCATGATGGATAAGATAGGAGGAGAGATCTCTAATCATCCTAGTATATACACTTGGTTGACATTTGTTTATTTTGGAAATGGAGGTCAAGAAACTTCGCAATCGTGAAGTTGAATCTGTTAAGGTACAGTTGAGTAAAGCTCAAGAAGACGTGATACGGGAGATTGAAGATAAGGCATACGCGCCTCATACCCTTTTTCTTAAGGGTACATCCTTGATTCCTTTTTTTTTTAGGAAGTCTATGCATACTAATTTCTAGCTTTTAAGGTATATCCTCTAGGACGTATCATCGATCCTTAGATAGAAACCCTTTTGGATGTAAACATGTATTTGAAACATGTTATGGTTGATGGTTGTGAATGGTTGCTAGTGGTTGCTCGTGAATGCATATACACACGTATTAGGCACTAGATCAGCTCAGACGCCTTCATATTTCATTTACATATATGTATTTGTTTATGAATTGAACTTAATGTGCTATCATATGTATGTTGCATTTGAGTGAATGGTTGTGCACTCATATAGAAATAATATGTATCATTAGGATTTGCATGCATATTGGACGCATGGCACAGACATTATTTGCATTAAGGAGGTCAACTGAATCAGTAGACCGCCTGATTTTGCATTAGATAAAGACATATACACACACTATGCATATGAACATGAAAGCATTAGAAATCTTTTAAGGATAATGAATGCTTGTGATTGAATGGTTGAGTAGATGGGTGATTGGATGGTAGGACACATTCTTCCTAACTTGAAGATTTCGGGGACGAAATCCTAAAAGGAGGGGAGAATGTAACACCCCGAATTTTCTGATAACACTAAGGTTGCTAAAATAATAATAAGTGTGTAAAAGAGGGGATGTATCTAATATGCATATAAAAATAATAATAAGTGTGTAAAAGAGGGGATGTATCTAATATGCATATAAAAATAATAATAAGTGTGCAAAGGGGGGATGTATCTAATGTGTACGTATTTATATGAATTAACAAATAATAGTAAATGTTGATAATGTACATTAAGAGAGTAATTATGGCATAAGTAAAATTAGGAATTATTTACATATAGGATTTGTCCTAAATGAGAAATGTGTACATTGTAGAATATATATATATATATATATATATATATGCTAAAACATGAAATTACATGTAATTGAAATAGTAATTATGGCATAATTCAAAATGGGGGTAATTTGCATGCATAGTAATTATGGCATAATTCAAAATGGGGGTAATTTGCATGCATAGTAATTATGACATAATTTAAAATGGGAGTAATTTACAGTCCTTAATTGTGAACATAATTGGCCTCTTTTGAAATTGATGGCCTTGATTAACCCTAGCATTATCGGACGGCTCAAATCAAAATGCAACTCTATAAAAAGACCTTAGGTCTCCAACTAAATATTCACATGAAAATAAGAGTTGAAGCCGCCATGCTGTCGAATGAGAATTAGAGGGAGCCTCTATTTGAAAGAGATGAACAACAAAGCTAATACAAGTAAAAAATTAAAGCTACAACAAATAAATCAAAACAACATCTACAACAAAGGATAGCATCACCAGATTCAGAATTCAAAATTCAGAATCCTGAATACAAGATTCGTCATACGTTGTAAGTAGAGTGCTATTCCGATATGAATAACAATTGGATCTTGTTTTATATAAAATGTAAATGGAATTGTACATAATTTGTAGTGATGATAATTCTTAATTGTGTGATGCTATGATCCAAATTATAAATGAATTGGAGATGTTGTGGTGTGATAATATTAGATCTATTGGGTATTTGCAAGTACATGATTCATAGTGACACTTATATGCTTGTGGTAGTTTGTTACAACCAAGTTGAGATTCATGCAAGTATGTGATCCACTATTATGTCAACATAACTTAGACCCTTGAACATACATGACTATGATCATTGCAAGTGTAGCTTTGACCCTTTTTGGTAACATGATTCATATAAGTTTAGGTTGGAATAATTCTAGTTGAATCATACTTTTGTATTAGTGACAAAAGTAAACACATTTGTGAACACCTAATGACTTTATGGACATGACTAGTTTATGTTTAGTGTTATGCCTAAATGAAAATATGTTTTAGGCTTATGTTGTTATCAAAATCATGTGATAATATATGTGACACCTAATTGAGTAGATTCAGATTCTAGAATGCAAGTTTACGTGATTTGATTGAAATCCATGATTCATGTTTTATGTCAAAAATAGATGATATTACAATGCAAGTACACAAGCCTCTAATTTGTGTTAATTAAATGGCAATATTGCAAGTTCATGCACCTCTAATTTGTGTTAATTAAATGGCCATATTGCAAGTTCATGCACCTCTAATTTGTGTTAATTAAATGGCCATATTGCAAGTTCATGCACCTCTAATTTGTGTTAATTAAATGGCCATATTGCAAGTTCATGCAACTCCAATTTGTGTTAATTAAATGGCCATATTGCAAGTTCATGCACCTCTAATTTGTGTTAATTAAATGGCCATATTGCAAGTTCATGCACCTCTAATTTGTGTTAATTAAATGGCCATATTGCAAGTTCACGCACCTCTAATTTGTGTTAATTAAATGGCCATATTGCAAGTTCACGCACCTCTAATTTGTGTTAATTAAATGGCCATATTGCAAGTTCATGCACCTCTAATTTGTGTTAATTAAATGGCCATATTGCAAGTTCATGCACCTCTAATTTGTGTTAATTAAATGGCCATATTGCAAGTTCATGCACCTCTAATTTGTGTTAATTAAATAGCCATATTGCAAGTTCATGCACCTCTAATTTGTGTTAATTAAATGGTCATGTTGTAAGTTCATGCGTTCACACACCCCTTTTATGCTGCTTAGAATATATCATGTTCTAGGCTTTCCCTTTTTATGTTTCTAAATTGGGCTGAAATGTTGAAGCCCAACATATGTCATAATATAGCAAACATATAAAACGGGGGTAATAACGTTGGGGTAAAAATAAAACATATGTGTTGGCATGTTTGACACATGCCAACGACTTGAGAACATTTATGTGGTATAAGTTATTATACCCAATAAGAATGAATTTGAATAATGGGCCGCAAATATTTACATATAAAATGGAAAGAGACAAAATATGTAAACTAAGAAAATATGATGTAGGTAGGCCTAAAATCATGAAATGGGTTAGGGCCATGATTGGTGTAAACCTTTACACCATTAGTTTTAAAATTAAAATATATGACATCCCTTATAATCACATACACCAAAATGTTCTAGGGTGACAGAGAGGATAGTGTCTAGGCTTGGGTTTGGAAAATACAAGTTTCCTGCCCTCCCTGGCTATCCCTAAGTGATCCAATGGACGGGATGGTTATGAATTTAGAAAGATGTCTGACCCGAGGTTAGACTGAGTTGTGGTGTAAACCTGCCCGGAACAGACCGGCACATCCAGTAACCGCAACGATACCTGTCTAATGTGAGTGGTTAGTGCTTTAGTTAATAAATTAAGGCTAAGTCAGGATTGATAGGGTTAAGTCAATTAAATAAATACTTAACCAAATTCAACATATTAACTAAATTGGTGGGTAAGGTTAAGTTAATCTGGACACTTAACCAATTTAATATGTTGACTAGGGGAGTGGGTAAGGTTAAGCAAATGTTTAACCATTATAACATGATCAACTAGACTAGAGAGTGAGGTTAAGTTAATTAGAACACTTAACCATAGAAACACGTTAGTTAGACAAGTGATTGAGGTTAAGAAAAAAATTAGAACTCTTAACCATGATAACAAGTTGATTTGACAAATGGGTTGGGATTAAGTAGTTAGAAATACTTAACCGATATAGCATGAATGATTAGAGTTAAGTAACAAGAACACTTAACCAGTGTAATTTGACTTGTAGTAAAGTTAAACGTGAATGGACAACACTTAACCATTATAACCTGTTAATTAAACAAGTAGTAGGGTTAAGTTAGCTAAGGAGACACTTAACCGTTGTAACAGGTTAGTTAAACAAATGGTGAGGTTAAGTTAACACAAGGAGGCAACACTTAACCAGTATAATCTGAGTTGTGGTAGGGTTAAGTCAACAGGAATAACACTTAACCAGTTTAATATGACAAAAGGGATGGGTTAAGTTAACTTGAATTGACTAATGACATTTAACCAAACCAACTTGACGAGAAAGAAAACTAAGTAGTAAACCTTAGTTAAAAGGGACTAAGTAGAGAACCTTAGTTAAGAAAACAACGGTTCTAGAAACTAAGTGGTAAATCTTAGTTAACAAAACTAAGTAGTAATTCTTAGTATAACACGAGAAGGAGCGGACATCCATCTAATTTTAAAACAAGGCTCCAACGAATTGGGTTACGAAGCCCGAGGCTTCGAGGGGACGTGAGGGTACTCTTGGTATCCCTCTGTGAGGCTGCAGATGATCCTCCTGGGCCCACAGAGGTTAAGGTCTGCATTAGAAGAACCAAGGGTATGCCTTGGTTGCAAAATATGGCAACCTAAAGACTAGGATGGACCAGCGTGATTCGGCGAGAAAACAGTAGCCCTGTGATAGCAACTCGTCGTCTACCTACCATCTTCAGTCAAGCGAGACACGTGAAGCGGGGAGGCGGAGAACTCATACGGACCACATACTTGCTATCTAGTTGTGGTTGCGGGGTGTTGTTGGCCATAGATTAGTGGGGCAGATAGGGGCCTTCGTACAGTTCTCATTTTACAAGGGTGCCTTCCATTAGTTGAGGGAGGGGTCGAGTGGGACCATAGCCACTGGAAAAACAGACCTTAGCATCTGCATCAGCAGTTATTGAAAGCTCCCGACCGAGTTCCGTATTTCTAGAGTAGCCCTGACAACGGATCTCGGGTAGCACATTACAGGACATGTGCATCTAGACAAGCGATAACGATTCGCGATACATGCGTGGGGAAAGTCTAGGAACATATACCACTCTAGGTAGTGTGTCCTAGACTAAAGGGCATCGTTCGATCAGATGCATAATTCCTAGTTAGACCTTGGTGGCATCAAACCCGAATCCAAGAAGCATTCAGCAGATAGCGTAAAACTCTAGTAGAAGCTAGAAAGCACTTGATAAGAAACCCTAGATTAGATCTAGGTAATAAATAATAAATGTATGCCTGAAGGCAACCGAAACAACCAGAATTGGGATCACGTTAACATTACTAGTTTGGACACTAGTTAGGTGGTGCAGAGATTAGTATGGGGTACGACAGTAGATTCGGTCTTAGACAACTTAACTTAGTTTATGGTGCTTTCCCATTTCCAGTTTATACTTATCATGCTCTTTTTCTTATCCATAGACTGAATAGTCACTAGACTTACTCAGGCTTTATGTCCGACTCTACTTTTCTTTCGTCTTCTTTCCTTCCGTCCCCCCCCCCCCAGGTAGTTGAGGAGCGAATAGTACAGCTCAGGTTAGATTGGACCGCTGCTCTTTCCAAGCTCGAAGATTTGTGGAAGTTTTGCTTGGATTCTCTTTTCTATTGCTATGGCTGGCTCATGTTATATTGGGGAATACAAATGTATTTTTTTATGCTTCTTTATTTTGTAAAGACAGATGATACTCTGATATTGTAAAGCAATCTTGTACAAACTATTTTATAAATAAAGCAAAATTTTATTTTCCGCTGTTTAATGTTTGTCTGTCTTGTAATTTATCTGCATCTTTTACCCATAATGCTCCACAGAAGTTAGTGCATTCCCTTTGTGAGTGACACTAACGGACGTGGGGTGTTACATTGGTCGTCGATAAGATGTCGAAGATATGAAGACGGTGCAAGACCGGTGATCTTCACATCGAATGGATTACTACTGATGCCTTGGATATGGTTAGCTCCCATGAAGGGGTTACAGTGGTAGTGGTCCGGATGTATTTGTTGATTTTCCGGATATGAGAGGGCCTCTCCCCTGTATTGGACATATGGGACGAGAAATAAGGGGCCTCCGGTTTCATTCAGACCCAAAACGAACTTGTAAATGGATGTATGTCTGACATTGGATTTTATTCTATGTTGATTGATCTCTATTAAATATATATCTATTTGGTGGCGGAGAATTTATTTTCTTGCTTAACACCCTTCTCTGAGACGTACGAGCTCAGAGGTTATATATTAATAGACATTAGTCGCATGGCGTGAATTGCCTGTGTGGCATGTTGAGATGCAAATGACCAAGGCTTTTGTTGAAAAGCAAAGTCTTGTGGTTGATGATTAAAGCACGACCTCAAATGGCATAGCTTTGTGTATAGCATTAATTCGCGAGCCTCACACCCCGGTATGAACCAAAAACGTGAGAGGACCGTAAGGAGGACATGCGTTACTTTCTAACTAGAAGTGGTGTCGTGGTATGGAGCCCAAACATTTTTACTTATCTGGATGATGGAAAGAAAGGTAGCTCGGATATATCGGTCACTACGGGGCCGATGGATGGATATGGTCGACATATTGACCAGATTTACGCCTCGTAGGGCGGAGAAACGTATTGTTCAGGGATTATTAATACACTTAATGTGGACCGGCCCTAAAGATCCAAGGCTCACTCGAGCTGTGAGTCTGAGGCATGGGCTAGAGTGTCTCGAATTTGGTAAGGACGATCCCTTGCCTTGGTTTAGGATGGAAATCCAACTTCCAATATGACATTGTGCGGTTTTGATTGTAAACCTATATATGGCGACATGATGTATGGTACCATGCGGTCTATGATTGATACGTTATGATTGAAATTGTTTTTGGAACATATATGCACTAGTAATAATATCAAATGATTTTGATTTACACGTATCAAGCATATTTTTTCCATTATAAGGTAAAACTCTATCCTACGGCTTGCGTTGCATTATGTGATGGGACCTGAGTCTTATAATGGCTTCATTTTTCTCAAAAGCATTACGTTGTTTAAATGATTTGTTTTATTTCATGCACTGGAAATCCAATGGAGTAAACCCATTCCGCGTTAGCGGCGTAGTCCTGTGATTGACCTTATTGTTAAATAAGTTAGGTAAGATTTCTCATACCAATCCCATGACTGACTCGTAGTTTGTTTCAGTTTGCAAATTCGGGTCCCCTATTTTCTACATGTGCAGCCTTGTATTCGGGTTTTAGCTGGTTCATTCTGGATAGCTATGGAGCTGAAGATGGATTCTATCATTTCTATTAGACTGTTTCAGACTGTATTATGTATATTATATTTGATTCCGCTGCAGACATTTTATATTATGTTGAAACCGTATCCTTAACGAAGTATGATCCTGTTATGCTGTATAGCTCTTGTGTTTATATTATGTCCAGTGTAATTTGATGTACATTATCTGGTGTAATGATATATTTTTGTTCTGTTGTTACTTTTTATGTGGTATATTCCAATGATTATCCTTGCTTCCATGGCATGGGGTTTTGGGGTCATCACAGTTTGGACTGTGATGTCGGAGCCTTGGTTAATCTTAGTTCCGGAATATAACATATTAACAAACTAGTCGGAAATAGAATCAGTAGTACTCTAGGGCGAGTAAATCATTATAGATAGGATCAGTAATGTCCTAGAATGAGTATAGCAGAATGAAATACACCCCCAATAGATGCATTTACATTTAAACATATGTATCTATGCTTTACAGTGTCTTTTCTATTGTCCTGACTCTTTGTCTGCTATTTGCAGACATAGTAGAAAATGAGTGGCAAAAGCAGAAGAAGTAATTCTATGGTTCAACAATCTAATGAGCCAATTGTGCTCCCACAGCCAGAATCAGATCTAGAAGTTCTAGTAAAGAAGTATCGAAATCTGGGTGGAGTACCATTCTTGGGCAAAGACTCTATTATTAAAACATAAGCATGGATGCATTCTTCTGGGAGAATTTTTCAAGGCTTAAAGTTGAGAGATGATCAGAAAAGATTATTGGCATCTTGGGGACTCAAAGACGAAGCTTTAATCTAGTGGGAAACTATTACTAAGGAAAATCCAGAAGGTAATATTACCTGGGATAGATTTAAAGAAAATTTCAAAGAAATATTTATTCCCCCAGAAGAAGTTGAGCAACTATATGATGAGTTCTACCATCCGAAACAAGGAGATATGACCATTCAGGAGTACCAAAATAAATTCGAGGAACTTTCTCGTTTTTCCCCGAAGCTAATTAAAGATCCTTTGAGGAAGAATATGAGATTTATCAACGGACTTCAAAGAAAATATGGGGGTAGAGTAAATGCACATGTGAATCTTCCTTTTTCTAAGATGATACAAACGGCTTATCGCTATGAGAATCTTGATAAGCAAGGTGATTTGGAAAATGATGAGGAAGGCAGTTCTAGCAACAAAAGAAAGTTTGAAACTGATAGCCCTGAGGCAAGTACAAAGCCTGAGGTTAGTAAGAAGACTAAAGCCGATAAGACAAGGGTCAAATCTAAGAAAGAACCATAAATGACGGCAACATGCTCTAACGGCAATAAGAAAGAACATTTGTTGATAAATTGCAAATCTTCAAAGAAACAAAGGAATGTTGGATCTAAATCCAATAAGAAGTTTAAAGAGAATAGGGAATGCAATAAATGCCGTTAGACTCGTCATCATGCAAAGGGTTGCTAGCTATCAAAGAAGTCTGAAGTAGTACATGTAAATGAAGTGGCAAAAGCTCCAGCACCTTCAACTAGTAGGGAAAGACCAGGTGTTTTGGAAGGCACCCTTACTATTAAAAATATTCCTGTTGCAGTATTATTTGATACGGGTGCATCACGAAGTTTCTTTTCAAGTAACATAGTTGAAAAGCTAAAATTAAAAGTGAGAAATCTTAAAGAATCGATTAGTGTTCATAATCCAATAGGAGGTTCACTTGTTCTCGGTTTATATTGTAGAGTGTCGATCTCTTATTCTTGTTACTAGTTTCCTATTAATTTGATCGTCATGAATTTTTCTGAGTTCAATGTTATTCTTGGACTAGAATGGTTAACAAAATATGATGCCAAAGTTAAATGTGCCGAAAGGATTGTTAGGTTAAAACGAAGCTTGAAGATATTATTATACCATGCATAGGCTCAAATTCAGATAGAAAAGAATTTTGGTCTGCTCTTGATGTTTCTCCCACTTCTATTGAAAATATTCCTATTGTCAAAAATTATGCGGATGTGTTTGAAGAAGTGGATAGCTTATGTCCGCGTAGAGAAATTGATTTCAAAATCGATTTAATTCCGAATGTCAGGCCCGTAGTGCATGCAATTCGGAGAATGACATTGAAAGAGAAATAAGAATTGGGCGATCAAACTCGACAATTGCTACAGAAAGGTCTGATCAGGCCTATTTTTTCGAATTGGGGAGCAGCTGGGGTGTTTGTTCCAAAGTCAGATGGTACTCTCAGATTATGTGTTGATTACCGAGACCTCAACAAGCAGACACTAAAGAATAAATATCCATTACCCCACATCGATGATTTATTAGATCGTTTGAATGGAGCGCATGTATTTTCAAGAATGGACCTAGCTATAGGTTTCCATCAACTTCGTATTGCCCAAGAATGTGTTCCTTTGACAACATTCAGAGGTCCAGACTTATTCTATGAGTGGTTAGTAATGTCATTCGACTTATGTAACACTCCAGGTTATTTTGTTGATCTAATGAATCGAGTGTTCGTTAGGTCTTGAATAAATTTGTACTAGTTTTCATTGATGACATATTAATCTTCTCTAAGTCAGCTAGCGAGCACGCTAAACATTTGGAACAAGTTTTAGAAATTCTGAGAAAGAACGTTTTAAAAGCCAAATTTTCCAAATGTATATTCTGGCAGGAAGAAGTGAAGTTCCTTGGTCATGTCGTATCAAAGCAAGGAAGTTCAGTGGATCCAAGCAAAATTACAGATATTCAAGATTGGAAACAGCTTAGCATGCCCACAGAAGTCAAAAGTTTTCTGGGATTGGCTAGTTATTATCGGAATTTCGTTAAAGATTTTTCGAAGCTATCTCGTCCAATGACACAGCTTACTAAGAAGCACACAAGATTTAATTGGGCTCCAGAATGCGAGGCAGCTTTCCAAGAGCTGAAATTAAGGTTGACTACTACTCTAGTATTAACAATTATCGATGGCAATGATGATTTGACGATCTATACAGATGCTTCTCTTGAAGGTGTTGGTGCGGTATTAATGCAAAGAGGATAAGTAGTGGCTTATGCTAGCCATCAGTTGAAGCTGCATGAGAAGAGATATGCAACTCATGATCTTGAGTTGTTAACCATTGTGTTTGCTCTCAAAATATGGAAGCACTATCTCTTGGGTGAGAAGTTCAAATTATATATAGATCATAAGTCATTGAAGTATTTTTTCACCCAAAAGGATTTGACTTTGAGGTAGCAGCGTTGGTTAGAATTTCTTGCAGCTTACGATATAGATATTTTGTATACTCCAGGAAAAGCCAACTTATTATTAAGCCTTCATTGATTGATAAGATCTTTTCTCTTCAGAAGGATGATCACTTCATTCAGAGGTTTAGAGAGGGAATTCAAAAGGGCAAAACCTCGAGTTTCCAGATTGATAATATGGGGGCTCTGAGGTTAAAAGGCTGAATTTGTGTACCGAATATTCCTGAGCTTAGAAGGGAAATACTAGATGAATGTCACAAGTCGAAGCTTAGTATCCATCCAAGAGTGAGTAAAATGTATAATGATATCAAGCGCACTTTCTGGTGGAGATCTATGAAAAGAGACATTTTCATATATGTTAGCAGTTGTTCTGCTTACCGACAGGTCAAGGGTGATCAACAGAAACTTGCAGGATTATTGCAACCATTGGAGGTTCCATATTGGAAGTGGGATCAAATCTCCATGGATTTCATAGATGGTTTGCCCCGAACCAAAAAAGGAAATGACAGTATATGGGTGATCATAGATCATTTCACAAAGACCGTCCATTTTGTACCTGTCAGATCAAATAGAAAAGCTCAAAGTCTAGCACAAATATATTTTAAAGAAATTGTCAGACTACTTGGAGTTCCCAGTAGTATTGTTAGTGATCATGATCCGATATTCGCTAGTAAATTTTGGGAAGCATTCCAAGAAGAGCTGGGAACAAAGTTAAATCTTAGCACCGCATATCATTCTTAAACAGATGGCCAACTGAGATGGTGAATCGTATAGTAGAAGATTTATTGTGGGATTGTACTCTGGATTTTGGCCGATCGTGGGAAGATCACTTGCATGTGGCTGAGTTTTCATATAACAACAGCTATCAAGCAAGCTTGAAAATATCACCATTCAAAGCATTGTATTGTCGACCATATAGATCTCCCGCATGTTGGGTAGAATCAGGTAATCGACTAGAATTGGGTCCCGACATGATTCAAAAAGCTTCAGATAAAGTCGATTTCATTAAGAAGCGATTACAAGCAGCTCAGAGCCGATAGAAGAGTTATACAGATTCTAGAAGAAGAGGTTTGGCTTTTTCTGTTGGTGATTATGTATATTTGAGAGTTTCTCCGACGAGAGGAGTAGTCCGATTCGGGAAAACAGCGAAGTTGGCACCTAGAATTATTGATCCATTTCCTATACTTGAAAGAATTGGAACTCTTGCTTATAGGGTTCAATTGCCTAACTTGTTGTCAGGAGCACATGATGTATTTCACGTGTCTCAACTTCGAAAACATTTGCATGATCCAGATTTGATTGTAGAAGAAGCTGCGCAAAATGATTTGGTTATTACTCCAAAATTAGCAGTGAGAAGAGAGCCACTGAAAATTATTGGCAAAGCAACCAAGGTTCTGAGAAACAAGAAGGTTCACTTAGTCAAAGTGCAGTGGAGTGGAGATCCTAGAGACTGTACATGGGAAACCAAAGAAAGCATTAAGCAAGCTTATCCCAAGTGCAGAGTGGGAATCTCTGATTAGCTCTGGTGCAAGGTACATTTACAATATATTTTATTTCTGTCTTGTTTCCTACTCTACTGTTATTTCCTTTTCGGGGACGAAAAGTTTTAAGTCAGGGACATTATTACAACCTGGAAAATAAGAACCTATTTAAAATTTTATTTCAAGTAATTTTAATAGAGATTTGGTCAGAATTTCAAAATTCCATGTTTAAATAATAACAAAACCCTTAAAATAGACATTTTGCAAACGACCTCCGTTTCTTGTTTTGATCCGGAATGTCAGTTTATTGCTAGGTTTAAAATACCATAATTTTTGGAATTAATATGTGAGCGTGGCAAAGGAAAACGTGTTTTGCAAATATAGTGCAAATTGGATTGGCCAGAAAAATGCCATTTTTCAAACGATCTCCAAACTCGACGAAATCAGTTTTGCCGGGACCGTATCGTCCAAACATAGCTAGATTTATTTTTCGGGAATTTTTGGAATCAGTATGTGGTCCTGACAAATTAAAATGTACGTCCAAATCTAAAATTGAATGTTTTACATTTTAATTTGAAGAAAAACTGACTGAAATAGTCGAATGGGCTTACAAAACATATTCCATTGTGTCCGGAATGGGGTATTTAGCTAGAGGCGATAGTCTTTGGGTTTGATTTGGAGTTCGGATGGAGAAACGGGAATTTCGGAATAAAAGAAATTAAAAATAATTTAAAAATAAATATCAGCCAATTGGAATTCTCCAACCTTAATCATCATCCTCAAACCCGCGCCTCCAGTCCACGATCGAACGACGAATACCACTCAAACCTTCTCCGCTCGATTTCTTGCAATCCACACTATAAAATTTGATGATCCTTTAGGGAATTCGGTAGAGCTCAGTCCCCTCTTCAAATCCAGATAGGGTTTGTAATTTATCATCGCCTATTGGAGGAGAATCACCTCCGTGAAGTTCGGACGTACATCGTGCCGCCACGACCACTTGCTGCCATCGAACTCCACTGCACCACCAGCGCAGGTGTGCCTCTCCACCCTCGACAACGTGGAACCACCTGATCAACTTCTAACTTCACGGATTTAGAGAAAAATCCATCCCCAGTTTTGAACCCAGTTCTGAGTTAATAGAGGTATATTTTTAAATGGTTTACAACACTTTAAAACGTTGCTAATTCCATTATTGTTTATAAAAATCGTATCTTGCTCATATGTTGTCGAAATCTAGTGAAATAAGGGACATCGGACTCGTGGCAACGTCTTCTACATTTTAGAAGAAATTGGAACATTTTTGGAGCTTTCTACAATTTTAAAAGAGTGGAACCCAATGTGAGATTTCTAAATTCAAATTGGAATGGAAAAGCGATGTATAAATTATATAAGCGATGTATAAATTATATAAGCGATGTATAAATTATATAAGCGATGTATAAATTATATACGCATTGTATATCTCATATATGGGCATTGTATAAATTACATAAGCGATGTATAAATTATACATACGCTGTATAAATCATCTATGCCTTGAATGAAATTGAAAAGGAAATACATACGCTTATATATATATATATATATGTATACTCCCCTCGTTCACAGACCATGGACGATATAAATTGATTGTGTGATGATTGTGTTATGGAAATTGATTGTGGTTGTGAATGATTGATTGTGGTTGCAAAAAATATGGCTGTGTTTGTGGTAAATTCATTGTGTTGTGAAAATGAATGGTACTTTGGAAATCATTGAAATGAAATTATTGTAATGCTGAAAGGCCTAGGATAACAGAGGAGTCATGCTGGACACAGTGCCGGTGCTAAATACCATGTCGTTGTAATGCCGAAATTTTCTGAAATACTCATGTAATGAAATATATTCATATGTTGAATAAATTCTTTGAGCGATAAAAATATCATTTTTATTATGTATGCGAAGTTATAAAAATATTCATATGTTGAATAAATTCTTTGAACAATAAAAATATCATTTTTATCATGTATGTGAAGTTATAAAAAAATTCATATGTTGAATCAATTCTTTGAACAATAAAATTATCCTTTTTATCATGCATGTGAAGTTATAAAAATATTCATATGTTAAATAAATTCTTTGAATGACAAAAATATTATTTTTATCATGTATGTGAAGTAATAAAAATATTCATGTTTGAAATAAAAAGTTTTAACAATAAAAATAACATTGTTATTGTATGTACGAATCACTAAAAATACTTATGTTTGAAATAAAACGTTTTAACAATAAAAATCACATTTTATTGTATGTTTGAATCACTAAAAATATTCATGTTTGAAATAAAATGTTTTAAAAATAAAAATCACATTTTTATTGTATATAAGAAGGGTTAAAAATAACCATGTTTGAAAATAAATATTGGTTCGGTAAAGATATTATTTTTAGCGTAGATATGCATATATATATATATATATATATGTGTTAAACAGGAAAATGGATTAGCTATTGAGTAAAGAATTTATTTGCTTGCCCGACAAATACGTAAGCCTTAATGAGTTGGTTGCGCAATTTTATTATTATATAAACTCTTACGAATGCCATTGGATACGGTGTGCTGGTTGTTCTATGTGAGATTATAAACATTGCCATAGGATAGCAACAATTAATTTTGAATTACACTACATGGCATACTTCGTGAAGATAGCATACTCTATCATATACCACATAAGAACTTGGAGTTTATGTGACGAGGTTGGAATTACCATACAAGAAAGAGGCTTGTATGGCAATGACTGTATTACAGGTTGAATAGATTATGGACTGATATGGACTAAATAAAATATAACGGTAAATTGTCATATTTAATAAAAACCCCACATGGGTGTGGAGTTGACAATAATCACGTCTCTCTATTTATTAGATACGGCACATGGATTATTTATTTTCCAACACTGGACAAGGTGACGAGAATATTTTCTACGGAGTTATGATTTTTACACACTCCCTTGGGCATAGAATAGGTCACTAAAAATTGTGTATGCTTATTATGGATTTATTGGGTGCCTAATACGGACCAATAAATTTCCAAACCCCTCTCTATACAAAGGAGGCTATGGCGAAATTTTCCGAAATTTAAAGGCGTTAGCGAAATTTTTGAAGTGAAAATGGTTTGGAAATCGCCGAATAAATTATATATATATATATATATATTAAAATAAAACGAAACGTGAAGCTGCAATTCGCGTTCTGGAATCGTAAATTTAAACGAATATACCAACAGATCCGACCGTCGGATTTTCCCAAAACTGGAACCATTGGGTTCTCTTTGGAAAGATCTTTCCAACTATATAAAATTTGTTAAGATCTAATGGTTAGATTTTAAGAAATGTGTAAATCAAATCTGAAGGAAAACAACACTAGGGCCTTGTAATGACCTGAAGCGTCGTTCGATGAAAATGGGCTATTTTTAAATAAATAAAAATAGCGATAAATCGTTTTAAAATATTATAAATGATATGGAACGGAAATAAACCGATTTTACTTGGTTTATTGGATATTTTGATGGTTAGATGTATTTGACATGAAACTATTATATTGAATTGAAACGTGAATGTCAAATGGTTTAACCATGGAAATAATTGATTTGAATTCTTTGTATATGCGAATTATTTGAATAGGCCGAGTTAATTCTCATTTCAAATAATTGATTGACGATTAGAAGTTGAAGATATGAAGACGGTGCAAGACCGGTGATCTTCACATCGAATGGATTACTACTGATGCCTTGGATATGGTTAGCTCCCATGAAGGGGTTACAGTGGTAGTGGTCCGGACGTATTTGCTAATTGTCCGATATGCGAGGGCCTCTCTCTTGTATTGGACATATGGGACGAGGAATACTTCGCCTCCGGTTTCGTTCAGACCGAAAACGAACTTATAAATGGATGTGTGTCTGACATTGGATTTTTATTCTGTGTTGATTAATCTCTGTTAAATATACATATCTGTTTGGTAGCGGAGAATTTATTCTATTGCTTAACACCCATCTCTGAGACGTACGAGCTCAGTGGTTATATATCGATAGACATCAGTCGTATGGTGTGAATTGCTTATGTGGCATGCTGAGATGCAAATGACCAAGGCTTCTGTTGAAAAGAAGAGTCTTGTGGTTGATGATCAAAGCACGGCCTTAAATGGCATAGCTTTGTGTATAGCGTTAATTCGCGAGCTTCACACCCCGGTATGAACCAGAAACGGGAGAGAACCGAAGGGAGGACATGCGTTTCTTTCTAGCTAGAAGTGGTGTCATGGTATGGAGCCTATACATTTTTACTTAAGTGGATGAAGGAAAGCGAGGTACCTCAGATATATCGGTCACTACAGGGCCGATGGATGGATATGGTCGACATACTGACCAGATTTACGCCCCATAGGGTGGGGAAACGTATTGTTCAGGGATTATTAATCCACTTAGTGTGGACCGGCCCTGGAGATCCAAGGCTCACTCGAGCTCTGAGCCTGAGGCATGGGCTAGAGTATTTCGAATTCGGTAGGACAAACCCTTGCCTTAGTTCAGGATGCAAATCCAACTTCCAATACGACATTGTGCGGTTTTGATTGTAAACCTATATATGGCGACATGATATATGGTACCCATGTCATCTATGTATGATTGAAATTGTTTTTGAAACATATATGCACTAGTAATAATATCAAATGATTTTGATTTATACATATCAAGCATATTTTGGCCATTATAAGGTAAAACTCTATCCTCCGTCTTGTGTTGCATTGTGTAATGGGACCTAAGTCTTATAATGGCTTCATTTTTCTCAAAAGCATTGCGTTGTTTAAATGATTTATTTATTGCATTCACTGGCAATCCAATGGAGTAAACCCATTCCACATTAGCGGCGTGGTCTTGTGATTGACCTTATTGTTAAATAAGTTAGGTAAGATTTCTCATACCAGTCCCATGAATGACTCGTAGTTTGTTTCACTTTGCAAACTCGGGTGCCCCTATTTTCTACATGGGCAGCCTTGTATTCAGGTTTTAGTTGCTTCATTCTGGATATCTATGGAGCTGAAGACGGATTATATCATTTTTATTAGACCGTTTCAGACCGTATTATATATACTATGTTTGATTCCGCTACTGACATTTTATATTATGCTAAAATTGTATCCTGTACTAAGTATGATCCTGTTATGCTGTGTAACTCTGATGTTGATATTATTTCCAGTGTAATTTGATGTACATTATCTGGTGTGAAGATATATTTTTGTTATACTGTCGTTGTTTATGTGTTATATTCCAATGATTATCCTTGCTTCCATGGCACGGGGGTTTAGGGTCATCACATATCCATCCCTGAAATATCAAAAAATTAAATTTAATATCACTTGGCCATAGGGTAGAAAATTATATACGGACATCGATTGGTCAAATGATTTTAAATATTTGAAAATTTTATTTGATAGAAATTTTATTTAAAAGAAATATGCCGATACTCGATAAATCTATTTTCTTGTAAATCCGAACCTTGAATGTTACTGAAATTATTAAGAAAATTGTCCCAAAACAAATTGGAAATTCTTAAATTGGGATTTCAAATATGATTTGGAATTATTCAAAATTTATGGTGTAAGTTCGAAGTTAACAAATTCTCCTTGAATTGAGTTTGGGGAATAAAAGCATTTGATGATACTTGGAGTTGTTTTAACTCAGTGTGAATATGGATTTGAATCTTTTAAATCGAACAGTTGGTTCGGACGATGCTTTGAAAACGAGATGTGAAAACTAAATAAACCCTATCGAGACTGGAACATATATACACCTATATATGTATTCAAGTTATTGAAAATTGTAAGAAGAAATAATAATGCTTTAAAATTTTATTTTATAAAAACTATATATATATCCCTTGATGTACAAATAAATTATATTCTATTACTTAAAAGTTACTTACTAAATTTTCTAACCTATATACCATTTTGTTATAAATAAATTTTCTTATATTTTATTATTTAAAATTATTTAGTGAAACTTTTATTATATGTATATACATAGTGGCTTAAATTATCTTATTATACTCTAACTATTTTATTATATGTATAAAAATTTTATATAAAGATTTTATTTTATAAGTATCTATTTTTCATAATTATACTAAATGATTGTAAATTTCTTCCTGAATGGGAATTGTTTTGATTTAAACCGTTGGTTCAAAAATCAAGATTTGATATAAAGTTATATTCTATTTGAATATAAATCAATTGTAAAATTGTTATAATATTTCAGTGTGAAAGATATTCTTCTTGAAGATAAATGTGATCTTAAAAACGACTATAATTGGTAAATATGAAAACATATTCTATCTGCATATAAATTGATTTTGAACCTAAATTGATTTTTGAAATAATTATAATCTTTTGATATGAAGGATATCCTACTCGAACATAAATCAATTTTGAAATATTATATATGATTATAATATAAGAATGTGGAAATATATTTTATTTTGAATATAAATTGGTTTTTCTAATGATTACGATATTTCGACGTGAATGTAATATTCTATTTTGAATATTAATTGGGTTCGAAGCAAACGTGAAACTTTAATATGACAGTGAACCTTTGTGAAAGTAAAAGAACTAACCGATGTGAAAAATGTAAATGTTTGGTTGTTAAAGAGACCGGAGTCGGTATTGTCATATTCTTTGCCAATACCGATACCACTTTAACAACTGTGCACATGGTGGAGAATTCATAAATGAAGTATGATGCCTATGCGATTACTGGATTTGAAGAAAGAGAACGATAATTGGTGGCCTTGACCTTCGAGTCACAATTAAAATGACTAAAATAGGAGCTATACCGTGACTAAGGGAGATCGGACACGCTTCTTCGATACCATCTATATTACATTTTGATCAATTTGTAGCGCTCTTTGATATGGGAGTGTGTTCTGAGGTGGGCGGCAGTTGCGGCTATGCGTTACTACCGGTCCGAGAGTGCAAATGGTAGAATCCTACTCTGGGTATTGCCTTGAGTGCCTTGTCATATTTTTCCTGATCTAGCCCCAACGATTTGGATTTGGCGTTATCGTATCGTGGAGCATCCCTACCTACCGACGTACTGGTGTTGTATATGCAATGTGTACGACAATGTCCGTAAACGGCGTAAGGGTAAAAATGTAATCCCGCTTACGCTACATTTATTATATTTACTTTACTAAGTAGACATTATAATAATAGCATATTATACTATGCATGTAAATAGTTCAACGGATCCTTAAGAGGTGGAAAAATCCCGTAACATTTCTTAAGTTACTACACCCATAGCACTCGTGTTATTTCTTGTTTTAATTTGACTAATATAAGAATGATTTAGTTCTGATCTGAGTGTTTGTTGTGTTTCTTTTTATATAATACGGTCGGGTCAGATATGAGTTGCAGTTATCAAAGATTTCTTGCCTTGGAGATCGGAGATGAAGATTTAGGTATATATATCTATTCTATTTTTCGTATTTCCACTACACTTTGTTATGATGTCTTATTGTAAATACCTGTATATATGTAACTCTGATAATCTCTGTATGGTATAGTCAAATGTATATATATTTTTTCAACTCTTTTGAACTATTAATTGATTATTTTATGTTATCCTTCCGCTGTGAGATTCTGTGATTGTTTTCACTTCTTTCTTCTTCCTTCTATTGTCCCTAATAACTGCCTGTATTTGTGATTCGTTCGGGTCGACATGTATGGATTATTACCGATTTGAACAGTCAAAAATCAAGGTCATTACATTTCCTTTATGTTCCTTGTGTACACGCATTTGTGTACGATACAAGTAACATGGGGGAAATACTGCCGAAATTTTGTGAAATCATTTAAAATGATATGATTTGTGAAATGTAATTGCTATTGTTTTTGTAATGGGAAGTAGGATGACCGACCATCAAAGAAGACACATAAGTGTTAATGAACCAGTAATTATTTATTTAAAATAACGATTGTGAAAAAAATATAGAATTTAGTATATGTTTACTAAATCAGTAAATAAAATTTAAACAAAATATAAAATTAATGATTAAATTTTTTACTTCATCATGGGTTTAACGTAGGAAAAATGGTCAATTACTTTATTGGTCAGAGCTGAATGTATCAAAGAAGGGAAATTCGCGGTGCAATAAGTGAATATTTTCAAAACGGAGTACAAGTGTTTATAAATTTTGCTTTAAGTAATATTGGAAACGATAAAGAAATTCATTGTCCATGTAATAGGTGCAAACTGTTGAACTATTTAATATCGAATATGGTTAAGATTCATTTGCGCCAATACAGTTTCGTACCCAATTATTTGTTATGGGATCGTCATGGAGAAATTTTAGCCCTTAATAATCAAGAAAAGTCAACGGAGGTCATTAGTGATGAAATTAGTACGAATCTCATAGAAAATATGGTCGAAGATGTTGCACGATCAATGTTCCCTACCATTGAAATTGATAATGATAGTGTTAACGTCGAAGAGGAACCAAATGTTGAAGCTAAAAAATACATGATTTACTGGATCATGCTAAAAAACCTCTTTGGAATGGATGTAAAAGCGACATTCAATTATCAGTAAATGCAGAATAAATTGCAACGAAATCAAAATACAACCTTATGGAAGCTGGATTTATGACTATTGTTCAAGCTGTTATACGCCATATGCCATCCGATAATTTAATGTGCGAAAATTATTATGATGTGAAAAAACTTATGTAATCTTTTGGTTTGCCATATCAAAAAATAGATACATGTTTAAATGGTTGCATGTTGTATTGGAAAGACGACGTCAATCTTAGAAATTATAAAATATGTAATCAAGAAAGACACAAACAAGGAAAAAAAGGGAAAAGAAGTTTTGTACAAGCGTATGCATTATTTACCCATCATGTGACGACCCCAAACCCCGTTCCACGGTGGCAAGGGTAATCTTTGGAATATGACACATAAACAAATAATAACAGAACATGAATAAATAAATACACCAGATAATGTACAACAGAATATACTGGAAATAATAATCATCAGAGTTACACAGTATACAGTATCATACTTAGTACAAAATACAATTCAGCTTTACATAAACTGTCTACAGCGGAAAACAAAACATAATATGTACAGCAGGAGCTGAACAACATAAAAAGAGACAAATGATAGAATCCATCTTCAGTTCCAGCTATCCAGACAGAGCCTGCTAAAACCTAAATACAAGGCTGCCCGTGTAGAAATAGGGGCACCCGAGTTTGCATGTGAAACAAACTACGAGTCAGTCATGGGACTGGAATGAGAAATCTACTTAACGTACTTTAATAATATGGCCAATCACAGGACCATGTCGCTAATGCGAAACGGGTTTACTCCATTGGATTGCCAGTGCTTTAAAACCAGTAAATCATTTAAACATCGCAATGGTTTTATAAAAATGAAGCCATTATAAGACTCAGTTCCCATCACACAACGCAACACAAACCGGAGGAAAGAATTTTACCTTATAATGGCCAAAATATGCGTGATACGAGCAAAACAAATCATTTGATATTATTGCTAGTGTTTATAGGTTTCAAAAACAATTTCAATCATAACTATCAATCATAGACGACATTAATGCCCTATACCACTATGTCGCCATATATAGGTATACAATCAAAACCGCACGATGTCGTATTTGGAAATTGGATTTCCGTCATGAACCAAGGCAAGGGATCGTCCTAACCGCTTCAAGACGCTCTAGCCAGCCCCTCAGGACCCAGACTTAGGTGGGCCCTTGGATCGTCAGAGCCGGTCCACTCGATGTGGATTAAAATGCCTGAACACTGCGTTTCCCCGCCCTATGGGGAGTCAACTGGTCATATCCGACCAAATCATCGGCTCTGAAGAGACCGAACTAACCGAGGCTTCGCTTTCCATCATCCACATAAGTAAAATACCCAGGCGTGTAAAACCCAAAGCACCATTCCTAGCTAGAAGGAAACGCATGTTCTCCCAGAGGTCCTTCTCCCGTTTCTGGCTCATACCGGGGTGTGAGGCTCGCGAAACAACGTTAAACACAAAGCTTGCTACTCACAGTCGTGCTTTGATCATCAACCACAAAGCTCTGCTTTTCAACAAAAGCTTTGATCACAGCATCTCTGCATGCCACGTTGTCGATATACAACGTCAAACACACATCCATTTACAAGTCCGTTCTGGGTCTGAACAAAACCGGAGGATCTTTATTCCTCGCACATCCGTACAATCAACAAGTACGTCCGGACGGCTACCACTTCAGGCCCTTCAAGGTAGCTACTCCTATAATGAGCATCACTAGCACCCCTCCATTCGACGTGAAGATCATCGGTCTTGCACCGTCTTTATATCTTCGATTTTTAATCGTCGATCAATTATTTGAAATGAGAATTAACCCGGCCTTTTCAAATAATTCACGTATATTTAGAATTTCAAATCAATTCATTTCAATGGTTAAATTATTCGACACCAATAATTCAATTCATTCATGTAATTTTCATGCCAAACACATTCAACCATCAAATATCCAATAAACCGAGCAAATTTAGTTTATTTCCATTCCATATCATTTATAATATTTTATCACGATTTATCGCTATTTTTATTTATTTAAAAATAGCCAATTCAATCAAACGACGCTTCAGGCCATAACGCGGTCGTGGTGCTGTTTTTCTCAGATTTGACTTACACATATCTAAAAATCTAACCGTTGGATCTTCGCAAATTTTATATTTAGAAAGATCTTTTCAAAACGAATCCAACGGTTCCAGTTTTGGGAAAATCCGACGGTGGGATCTCCCGGTACAATCGTTTGAAGTTACGATTTCAAAATACGAACTGCAGCATCGTTATTCAATTTATTTTAATTATATTTATATATATATAAATATAATTGATTCTGGCACTGTTTTTCTTCATATTTGAATTAAGAATTCCAGACAATCCAACCGTTGTATATTTACAAAGCTGGTGTCGCTGGGAAGATATTTCCAAAGCTAACCCAGCGGTTTCGGTTTTGGGAAAATCCAATGGTCGTATCTCCCGCAATAATCGTTTGAAATCACGGTTTTAGAATACAAACTATAGCTTCGTTATTCGATTTATTTTAATTATATTTATATATATAAATATAATTCATTCTTCGATTTCAAAACCATATTCATTTCATATATTTGATAAAAACGATATTTTTATCCAACAGATATTTATTTCAACACATCACTATTTTTAACAATTCATATATATAATAAAAATGTGATTTTTATTGTCAAAAAATTTATTTCAAAACACGATTATTTTATACAGTTCATACATAAGGCAAAAATGTTATTTTTGGTATTAAAACAATTTATTTAAAACACTAATATTTTATATAGTCTATATATATGATAAAAATGTTATTTTTATCTTTCAAAGAATTTATTCAATACATTAATGTCATTCAACACATGAATTTAGTTTCAATACATGAATATAGTTTCAACACATGAATATGGTTTCAAACACATGAAAATGGTTTCAACACATGAATATTATTGAATATTTCGGCAGTATAACGGCAGGGTAGTTAAAACTGGCACTATCCCGAGTACAACTCCTCGCACTACCTTAAAGCCTCGCAGCTTTTGGCAATGGGGATTTCAATATCTAGTTCGTACGCAGACGAATTTTCCCATATACTAATCCTATTGGGATTTCAACCACAATCAATCATTTCCAATCAACCATTCATGATATTCACCAAATTTCACATCAACCAAATCCAAACAATAGCACAACCAATACATATCGTCCATGGTCTGTGGACGAGGGGAGTATATATATATAGATAGATATTCGCATATAAATATATTTTGGTTTCATTTCAATATCATTTCAATTTCATTCGACGCATATATGATTTCTACAACGCATATACAACTTATACATCGAACATACAACTTATACAACGCTTATACATGAGGTGTACAACGCTTATATAACTCGTACATCGACTATATAATTTACACATCGTCATTTCCATACCGTTTATAATTCAGAAATCTCACATTGGGTTCCACTCCTCCAAAAATTGTAGAAGGCTCAGAAAAACATCCGATCACTTCTAGAATGCAGAAGACGTCCTCACGGGTCCAATGTCTTCTGTTTCATCGAATTTCGTTATTATATGATAAAGATACAATTTTTATTCTAAAATCATAGATCGCGACACTTTTAACTGTTTAAACCCTTTTAAAATTTCGAAGCCGTACCTTTCAGTTTTGGGTTCAAAACTAGGTTTGGCGAATTCTTCTAATCGAAGCACGGTGACAAGATCTAGTTATACGACGTCGAAGAGGCTGGAAATCCGCACCTGGGGGTCCCCATGCCGTTGAACTCGCCGACGATCTGGAGTGGAATTTTCGGCGTGAACAGCTCAACTTCGGAGAGGTGATTCTCCTCAAACACACAATGATAAGTGGCGTCGTTGGTATGGATGTGAAGATGAGAGAATCCTCTACGAAATCCTTAACTGGACCATACGATTTTAGTGCGTGGATTGTGAGGAATGGAGGAGAGAAGGTCTCGATTGAAACCGCCGTTCGATGTTGAGGTATCGGGGTGATTTTCCAGAACGATGAAAGGATGGAGAATTCTAATTAGTCCACTTATATAATTAAATTATTTAATTTATTTATTTCCAAAATACCCCTTTAGTCCCTACAAACTCCAATCCAAACCCAACGACTATCGCCCCTGGCTAAATACCCCCATTCCGAACACAATGGGATATGTTTCGTAAGCCAATTCGACTGTTACAGTCATTTATTCTTCAAATTAAAATATAAAACATTCAAATATCGATTTGAACGTACATTTTAATTTGCCGGGGCCACATACTAATCCCCAAAATTCCAGAAAAATAAATCTAGCTATGTTTTGACGATACGGTCCTAACAAAACTAGTTTCGTCGAATTCTAAGACCGTTTGAAAAATGGTCATTTTCTGGTTGATCCAATTTAACTGAAATCAACCAAACACATTTTCCTTCGCCACGCTCACATATTAACTTCAAAAATTATGGAATTTGAAACCTAGCAATAATTTGACATCCTGGATCCAACAAAAGTGGTTTTGTCGAATTCTGAGGTCGTTTGCAAAATGGCTATTTTCACGGACTATATAAATTCTATAGCTACCTTTCTGAAAATTCATTTGGCCATAACTTTTGATTCCCGCTATGAAATTTCGATTTTTCAGATTCCTTAGAAAGATAATCATATAGATTTAAATATTTTTGGTTTCACTAAAATCCGTTTTATTTTGCACCTGGTACAGTCATTCAAAGTTTGAATTCCAATTTTGAAACTGCCGCGCTATTTCAGGCCTTGTTTATAATTAAAAATAATTATATTTATTTTCAAACATCGATTCAAACATACTTTTCGTCGTTATTATTTAAAATAATTTATTTTGAATATTAAAAATCCAATAAAATAGCCAAATTAAATTTTTTAAATTGGTTCACATTTCCCGGGTTGTTACAATCTCCCCTACTTAAAATCTTTTCATCGCCGAAAAGGAACGAAGTCGAAAGTTGTTTAATTAACCAACTCAACTTTCATTCTGGCTTCCATCCTTCAACTTTTCTGTTTCTAAGAATTTTCAAATTCTTCAAAAATTTGGCTAACACCCTAAATTTTCGAAAATTTCGCCATAACCTCCTTTGTACGGGGAGGGGTTTGGAAATTTATTAGGTCGTATTTGGTACCCAATAAATCCTAATAAGCATACACATATTTATAGTGATATATTCCGGTGTCCACAGGGGAGTGTGTATAGATCATAACTCCAGAGAATAAATTCTCATCACCCTATAAATGGTTTTTGTGCCTTAATGACCGAAAGACGTGTTTATTGTCATCTCCAAACCCGTGTGGGGTTTTTATTAATCTTGCAATTTACCATTACATTTTATATAGTTTATATCAGTCATCAGTTCAGCCTGTAATATATTGTCATCGCCATACAAGCCTCTCGCTCGTATGGTAAATCTTCAACCTCGTCACACAAGCTCAAAATGCTTGTGTGGTATATGATGAACCATGCCATCTTCACGAAGTATGCCATGTTATGTAGTTCAAAATTAATTGTCACTATCCTATGGCAACATTTATTATTACACACAGAACAACCAGCACTCCGCATCTAATGGCATTCACAGGAGTTGATATAATAATTAAATTGCGCAACCAACTCATTAAGGTTTACCTATTTGTCGGGCATGCAAATAAATTCTTTACTCAACAACTAATCCATTTACTTGTTCAAACGTATATAATGTACATGTATATATTTCTAGCTATTTTCAAATCAGTTCAATGTGTGATTTAATCGAATAAATTTACCATCATTCTCTTATTGATTAAATTAACTATCATTCTAATAATTTAATTAATTAAATCCACAATCACACAACACAAACAACAATCAATTTGTTTTTATCTTTCAAAAATATACTAATTAATTCATATACTCTTTTAAAATCATTCGGACTATATAATTAAAAAGTTTACATCCATGAAAAGAAGACAACAACCAAGTAGGGAACATAATGGAAATTGCAAAATATGGTAAATGTACCTTGCACTAGAGTCAATCAGAGATATCCACCCTGCACTTAGAATAGGCTTTCTTAATGCTTTCCTCAGTTTCCTAGGTACAATCTCGCGAATCTCCACTCCATTGCACTTTGACTAAGTGAACCTTCTTATTCCTCAGCTCTTTGGTTTCTTTGCCAATAATCTTGATCGGCTCTCTTCTTACTGCCAACTCTGGAGTGATTTCTATATCCATTGTGCGGCTTCCTCCACGATCAAATCTGGATCATGAACATGCTTTCGAAGTTGAGATACATGAACTATATTATGCACTCCAGGCAACCAATCTGGTAATTGAACCCTATAAGTGAGAGTTCTAATTCGTTCCAGAATAGGAAACGGACCAATAAATTTGGGTGCCAATTTCCCTGTTTTACCGAACCGGATTACTCCTCTCATCGGAGATACCTTCAAATACACGTGGTCGCCAACAGCGAATGATAAATCTCTTCTTCTCTTATCTGCATAGCTCTTCTGTCGGCTTTGAGCGGCTAGTAATTGTTTCTTAACGAAATCGACTTTGTCTGCAGCTTCGCGAATCATATCGGATCCCAATACGAGTCTATTACCAGGTTCTACCCAACAAGCAGGTGATCGGCACGGTCTACCATACAATGCTTCGAATGGTGACATTTTCAGGCTCGCTTGCTAGCTGTTATTGTATGAGAACTCGGCCAAATGCAAATGGTCTTCCCATGATCCGCCAAAATTAATAACACAAGCCCGCAATAAATCTTCTAGAATACGATTCACCCTCTCAGTTTGACCATCTGTTTGAGGATGGTATGCGGTGCTCAAGTTCAGTTTTGTTCCCAATTCTGCTTGGAATGCTTCCCAGAATTTACTAGCAAAAATCGGGTCATGATCGCTAACGATGCTCATGGGAACTCCATGGAGTTTAACAATTTCTCTAAAATAAATCTACGCCAGACTCTGAGCAGTTTTATTCGATCTGACAGGTATGAAATGGGTGGTCTTCGTGAGACGATCTACGATCACCCAAATATTGTCATTTCCTTTCCTGGTTCTGGGCAAACCATCTATGAAATCCATAGAAATCTATTCCAACTTCCCACCGGGAATTTTCAACGGTTGCAACAATCTAGCAAGTTTCTGTTGATCGCTTTTGACTTGTTGACAGGTGGAACACCGGCTAACATATATAGAGATATCTCTTTTCATCGCCTTCCACCAGAAAGTTCGCTTGAGGTCATTATACATTTTTCCAACCCCGGGGTGGATATTTAGTTTGGACTTGTGACTCATGTCCATTACTTCTCTTTTGAGCTCAAGATTGTCGGGAACACAAATTCTTCCTTTCAATCTCAGAACTCCTGCTCTATAAACTTGGAAACTGGAGACTTCGCCCTTTTGGATTCTTTTGATCATCTCTTTAACAAAACTATTGTCTTTCTGAAGAATAGATATTTTATCAATCAACGATGCTGTAATGATAATACTGGCGATGATCACATTCTTTCGGCTGAGCGCATCAGCCACAATATTGGATTTTCCTGGAGTAAATAAAATATCAAGATCATATGCCGCGAGAAATTCTAACCAACGCTGTTGCCTCATATTCAGATTTTTCTGGGTGAATAAATACTTCAATGATTGATGATTAGTGTATAATTCGAACTTCTCACCCAATAGATAATGCCTCCAAATTTTCATAGCAAACACGATGGCTAACAACTCAAGATCATGAGTCGCATAATTATTTTCATGTGGTTTCAATTGACGGCTAGCATAAGCAACTATCTGGCCTCTTTGCATTAACACTGCACCGAGACCTTCTTTAGAAGCATCAGTACAGACTTTCAAGTCCTGGTTTCCATCAATAATTATTTGCACTGGAGAAGTTGTCAGTTTTAACTTCAACTCTTGGAAAGCTACCTCACATTCGGGAGTCCAGTTGAATCTCGAATGTTTCCTAGTAAGCTTTGTTAAGGAACTAGATGTCTTCGCAAAATCTTCAATGAATTTCCGATAATAACTGACCAATCCGAGAAAACTTCGGATTTCTGTGGGTGTGAAAGGTTGTTTCCAATTCTGAATAGCAGTGATTTTACTGGGATCCACTGAAATTCCTTGCTTTGACACGACATGACCTAGGAATTTGACTTCTTCTTGCCAGAATATACATTTGGAAAATTTTGCTTTTAAAACATTCTTTCTGAGAATTTCTAACACTTGTCCCAAATGTTTTTCATGCTCACTTTCTGACTTAGAGAAGATCAGTATATCATCAATGAAAATCAGAACAAATTTATTCAATATTTCTCTGAATACTCGATTCATTAGATCGACAAAATAAGCTGGAGTGTTACATAAGCCGAACGGCATTACTAACCACTCGTAGAATAAACCCGGACCTCTGAATGCTGTCAAAGGAACACACTCTTCGACAATATGAAGCTGATGGAAACCTGTAGCTAGGTCCATTGGGAAAATACTTGCACGCCATTCAATCGATCCAACAAATCATCAATCCGCGGCAATGGATATTTGTTTTTCAATGTCTGCTTATTCAAGTCACGATAATCTACACATAGTCTGAAAGTACTGTCTGACTTCGGGACAAATACCACTGCTGCTCCCCAATCAGAGAAACTAGGCCTGAATAGACCCTTCCGTACTAGCTGTCGAGTTAGATTATCTATCTCTTCCTTCTCCTTCAAGGTCATTTAATAGCGTGAACTACTGGCCTTGCATTCGGAACTAAAGAGGTTTTGAAATCAATTTCTCTATGCGGATGTAAGCTAACAACTTCTTCGAACACATCCGCATTGTTCTTGACAACAGGAATATTTTCTATGTCGACCGGAATGTTCTCCATAACGACAGGAACAGGTCTAATTGAGCAGGAGAAACATCTAAAGCTGCCCATAAGTCTTTTCTATCAGAATTCTGACCTTCACAAGGAATGGTTATATAGTCACCTGATTTAATCTTCACCTTAACGACTCTGTCGGCGCATTTAACCTCAGCTTCATATTTGGTTAACCAGTCTAACCCTAAGATAAGATCAAATTCTGTAAAATTCATGATCGCGATAGTGGGGAACGGATAACGGGAAAAAGAGACAGGCACTCCACAAATCCAACTAAGATCTAGGGAACCCCGACCGGATTATGGACAGTCATTGGTTTTTTGAGTTTTTTCAAATTCAAATCATGTTTCTTAACCGCATTCTTTGCAATAAAGCTTCATGACGCGCCTGAATCAAACAATACTTTAACTGGAATATCTTTGACAATAAGTGTGCCTTCTAAAACATCTAGTCTTTCCTGACTAGTTGAGGGTGCTGAAGTTTCAGCTACTTCATTTACTTGCACTACTTCAGAATTCTTTGATAGTCGGCAAATTTTCGCAATATGACCTGCTTGGTGGCACTTATGGCATCCCCTATTCTCTAGAGGCTTGTTCTTGGATTCAGATTTATCCTTCTTTTGTTCGTTCCAAGATTTGCAATTTATCGCCGAATGCCCTTTCCTATTACAGCTCGAGCACGTGGCAGTCGTTATTGGCACCTCCTCAGATTTAACCTTCTCTCGATTGACTTCAGGTTTCTTTCAAACCCCAGACATCGTACTTGCCTCAGCCTGTGTACTTGTCTTTGAGCTATCAGTTTCAAATTTCCTTTTGTTGCTAGAACTGACTTCCTCTTCATCGACAAAAAGGCCTTGCTTATCTAGATCTTCATACTGATAAGCCATGTATATCATTTCAGAAAAAGGAAGCTTCGCATGCCCCATTACACTCTTTTGTACTTTCTTTGGAGCCCGTTAATAAACCTCAGATTCTTCCTCTTCGGATTTTGAATTAGATGAGGGGAAAAATGAGAAAGTTCATTGAATTTCTTATGATATTTCGGAATGGTCATATCTCCTTGTATCAGATAATAGAACTCATCACATAACCGCTCAGTTGCTTCTGGAGGAATAAATCTTTCACTGAAAATCTTTTTAAATCTATCCCAGGTAATATTACCTTCTGGATTATCCTTAATAATCGAATCCCACCATAACAAAGCTTCATCTTTGAGTGCCCAAGATGCCAGTAATCTTTTCTGGTCATCTCTCAGCTTTAAACCTTCAAAGATTTTCTCAGCAGAACGAATCCAAGCTTGTGTTTTAATAATAGATTCTTCGCCCAAGAATGGTACTCCACCCAGATTTCTATATTTCTTAAATAGAGCTTCTATATCTGGGTATGTATTACTTCTTATGTTTCAGCCACTCATTTTCTAGTGCGTCTGCAAATACCAGACAAAGTGTTAGGTCAACATAAAAGGTATTTGTAAAGCATAGAGACATATACTTGAATGTAAATGCGTCGACTATGGTGTATTTCATTCTGCTGCACTCATTCTAGGATATTACTGATCTTGTCTGAAATGAGTGATCCGTCATAGAATATTATTGATTCTATTTCTGACGAGTTCGTTAATATGTTATATTCCAGAACTAAGCCTAACCAAAGCTCTGATACCACGTTGTGACGACCCCAAACCCCATTCCACGGTGGCAAGGGTAATCTTTGGAATATAACACATAGACAGATAACAGCAGAATAGGAATAAATAAATACACCAGATAATGTACAACAGAATATACTGGAAATAATAATCATCAGAGTTACACAGTATACAGGATCATACTTAGTACAAAATACAGTTCAGCTTTACATAAAATGTCTACAGCGGAAAACAAAAAATAATATTTACAACAGGAGCTGAACAGCATAAAAAGAGATAAATGATAGAATCCATCTTCAGCTATAGCTATCCAGAAAGAGCCTGCTAAAACTTGAATACAAGGCTACCCGTGTAGAAATAGGGGCACCCGAGTTTGCAAGTGAAACAAACTACGAGTCAGTCATGGGACTGGTATGAGAAATCTACTTAACTTACTTTAATAATATGGCCAATCACAGGACCACGCCGCTAATGCAGAATGGGTTTACTCCATTGGATTGCCAGTGCTTTAAAACCAGTAAATCATTTAAACATCGCAATGCTTTTTATAAAAATGAAGCCATTATAAGACTCAATTCCCATCACACAATGCAACACAAACCGGAGGATAGAGTTTTACCTTATAATGGCCAAAATATGCTTGATACGAGCAAAACAAATCATTTTATATTATTGCTAATGTTTATAAGTTTCAAAAACAATTTCAATCATAACTATCAATCATAGATGGCATTAATGCCCCACACCACTATGTCGCCATATATAGGTATACAATCAAAACCGCACGATGTCGTATTTGGAAATTGGATTTCCGTCATGAACCAAGGCAAGGGTTCGTCCTTACTGCTTCGAGACACTCTAGCCCTCCCCTCAGGACCCAAACTCAGGTGGGCCCTTGGATCGTCAGGGCCGGTCACTCGATGTGGATTAAAATGCCTGAATACTGTGTTTCCCCACCCTATGGGGCGTCAACTGGTCATATCTGACCAAATCATCGGCTCCGAAGAGAAAGAACTAACCGAGGCCTTGCTTTCTATCATCCACATAAGTAAAATACCCGGGCGTGTAAAACCCAAAGCACCACTCCTAGCTAGAAGGAAACGCATGTCCTCCCTGAGGTCCTTCTCCCGTTTCTGGCTCGTACCGGGGTGTGAGGCTTGCGAAACAACGCTAAACACAAAGATAGATACTCACAACTGTGCTTTGATCATCAACCACAAAGCTCTGCTTTTCAACAAAAGCGTTGATCACAGCATCTCTGCATGCGACGTTGTCAATATACAATGTCAAACACACATCCATTTACAAGTCTGTTCTGGATCTGAACGAAAGCGGATGATCTTTATTCCTCGCACGTCCATACAATCAACAAGTACGTCCGGAAGTCTTCCACTTCAACCCCTTCAAGGTAGCTACTCCTATAATAAGCATCAGTAGCACCCTTCCATTCGAAGTTAAGATAATTGGTCTTGCACCGTCTTCATATCTTCGATTTTTAATCGTCGATCAATTATTTGAAATGAGAATTAACTCGGCCTTTTCAAATAATTCACGTATATTTAGAATTTCAAATCAATTCATTACAATGGTTAAATTATTCGACACCAATAATTCAATTCATTAATGTAATTTTCACGTCAAACACATTCAACCATCAAATATCCAATAAACCGAGCAAATTCAGTTTATTTCCATTCCATATCGTTTATTATATTTTATCACGATTTATCCCTATTTTTATTTATTTAAAAATAGCCAATTCATTCAAACAACGCTTCAGGCTATAACGCGGCTGTGGCGCTGTTTTTCTTCAAATTTGATTTACACATATCTGAAAATCTAACCATTGGATTTTTGCAAATTTTATATCATTAGAAAGATCTTTCAAAACGAATCCAACGGTTCCAGTTTTGGGAAAATCGAACAGTCGGATCTCCCGGTACAATCGTTTGAAGTTACGATTTCAAAATATGAACTGCAGCATCATTATTCGATTTATTTTAATTATATTTATTTATGTATAAATATAATCGATTCTGGCGTTGTTTTTCTTCAGATTTGAATAAAACATTCCAGACAATCCAACCGTTGGATCTTTACAAAGTTGGTGTCGTTGGGAAGATATTTCCAAAGTGAACCCAACGGTTTCGGTTTCGGTAAAATCAGATGGTCGGATCTCCCGCAATAATCGTTTGAAATCACGGTTTCAAAATACTAACTATAGCTTCGTTATTCGATTTATTTTAATTAAATATATATATATAATTTATTCTTCGATTTCAAAACCATATTCATTTCATATATTTGATTAAAACAATATTTTTATCCAACAGATATTTATTTCAACACATCACTATTTTTAACAATTCATATATATAATAAAAATGTGATTTTTATTGTCAAACAATTTATTTCAAAACACTATTATTTTATATAGTTCGTACATAAGGCAAAAATGTTATTTTTGGTGTTAAAACAATTTATTTAAAACACAAATATTTTATATAGTCTATATATATGATAAAAATATTATTTTTATCTTTTAAAGAATTTATTCAATACATGAATGTAGTTTCAATAAATGAATATAGTTTCAACACATGAATCTGGTTTCAAACACATGAATATGGTTTCAAAACATGAATATAATTTCAACACATGAATATTATTGAAAATTTCGGCAGCATAACGGCAGGGTAGTTAAAACTGGCACCTTCCCAAATACGGCTCCTCGCTCTTCCTTAAAGCCTCACAGCTTTTGACAATGGGGATTTCAATATCTAGTTCGTACACAGACGAATTTTCTCATATACTAATCCTATTGGGATTTCAACCACAATCAATCATTTCCAGTCAACCATTCATGATATTCACCAAATTTCACATCAACCAAATCCAAGCAATAGCACAACCATTATATATCGTCCATGGTCTGTGGACGAGGGGAGTATATATATACAGATATTCGCATATAAATATATTTCGATTTCATTTCAATATCATTTCAATTTCATTCAACACATATATGATTTCTACAATGCATATATAACTTATACATCGAACATACAACTTATACAACGCTTATACATGAGATGTACAATGCTTATATAACTCGTACATCGACTATATAATTTATACATCGTCATTTCCATATCGTTTATAATTCAGAAATCTCACATTGGGTTCCACTCCTCCAAAAATTGTAGAAGGCTCAGAAAACTATCCGGTCACTTCTAAAATGTAGAAGACGTCCTCACGGTTCCAATGTCTCCTATTTCATCGAATTTCGTTCTCATATGATAAAGATATGATTTTTATTCTAAAATCGTAGATCGCGACGCTTTTAACTGTTAAAACCTTTTAAAATTTCAAAGTCGTACCTTTCAATTTTGGGTTTGAAACTAGGTTTGGCAAATTCTTCCAATCCGAAGCACGGTGACAAGATCCAGTTATACGACGTTGAAGAGGCTGGAAATCTGCACCTAGGGGTCCCCACGCAGTTGAACTCACCGGCGATCTGGAGTGGAATTTCCGGTGTGAACAGCTCAACTTCGGAGAGGTGATTCTCCTCAAACACACAATGATAAGTGGCGCCATTGGTATGGATGTGAAGATGAGAGAATCCTCTACGAAATCCTTAAATGGACCATACGATTTTAGTGCGTGGATTGTGAGGAATGGAGGAGATGACGTCTCGATTGAAACCGCCATTCGATGTTGAGGTATCGGGGTGATTTCCAGAACAATGAAGTGATGGAGAATTCTAATTGGTCCACTCATATAATTAAATTATTTAATTTATTCAATTTCGAAAATACCCCTTTAGTCCCTACGAACTCCAATCCAAACCCAACGACTATTGCCCCTAGCTAAATACCCCCATTTTGAACACAATGGGATATGTTTCGTAAGCCAATTCGACTGTTATAGTCAGTTGTTCTTCAAATTAAAATATAAAACATTCAAATATCGATTTGAACCTACATTTTAATTTGCTGGGGCCACATACTGA
This sequence comes from Allium sativum, assembly GCA_030737875.1. NCBI lineage: Eukaryota > Viridiplantae > Streptophyta > Magnoliopsida > Asparagales > Amaryllidaceae > Allium > Allium sativum. The sequence goes on along the minus strand of CM060927.1, from coordinate 130,678,473 downwards.
TCCCAAAAATTCCAGAAAAATATATCTAGCTATGTTTTGACGATACGGTCCCAACAAAACCAGTTTCGTCGAATTCTGAGACTGTTTGAAAAATGGCCATTTTCTGGTCGATCCAATTTAACTGAAATCACTAAACACATTTTCTTTCGCCACGCTCACAGATTAACTTCAAAAATTATGGAATTTAAAACCTAGCAATAATTTGACATCCTGCATTGAAAAAAAGTGGTTTCATCAAATTCTAAGGTCGTTTGCAAAATGGCTATTTTCACGGGTTATATAAATTCTATAGCGACCTTTCTGAAAATTCATTTAGCCATAACTTTTGATTCCCGCTGTGAAATTTCAATTTTTTAGATTCGTTAGAAAGATAATCATATATAGATTTAAATATTTTTGGTTTTACTAAAATCCGTTTTATTTTGCACCTGGTACAGTCAATCAAAGTTTGAATTCCAATTTTGAAACTGCTGCACAATTTCAGGCCTTGTTTATAATTAAAAATAATTATATTTATTTTCAAACATCGATTCAAACATACTTTTCATCGTTATTATTTAAAATAATTTATTTTAAATATTTAAAATCCACTAAAATAGCCAAATCAAAATTTTTAATTTGGTTCACATTTCTCGGGTTGTTACACATCACCCCTAGACTTCAACGGTTATATGCATTATCGGAAACAATGCATCATATGAGATGGCACATTGTGAGAACACCTCAAGAAGGTACGTTGACACCCCCATCCAATGGAGAAGCATGGAAATATTTTGACAAGAAATATCCCGATTTCGCAGCGAAGAGCCATAGCGTTAGACTAGGTTTATGTATGGATGACTTCTCACTGTTTTCTCAATTTGGTTCTAAATATTCATCTTGACCTATAATAATCACACTATACAATCTACCCCCATGAATGTGCATCAAAATTCCATATATGTTTCTCACAATTGTCGTCCCTGATCCTGATGATTCGACACAGGGCATTTGATATTTACATACAACTGTTAATCGAAGAGTCGAAAAAATTATGGTATGAAGGAGTTCAAACATATAACGTATCAAAAAAGAAATTTTTTCGGATGTTCACTTCTTAGTTATGGACTATTAGTGATTTTCATGCATATGCAATGCTTTCTTGTTGGAGTAAGACTGAGCATTTTGCTTGTCCTTATTGCATGGAAGAAATACGAGCATTTTCGTTACCACATAGGAAGAAAGTTTTGTGGTTTGATTGTTATCGATGTTTTCCTCATATTAATCATTCTTTTAGAAGAGACAAAAAAACTTCACGACTAATAGACATGAGGCTCTACGACCACCAACTGTTTGGTCAAGCGAGGAAATATATGAACTAGTAAAAGATTATCCAAAGATACAAGAAATCGGAAAACAAAATGAAATTCAAGGTAAATCGACGGTTCATAATTAATGCAAACAGAGTATATTCTAGGAATTTCCTTATTGGAAAAATCTCTTAATCCATCATAACATTGACGTGATGTATAATGAGAAAATCATAATTGATAATGTGTATAATACAGTTTTGAATGTGAAGGGCAAAACTAAGGACGGTCTGAAATCTAGACGTGATATAGAGGAAATATGCAATCGTCCTGAGCTTCATATGAATCCTAATGACAGTAAAAAAACCAAAGCATGCCATGAACTAGACAACAACCAAGTTAAAGTACTGTTAAAATGGGTGGAAGGATTAGGATTTCCAGATGGAATTTCCTCTAATCTTCGTAGATGTGTCGACTATAAAAATGGAAGGCTGAGTGAAATGAAAAGCCAAGATTATCATGTAATGATGGAAATTTTGTTACCCTTCGCTTTCAACGAATTGTTACCCATAAAAGTTTGGAAGGTAATAACAAAACTTAGTTTATTTTACAAGGAGCTTTGTTCAACTACGTTAAAAGTTGACCGTCTACTTAAACTTGAAGAAGAAATCCATATACTGCTCTGCAAACTAGAGAAAACATTTCCTTCGGGTTTCTTTAATGTAATGGAGCATTTACCTATTCATCTTCCATATGAAGAACGTCTTCGAGGTCTTGTGCAATATTGATGGATGTATCCATTTGAAAGGTATGTTACTATACTAAGTATGTAAACGTTAATTTAATTATAAATAGAAGTTAATATTGAACCAAAATATTTTTTATTTGGTACTTAAGTCATTTAAAGAAAAAAATGAGACAAAAAGCTCAAGTTAAGGGTTCTATTTTCCAATCGTATATCGTAGAAGAAGCTTCTTTCTTTTTCTCTCATTATTTTAATGATCATGCGAACTTATTGTTTGAAAGCATTATGCATAATGATAAGGCCGTTGAAAAAGATTCTTCTTCTGAAGCAACATTATCTATTTTTAAACAACATGCCCAAAATGCTAGGAAATATGTGGAAATATGACTGGATGATAAAGGTTACCATGTAGCACACACATACATTCTTCTTAATTGTCCCGAAGTTGCACCATTTGTTAGGTAATTATCACCTTAGAAGTTTTGTTAAACTTAAGTTACATGTGTAAATAAATAATAATGTAATATATTATATTTGTGTTTGCAATATTTATGAATCACAAAATTCAAGCGGTGATTTAAGCAAAGATTTTCGCAGTTGGTTTATTGATGTCAAAAGTTGGACACTAGTGACAGCCAACCCTCAATCGTGCATAGGACATGCGAATAATGATTATAGAGTGCAGAAAATATAAAGAAAATAGAGAACACACAAGGCTTTTATAGTGGTTCGGCAAAAGACGGTGCCCACGTCCACTTTATATATAAATATATATATTGATTTTTCTTTGGTTACAAGTACAAAGCTTTTTCTGTTTCAAGGAAGAAAAGAAGATGGTTATTCTCGAGTTAGCCATGAGAGAAACTTAGAGGAGAAAGCTGAGAGTGCTTTAGAATTTTGGAGCTCCGGAGAGGTATCCAAAAAAGGTCCCTTTCCTCTTTGAGATTTGAGGTATATATAGGGAAAATAATGGGCTGAGCGGGCCGCCATATGGCCTTCCTCTTTTTTGGAGCTTGGACACGTGGAGCTCGATCATTGGTAGCGATTGCAGCGCTAGGACACATTCCATTGCTCATTAATTGTATCCTCGGAAATAGCAGCTTTCATGGCATCCATGGTGAGGTATATCAAAAGTAGAGCTCTGCCTGGATATGGATGACCGCCTTTATTGCCTTTAAAGAGGACTGAGCATTTGAATGACTCAATTAGATATGTCCATGCAGATCTGAAATATTCGGTCGATGCGCCCTTTATGGGAGCAATTTTCTTGGTTGAATAGGAGAGCGAATTTTCCGGAGCGAGTTATCTACTGTAGGTGCTGGCTCTGGCCTTTGCCTGATGGAGGCTTGTTTGGGCCGAGTTTTGGTAGTAATTGCGTTGCTGAAGGGGGCGTTTCTGGACATTGGGCTTCGATCTGATCCGTATTAGCTTTTTTCCAAAAAAGATAGTTAACACTTTGCCCCTCAGAATACATCTTCTTCGATAGAGGGAGGTGTGTTCTGAAATGTGATCCGAAGCACAATAATATAAGTAGCTATAGTCACGCCAGACCATATTGAGGCCAGAAGTACGATGGCCTCAATGATTATATTAAGACCAGAAAACCAACGACCGAAGAAGGTCGTATTAAGGTCAGACAACCGATAACCATCGGGTACCGTATTAAGGCCGATATGATGAACGTTTACTTCAGTTGTGAGATTTAGTACCTACAAAGATAAGATATGCCATCCTCGATCTAGAGAAGGCTTTATTCTTAATCGGTCGAGCATTGAATATAACCAACCTAATGTCATTGGCGAGCATTTATTACACTTGGTTTTGAGGGGTGGCGAGCATTAACCATACTCGGCTTACAGAGGTGGCGAATATTAACCATACTCGGCTTACAGAGGTAGCGAGTATTACCCTACTCGGCTTATAGAGGTGACGAGTATTAACCATACTCGGCTCACAGAAGTGGCGAGTATTAAACGTACTCGGTTTACGAAAAGTGTTTTTTATGCTCGACTCATGTTAGATTAATATGTCTAGCGAGTGATAAACACTCGTGGTTCAGAAAAGAGGGCGAGCATAATCCATACTCGGCTTAAACTTTTTTACTGTACCCAGCTTGTGGAGTAGGTTTTAAGAAATAGTGGCGGGCTTTTGCGCTAACCACATTCGAAGGGGGGAGAGCATCAACCATGCTCGGCTTAAAGTACTCAAACATGGTCCATGTTTGCAAAAGAAATTTCATAGTTATTAAAGAATTATTACAAAGAAAATAAATTTTAGGAGCACAACAGTTGATTCCAGAGCATGCCTAGGAGCTAAATCCTAACCCCGTAATGTGTACATCAATGTATCCGTTTTATTGAAGGAAATATATCAAAAAGGAAAAATAAAATCTAATTAATGATAATGCCATGAGTGCTAGTCTCAGGGTCCTTTCTGTTTCTAGGAGCTTGAGGACCGACCTGAGGAGCTTGGGCAGAAGATCGCGGCGGAAAGGCCGGGACACTTTTGTTGACATATTTGGGAAGCTCTCCTCGCTTGACTCGATCCTCAATGAGATCGCACAGATGCCGACATTCATTGATGCTATGTTCAGCTACGTTGTGGAATACACAATGTTTGCCGGAATCAAGTTCCATCTGGGTTGGTTCTCGTCGAGGTGGTCTTGGAAGAGGTAGGGGCCCTCATATGTCAAGGTAGATATCGAGAACAGAAGAATTGAGCTCGATGTATTGCTCATACTTACTTTCTCTCCAAGGTCGTACATTGCGCTCGTTCCTTTTTTAGGCCTTTCCTCTTCCATTATTTTCGCCATTGGCGTTGGGTGGACCTGTTTTCTTGGTGGCGAGGATCTCGAGATTCTCCATCTCAATACTAGCATCTTCTTGTTGGAGGAACCGCTCGGCCTCGGAGTAGAAATCTTCAATATCTTTGGAGGGATCTCTGGTAAAAGAGATGGAAATTCTGATCGATTCTGAACTCCAGCAATGGCGGTCATAAGCACCATCGTTGGCTCAGGTCGATCAACTGATGTTATGGTCGCGTTGAACTTTTGAGGAAGGATCGAAGTGTTTCCCCTGATCGTTGCTTGATGGTGGACAGGAACATGACACTCTTTGGTCGGGAGATATATACCCTGAACTGTTCGATGAAACGTGTGACCAGCGTGTTCCAACTGCCGATCGACTCCATTGTTTGTTGCCGAAACCACATGCCAGCTATATCTGTGAGGAAGAGTGGGAAGCACTTGGCCATGACATTAGTCGATGCCCCTAGTACTTCCATATGTCTCATGTATCGCATGAGACGGATGGTTGGGTCAGTCCGTCCATTGTATGGTTCAACAGCTAGAAACTTGTAGTCCGGAGGGTTTCAGGAGTTTCTGATTTCCCTGGTGAAGGGGCTGCGATGGACATTATCTATATCCTGCTGAGAAGTGGTGCCCCGAGTGAAACGTCGGATGATGCTTGTAAGCTGGCTTCCATCTCCAAGGAGTCGTTGCCATGAATTTAGCTCCGTATTCGGAAGAACTTCGGTATGAGGATCTGGAAAAAGCATGATCAGAAGGGTGGTCGTTGGCTGGGCTCGGCCTCCGAGAATTGAGTGAAGGTGAGAGTGAGGATGAACTCCGGCCGGTGGTTCTGGGCAGAATGGCCCCTCTTGAACCTGATAAGTATTGGATCGGGCTGTACCTATGATAGAGGGTCTAGATTGATCCAGCATGGCATGTGATGCTCGGAGCTCGTGACTGCCCCCGGTCTAGGCAAGGTTAGAAGGGACTACGGTAACATGCTCTTCTGCCATGGCGGGGACCCGTATGGTGGAGAGGTCTCCCTGGTTCAAAGGGAAGGCCATGCCAGCTCTTCGTTGAAGGGAAAGAGTGATTAGATTGGTCTGTGGTAAGATTCTGGGTTGTAATGGGAATGGCATTGATTCTGATGGGCTCGGTAATCGCTCGACTAACATGGGGGGTTGAGCTATTTCCAAGAGTGAAGGCTAAGTGGTTAAATGACCTAGATCCCGATCGCGGCCTTCCTGAGAATCTACAGCTGCGCTGGTTGCTGGAATTGATACTCCTGGCTGTGATTGGTTGGGAGGTGGAGCCGAGCAAGGATGATATATAGGTGGAATATGATCAGTAGCCTGATTCAGCGTAGACCAAAGCTCAGTTGTCATCCCAGTCCCGATTGGTGGAGGAATTGATGTTGAAGCATTTAATCACATCTCTACTCGATCGAGAAGGTGATCCATCAACTGTTGCTGTCGCTCGAGGAGTTTTCCCTGAGATGTCATATGGCCTCTGAATTCAGTTATAATCTTGTCCATGTCGTCCCGAGTAACATATAAGGACACATCTTCATGTGAGGAGGCTTCCATACTTGCTCCTGCAGTGTTTGTTTCAGCTACATCGACATTTGTGGGACAGGAAGATGTTGCATCTTTCTTTCGTTTGTTCGCCATGAATTGAGACTAGCAGAAGGTCGTCGGTTCGGGTCCCCTTCCTGGCACGCCAAAGTGTTGACGTCAAAAATTGGACACTAGTGATAGCTAACCCCCAATCGTACATAGGACACACGAATAATGAATATAGAGTGTAGAAAATATAAAGAAAACAGAGAACACAAGACTTTTATAGTGGTTTGGCAGAACACGGTGCCTACGCCCACTTTATATATATTAATTTTTCTTTGGTTACAAGTACAAAGCTTTTCCTGTTTCAAGGAAGAAAAGAAGATGGCTATTCTCGAGTTAGCTGTGAGAGAAACTTAGAGGAGAAAGCTGAGAGTGCTTTAGAATTTTGGAGTTCCGGAGAGGTATTTGTAATGAACCGCAAATCCGTACTATCTGAGTTGACTACATACATCACACATCCAACCCAAATATCACAGAAATACGAATCATTTTTTTGAGAAGAAAAAGGTAAAAGAAGAACAGAAATAACAACACTGAATCTCACATCGCAGCGGAACAAAATATAATATATCATAACTTTTGAAATACAAAATTTTAACAGTATAACATAAAATTGTTGGAGTACAACACTTACAACACAGCGGAAATAAAAACATTATATATCTAACACTGAAGCCTTTTGCACCAAGCTCCTTTAGATAGATCGTAAAATCCTGAACGACTTGACTGCCCGTACAAATTTGGGCACCCAAGAGTTTAGGTAAAACAAAACAAAATAAATTCTGGATCAGTCAGGGGACTGGTATGAGTAAACAAATTAAAATAGTTTGAGAAAATAAATGATATCTCATATGACCACGCCGTATAAAACAGAACGGGTTTTTCCCGTATGAGAATCCAAAACAGTTGATTTAACTTTCAAAATCCTTTTGAAGAAAGCGATAATCTTTACATCAAGATTCTTTTGATATTATAATAGTGTCTAAATCAAATAATTAGAAATCTAGTGGAACGCTTTCATCTCACGCTCCACATACATAATATACAATCAAAACGTGAGCACTTATTAGGTAATGAATTTCCAACTATGACAAGCTATGGAACCACCTTCCGATAGTGTATCTCTAGAGGAGAATACACTGGGTTCAACAAGAACATCTTGTAACCCGACCACACATGACCGACCACTCATTTCGCTTGAGTGTATCGAATGTATATCACCAACGGTTGGGATCAGCAACCGTTTTCCCGAATGGGACAACATCAAATAGAATAAGGAATTGAATGAATTTCTCTAGATAGGTGATAATACACCCTAATGGGAGCTACCCACATAGCCATGCTGCCTGCCCGATTTTTGTTATTTCCCAGTTGATGAGGCCTGAGGTTACGATTACTTATCATTCATTGATAGAACAATCATTTTGAATGCCACATGGTCAGATCCGTTAATCACTAATTGATTTGCAAAAATATAATCTATATATTATGCTAAGAGAATAAATTCTCCGCTACCATATATATTTATACAGACTAGTGTATGCGATCATTGGAAATACTTTGTCGGGCATTCGTCCATATACGTTCATTCTGGGATTGAACGAAACCGAAGGCACAATTTCCATAAATGGAAAAAGCCCTTGCACTTTACTCCATCTTCGATTATCTTCATATAATCTGATTCGCAACGCTACTGCCAATACGGAGTGGTTCTTGGATAATAATCCAACCTATCTCTCCATATTGACAAAGATATTGGAAAATACTTCGATAGTCGGTTATTTAACTATCGAAGAAAAACAAACATTCATTCATAACATCAAACAATCACCGGGCCCATTAATTAATATTTCATTAATTAAATCACTTCTCCATTTCCTTATCGATATTCGTTAACACGATATTTTCGACAATCATCTTGGCCTCTTACACTATTTGGAAAACATTTCCATCTATCAACTTCTTTTATTTTCTATGTTTAGATAATATCGTTTATTTATAATTGGGAAACAATCCAATTATTTCTCTTTCCCGAGCTCCTTTGTTTTTATACTTAGGAAATACTCGTTATACTTCCAAAATTCCATGTACTTGGGTTAAACGAATGTCGTATAAAACATCGTTACAACAACCAAAAATACTGCATTCAACTAAATCTTACTCACACATTTATCTTCGATACTGAAATCTTGTTATTTATCAGTTTAAAATGAAATCATTCAAATTGGGGTATAATTACCTCTCAGACCTTGACTGAAATCATCATTAACTTCAAACGGACAAGACTACTTATCTCGACTAATCGTCATCATATTAAACCAATTATCCATATCTTTTAAAGGTGTATATTTTTCTCTTTCTATTTTCATCATATTAAATTTACTACTTTTCTTTTTGTTTATAACATTCTATTTTAATTTCATTTCATTATCGAATTCTATACATATTGATATATCGATTTCTAATTATCAAATCTTCTTTAAAATATTCGAACTCCTTAAATTTATGGAAAATTTCGCCATAACCTCCTTTGGATCGGTGGATAGTTCAAAACTCAACTCGCCTCTCTAGGCCCTTTCCATTCAAAAAGAAAATCAAAAAGCCAAGTGGTTTGCCGATTCGGCGCATAAAATCTCATATGGAATTTAAACCTGTACCTTTTTGTCGGGCACACGAATTATAACCTTCATTGTGACGACCGCCCATATCCCCCACACTATACAAAAGAAATAATGCGCTGAAAGGTGTGCAAGACAGTCATGGACGATCATCAGGGTAGGTAAACACAAGCGGAACCTGTCGTAAACTCACAGCGCAAGGATAAAATATAATAATACATATACAACAGGTAGTAATAGTGAAGCAGAAGCAGAAACACAAGACTTTCATACAACCAGAAAGTAATATCCACAAACTTGGAAATAGTGTTTATACAAAGTTGCCTCACTTCATTATTCACAAAAGCAAACAGCGAAAACCCAATTATTAGATAGTAGTAAAACTGGTACGTGAGCCTCCTGCTCGCCACCTACGATCAGCACCATCGTCCTCACTAAAGCATCACATGTCACCTGCTACTTAGTCTACCCATCCACAACCGGATGAATAGCCCAAGGTAATAAGAGGAAACATAAAACCTTGATTCAGACAACAGTCTTTATGAGCGATAAAACAGCTAACAAACTTCAACAATAAAGTGTATGAGAAAGGATAGATAAACATACTAATCTATCCACGACACCAGAGAAGAACTCAACCTTATCTTCCCTACATCGGATAATGATAGCCTTTACAATCCATTCAACCAAAGGAACAACAATTCATACATGGAAACTAGAGCAACCATTCAATCATGGAAAAACACTCATAACATCCAGATTATATAAGTCTTACACAGAACAACCAATCATCCATGACTGACTCTGGCTATCACCGCCAATCCTGCTTCGAAACCACTGTTAATCGTATGACGACCAACCTTGCCATATGTCAAGGGCCAATGGTAACCCCAGTTCTAGCATAAACTCCATATGTCCAACCTTGACAATGTCCAACCTTGACAACTAGGCCTTTCAACGATACCCAAGGTACTCGACCAACAACCTTCTAGTCTATTGGGTGCCCCGATCGTACCCCTGCTTTGAGCCAGCTAGAACTCACGACAACGATAATCTCTCGGTCTTCAATATCTCTAATCGTCCAACCTTGACAGCTATTTACTGCACAAGCGACCTTCTCGAGCAACCATTATCCACCAACTCACAACCTTTGAGTTGCCACCTCGTTTATTGTTCCACCTTGATCAACGAACACATCCAACACTTCGAACCTTCCTACTCGAATTTACTTCGAACTCACACCATCCAAATTTGACTCTACCACCCGATCCAAATTTGACTCTACCACCAGATCCAAATTTCTGCATATTGCAATTCAACTCCTGTTTCGACCAAAACTTCGCCAAATGAAGAATCCGACAAAACCAACTCAACTAAAATCACCAAACACAATCATAAACATATCATAACATTACTAACCACATGAATATGACGATTACCACAAAAATGATGTAAATCTCACCCAAAACCCATTAAAATGAACATATGATCAAAATGAGAGATTTAACTAACATAAACATGTAAAATGACATGAAATAAACGAGTAAAACTTGTTAGATTAGATCATAGGGTGATGCATATGAAAATGAACTTATAATGGTGTAAATCTATGGTAAAACATCCCAATTTTATGAGGAACATGCACAAAGACTTATATACTTCATTGCATTCGTGTAAGAGATGTAAATCACTCACCAATTTGCCGAAACAATCTAAAATGATAGAAATCAGAAATCGGACAGCGAGCACTCCGAATCAAACCCCTTGATCAAATGAATTCGCCTTTGAAATGATGTAGATCTTGCCTTGGATGGTGTAGATCTTCGATTTCCTCCCTTAGATTTGGATGTGCACTGCTTATGATATATCATTACAAACATGGGAGTGATTTTTATTTTGAACTTTATATCGAATAAAAATTCAATTTAGTCAAATATAAGCATTAAATTTAGATTTTCGATTTCATCTTAGCTTTTATTAAGATAAATATCATCATTCTTTAGTTGTAAATGTAAAATGTTCCATTTTGATGTTCATTTGTATTGATTGTGTAAACAAGTTACTAAATTCTTACATTGTATAATATTCTAGCAATGCATGATTTTTTTTCTTTTTTCATTTTTGCAGATATGAATTTCAATATAACAATATAATGAATTAAGGGGATAGAAAGTGTTTACGAGCAAATCTGGTTATCTTTATCTGTTTTTTTTATATTGTCAACCTTATACTTGTTATGTAACTTAGACTTGTTGTGGTATATTTGTATTTTTTTTGTTTCTTTGAAGATATGGTTTATCTTTATTTTATAGTAATTTGTTTATGGTAAATTTGCTTATGATTTTTTTTTTCATATTTTTCATCTTCTAATCTGGAGAATGATTATATCTATTTATATTACTACAGATATCAATTACATATTCTAAAACAATTTTCATATCTCGAATCAGTAACACATTCGTGGTGTGATGAATAATTAGTTTGAAACATATAATAAGTGTTTCTGATTGTCAATTTGAAACGTCTATTAAGCGTAGCTAGTTATCATATTGAAACACTCATTAGGTGTTGCGGGTTATCAACTTAAAACACTCATTTAGTGTTGCGGTTTATCAACTTGGAACACTCATTAAGTGTTGCAGTTTATCAATTTGAAACACTCAATAAATGTTGCAGTTTATCTGTTTGAAACACCTGCTCGGTGTTTCAATCTGCTAATCTGAAACACCTGCTAAGTGTTTCAATTTGTCAATCTGAAACATAGTACAGGTGTTTCAAAAATCTACAACATACTAATATGCAACACCTAAAAAGTGTTTCTAAAAAATTTAACAACGTTTTATTGCCGTTTCAAATTGGTCATTTTGGTGTTGTGAGATATATTTTACGATCTTTCGATACGTAAAATGCGGGCTGTTACATCCCCCCCTAAAGAATTTCACCCCTGAAATTCAAAACAAATCCAGGTAATCACAACGATTCTGCATGCCTATCATCCATGAAAAACCAATTCTATCATCCAAACTAGCATCCATCAAGCAATGCATCCATAGCTTTATCCTAGCACGCGGAATTTTAACAATCAACAACAAGATACAAGGATATAACTAAGATACGATATCAAAGGGTCCTACCGACGAAGAGTTCTGGATGAGTCGCTCTCATTCTCTCTTCCGTCTCACATGTACAATGTCTTCATCCTCACTCCATTGCACCTTGACTAGCTTAACCGTCTTCCTCCTAAACTGTTTCCTGTCTTTCCCCACAACACGAAGTGGCTTAGAGGTCTTGAAACAATGGTCTCTGAGTCTTCGTACTGCTCTGGAGAAACCACTATATTCGAATCATGCACAAATTTCCGTAGAAACAACACATGGAACACATTATGCACGCTCGACATCTTCTCGGGTAACTCCAATCTATATGCAAGCTTTCCAATTCGATCGACTATCGGAAATGGTCCAACAAACCTTGGAGCTAACTTTCCTTTCTTACCAAATCTAACCATGTGCTTTAACGACGAAGCTTTCACGAAAATCATATTGCCCACGTCGAATTCCAAGTCCTTACGACGCTTGTCGGTGTAACTCTTCTGACGGTCCTGGGCTGCCTTCATTCGTTGCCGAACTATCTCGATACAATCCGAGGTTTCTCTAATCATCTCAGGCCCAAGTACCAACTTATCTACAGTTTCAAGCCAACATGCTGGAGAATTGCACGGCCTTCCATACAATGCTTCGTATGGTGCCATCCCAATGCTAGATTGGTAGCTATTATTATACGCAAATTCAACTAGATGTAGATGGTCTTCCCATGATCCTCCAAAGTCTAACACACAAGCCCTCATGAGATCTTCTAAAACTCGATTAACTCCCTCGGTCTAACCATTAGTTTGGGGATGATATGTCGTACTCAAGCACAACTCGGTTCCCAAAGCTTCTTGCAAACTTTTCCAAAATCCAGTCGTAAATAATGGATCTTGGTCACTTACTATACTCTTTGGGACACCATGGAATCGAACTATCCATTTCACATAAATTTCAGCCAATTTCGATGCCGTCCTAGTTGACTTGACAGGAATGAATCTCGCACTTTTGGTCAAACGATCCACGATGACCCAAATCCCCTTGCTTTGTTGCCCTGGTTCTAGGTAGTCCATCGATAAAATCCATTGATACTTACTCCCACTTCCACGTAGGAATTTCGAATGGCTGAAGCAAACTACTCGGCTTCTTCTGTTCAGCTTTCACCAACTGACAGTTCATACACTTGGAAATGAACTTTCCAATATCTCGCTTCATCCCTTCTCAGTAATAGACTCTCCTCATGTCCTGATACATCTTATTTCCACCGGGATGAATCATCAGCTTCGAGTGATGACATTCTCTCAGAACCTCATCCCTCAATCCATCAATATTCGGAACAACAAATCGCCCTTGCTTTCGAAGCCAACCCTCTCGATCGAACTCGAACTCTTTATCTTCTGGTTCCAGTTTCTGAAAGAACTCGACAAGCTTCGCATCCTTCTTTTTGCTCTCGCCAATCCTTTCGATAAGAGTAGATCTTATCGACAAGCTCGCCAATATTTCAGGTTCCAACTCACACCTTGGCCTGAAATCGAATCTTGCCAAGTACTCGAGGCTCTTTCATTCTGAAAACATCGCTCCTAAACTTGCGTGTCTTCGACTTAATGCAACTGCAACTGCGTTACCCTTGCTTGGAGTATAGGCTATGTCAAAATCATATGACGCCAGAAACTCTAACCATCTTTGCTGCCGAAGGTTCAAATCCTTTTGGGAGAAAAGATAATTCAACGACTTGTGATCCGTAAATAACTCGAATTGAACTCCCAACAGGTAATGTATCCACATCTTCAGAGCAAATACAGTCACCGCCAACTCCAAATCATGAATTGGGTAATTCTTCTCACGCGGCTTTAGCTGTCGACTCGCGTAAGCCACAAGCTTCTCCTTCTGCATTAGTACTGCTCCAACTCCATTACCACATGCATCAGTATATACCACCATCTCTTAATTCCCACTTGGCATGGTCAACACAGGTGCACTCGTTAATCTCTCCTTCAGGATTCCGAACGCTTGCTCACACTTTGCATCCCATGTGAATACTTGATTATTCTTTGTCAATCCTGTCAACAGTGCAGCTACCTTGGAGAAATCCTTGATAAACCGTCAGTAATATCCTGCCAACCCAAGAAAACTCTGAACATCCATCGCATTCTTAGGTCGATCCCAGTCCTGGATTGCTGCAACTTTAGCGGGGTCAACCGCTATCCCTTTTCTAGAAACTACATGACCTAAGAACCTCACTTCATCCTTCTAGAAGTGACACTTTGAGAACTTAGCCTTAAGTTGATGCTTCCGCAAGATCTCTAACACAACTCTCAAGTGCGTCTTATGTTCTTCCTCATTTCTGGAGTAAACCAAAATATCATCCATGAACACAAGCACGAACTTGTTCAACTGATCTCTGAACACTCTATTCATAAGATCCACAAAATACGCTTGCGCATTAGTCAACCCAAATGGCAACACCAACCATTTGAAGAAACCAGATGGTATCCTAAAAGCAGTCTTTGGCACACTATCCTTAGCCACCCTCAACTGGTGAAATCCTGTTGCCAAATCCATCTGAGAAAACACTTTGGCTTCGTGAAGCTGATCGAACAAGTCATATATCCTTGGCAATGGATACTTGTTTTTCTTTGTCACCTTATTCAGCTCACGATAGTCCATACACAATCTTAACGAGCCATCCGCCTTGGTTGCAAATATGACTGGTGCACCCACTCGGAAACACTCCTCCAAATGAACCCTTTTCCCAAAAGGTCACGAACTGGCACCTCTAACTCTCGCTGTTCCCTAGGCGCTATCCGCCTAAGTCGCATAACAATTGGTCTAGCAACTTCGACCAAATCGATCCTAAATTCAATCTCACGATGCGGCGACAACCCTTTGACCTCGTCGAAGACATCTACATACTCATTTGCGATCAGCACTGATGACAGGTCTTCTTGTGGAATCCTAAGCGAATATAGATAACTTACGAAGACCCCGTCTTTGCGCTTACATCTAATCAACACCTTTCGCCCTTCCACATCCCCGATCCTCACCTCTAGCTTCTCGCAATTCACCCTTGCCACATACCTCTTGAGCCAATCCTTGCCCAAGATGATCCCAAACCCAGTGAAGTTAAGAACAAAGCAATCACACACAAAAGAGCAACCATGACTCGACGACACTAGACACGACATATCATGCAAAGATTTGACGAACTCCCAATTGGATTAGTCACTATGAAGGGTCTATCACAAATCTCAGGTTCCAAACCCTAGAGACACACAAGCTCATTGCAAATGAAGGAATGCGATACTCTAGTATTGAAAAGCACACGAACTGAAACACCAATAACTGAAAGAGTACCTTACACCACGACACCCTTTCCCTTCTCCTCTGCAGTAGGAACCCTTGAAGAAGTCGGCACAGCATCCAAAGCATATACCCTCACAACCTGCTTGCCCTTACCTGATTCTGGACAATCTTTCTTCTCATGCCCAGGCTTCCCACATTTTAAGCACTTCTTCTCAGCTTTGGATTCTTGCACTCATTAGCAAAATGACCTTTCTGCTGGCAGTTAAAGCAAACCACCTCACTCTAGGGTTTCTTTTGGCCATCTTTTCCCTTTTTCTGTTGCTGCTTCCTCTTCTTATTATTACGACCCTTCTGTGGTTTCTGAGCCTCTTTGGTGGCAGTGACAACATTTGCTTCCTTAGGAAACATGCTCTCATGACGAATAGCTTTTTCCACAATCTTCTCAAATGAATCATCAAGATGGTCCACTATCGGTTTTCCGATATAAGAATCCAAACCCAAGACAAACTTCTCGTTCTTCTGATATGGTGTATCAACGTACGAACGAGCATATCTAGACAAGGCTTCGAAATCGGAAATATAGTCAAGCACAGAATGACCATTTTGTCTCAGCTCTACGAACTTCTTGAATAGAGCAGATTTCTGAGCTGTGGAGATAAACTTTGCTTCAAACTTAGCTTGGAATAGCTCCTATGAAATTTCTACTTCTAGAGTCTCAAGTGTAACAGAATTCCACCATTCCATGGCCATGTCCAGTAGTTGCCTTGAAGCAAGCTTTCTCTTTATTGCATTCTCAATACCCAAGTCTCCAAAGATTCAGACACATGAGTCCATCCAACTCTGAACTTCTTCAGCTGGTTCAGTTCCCTTGAATGATTTTCCCCCTAGAGATGTAAAGTCCTTGCACAGCTTTGCAAAATCTACTACTCTAGGAACTCATACACCAACATCTACCATTGCCGCCACTGGAGCGGGTACCCTTTGCATAACTGCTTCTGCCATGGCTTCAAACATGGCCAGGTAATTAGGTTCAACACCATTTCCCCCTCCAGTATTTGCTCCCCTAGCAATGTATCTTGTTTCTCGTCTACTCATTCTAAATCTGCAATTTAGAATAATTAGCCACCTTCAAGAAAAACTGCTAAAGGAAAACAACCGCTACTACTATATATGCTAATATATATAGTAAGCATCCAACTGAAATCTATAAGTACGTCTCTCATACGTGATTACGTCCTTGAACTTTGGCCAAAAATCATTGACCAGAGCTCTGCTACCAAATGTGACGACCATCTATAACCCCGCACTATACAAAAGAAATAATGCACTGAAAGGTGTGCAAGGCAGTCTTGGACGATCATTAGGGTAGGTAAACACAAATGGAACATGTCGTAAACTCACAGCACAAGGATAAAATATAATAGAACATATACAACAGGTAGTAATAGTGAAGCAGAAACACAAGACTTTCATACAACCAGAAAGTACTGTCCAAAAACTTAGAAATAGTGTTTATACAAAGTTGCCTCACTACATTATTCAGAAAAGCAAACGACTGAAACCCAATTATTAGATAGTAGTAAAACTGGCACGTGAGCCTCCTGCTCGCCACCGATCAGCACCATCGTCCTCATTAAAGCATCACCTGTCACCTGCTACTTAGTCTGCCCATCCATAATCAAATGAACAGCCCAAGGTAATAAGAGGAGACACAAAATCTTGAGTCAGACAACAGTCTTAGTGAGCGATAAAATAGCTAACAAACTTCAACAATAAAGTGTATAAGAAAGGATAGATAAACATACTAATCTACCCACGACACCAGAGAAGAAATCAACCTTATCTTCCCCACATCGGACAGTGATAGCCTTTACAATCCATTCAACCAAAGGAACAACAATTCATACATGGAAACCAGAGCAACCATTCAATCATGGAAAAACACTCATAACATCCAGATTATATAAGTCTCACACAGAACAACCAATCATCCATGACTGACTCTGGCTATCACCGCCAATCCTGCTTTGAAACCACCGTTAATCGTATGACGGCCAACCTTGCCATATATCAAGGGCTAATAGTAACCCCAGTTCTAGCATAAACTCCATATGTCCAACCTTGACAACTAGCCCTTTCAACGGTACCCAAGATACTCAACCAGCAACCTTCCGGTCTATTGGGTGCCCCCATCGTACCCCTGCTTTGAGCCTGCTAGAACTCACGAAAACAATAATCTCTCGGCCTTCAATATCTCTAGTCGTCTAACATTGACGGCTATTTACTACTCAAGCGACCTTCTCGAGCAACCATTATCCACTAACTCACAGCCTTTAAGTTGCCACCTCGTTCGTTGTTCCACCTCGATCAACGAACACATCCAACACTTCGAACCTTACTACTCGAATTTACTTCGAAGTCACACCATCCAAATTTGACTCTACCACCCGATCCAAAGTTGACTCTACCACCCGATTCAAATTTGACTCTACCACCAGATCCAAATTTGACTCTACCACCAAATCCAAATTTCTGCATGCAGTTCAACTCCTGTTTCGACCAAAACTTTGCCAAACGACGAATCCGATGAAACCAACTCAACTAAAATCACCAAACACAATCATAAACATATCATAACATTACTAACCACATGAATATGATGATTACCACAAAAATGATGTAAGTCTCACCCAAAAACCATTAAAATGAACATATGATCAAAATGAGAGATCTAACTAACATAAACATGTAAAATGACATGAAATTAACGAGTAAAACTTGTTAGATTAGATCATAGGGTGATGCATATGAAAATGAACTTATAATGGTGTAAATCTATGGTAAAACATCCCAATTTGATGAGAAACATGCACAAACACTCATATACTTCGTTGCATTCATGTGATAGATGTAAATCACTCACCGATTTGCCGAATTAATCTAAAACGATATAAATCAGAATCTGGACAGCGAGCACTCCGAATCAAACCCCTCGGTCCGATGAATTCGCCTTTGAAATGATGTAAATCTTGCCTTGGATGGTGTAGATATTCGATTTCCTCCCTTAGATTTGGATTTTTAATGGTTGAACGGTATAGGAGGAAGAAGGAGATCAATGCCTCCAAATGAGAGAATGGGAAAGTAAACCTTTTCCCTCCACTCTCACCCCCTATTTATAGGATTCCACTAAGGCTACAAAACCTGAATAGCCAACTGAAAAACCTTAAAACAATGATTTCTTTCAAACCGTTGAGCCAAATCCTTAATGTAACCACTCTACGGAAAGGCAATCATCAATTCCTTTCCAGTGGCACAAGTTTCACCCTCTGATTCGACCTGAGTTAAAAGTTATGCCTTGTACAAGCCTGACAGGGGCAACATTGTCACAAACAAAATCGGTAAAAATTATGGACATGTCTCACATCCCTATAAACAACATATTAAAATATGAGAATGATCCAACCCTTAGAGAATAAAACAAATATATTTTACGATCTTCCGATACGTAAAATGTGGGCTGTTACATTCATACACTTCATCCTATACCTGTCTAACCCATATAGGTCCATTCCCAATTCGTTTCAACTCAATCGACCATTTTTACCTAAATTTGTTAATTTATCTTTAATCAGCTATTTGCCCATTTCATCTTTTTAATTGAACATATCACTTCCGGGTATGTTTTTATTTCACTTAAAATCCAATCTAATTCCATTTTCAACCCGAGTTTCATATTTTTCGAATATGAATTTATAAACCTCATTCACTTATCCAACGCCCAATTTCGATTCAAAATGCGGTTAACTAATTATTCTTCAAATTAGTTAATTCTATTCCATAACTAAAAATATGATTTTTGTTTCAAAAATCATTTCATTTACACAACTTGAGTTTGTATTTATTTTACAACTCACATCTGGATTTTTCTAATAGAGATTCAGATTTTATTTACTTAAAACCCTTTTATTTATTTAAATAAACCATTATGGTTTTATAATGGTTATAGCGCTGTTTTTTTTTAAATTTGATTTTGACATAACTCAAAATCTATACGACGGAATCCAGATTTTTCTCTTCCATTAGAAAACAATTGTCAAATCGGTCCTGACGATTCTTGTTTCAAAGAATTCCGACTTAATTTGAGTTTTGTATACTCAATTGAAGTTCGAAACGCCAATTTATGAACTGTCGTGCGGTGGTGAGTTTGTTTCAATTATATTTAATATATAAACTTTTTCAACTTCGTTTATAAAAATTTCAACTCCATTCTAATATATAACAATATATATTAAACCAATTTTCCAAATACAACTTAATATTTCTTATATTCCTTAACCGTCGATTATTTTACAATTTAATTATAATTTATTATAATTAAATATTATATACTGAATTCAAATTATAAATAAATTATTTATAAAAATCGATATAATCGAATTCTAATTTTAAATCCTTAGATTTATCTCAGTTCCGTTTATATTTCCAATTATCGAATAAAATTTATCGTTCCCTTTTCGAAATGACTTCCAATTCACTTTTAAATTCATGTTTGAATTTAAACTTCTAAATTATCTAACGATAATTTATTTCACTATATTTATAAACACCGTTATAAGTAAATTTTCTTGTTTTATAAAATAAAACAAGTTTCCCTTTCAAATATCTATTTGAAACCCAATTCGTTTTATATTCTGAGTTCCGGAATAAAACCCGTCGTTCTCCTTTTCGAAATGATTTCAAACTTTACTTTTTAAATTCATGCTTGAATTTAAAACGATACATTATCTCTTGCTAATTAATTGACCATATCTATAAACTTCGTTTATAAATTCACTTATTATATATATTCAACAAACTCCATTCGAAATCTATTTAGAACCAAAATCTTATTTTGGAATATTCTATTTATTTTAACTATCTATAAGAATATAGAACCTATTTTCATATTTAAAATTCTAATTAATACAATCCTAATATTTGTTCTGAAAATATTTATTTAAATAAATTCGATCTAATCGAATTCAAATCATAAATCCATACGGATTTATTTCAGTTCAATTTGCATTCTGAACATCAGAATAAATTCCATCGTTCACTCCTTTAAAACGATCCCCCATTTCTAGTTTTAAATTCACATTTGAATTTAAATATTTGAATTATCAAATGATGATTTTCCACTTTAATTATAAACACTGTTTATAAATTCATTTCAATTCTCTACATTACTTAATTTATAAACAATGTTTATAATTTCACTTCAAATCCCGCATTATTAATTTATAAACAATAGGTATAAATTCACTACTTGTTTTATATATTCAAAGAAAGTTAATATATTTATAGCCCAATTGAAATTGAAATTCTATTTTAGATAAATAGATTTTTCCCTTTAAATTTAAAAATATCCTTTTCCATGATATTTTAACCAACCAAAAATACCAATTATCAACCACGGATTTTCTAACACATCATATATGATAATATATATGAAAAACAAACAAATAATAATATTTTTGAGGAATCCAGTTGGATCCCTCCAACCTGCTTATCCTGCATCCACAGACGTTAGCCAAAATAAATAATACCCATCCTGCTTCGAGGCAGGATATCGCGGTATAGAAGGTCATCCACTATCATAGCGTGGGGCGTATAGGGTCATTCGCTAATGATACTGCGGGCATCCGCTAACGGTACTACGGGAATCTAACAAATCACCAATATATATTTATATATATATATATATATAGCCACAAACACAAATCCTATATAACTAATATATTTTTAATAGCCAAGTTATATTTTAATGCAACCAAACAACCATCAATTATTTTCAATGACTAAAAATAATTCCAAAATAAATAAATTGAGTGAGATTTACTCACAATGATTTTATTCCTGATCTGATACAAATTTAATTCATATCGAACGATATTCAATTTAAATTAAATCCCCAAGCTGATTCCGACTCGTTCAAAAAAAATCCAATCTGGTTCTATTGCGAAGCTTATGTCCTTATGATCACAATGAGATTTCATTTCTCATCAAGAACTGCTATCGTATGAAATTGTTATTCTTTTTCAAGTTTGAATATATATATATATATATATATGTATATATATATATATCCCCTTAACTAATTAAATTAACTAAATTTTTATTACCTCACTACGCTGTGATAACCCTATTTCACTGGCTTCCAGTTGTGACACAGTCCTCAAGCACCGAACTTGACCATGATACTTTCATCACAATTCTTTTTGCTTTACTATTCATGCCATCAGAAATAATTCACCAAGCCATCCTTCCCCAACGTCCATCCCGACACCTTCAGAATCAGCGCACCTGCCATCCACTAGAATTTTCTCACCATCCAAAAACCTCATCGACCATTTTCCTGAACCCTTCACTGCCTTCCATCATCGAAGCCAAGCTCAATCTTTCCAAAAACCGCTACTTGCATTTACCTATTCGCTTCATCAGGAATTGATAACTTCCCCCTTCGTTGTTCGATGTCCGTCACCCCAGAAAGGAATCGCACTTCCCAAATTAATTACTACGAACTCCACTTAGTAAACCGCACCCCCTCCCCCAGTCTCGTTATCATCGATGTCGGTCTCTTCCAATCGCACACCCATCAGAGTCGAGACCCCATTGCTGCTCAACTCCAGACCGAAATCCCTAGCTTAATCGCGATACCAAATCCGCTTCTTTACATCGCGAGTTTCAGAATCGAACTCCCAAAAGTTAGTGAACTTATGAATCGCGGATGTCTATTTCGATCTCTCACCTTTTCTTTTACGTTTGATTTCGATTTGCAGATAAATGATTGTGGTTTTTAATTTCTAGAGAAAGGTTTGGATTTTAATTCAATTGAACTGAATGAAGGGAAAAAAGGTAATAGTAATTTGAGAAAAGGGGTGCGGTATTTTTCTATTGAAACTTTGGAGTTTGATTTTTTTTGCAAGGAAATGGGACAACGGCATTTTCATTGCCTGATGCTTGTAAAAGATTTTGGTTTTCAGAAGATAGGAAGGCATATGCGCGATCTTATAGAAGACGCATACTTAACCATTAAGGAATTTTGTCTACGCATAGTACACTGTTATTAAATACGATTTGATCTCTGATTTAACTCGATTTGATTTCGTACTTATCCCTTAAATTTTATAATAATATAATTTGCGGTTCCGAACTCCAATCGAGACACAAAAACTAACGTTTCTAGGGTTATAACACTATTTTGAACACACTGGGATAGGTCACAAAACCCAATTTGATCATATGGAGAAGATATTAATTTAGATCGATATTAATTAAATTTAAAACAATTAATTCCTTGATGATATTATTATTATTATTATTGTTTATTCTATTCAAATATAGTGAATTAATTTGACTCCATTTAAATTTCGAGTTGAAATATTTCAGAATCTCATATTACGATGATTATATATATTCGAAATAAATTGTATATCGATTATTGATCGATAACTCAACATAAAAATTATTTTATATTAACAATTCAATATTTAAAACCATATTAAATATTTAAAATAATTTGGTCCATAAATCTGGGTCGTTACAGTATCCAAAAAAGGTTCCTTTCCTCTTTGAGATTTGAGGTATTTATAGGGAAAATAATGGGCTGAGCAGGCCGCTATGTGGGCTTCCTCTTTTTTGGAGCTCGGACACGTTTAGCTCGATCATTGGTATCGATTGCGGCGGTAGGACCCATTCCACTTCTCATTAATAGTATCCTCGGAAATAGCGGCTTTCGTGACATCCATGGTGAGGTGTATCAAAAGTAGAGCTCTGCCCTGATATGGTTGACCGCCTTTATTGCCTTTAAAGTCAGACTGAGCATTTAAATGACTCAGCTAGATATTTCCATGCAGATCTGAAATATTCGGTTGATGCTCCTTTTATGGGAGCGATTTTCTTGGTTGACTGGGAGAGTGAATCTTCCAAAGCGAGTTATTTGCTGTAGGTGCTGGCTCGAGCCGTCACCTAAAGGAGGCTTATTTGGGCCAAATTTTAACAGTACATGCGTTGCTGAAGGGCGCGTTTCTGGACATTGGGCTTCGATCTGATCCGTATTATCTTTTTTCCAAAAAGACAGTTAACATGGTTTACAAACTACGTTTCTAATCCCCCAAATCATGTGCTTGATGAAGGACTGAAACATTTGGTGTTTGGACCGAAAAGAAAAGTTAAACGTATCCAATATTTTTTGTTAATCGGTATAAATTCATCACCAAAGAATACAGTGCTGAAAAATTAACAAACAACGCTGGTGTATTTGTTAAAGCCAGTGATGATCATAATAATCATATAAATGATTTTTATGACATATTAACTCAGATTTTGCAATTGACATAGTTTACAAAGGCCCGCGGAGGATGTTTATTTGTTTATTGCAGCTGGTTCAGCGATGTTCCAGGTTCTGGTATTAACGTGCATTCAAATTATAATCTTATAGAAATTAAACATACCTCGCATTATCAAAAGTACGACACTTTTGTACTAGCCAAACAAGCCATACAATATTATTATTACCCTTATCCATCTCTAAAAAGGGATAAAGCAGATTGGTCTGCGGTTTTTAAAACCAATGCAAGATTTACGTTCGACGGAAAGAATATTCCTGATGAACAAGCCTATCAAGCAAATCTGGAGGAAAATGTTGAAATAGCAATCACAGACGATCAAACTGATTTTGGACCTTTAAATGATGAGACAAATGTATTAGTCCAAGCATTTGAGAGTGTAGAGGAAAACGACATAGAACAGGAAACCGAATCTGAATCAGAAAATGACGAGGACTAAGTAATATCTGGTAATTTTCACAGTTATTCACATTACATTTATCTATGTTTAATAATGCGTTTATCCAAATTATACAATTTTAACAACAGCAAGTGTATAATCACACACACACACACACACGCGCGCGCGCGCGCGCGCACACACAACACATACACAACATGACACATGTGTAGCATGTATTACTTCTTTTAACAGTTCATCATATCATAATTATTATGAATTGTATATGTATCTATGTGGTAGGTATATTATGTCTGGAGCTGGCTCTTGACGATGTAGCTCTTCCCAATAGGCCGGTGAGAGTAGTAGCGAGCCACTAGCTCATCCAGTTGTTTACTTGAAGCCTATGGCTGACCATATGTAAGTATCAAAATTAACAGCATAACAATTTAATTTTTTTTATACATGATATATCTATAATTGTCTAAAGTTATATTTTATATTTAACGTAAGGGTTTGAGTTGGAGCCATCTTAAACGGTTCTTAACATTTCTAAGGATGCGTATATGACTAGAATGAGAGAATTCTGGCCTAAGTAGAGCAAGATCCCCGACACCGTAAGAGAGACCATCTGGCACAATTTTCTGGTAAGTTTATACCGCTTTACAAAATTATTAAATACAAATAAATAATTTGTTATAGTTTCTCACTGTATATGGCGCAGTAGATTTGCAAGAGTCTAACATCAGCTTAGTTCACTGACAGTGGAACTAAGGTCGCTAAGAACTACAGGGAGAAAATGAATGAGATTAATTGGGGAAGAAACCAAAGTGAATGAGCGAGGCAGTATGGAATAAGATGGTTGAGTATGGGACACAAATGAATTCAAGGTACATCTATAATGAATCTCATTAAGAAAAAATCGTCGATTATTAAATATTTAGTCAATGTAAATTTGCAGGCGGAGTCAGTAAGGAACTCAGAAAACAGGAGCAGGAATCCAGTAACTCATCATGGAGGATCCAAGTCTTTCCAGCATCACCGCGAGGGCTTGGTAAATTTATTAATTATTACATTTGTATATTGATCCGTTCAATAATTAACTATGTGGAATTGATTTATCCAAATTATCAATTGCAGGAACAAGCATGTGGACATCCCGTGTCCAGTTTGCTCACACCCACGCATCTAAGCAAAGTAGACAAGGTTGACAACGTTACATATCAGTGGGGTGATCAGGATAGGGCGGCAACTGCATATGTATGCATATTTTAATTATATTACTCACATCGATAAGTTATTAATTACTAGCTAATGTAAAACGAAAACAACATTATATTATTTTTCAAATGAAATTGTTTTTTGCATTATAGGCAAAGTTTCAGGAGGCACGGACTCATAGGTTTGGGGAGTGTGGTCATGACGAGTTGACACCGGAGGAGGAAGACAACATATTTGACGTTGTTATGGATCTGACGCAACGGAGTAGACATTATGGGTTTGGTAACCTAACGGTAATTAACCATTTTGCATACATACAACAAATTAACATTTAATTATATAGTGATATGATATTTTATATGCTGACATAACTTTTTTGCTATTCATTCTATTTGCAGGCTCGACAAGCCCAAAGACCCAAAACAAAGCATAAATTAAGGAGCTTAGAACCATGGTTGAGTAGCTGTAGGAGCAAAATCATCTGTAGATTATACCGATGGAGCAACTAAATCAGAAACTTACAGAGTATATGGACAATCAAGTTACTTTTCCTTGTCGTCCAGTGCTTCCGGAAACGAAGATGATGCTTGAGGTATGTTTTTTCTATGTTTGACTTGGAGATGGTTAGGATTTTGTTTTGATGTCGTATATATTGGTACAGAGTGGGTGATGATGATACTTTAGATATATTTTGATGGTTTATATTTGGTTTGTAGACATGTGACGTTGATGAGTTGCTTTTAAGAGATGTTTGGATGGTTTGTTTTGTTTATATGATGTTTATTTGATTTATGTTGGTTGTTTATATTGTTATTGATATATATATATCAATAACAATATATATATATATATTGTTATTGATATATATATATATATATATATATATATATATGTGCGTGTGGGGGGGGGGGGGGAATTGATTGGAAATTGGGTGGCTGGAAGGTAATACGTTTGCTGGATAAAAATCACCTAGTTTTCCCAATAGCTACAAACGGTTTCCAACGGCTTATAGGTCATTTGTTTGAAACTGTTTCCAACGGCTATGCACCGTTTGAAGCCATTGGAAAATATCTATCGGCTCCGTTGGAAGCCGTTAAACTTCATTGATACTATTCCAATGGATTCAAATGGCAGCCAACGACTAGCCATTGGAATAGTCGTATACTCTTATAGTGGTTGAATCCTTTTGTCCTTATGTGAAAATGTGAAGGAGGATAATCCAACAATGTGATCTATTGTATGAGCAATTGTGTCATTAAATTGTTTCTATATAGACTTTCTCATTTTCAATAAAGAAGTTATGTTTTTTTATTACCAAATCAATTGTTAAGATTATTACAGTTTCATGAATTTAGATATTATAATATAAGTTTGATTAATTTGGTTAATTTAGCAATCAAAATAAAATTAGTTTGCACATCGAATTTAAACAAATATAATTTTATAACTAATCAAAATAAAATTAGTTTACACATCGAATTTAAACAAACATAATGTTATAACTGAATCAAACCAACTGAAATGAACAACTTTGATAAATTGGTTTTAACCAAAAACTACTCCGTCTAGTAGAAATAATGGCCATTTATCTAAACAATCGGTAGTTTGGGTCTACAATAGCCTAGCCCGTATAAAACCGGAACCCAAACTCTAAAAAGGGGGAAAAACAAATCTGATCGTCAAACGCAGGCTTCTGAACATCACAGCCGTTGATATTGCTATAACTACCATTGGATACAAGCCCATTCCCTTCCGCCGTTCCGCCAGTCTCTGTTCCTTTTCTTCTTCCATTTTATGGCATTAATCCGTATAAAATATAATTTTCTCTCTAGCGATGGAAATAGCTAAATGATGGAATCTTATAGAAAGCGACGCATTCGATCAAATATCTGATGTGAGTGATAAGCATTTCATTTGAATAGGAAGATCTGATAGCTATTCTCTGTATTTCTTTTTTCATTAAATTTCTGTTAAATACCTGTGTTGGTGATGAGAAAAATATTACAGTACAGTTATCCCTGTCTGATTATTTCGCTGCTGATCCTATTTTCTCTGAAACACAATCCATACCTTCTATATGTGTCGATTTTAACATCGATCGGATGTTGAAATGATAATTTAATCACTAGTTTTATTGTTTGAATTAATCACTAGGTTTATTGTTTGTTGAAAGGGATTTTGGCCTATGATGATTAGTCTTGGTGGCAGAGTTCAGGCAATAGCTTGTTCCGTGTTTGAAATCATACTACTGACTAGGACGGTCTGAGGCTTTTTTATTTACAGCTTGTTTTTCATAAAGAAATTATATTTTATCAGTTGTTCTTACTCGTATTTAATTTGTTATATTTCACTGCTATTTGCCGATCACCATATTTGACTGTGGTTTTAATTGAAGAAAATAGAAGTTTGTGTAAGCTTTCTCGACAGTTCTGGTTGTGGCAGTTGGTGTCCAATATAATTCAATTTAATTGCAAATTAATGCTATCAATTATCTAGATAAACTCATAATACGGTTGTTAAAGTTCGTATTCGATGTAGTTTGTTTTGTTTGCATTGCAAGTGTCTTCTATCGGAATCTGAACCGTCGTTATTATGTTTTATTCTAAATAAATTTTAGGCGTAATCTGCAAATAATATTTTGTAGCACAAATGAAGGTTGTATTTTCAGTAGAAGGATTTATCCTTTTTATTTAACGAAACTGGTTAATTTATAAACATACACGCATGTATTTGTGTACATATGCACATACATTTATATACATGTAGGATGTATGCCATTTCTATTTGGGAGTGTTTCTTTGTGGTGGAACTAGTCATTTACTTATGTTAAACGATGAGTGAAAAGAAAAGAGTCGTGGAATGTGCAACGTTAGGAAATTAAATTACATTTAATGAGTAGTGTTAACGCAGTATTTCAATTTTGTAGGTTTTATTATAATTGTTTCTATAGGGAAATAGACCAAAAACTAATACAGAAATATACCAAAGGCTAATAGAAAATTTGGTTGACATTAAATTTTATTTTTTATTAGAGCACAAATTTTAAGAGTTAGGTTGGAGGAGAGTGTTTGTTATAATATAATATTGATTACTTTTTGCACTATGTAAAAGTTGGTAGAAGGAGAGTTTTATTGCATTTTGTACTATGTAAAACCTAAATATAATGTTTATTAAAATATTTTGTATGATGTGGAAATAGAATATTAACTCGGTTATTATTTTTTAGCTAAAAGATGGAATTCATCAATTTTGAAACACGTTTTTTTTATGTTATCCTTCCGTGTTTTTTCTTTGTTTTATGTGATTGTAGAATTTGAACAAAAATGTTTGTTGTTGCTCATTCCGTTTTATAATGTAAGAAGTTTTTTTGTTTTAAAATATACTATGTTTAAACTTGGTATTCTAACTTTATTCTTGATTCATAATAAATGATGGAAAATTCAAAAGGTTTTCATGAGTGTTTTTTATGTATTAAAAAAAGTGGTTGATAGAAATAAGAATAGTAGATGAGTTTGCATAAAATAAAAATAGTAATTGACAAGGAATGAAAAAAGAAATTAATAAGACATAACTAATTTATTAAATTTACAAAATAATTTATTTAATTTTACGTCTTTTTTCTTGGCAATTTTCCAAGTACGTTAATATAGAATTAATGAAGATATGTTTTATACATAATAAAATAGAAATTTAGTATTACAGCAGAAAAACTTATGATTTTTTTTTTATTTTGTTGCATGGTAGGAGATGTTTGTAGCTTGTTAGTTCGCATTTTAATCACATAACGTATTGATTTGGCCAATTAAATATTGAACAGGGAACCTAGAATATAACCGGTAAACTCAAGTACCAAGGTGTTTTTGCTAAGGCTATAAGGAAATTGTAATGTGTACATTTTTACTATCATATTTAATCTTGTTTTAGTTTATAAATGTACATAAAGGGGATTTTTATGTTTTTTTAATTAAAAGCCAAAAATTCTTAAATTATCATGCATGCATTCATATTGAGGTGAAACAGTCATTTGTGCATGTTCTAAATTGTGATAGCATTTACTTGTTCCTTGTAATTGTCTTTTTTAGAAATTTAAAAGCAAAAATGAAGTATTTACATGAAAATATGAAGAAACGCATGCACATGCACAAGAAGAGAAAATGAAATAATTCATTGTTCACTTTTCATAGGATGAAATTTTTTTTCTTATGTATGTGCATGTCTTTCTTTATATTTTCATGTGTATACTTCATTTGTGTTCCTAAATTCTTGCAAGAGACAACTATAAGGAATAAATGCTATCACAATTTAGAACATGCACAAGTGACCATTTCATCTCAATGTGAAGATGAATGCATGATAATTTAAGAATTTTGGGTCTTCAATTAAAACATATAAAAATCCACTTTATGTTTATTTATTTAACTAAAACAAGATTAATATGGTAGTAAAAATGTGTACATTTACGCGCACATCAAATTGTTAGGCTAATTCATGAAATTTCACTTAATTAAGAATAGTTTATCTCACACCTAAAACATAATGGATGCTGCACGTTATTGTTTTGGATGTGTATTGAATTTATAGTTTAATATATTTTAAAAACTTATGTTATTTATATAGTGTTAAGCATTTGCGTTTGCTGTAATCTTTTCCGATGATCATTTTTATTTATGAATTTATGATTATATATATTAATTTGTCTTTTGTAAGGTCGTCACATATTGCATTTGAATGTATATTTTGCTTAGACATTATGACAAATGATCCGAAGAGATTGATTGAATAGCTTAGACTTGAGTAGGCTAATTATATGTAACTACTATTTGAACGGAGTCACTCGATAAACTCTAAAATTAATGAAATACAAATTTGGATTTGGATGAAATTCAAATCAGGGAGGCAAAAACCGGATCGGTACACAATTCAATTTGTTACAAATGGATCGACAAGAAAATTCTCGGGGGAAGGCAGGTTGGTGTGCAACTTTGGAGCTCAAACGCGAATTGTTAAACATACGGATCAACATCAATTTCAATTTTCGAACTTATGAAGCATTGATCAGCTAGAGTGAGAAGAAAAGGTAACACGCTTGCTCGATTGTTCAACCTTAAGCTAAATTCCAAATTGTTAAGAATTTAGACCGTTGATTGATACCAATCAAGGACTTTAAGCTATTATATTTGGTATTTTCATGATTTTTTTAGTCATTTTCAAAGTATTGCCGGTTAACTCAAATCAATTAAACATTGCATGAGATTGTTTTTTAAATGTTGATTTTGTTTGGTGAAGACCATTAATGATTTTTCTTTGTTTTGATAGAAAATTTGTGTTTACCACTATGCTTCTGTTGACACATGTTGGAAATTAATAATGTAACTGAATATCTTTGAACTAACTTGGAAAACAAATCAGTTTTTTATCATGTTGGATCAATTCTAATTATTCTTGCTTTTGTCGATCACTGTATTTGGTTGTGGTTTCAGTTGAAGAAAACAAAAGTTTGTGTAAGTTTTCCCGACAGATCCAATTGTAGCTTTGGTGTTTGATATAATTCAATTTTGGCAAATTCAATTTTCACTTAAGAAAATACCCTTCGTTCAAAAGTTTTTATATCTAAAATTCTCTTTTATCAATTTTGGTTTAAATTTCTGTTTTTTCCTCATCCTTTCTGTCAACCACGCATTACTAGCGCGTGTCATCTTTAGATTACCTCGTAGTGGCACTACATGGTGCTGCGTAGTGCCTTAAATTCACCTCGAACTGGCACAGTGTGGTGCCTTCTGGGCACCACAATGTCATTGCCTGACACCTGAAAGGACCACGAAGTGGCAATGCATGGAAAAACATTTTGGGATTATTATTTTCAGTAGAGGGCAACTGAGCGAAAAACGAAAAACAGAGTTTTTCAGTTTTTGAAAAATCAGGTAGGAACTTAGCAATTTGCTGAGTTAAAATAAAATCTTCTTTCAATTATTTTTTTGCAAATTATTGATGTCGGTTATCTAGTGTAAACCATAATTCGACTATTAAAGTATATATTTGATGTTTGTTAATAAATGAATTTTGTTTGCAAGTGTCATCTTTGGAAATGGAACCACCGTTATGTTTTATTTTAGCAAAATTTGATGGATAATTAGCAAAAAAAAAATTGCTACCCAGGTGAATGTTGCATTTTCATTAAAGATTCAATTTTCTTGTTGAGTGAAATTAGTTAATTTACAAACAAACACACTCATGTATTTGTGTATATATGTATACATATTTATACACAGATAATGTGTTGTGCATAAATGTAGTGCTTCAGTATACTTAGGTTTTCTTATAATTGTGTTTCATGAGAAAATAGGCCAAATGATTAATTGTGTTTCAATATACGATATTAGGTTGTTGATTTGTAAACTTGCACTTTATACGGTGTAAAATCTTAATATAATGCTGGTTATAATATGCTATATTGTGTAGACATAGAATATAAAGCCAGTTATTGTTTTTTAGCTAAAAGATGGAATTTGCTGATTTTCAGTTATTTGTTTTTTTGTATAAAGTTTTGTCCTTTTGCATTATCTCTTTGTTCTTCAGTGTTGAATTTTGTGATTTATTAGCAATGTATCTATTATTTGGTATTCAGGGCAAAAATGTACTTCATGTTCTACATTGTTCAAGCTATTGGTTGGCCTTTGATTTTTTTTGTTTGCGATTCTATTGCATTTGCAAGTTGAACTGGACTGTTATTTTAATTGCTTTGCAGTTATAATTGTAACAATGTTATATTTGAAGTGGGAATCGTTGATTTTAGATTTGGTTTATGAATAGAATTTATTAGTATGAGATAATGAATTATTTTTAAACTAAAATATCAATGGGTAAATCTTTCTTCACAAATAAAAGAATGTTGTGTTATTAGATGACTGTGTTTGGCTATAGAATTTGGACAAAAGTCCCCGCTGATTTATGCATGTTCTTAGTTTGGCTAAAGTCCCTAAAATCATCCTTACAAAAAATACGAAATTTTATCTTTAGATTTGAGTTAACAAATAAAATAATTGTATTAAATTATGCAATTATTAAATGATAGTTACAGACATTTATGTAGTTATATTCAAAAGGGGATTTTCTTCGGAAGGACAAACTTAGCAAATTTTTTGGTGAAAAGTATGCAAAGTTTGGAATTCAGGGAGGACACATTTTAGTGTAAAGGTGGAATTCAGAGGCCCACTATCATTTTCCCTTTTACATTAAAATGTGTCATTCTCTCTAAATTCCAAACTTCGCACATTTTTCACCAAAAAATTTGCTAGGTTTGTCATTCAGCCTATTTTCCACTATTCAAAAATAGCAGAAATTTTCGCAATTATTCAATAAAAATTTGTAGAAATTTCCTTAATTGTTTGAAAAAATTGCAAAATTTTCCTCAATTATTTATCAAAAATATCTGCAATTCTTCGAGAAAAATTGTAAACATTTATGCAATTTTTTGGTATAACTACATGGATATTTTTAATTATTCATTAAATAATTGTATAATCTTGTGCAATTGTTCACTAAGTAAATTCTAAGAACTTAATTTAAAATCTTTTCTTCAAAAGAAGTTTTTATGTATTAAGTTTGATTTTAAAGATGTAAGACTCTATGGATCTTAGGCTTAGGCCCTTAAAATCAAACCTACTAAAAAAAAACTTCTTTATAACAAAAATTGTAAATTAGGTCCGTATGATTTAGTTACTAAATAATCAGACACGATTACATAATTATTTAATGAATAATTGCATACATTTCTGCAATTATATCAAAAAAGTTCATAGATGTCTACAAATTTTCTGTGAAAAGTTGTAGATATTCCGCAAATTTTTTGATGAATAATTGTGGAAATTTATGCAGTTTTATGAAAAAAATTCATAAGTTTCTACAACTTTTTTGTTGAATAATTGCATAAATTTCCGTAAAATTCTCATTGAATAATTGCTGAAATTTCCATAATTTTCGGAAATAATTGCATAAATATATGCGGATGTTTATGCAATTATTGCATAAATTTATATAATTATTAGTTGACATAATTCTAAGGACCTAGTTTACATAACTTTTTTGGAAAAGATATTTTGACTATTTTGAAACTTAGTATGGACTTTAGGCAAGCTGTCCCTTTTATTTTTGCTTATTTTTAATGTGAATTTATAAATTCACAAAATAGTTTATTTTACGTTGTCTTTTTTTTCTTAGGAATACACCGAAGCTTGTTAAAATAGAATTAATGAACATGTAGATTTTATATGTAATAAAATAGAAATTTAGAATTACATAGGTAAAAACTTATGATTTTCTTGTTTCATTGTATGAGATGCTTTTAGCTTGTAATTTTGAATTTTTACCAGATAGCTTATGCATTCGGCCAAATAAATTTTAAACAAGAAGTACATGGAGAACTGCAAAACACAAATATCAAGGTTTGTAAAGGCTCGTAGGGGAATTACTGGGCTAATTCATGAATTTTTTGTTAATTAAGGCAAGTTTATCTTTTACACATAAAACGCAATGGATGCACATTATTGTTTTTTTATGCAAATTGAATTTATGGTTGAATATATCTTGAAAAATCTTGTTATTTGTAGTGTTTTAGCATTTGCGTTTGTTGTTTGTTGCAATCTCGGTCGATGTACCCTTTGATTTATGAATTTGTGATTATATATATTAATTCGTCTTTTATATGGTTGTTACACACTAGATTTGAATGCATATATTATTTAATCATTGTGACGAATGATTCAAAGAGAATGATCAGATAATTTGGATTTGAGTAGATTAATTACGTGGAAGAATGGATTCACTCGATGGAACTCTAAAATTGGCAAAATGCAAGTTTTTTTTCAAACCACAACAAAGTTTTGAACATATTAAAATACAAATACAATAAATAGGCTTTCAAGAAAAGTAAATAAACATGCAAAAATAAAGCTAAGAGGGCTGACAAATAGTAGGAAGATATTAGGTCTTGAGCTTGTTCGTAGAACTTGTGCTTCTTCTCAGTTATCTAGAAATGACCATGGCCAAACGTGGTAAAGGTATCAATGAACTTGAGTTTGATCTCCTCAAGTGCCAAACGAGAGTTCTGCTTGAACAAAGACCAATGAAGGGTCACCACCCCCTTTTTCGATCCTATACAACCCTTTATCATAATGTGTAACGTACGGTATTTTTGGCAGTCAAATATTTAATTTAATTTATTATTTTAAATATTGATTTGAAATTAGAAATGGATTTATAATATATAATTCATTTATATAACGAAGATTGAATGTTAAATTTATATTTAAATTATAAACAAGCTCATAACGTCATGGTAGTTCGTAATTTTCGATTTGAACTTCAATTGTATATAAAGAATCCGTTTTAAGTCGGAATTCTGTGAAACAAGAATCGTCCGAATCTAGTTGATTATAATTTTTTTATGAAAAAGAAAAATGGGGATTCATGTTATAGGTTGGCAGTTATGTCCAATTCAAATTTTAAGAAAGTCGCCATGGAATCGTTTATAAATTATAACGATTAATTTAATAAATTTAATTCGATTTGTAAGGAATTTATTGATAACTTGAGATAACGATCGAATAAGATATGAAACGAATTCCATTGAATTCGTATTGACGTTTAGAGTCAGAATATATATATATATATATATATATATATATATATATATATATATATATATTGTTTGTTATTTTTGAAGACCGGGTATTTTGGTGTCCAAAATAGCGTTGTTTTAGTGTAAAATAGAATAACCGATTTCCAAATGACTTCGGTTATCAACGAAACTAATTTTATTAAATCTGTAATGATTTCTTTTTTGTAGTGTTTCAAATTTCAAGTTATTTAGATTTATTTTGTGATCGTAGGAAATTTGAACGCGTGTTTATTCACGTGTGAATTATAAAGGGACTTTTACAAACGACCTCAAAATTCGATGAAACCTGTCCCATCGTGTCTGAAATATTATTTTTTATGTTAGGATTAGGAGTTTCATCTCGATTGGAGATCGTATGTGGTAGTTTATAGACGATACTTCGTGCTTAAGTTTCATTCAATAAGATATTAATATAACCAACACTATATATATACCAACCACATTATAACATTCTGCGTAAAACCCGAATGCCACCTCCAATTACAATAAACGGCCGAAACAATTCCATCCCCTCTTCGATTTTCCCCCTAAACCTATTCTTCTAAATCGAAATCGTTCAACATGAAATTGGTAGAGCTCGTCAAGACCTAGCTTATGATTAGTGGTGATTTGATTTAAGGGTTTGTGCTGGTCTGGAATTAAGGCTGAAGATGTGGCCAGTTTGGGGCTCTTGACGGCCACTGTGGTGATCGGAGTACATGAGGCTGATGTTGAAGGGGGGAGAAGCTGCAACGCACCGGTGGATGATGTATAATGGGGTTCTGAGGTTGTAGATGGATGGCGGCAGTCGTGGGTTGATTTTTTGAAGGCAGTGTGGTAGGAATGGTTTGTATGAAGGAGCAATAGAACATGGATTCATGAAAACAAAGGAAGTACTGTATAAAAGTGGGGTACTGGGGTTTTCGTGGCTTTCGTTTTGCAACAGAATGGAGAAAAATATGTGAGGGTAAGCATTATGTTTTGTAACTGTGCGTTTTGAGGGAAAATTTGGAATGAAGACGTATGGAGTGTTTTGGAAAACGGGGAGTAGATAATAAGGAAGAAGGAACTATTGATTTTAAAGGGTGGGCCTATATTCGAAAGTATGTATGAAAAGTAAGTTGGCCTATATATTATGCCTAAACCTAGTAACTAACGTAAGAGAATTTAATTTTAGTAGGTTAAATAAGTAAATTATTAATAATATATTAGTCGTGTTCGTTATGTGGTAGCAGGAGTGGAGAAAGGGTCGGCCTGATAACCTAAGTTAAAACAAAATTTGTTTAGATAGTTTTTGATAAGGGAAATTAGTTAGTTTAAAGGTTAGTTAAGGGATTAGTAATTATTTAATTAATAATTGTATACTAAAATACGTATAACTTTTTATTATTTAACTAGATTTGGATGAAACAAACTAAACCGGAATTGCGGGGACGAACACTGCATTCTGGAATGGTCCAGACAGATCTGGAAGAAAAAATAAATTTTCGGTTAAATTAAACGACTATTTAATTTGACTGAAATCGAACAATTTGCATGAATCAAATGAAAGTGAGCGTAACTCACTCAGTTTTACCCACTTATATTTTATATAAGTCGGGACTGAATTTGTGTGCTATGGTTGATAATTGTTTGTTGCATGCTAAATACCGATTTATATATATTGGAAAATTTGGTTGATTCAAAACATTTGTTTAATTTAAATGAAATCTAATCGTTATTCTAACGATTATTTCCAAAGGAGGTAACTTATCTTGTTGCTTACGTTTATAATAATGTAAACATATTAAATTAAAATATGGATGTTTGGGTTACTGTTATTATTTATTATTGAATATTACATCAATTTATTTAATTGAATAATATTATTTGAGTTAACAAATTTGGATGCAGGGAAAAACAGGTTGGAGGGATCCAACAGGAATCCTCAAATTTTTTATTTATTTTCATACTACCATTATATGAACTGTATGACCAACCTGATTAGATGATTGATTGTCTATTTATTGTTGAAATGTAATTCAACATTTGTTATGATATTAACCAATGTCTAATATTAGTTGATTGATTGAAGGCAGATGGTTTTAAAAATCAATCGTTTTTAAATATGGATTTACCATCAGGTGAATCGACAGAAATGAAGTTATAAAATTTACTCTATAACTAAATAGATTTTTGAATCTATTAATTTGAATAAAAGTTTGGAACCTATTAATTTGAATAAAAGTTTATTAAAAAGGAAATTTATATTTATATTTATATTTATTATTTAAGTTTATAAATAACTATTAAATGTTTTTTATAAATAAAATTCTTATAAGATTTATAAGCAGTTGAGCAGAAATTAAAGTAACGATTAAGAATTAGGTTAATTGTTCAAAAAAACAATTAAATTAAGTTATTATATTTTAATTAATTTAAAGGAGGAATTAATTGAAATTGGTTAAAGAAATAATTGTGTTTTGAGTTGACTAAGTCGACCGTTTCAACTGGAATTGAATATTAAATTAGTTTGTTGTTAATGAACAAAATGAAATAACGTAACGAAAAATTGTTTAATTTTAATAAGACTTTAAAAAGATATTTATTATTTATTTTAGTAAATAAAAGAAGTTAACTACTTTTATAATAGCTAATATTGAAGTAAATTATTATTCTAATTTAAGAGATTACTTTTTAAATGAAATTCATTTATGTAAGTAATCAAGTTTGAAATGAAATAAAGTTAAAGTTTGAAAGGAGTTTATGAATGGGTTTATATTAAAACCAAGTTTTTTTTATAACTTAGTTATAAAAGACATTTTAAGCAAATATGATAGCTTAAAATAAATATT
Organism: Allium sativum; assembly: GCA_030737875.1. Taxonomy (NCBI): domain Eukaryota; kingdom Viridiplantae; phylum Streptophyta; class Magnoliopsida; order Asparagales; family Amaryllidaceae; genus Allium; species Allium sativum. The sequence goes on along the minus strand of CM060927.1, from coordinate 130,640,546 downwards.
TATTTAACATTTGAATTAAGTAAAAGGAAATCAATACAAAAGGGTTTTATGTTAAACCAGAGTTGTATAAACAAGGTTTATAAAAAGAAATGAGAAGTCAAAGTGTTAATTTTTAATTAGCGTTAGTTAATAATGAAATCATGTTAAATGAATAGAATTGATACGAGATTTAAAAAGCATAAATGGTTGAAGGGATGAAAAGTGGAATAATATAGGTTTGTAAGGAGTTAAGATAAGAACTTAAGAATTAGAACCTAACTGGAGATTGGTTGAGTTGAGTATTTTCTGGGTATTAATCTGATGTTGATTTCGGTCTTCGGAGTTGATACTTAGGGGATTATTCTCTGACCAATTTACGAACAGGGACTAATGAATGTTGAGGTATAAAAATGTAGGAATAAGAAATAGAAATGTTTCCAACTTTAAAAAGGAAATAGAAGGCTTGAGAAAATATAATGAGATTTCCAAAGAAAAAGTAAATAAAAGATTTAAGAATATATAATGGGATTTCCAAAGTAACGGAAATGAAAAGACTTGATAATGTTTGGATATATATGTGTATATTGGTATCTCCAATATAAAGGAAATAAAAGGAAACTATGTGAAAATAAAACGATGTTTTCGAGGAAAAACGAAATGAAAATTGGAGTTTTGGAATGGGTTTATTCTAAAGGAACAAGGGTTGCTTATTGTTTTTCACGCAAAGAAATAAAAGAGAACTCTTAACATTATTTGAAGAAAAATAAGTTGAATTGATTTCCCAGTTTTAGATAATGAATAATGATTAGAAAATGTTCTGCAAATGGTAGTAAGATGGGAAACTTGGTATGATTATATGATATTTTTCTAAGCATATTAAAAGGAAATGATTTTAAATATATTCTATATTAAAATACGAAGTGGAAAGCTATGTTCGAATTATTGAAAGATTTAGGAGTTTTAAATTAACCATTCGTTAATTACTTTTAATTAAAGAAACCAAGTGATGCTAAATACAAAATCAGTAAATCTATTTTATTTTATGATTGAATGATTGTTTTATTTGATAGTTAAATAAACGACTATCAAAAATGGCCTATACGATTGTTGGTACGGAAAGTACGGGATCAAATTTATATTCAAAAACCATCCTGAACCAGCAAATACGTAAATATGAAAGATATCAGATGCTGATCAAGACAGAGCAATTGAAAATCGTTGATCTTCATAAAATGGTAAAATTGCTTAAAATCTCTGGTTTAGTGGTCGGAGATTGTAACACCCCACGTCCATTCATGTCACTCTCAAAGGGATTGCATTAACTTTCATAGAGTATTATTGGTGTATAGAACAGAATATAACAAGACAGATACATATATTGGTACTTAAAAAATTTAAAAAAACAACTTTTATTGCAGCGGAGAAATAGTTTGGTTACAACAACATCAAAACCAACAATAAAACCAAGTACACTTAATATCCATCTTGACAAATCATTTTCTGAGTACATAAAGTAAAAAGCATAACCCCAACATAAGTAGCCATAAAAGAGATAAGATGAACTTTACTTTCAGCAATCCAAGCTCTTCCAAAAGAGAGAGAAAGAGGTCCAAATCAAGCTCCACCAACACTAGTCTCACCCTGAGAACCTGGAGGGGGAGGGGGGGGTGGAAGAAAAGAGGCAAAAACAAAGGGGGTCAGACATAGTCTGGCAAGTCCAATAACTTTAACAATACAATTATTAAAGTAATTAGGATAAGGAATAAACTGGTAAAACAAGGAATGACTGTGAAGCAAATGGGCAAGACAAAACAAACAAGAGGAATATGCTGGCGTTAATCGCGCTCCTAATCACTATAGTATAATTACTATACTACACCATTACTAGTCACCCTAAAAGTTGATCCCGCCTACTGAACATAATAATCATAATAATGATAATGGTAATTCAGTGTACCCCTAGCTGTCTTCATAGGTACCGCCTGCCACTATCTCCACTAGTTGTACCCACTACCCCCATGCGATCGGCTCCCTAACTCGTAGATACCCGTGCTGGTCCCACAGTGGGGTGTATCACTCCCCAAAGTGGCAACTCAATACCACTAAAGATGCACGGCTTATATTTACACGATGCAACGTCTTACCTACCAGCCCGGGCCCACGCACGCACATGACCCCGTTGGACTTGCGTTGCCACCGCTAACCCGTTTTGACCCCTTACAATCAAACCCAGTTAGCGTGTCCCGTCCTCGATCTAACTCGAGCTCACCAAGTTACTTAATAGGTTACTGGTTTGAAAAGGCCCCCCATACTTGACACAAGTTTTCCACCTATGCTTGGTCCCCACTAAGATTTCCCACTTAACCCCTTCTTATTCATGTCTTCTTACATGTTTCAATTTGGTTAAGTGTTTCTAATCGTATTTCACATGTCACCTATGTCACCCACTTAATCCCCATGTCCCACCACATGTTTATCTTGGTTAAGTGTTACTTAATTCATTATAACCGTAACCTTGTAAGACCTCCCACATTAGACTACCGTTTGTGGTTGCTGGATTTGCCGGACGGGTCCGGGCAGTCTTATACCACAAACGATTCTAACCTCGTGTCTTAGGCGTTTATTATTACACATAATTATTTCACCCCAATATGAATTAATTATCCCTATTCAAATTGTCAATAATTTCCAAATTAATCTATGTCCATAATTGTCACCTAAATTATGTCCATACTTTTCAGGTATATAAATTATACCAATTAGCGTCTCAAATTAATTATATGCCTTTAAAGCCATATTATGCCAATTCACAATATGTATATTTAATATTTTCCCATTGTCCCCACGCTTTTCGTATGTTTAATATGAAGTATGTTAGACTCGCAAATAGTCTAACTCATAAGAAAAGAAACATCACAACTTGCATAACACATAAAATAGATCTAACTTGCAAATAAGAATTATAACTTAAACTTGCATAGGCAATGGACATATAGAACATAAATTTGCATAAACTATGTACTGCCATGGATCTAAATATAGATTAAACATGAAATTGTGAACTTACATATATGAATATGGTTTTCACCTAAACTTGCATTTGGATTCCTATAAACTTGCATATGAATTTAAACATGTAAACTAATATCATATGTTTTACATATAAACTCGCATATGTATATATATACTTGATTCACATATAAACTTGTGTATAATTCGCATACAGACTTGCATATGATTCACATACAAACTAGCATATGATTTACATCCCAAACTTGCATATAAACTGATGTCATAAAATGAATCAAGTTAAACATATGTGATTGGAAATATGAAATAGATCTACTAACATAAATTAACAAAACTGTCATGTGTTCACTAACAGACGATAACAAAGTGAAGTAACGTCAGATGATTCAACAGACATGTTCTCATAATCCCAATTATAACTCAACATAATTAATTTATTAATTATTTTGTGAAAGAAATTGTACTCACAAAGACGTATTAGAGAAAAGAATAATTTGTTCGTCGTTTGTATTAGAATCCTGACTTGCAATTCCTAAGCTTTAAGAAGAAGAAGAACTATTCCAGCAGTAGCATGGAGGCCAAGAGATTAATTTAGTTTAGGTTTAGAGCTTGAGTCTATGCGTGCTTATATAGAAGTTTAAACTTATGTGAGCCGTTAGATCATCCTAAGAGCAATCACAACCGTCCAGACTAGATAGAGTTTTCCAGAATTGCCACCTATGCCCTAGTGACTCAGCAACAGGTCTGAAAAGACTCAGCAACAAGTCAGAATCGTCAGAGTTCAGATCTGCTCGAGGGGGTAGGTCGACCCCCACGTCGACCCCTAGGTCGACCTGTATAGGGGAGGTCGACCCCCTGGTCGACCCCTTGGTCAACCTGGCCTGGGGCGGGAAAAATCCCGGCCAGCCCGCTTCTTTGTTTGAATTCGAATTTTGAATTTAAATTTGAGCTGTTTTAATTTATTTAAATTCCTGAAACTTCTGAGGGCCATAACTTCCTCATACGAAGTCCGATTTACGAAAACTTAGACTCTATTCCAAGAAGAATTTCAAGACGAACGCAATGGCGTAATCCATTTTCCTTAATTCTTCTCCTAAAAATTAAGTGTTCTTAAAATTGTTAATTTTAATATTTAAAATTACGGGGTGTTACATTCTCCCCTCCTTAAAGGATTTCGCCCCCGAAATCTCCAAGTTAAGGAGAATGTATATCCTAACATCCAGTCATCCATCTACTCAACCATCAAACACAGACATCCATTGTCCTTACAAGATTTCTAATGTAGTATGAACATATGCAAAAAGTGTGTGTATATGTTCCTTATCCAATGCAAAATCAGGCGGTCTACTGATTCAGTTGACCTCCTTAATGCAAATCATGATAGTGCCATGCGTCCATTGTGTATGCGAAAGAATCCTAACGATACATATTATTTCTACATGTGTGCACAACCATTCATCAAAATGCAGCATCCATATGATAACATAACCATTATACATCCATTAATTTAAATATGCACACATATTTATATGCAATGTGAAGGTGATTGAGCCGATCCAGTGCCTAATGTATGTGTACATGCATCCACGAGCAACCATTATCAACCACTTGCATCCATTTGCATCCACCAAACATAACATGTCTCAAACACATGTTTTCAACCATAGGGTTTTTTTCCTAACTAAAGATCGAAGATATCATCGCAAAGACATATCAAATGATAGGACAAGTATCAACAAAGCGGTAGAAAAAGGAGAAGTTAAAAACATACCCTCAAAAAGGAAAGGGTACGGCGTACGCATCTTATCTTCCGTCTCCCAAGTCTCGTCCCCTTGATCATCTCCCCATTGCACTTTGACCAACTTGACCTCTTTGTTGTGTATCTTTTTGACCTCCGATCCGAGAATGCGTGTAGGAGCTCGTCTAACCATGGCATTTCGTTCTACTTCCACTTCTTTGAGCGTGCTCGGCTCCACCACTTCCGCCGTATCATGCAAACACTTACGCAAATGCGAAACGTGAAACACGTCATGAACACCACTGAGCTTCTCTGGCAACTTTACTCTATACGCCATCTGCCCAATCCTCTCTGTAATTGGAAAGGGTCCTACGAACCTTGGTGCCAACTTCCCTACTGATCCAAAACAGACTACGTTTCTCAATGGTGACACCTTAATAAAAACCATGTCCCCAACATCGAACTTAAGATCGGTTCATCTCTTATCAGCATATGACTTCTGTCGGTCCTGCGCCGTCTTCATTCACCGTCGAATCAAGTACATCTTCTGCGAAGTCTCCCTAATCATGTCAGGTCCAAGCAAAACCTTATCCGTAGATTCCCACCAAGAAGTAGGTGATCGGCATGGTCGTCCATAAAGAACCTCAAAAGGTGCCATGCCAATGCTAGCCTGAAAGTTGTTATTATAGGCGAACTCCACTAATGGGAGATGTTCTTCCCATGTTCCTCCAAAGTCTAAGATGCATAGCCTCAAAAGATCTTCTAGAATCCGATTTACTCTCTCGGTCTGGCCGTCCGTCTGAGGGTGATAAGCGGTACTTAAGCACAATTGTGTTCCGACCGCTTCTTGTAAGCTCTTCTAAAACTCGCTAGTGAAAATGGGATCTCTATCGCTCACAATGCTAGAGGGTATGCCGTGCAGACGAACTATCTCTCGAAGGTAAACAGATGCTAACCATGCGGCGGTCCTCCTACTTTTAACGGGAATAAAATGGGCACTTTTGGTAAGTTTGTTTATAACTACCCAATTCCCCGTATTACCCTTTCTTGATCTTGGCAACTCGTCCACAAAATCCATGGAAACACTTTCCTATTTCCACAGCGGAATCTCTAAAGGGTGGAGCAAACCACCAGGCTTCTTTTGCTCCGCCTTGACTTGCTGGCACACTAAGCATCTAGAAATAAACTCAGCCACGTCCTTCTTCATTCCGGACCAAAAGAAAACTCGCTTCATATCCTTATACATCTTGTCACCACCGGGATGTATGGTCATCTTAGAGTGATGTGAGTCTTCAAGAATTGTCTTCCTCAAGCTCTTGTCTTGTGGCATGCAAAGTCTCCTGTCTCTACGCAACCAGCCTCTCTCATCTATATCATATCTATTAAGATGACTCAAAGACTTCTCTCCTATAAGCTTGCCTACTATCTCAACTAACTGTGGGTCATCTCACTGTGCCTCTCCAACCCGACCCAAAAGTGTAGGTTGCACCTCTAGCGATGCCAACAATCCGGGTACATAATTGACAGAGGGTCTGAAGTTAAAGGTAGATATATACTCCAAACTCTGCCGCTCTATGAATAAAGGACTCAAAGTCAACCTTTTTCTACTTAAGGCGTCAGCTACAACGTTACCCTTGCCAGGGGTATATGCGATCTCAAAATCGTAGGATGCCAAAAACTCCATCCACCTCTGTTGCCTCAAGTTTAGATCTTTCTGATAGAACAAGTACTTTAGCGACTTATGGTCTGTATACAACTCAAACTTCTCGCCAAGCAAATAATGACGCCGTGACTTAAGCACAAAAACTATGGCAGCCAACTCTAAGTCGTAGGTAGGGTAATTCTTCTCATGGACTTTCAACTGCCTTCCACCATAGCATATCACCCTCCCCTCTTGCATTAAAACTGTGCCAAGCCTTGTCCCGCAAGCATCGGTATATATGTGAATGACTTACTCCCATCAGGAAAAACTAAAACTGGAGCTGTCGTCAAAGCCCTCTTCAAACGTTGGAAAGCATCATCACAGTCAACATCCCAAGCAAAAGTCAAGTTCTTCTTTGTTAACCGAGTAAGTGGGGCTGATATCTTCGCGAAGTCCTTAATGAACTTCCTATAATAACCAGCCAGCCCTAAAAATCTTCTTACTTCTGTTGCGTTCTTAGGAATATTCCAATCTTGGATTGCCACCACCTTTGCGGGATCCATTGCTATCCCTTCCTTAGAGAACACGTGTCCTAAGAACCTCACTTCTTTTCTCCAAAAATGGCATTTGGAGAACTTAGCTTTGAGTTGATGCGCTCGTAGGGTCTCTAAGACTTCCTTAAGATGTAGGGCATGCTCTTCCTCGCTTCTAGAGAAAATCAAGATATCATCCACAAAGACAACCACAACTTGTTTAGAAACTCCCTAAACACCCTACTCATTAAGTCAACGAAGTATGCGGGTGCATTCGTCAAACCAAAAGGCATGACGAGCCACTCGAAGAAACCGTCAGGAGTTCTAAATGCAGTCTTATCTATGCTGTCTTCAGCCACCCTTAGCTGATGAAATCCTGTAGCCAAATCCAGCTGCGAGAAAACCGAAGAACCAATCAACTAATCAAATAAATCATGTATCCTCGGCAATGGGTGTCTGTTCTTCTTTGTGAGCTTATTCAGCTCTCTATAGTCCACGCACAATCCAAGTGAACCATCAGCCTTCATAGCAAAAACAACTGGAGCACCCCATTCCGAAATACTTCTTCTTATGAACCCCTTCTCAAGCAACTCTTTCACTTGCTTAATGAGTTCTCTTCTCTCCCTCGGAGCCATGTGGCGCACCGGTAATGCAACTAGCTTTGCATTATCTACTAGGTATATTCGAAAGTCTATCTCGCGCCTCGGGGGTAAAACCTGAACTTCATCGAAGACGTCGCCATATTCACGGACCACACGAACGGATTCCAAGTCATCATTGGATGAGTCAAGAGATTCTAGGTATCTAAGCATCACCGGACCTCTAGGGTCACAAGAAATATCAAGGGTCTTGCCACAACGAGTCAACAATCTAACTATCCTTCTTTCATAGTCTAGGATAGCACCGTATCTAGCTAGCCAATCCATGCCTAGAATCAAGTCGTAGCCCATGAAGCCAAGAACGAAGGCGTTGCATTCAAACCCAATGCCCAAGATAGACACTCTCAAATCCCGACAAATCATTGAAAGATGAGCTAAACCACCAATAGGATTTGAGACTACTCTGGGATCCGTAACTAGACTAGTATTTAGGTGCAGTGTTTCAACTAACGAATCTGATATAAACGAGTGTGAAGCGCTAGAATCAAACAAAGTACGAACAGGATGATCAAACAGAAAAACCAAACTTTCAACAGAAATGTTTCTACCTCTCTCCTATCCTGGTGCCATGAGAGCATGAACGTGCCCTCTTACCTGCCTTGGTGCCATGAGAGCCTGAACCTACCCTCCAGAAGTAGACCCTGTCCTCTGCCCTTGTCTTCTCGAGCAGTCTTTAATCAGATGTCCTGCCTCACCACAGTTGAAACAACCAGTCTTCTTCTTCTTCCTATAGTCCTTGCTCAGATGGCCTGATGTTCCACAATTAAAGCACCTTTTCTTTCCTTTGCTATTGTTATCCTTACCACCTTTCTTAGGTTGCTGCTGTAATTTCTTTTGATCCCCATTCTTTTCCGGTGCCTTATTAGCATTAGCGCCTTTATCCTCTTCATGCATAAGCGCTATGTCAACCAGTTTCTCAAAGGTAGCCCCCATAGGAATGTGGGTCATAGCCAACCCATGTAGCGGCTCATTCGAACCTTTAACGAATCTCAGAGCCTTCTTTTCAGGTGTGTTCACCAAGTCTAAGCCAAATCTCGCCAACTGATTGAACTTGTTGACGTACTCCTTTACTGATAAATTCCCCTGCTTCAACGCCAAGAACCTCTCCATGTATAAATTCTCTTCTGCTCGTGAGAAAAATTTCATCTCAAACCTATGCCTGAAATCCATCCATGTCTCCACTGGACGTTCTCCACTCGTGACCTCCCACCAAAACGAGGCTTCGTCCTTCATTAACCAAGCAACTAATTGGACCTTCCTTCCATCTTCTATCTCGAAGATACCAAATAAATCTTCCACCTCCTTAAGCCAATTTCGAGCTTCAACAAACGTCTCTGACCCGTGAAAAGGTTTCCCGCCCATTGCCCGAAAGTTTTTGCATATCTTCGAAAAAGTATCAACGCAGGGGGGGAGGAGGAGCGGCGGCAGCTGGGGGAGGAGGAACGTCTGCTAGGCCTGCGGCGGTGGCCCAAGCCTCCAGATACCTTCTGAACCAGGTTGGTATCGGTATGCCCTCGTGTATCTCGGGTACCCCAAACATGCTGAAAAGAAAAAGGACGAGATTCAAAATGGAGAATCGAAGGAAAGATATATGGCTCTTAGGGGTTATGTTTTTAAAACAAACTTTTCTCTTGAAAATACTCTCCTTAAAACATATTTTTGAAAGTTTTTCTTCATAAAATGCTTTTGAAAAACAGTTTTTCAAAATCTCTTATATGTTCTTGGTAATCTTTAGCTCTGATACCACGTGTAACACCCCACGTCCATTAATGTCACTATCAAAGGGAATACATTAACTTTCATGGAGTATTATTGGTGTATAGAACCGAGTATAACAAGACAGACACATATATTGGTACTTGAAAAATTTAAAAAAACAACTTTTATTGCAGCGGAGAAATAGTGTGGTTACAACAACATCAATACCAACAATAAAACCAAGTACACTTAATATCCATCTTGACAAATTGTTTTCTGAGTACATAAAGTAAAAAAGCATAACCCCAACATAAGTAGCCATAAAAGAGATAAGCTGAACTTTACTTTCAGCAATCCAAGCTCTTCCAAAAGAGAGAGAAAGAGGTCCAAATCAAGCTCCACTAGCACTAGTCCCACCCTGAGAACCTGGGGGGTGGGGGGAGGGGAGGAAGAAAAGAGGTGAAAACAAAAGGGGTTAGACATAAAGTCTGACAAGTCCAATAACTTTAACAATATAATTATTAAAGTAATTAGAATAAGGTATAAACTGGTAAAAAAAGGAATGACTGTGAAGCAAATGGGCAAGACAAAACAAACAAGAGGAATATGCTGGCGTTAATCACGCTCCTAATCACTATAAGCTAATTACTATACGGCACCATTACTAGTCACCCTAAAAGTTGATCCTGCCTATTGAACATAATAATCATAATAATGATAATGGTAGTTCCGTGTACCCCTAGCTGTCTTCATAGGTGCCGCCTGCCCCTATCTCCACAAGTTGTACCCACTGCCCCCATGCGATCGGCTCTCTAACCCGTAGATACCCGTGCTAGTCCCATAGTGGGGTGTATCACTCCCCAATGTGGCAACCCAATACCACTAAAGATGCACGACTTATATCTACACGATGCAACAACGTTTACCAATTAACCCGGGCCCACGCATGCACATGACCCCGTTGGACTTGCTTTGCCACCGCTAACCGTTTTGACCTCTTATAATCAAACCCAGTAAGCGTGTCCCGTCCTCGATCTAACTCTAGCTCACAAAGATACTTAATGTGTTACTGGTTTGAAAAGGGCCCTCATACTTGACACAAGCTTTCCACCTATGCTTGGTCCCCACTAAGATTTCCAACTTAACCCCTTCTTATTCATGTCTTCTTACATGTTTCAATTTGGTTAAGTGTTTCTAATCGTATTTCACATGTCACCTATGTCACCCACTTAACCCCCATGTCCCACCACATGTTTATCTTGGTTAAGTGTTACTTAATTCATTATAACCGTAACCTTGTAAGACCTCCCACATTAGACTACCGTTTGCAGTTGCTGGATTTGCCAGGCGGGTACGGGCAGTCTTATACCACAAACGAGCCTAACCTCGTGTCTTTACAATTGTTACTCATTTAATTTATGCCTTCGACCTCTCACATTAGACTACCATTTGTGGTTGCTGGATTTGCCGGGCGGGTCCGGGCAGTCTTATACCACAAACGAGTCTAACCTCGTGTCTTAGGCGTTTATTATTATACATAATTATTTCACCCAATATGAATTAATTATCCCTATTCAAATTGCCAACAATTTCCAAATTAATCTATGTCCATAATTGTCACCTAAATTATGTCCATACTTTTCAAGTATATAAATTATACCAATTAGTGTCTCAAATTAATTATATGCCTTTAAAGCCATATTATGCCAGTTCACAACATGTATATTTAATATTTTCCCATTGTCCCCACGCCGTTTGTACGTTTACTTTGAAGTATGTTAGATTCGCAAATAGTCTAACTCATAAGAAAAGAAACATCACAACTTGCATAACACATAAAATAGATCTAGCTTGCAAAAAAGAATTATAACATAAATTTGCATTGCCAATAACTTGCATAAGCAATAGACATATAGAACATAAATTTTCATAAATTATGTACTGCCATGAATCTAAATATAGATCTAAACATGAAATTGTGAACTTACATATATGAATATGGTTTTCACCTAAACTTGCATATGTGAATATGGTTTTCACTTAAACTTGCATATGTGAATATGGTTTTCACCTAAACTTGCATATGGATTCCTACAAACTTGCATATGAATTTAAACATGTAAACTAATATAATATGTTTTACATATAAACTCGCATATGTATATATATACTTGATTCACATATAAACTTGTGTATAATTCGCATACAGACTTGCTTATGATTCACATATAAACTAGCATATGATTTACATCCCAAACTTGCATATAAACTGATGTCATAAAATGAATCAAGTTAAGCATATGTGATTCGACATATGAAATAGATCTACTAACATAAGTTAACAAAACTATCATATGTTCACCAACAAACGATAACATAGTTAAGTAACGTCACATGATTCAACAAATATGTTCTCATAATCCCAATTATAACTCATCATAATTAATTTATTAATTATTTTATGAAAGAAATTGTACTCACAAAGATGGATTAGAGAAGAGAATAATTCGTTCGTTGTTTGTATTAGAATCCTGACTTGCAATTCCTAAGCTTTAAGAAGAAGAAGAACTATTCCAGCTATAGCATGGAGGCCAAGAGATTAATTTAGTTTAGGTTTAGAGCTTGAGTCTATGCATGCTTATATAGAAGTTTAAACTTATGTGAGACGTTAGATCATCCTAGGAGCAATCACAACCGTCCAGACTACATAGAGTTATCCAGAATTGTCACCTATGCCCTAGTAACTCAGCAACTGGTCAGAAAAGACTCAGCAACAAGTCAGAATCGTCACAGTTCAGATCTGCTCGAGGGGGTAGGTCGACCCCCAGGTCGACCTGTATAGGGGAGGTCGACCCCCTGGTCAACCCCTTGGTCGACCTGGCCTGGGGCGGGAAAAATCCCGCCCAGCCTGCTTCTTTGTTTGAATTCGAATTTTGAATTTCTGAGCTGTTTCAATTTATTTAAATTCCTAAAACTTCTGAGGGCCATAACTTCCTCATACGAAGTCAGATTTACGAAAACTTGGACTCTATTCCAAGTAGAATTTCGGACGAATGCAATGGCTTAACCCATTTCCCTTAATTCTTATCCTAAAAATTAAGTGTTCTTTAAATTGTTAATTTTAATATTTAAAATTACGGGGTGTTACAGAGATATACTGTAACCCTGTCTTGATTGATAACCAAAGTGAAGATAAACAAGTGAATACTAATATTGAATATAAATTCAATTGATTTGGTTAAGGTGGTTATGCATTAATTGTTGATTGATTGTTGATTATGTGTTAGATTTGTTAAATATAATTCGTCAATTATTTAATGAAGAGTTAAATGAATTGGAAACCAAAGAAATGAATTCCAATAAAATAATTCTGAATGGAATCACATATGAATTGAAAATTAATGAATCAACCTTGTGTTTGCACCTGAGTGATTCTATATGTTTGATTTTGAAACTCTGTATATTTATACTTGTTAATCAATGAGATATTATTGAAGAATTTCATGTAATTATTCCTTACATATTGAATGGAGTTAAGTACAGGTACCAGGAGACTATGAGGATTGATTTGGATTGCGTAGATTGCATGTAAATTGAGCAAGTATGCTCGATAACGCTTATATAAGGTACGTTTATGCGAAAATATAAGTTTTGGTTTTTGAATTTTGTTTTCCGACTGTATGGGTCGATGTATATATATTTGTTGATCCTGCGATATAGCAGAAGTCCCTTCGCACAGGGGAAACTCTATCGATTTTTTCCGAGAATTTAATGTATTAGAAATTTTTCGATATTTTTGAGAAGTTTTATTAACAAAAATAAATGAATTGGTTTTTGATTAAAAATAAATTGGATTTCAGAAAAGATAATGGGTTGTAACATTTCTTCTACCTTAGTAATTTTGGGGACGAAATTCTTTTAAGGGGGAAGGAATGTAACGTCCCAAAATTTTGGCAGTCGAATATTTAATTTAATTTATTATTTTAAATATTGATTTGGAATTAGAAATGGATTTATATAATTCATTTATATAACGAAGGTTGAACGTTAAATTTATATTTAAATTATAAACGAGCTCATAATGTCGCGGTAGTTCGTAATTTTCGATTTGAACTTCAATTGAATATACAGAATCCGTACTAAGTCGGAATTATGTGAAACAAGAATCATGCGAATCTGGTTGATTATAGTTTTCTGATGAAGGAGAAAAATGGAGATTTCATGTTATATATTGTTAGTTATGTCCAATTCAAATTTTCAAATAGTCGCTATGGAATCATTTATAAATTATAACGATTAATTTGATAAATTTAATTCGATTTGTAAAAAAAAATATTGATAACTTGAGATAACGATCGAATTAAGATGTGAAACGAATTCCATTGAATTTGTATTGATATTTAGAGTCAGAATATATATATTGTTTGTTATTTTTGAAGACCGGGTATTTTGTTGTCCAAAATAGCATTTTTTTATGTGTAAAATAGAATAACTGATTTCCAAGCGACTTCGGTTTTCAACGAAACTGATTTTATTAAATCTATAATGATTTATTTTTTTATAGTGTTACAAGTTTCAAGTTATTTGGATTTATTTTGTGAACGTAGGAAATTTAAAGGCGTATTTATTTACGTGTGAATTTTAAAGGGACTTTTACAAACTACCTCGAAATTCAACGAAACCTGTCCCATCGTGTCCGGAATATATTTTTTATGTTAGGATTAGGAGTTTCATCTTGATTGAAGATCGCATGTGGTAGTTTTTATATGATACTTCGTGATTAAGTTCCGTTTAATAAAATATTAATATAACGAACAATATATACATACCAACCACATTATAACATTCTGTGCAAAGCCCTAAACTGAAGTCAACGTAGTCAAAAGACCTGAATGCCGCCTCCAAATACAGTAAACGACTGAAACAATTCTATCTCCTCTTCGATTTTTCCTCTAAATCGAAATCATTCAACATGAAACTGGTAGAGCTTGTCAAGACCCAGCTTATGATTAGTGGTGATCTGGTTTACGGGTTCGTGCTAGTCTGGGATCGAGGCTGAAGATGTGGCGGGTTTGGGGCTCTTGACGACGACTGGGGTGATTGCAGTAAACGAGGTTGATGTCGAAGGGGGAGAAGGTGCGGCGCGCCGGTGGATGATCTCTGATAGGGTTTTGGGGTTGTAGATGGAACGCGGAAGTCGTGGGTTGATTTTTGAAGATAGCGTGGTTGGAATGGTTTGTATGAAGAAGTAGCAGAACGTGGATTCATGAAAACAAAGGAAGTACCGTATAAAAGTGGGGTACAGGGGGTTTCGTGGCTTTTGTATTGCAACAAAATGGAGAAAAATATGCGATGGTAGGTAGTGTGTTTCGTAACTATGTGTACTGGGGGAAAATTTGGAATGAAGACGTGGTAAGTGTTTTGAAAAACAGGAGCAGATGATAACGAAGAAGTAGGAACTATTGATTTTAAAGGGTGGGCCAATATTCGTAAGTATTAACGAAAATTAAGTTGGCCTGTATATTCTGCTTAAACCCAATAATTAACGTAAGAGAATTTAATTTAAGTAGGTTAAATAAGTAAGTTATTAATAATATATTAGTCACGTTCATTATGTGGTAGCAAGAGTAGATAAAGGGTCGGCTTGATAACCTAAGTTAAAACAATATTTGTTTAGATAGTTTTTAATAAGGGAAATTAGTTAGTTTAAAGGTTAGTTAAGGGATTAGTAATTATTTAATTAATAATCATATACTAAAATACATATAATTTTGTATTATGTAACTAGAATTGGACGAAACAAACTAAATCGGAATCGCGGGGATGAACACTACATTCTGGAATGGTCCAGACAGATCTGGAAGAAAAAATAATTTTTTGTTTAAACAAATCGACTGTTTAATTTGATTGAAATCAAACCATTTGTATGAATCCAATGAAAGTGAGCATAATTCACTCAGTTTTTACCCACTTATATTTTACAGAAGTCGGGATTGAATTTGTGTGCTATGGTTGATAATTGTTTGCTATATGCTAAATATCAATTTATATATATTGGATAAATTGATTGGTTTAAAACGTTAGTTTAATTTTAATGAAATCTAATTGTTATTCTAACGACTATTTCCAAACGAGGCAACTTATCTTGATATACATGTATTAAATTGAAATATGGATGCTTAGATTACTGTTATTATTTATTGTTGAATATTACATCTATTTATTGAATTGAATAATATTATTTGAGCTAACTTATTTGGATGCGGGGAAAAACAGGTTGGATGGATCCAACTAGACCCTCTATTTTATTGTTTATTTTCATATTACCATTATATGAACTGTATGACCAACCTGATTAGATGATTGATTTATTATTTATTGTTGAATCGTAATTCAACATTTGTTATGATATAAACCGATGGGTAATATTATTTGAGTAATTGGAGGCAGATGGCTTTAAAAGTCAACCGTTTTTAAATATGAATTTATCGTCAGGTGAATCGATAGAAATGAAGTTATAAAATTTATTTTATAACTGAAGATAGATTTTTAAATATATTAATATGAATAAAAGTTTATTAAAAAGGAAATTTATATTTATATTTATTTTTTAATTTTATAAATAATTATTAAATGTTTTTATAAATCAAATTCTTATAAGATTTATAAGAAGTTGAGCAGAAATTAAAAGTAACGGTTAAGAATTGGGTTAATTGTTCAAAAAAAACAATTAAATTAAGTTATTTAAATTAAGTTATTATATTATTAATTAATTTAAAGGAGGAATTAATTAGAATTAGTTAAAGAAATAATTGTGTTTTGAGCTAACTAAGTCGACCGTTTCAACTGGAATTGAATATTAAATTAGTTTTTTGTTAATGAACCAAATGAAATAACTTAACGAAAAATTGTTTAATTTTAATAGGACCTTTAAAAAGAATTTTATTATTTACTTTAGTAAATAAAAGGCAGTTAACTACTTTTACAGTAGCTAATATTGAAGTAAATTATTATTCTAATTTAAGAGATTACTTTTTAAATGAAATTCATTTAATTAAGTAATCAAGTTCGAAATGAAATACAGTTAAAGTTTGAAAAGAGTTTATGAATGGGTTTATATTAAAACCATGTTTTTTATAACTAAGTTATAAAAGAGATGTTAAGCGAATACGATAGCCTAAAATAAATATTTACTTAATATTTTAATTAAGTAAAAGGAAATCAATACAAAAGGGTTTTATATTAAACCATAGTTGTATAAACAAGGTTCATAAAAAGAAATGAGAAGTCAAAGCGTTGATTTTGAGTTAGCGTTACTTAATAATGAAATCAAGTTAAATGAATGGAATTGAAACGAGAATTTCAAAACAGAAATGGTTGAAGGGATGAAAATTGGAATAATATAGGTTGATAAGGAGTTAAGATAAGAACTTAAGAATTAGAACCAAACTGGAGATTAGTTGAGTTGAGTGATTTTCTGAATATTAATCTGATGTTGATTTTGGTCTTCGAGGTTGATACTTAGGGGATTATTCTCTTACCAATTTACGGTCAGGGACTAATGAATGTTGAGGTATAGAAATGCAGGAATAAGAAATAGAAACATTTCCAACTTTAGGAAGGAAATAGAAGGCTTGAGAAAATATAATGAGATTTCCAAAGAAAAAGGAAGTAAAAATTTAAGAATATATAATGGGATTTCCAAAGTAACGGAAATGAAAATACATGAGAATGTGTATATATATATATATATATATATATGTATATAACGATATCTCCAATATAAAGGAATTAAAAGGAAATTGTGTCAAAATATAATGATGTTTTCGAGGGAAAAAGGAAATGAAAAGTGAAGTTTTGGAATGGGTTTGTTCTAAAGAAACAAGGGTTGGTTATTGTTTTTCTAGAAAAGAAATAAAAGAGATTTCGTAATATTATTTTACGAAAAATAAGTTGAAATGATTTCCCAATTTTAGATAATGAATAGTGATGTAGCAAATGTTTTGTAAATGATAGTAAGATGGGAAACTTGATATGATTATAAGATATTTTTCTAAGTATATTAAAAGGAAATGATTTTAAATATATTCGTATATTAAATTAAGAAGTGGAAAGTTATGTTCGAATTATTAAAAGATTTAGAAATTTTAAATTAACCATTCGTTAATTATTTTTAATTAAAGAAGCCAAGTCATGCTAAATATCGAACCAGTAAATCTATTTTATTTTATGATCGAATGGTTGTTTTATTTGATAGTTAAATAAAAGACTTGGATTGAATTTATATTCGGAAACCATCCCGAACCAACAAATATATAAATATGGATGATATCATATGCTGATCAAGATGGAGCAATTGAAGACCTTTGATCTTCATAAAACAGTAGAATTACTTAAAATCCCTGGTTTAGCAGCTGGAGATATACTGTAATCCTGTCGTGGTTGAAATCTATGAATTTGCAAGGACTACTCGCTACTGATCTATATGGTGATACCTAGGATGTGGTAGGACGGTGCCTTCGGTTCATCCTATTACTAGATGACTTATATGGATGAATGTCTGACCGAGTATTTCTTAAGGGTCACGTATATTGATTTTTACAAATTCCGTTAGTTGCGGAGAAGACTCTTCTCTTAGCTTAATTCCCAGAGTATTTTTATGGACGTAAATTAGTGATTTGATGGATCTGATAATGTGGCATTCAATGTGAATGGTGATTTGTTGTTCAAAAGGTAAATTTAAACCTCAAGCCTCTTTAACCAGGAAATGACAAAAATCGGGTAGGCAACATGGCTAAATGGGTCGCTTCCAGTTAGGATGTATAATCACCTATCTAGAGAAAATACATTTCCTTCTTTAATCTATTTTGATGCTGTCCCTTTTCGTGAAACGGTTGGTTGCACCCAATCGTTGGTTATATACATTAGATACACTCAAGCGAAATGAGTGGTCGATCATGTGTGGTTGGGTTGCAAAATGTTCTTGTTGAATCCAGTGTATTCCCCTCTATATATACACTATTAGAAGGTGATTGTATACTATGTATGTGGAGCGTGAGATGCAAGCATTTTGCTAGATTGCTATTTATTGTGTTTAGACACTATTCTAATATCAGAATAAGATATGATTTCAAAAATGTTTTGGGTTATCGTAAGGTAAAAACCATCCGTATTTATGTGTGGATCGGTCTTACGATTATCCTTTTCTTTAAGAAAGGATTTGTTAACTTTAAAATCAAGTTGGATGTTATTTATAAACTTGGTGGGTTTCTCACTCTGGTTCACCAGACTAATTTGACATTTGTAATGCTCGGGTTAGACCAGGTTTTATAGGTTTAGGTTTGGATGTTGTGAACTTCAGAAGTTGTTCTGGAGGAGTTCGGACGTATGATATACATTTATGGTGTATTCCACTGTGAGTTGTATATGGGGACATCTTATTATAACTGTCTAGGTGTGCTGATTGTATTTATGTACTCTGACGGTTGTAAGTATTTATTACAAGCTCTCAATAAAGATTTATTACTATATTATATTTTATTACGCTGCGATGTGAGACTTTGTTTCTGTTGTGTTGGTTCTCCTTCTTTTACTATTCTAAGATTTCCTTCTTTCTTATCTCACCCTCTAATTTCTTTCTATTAATTGTCTGGTGTTTTCGATACTTGAGTTCTAGCAAGTAATACAGATTTGTGTATTATTGTTGGAATTCGGTGTCGAATTTCCCTAGGTCATTACATAATGTATCATCCTTCACTATTCCATAATGAGGGAAGTTTCCAATTGGTGTTATATCCTTCTCAGTCCTGTCAAATTCAGTAGAAGCATTGTGCTCTTCCTGATCAGTCTTGCCAAGTTGTAAATCTTCTTGTTTAATCTAGTTCTGTGATGCTATCGTTCTGTCTAGCTCATGCAATAGTTTATGAAACCCTAGTAGGATGCCATGCTCCAATAAATGCTACTTCAAGTTTGGATCTGGATGAGGTTTGAATTAGGAAAACTAGAAAATTCGAATCGAGAAGGGATCACAATAGCAAATTGGTATACACTTGAAAGATTCAGTTTGGTACAAAATGGATCGGTGGGAAGATTTTCAAAGGAAGGCAGGTCGGCGTACAACTTGACTTCGGAGCTCAGACTCGAATGGGTAAAGACATAAATTTAAAGCTTGGAGTCAACGTATGAAGCATTGGCTAACCAGTGTAAAGAGGAGAAGTAGCATTCTAGCTAGAATGATCAATTTTAGGCAAAACTCCAAATTGTTGTAGATTTGGACTGCCGATTGATACCGATCATAGACTTAAATCTGAGCAAACCAATGCATACTTTTTGTATTTGGTCACCTCAACATTTTGAATTTTCATGTATATTTTTGACTCTATTGAGATTGAACTACCACTGTGGATGTATTGTATATGACATGACTCGATTGAGATTAAGCTACCGCTGTGAATGTATTGTATATGACATTTGGAAAAGAGGCATTCTTCTACTTTGAAAACAGAAAAGCAGTACTATTTTTTTGAAATTTTTTTAATTTTCTACTCTTTTCATTCTAAATCAAAATAACTATATCTTTAATATAATAATATAAAGTACAAATAAGATTACTCTAGGTTGACGTAGATAGAGGATGCAAAATCATTATAAAATTTTGTATTTATTTCATATTTTTCGCATTTTTATGATCTGATCCATGATTGTGAATTTTCTATCAAATTGGTTGGGTGTTGGTCACATTTTTGACGTTGATATTTTAATGCATAAGGAAGAGGAGTTCTTGAATTAAGGATTTGGATTTGGAAAAGGATGAAGGGGTTAGTAATGGTCAAAATGAAAAAAAATTCAGACCTCATCCTTTTGACAATTTTTTTTGACAAATTAGGGATACCAGTATGATGGCATAGGATCCGAACCCAGTTGATTAACCCTTGTATTGGCCCATTTAAACTCGCCCCATTTGATCTTTGGAAGCGAGTAGACCCGTAATTCGCTTTGGAGTGATTCATGACTTGGGTCGGGTTCGAAACACATTTAACCCGCCTTACCCGACCTACATTATTCAAAAGCCATAAAATACTTTATTACTGTATTTTTTTTAATTCTTTTAGGTATAAGTGATTATATCACGTATATTATATAACTTCAATCAATAAGCTAAATCTTTTTATAGTGTTAAGTTGTTTCAATTATAATTATATAATAACTAATGCATATTTTTGAATTGTTATTTTTACAATTCATTTTATTACATTCTCTATTAGTGTAAACATGTTGTTACTTTTTTTGGATTTATCATTTAATGATTATAAATACAAATAAATTTATGTATGTTATTACACAATTTCACCAAGCCTTGAGGCGGGCCAGGTCCAACTTGACCCGTACAGATTTCGAATTTGCGCAAAATTCTAGACCCGCACTTAGGCGGGGTTAAAAAACCTCAAGACGGGCCTGAGACGCAAAAATTCCACCACAACGTGCCTTATTGTCACTCTTACAACATATTGGACATGCCGAACAAATCAAAAATCATAACTATGGCACTATAGTTGGATATTGCAGGAAGGAGGTAGTCATGTGCAACAAAAGAGCCACCCCAGATCAACCAATTTGTATCGCTGTTGATCCTAATTCTTGAATTGGAATAGACACGGCTCACAGAAGTGGCACACCCTAAGGACCTTTAGGGTTGATACTGACATTAACGAAGTTTAGAACTTGGAAGGTGGACTAGGAACATGGCTCATAGAGTTCGCTTGGGGTAATAAGGGTATGCCCCCTATAAGAATTTTAGATCGGTACCAAACTTGAGACTCCAGGTCAGTACGAATCCGACTGATTTTATTAGAGGAGAGCATTTTAGTTTGTAGTATCTCGGTACTCGGACTATAGAAGCTGATGCTGAAGATTAGAGGGTGCTATTGGACAATGATTGTAGGTTAGAAGATATTAGGCTAGGTGATTTGGTAGATCAAGATGTCGAGAGCTTCATGGAAGTCTCTTTACTACAAAAATTAAAAGAGCGAGGATTCAACCAGACTATAACTTCTAATGTTAGTAGCTTATGATGGATGAACAAATCATACAGATCATTTAATGAGGTACATTAGGTACATAAAGGTTTTTGGGAGAATCTGAGAAGGTTATGGCTAAGTATTTGCTACTCTTCTCACTGGACATAACAGTTTTTTGGTTTAAAAAATTAGAAAACAAAACTATCAAGACTTGGACAAATCTGGTTGATCGATCCATGAAGCAATTTAGGTTCCACATCACATGATCACAGAATGTGTTGGCTCTTAGAATGATCAAACAGGGAACAAAAGAGACTCTACGGGCATTTTTATCTTGATTTAATGTAGTTGTGACATCGACGAATCAGCAGGATCAATCAATGGTGTAAATTATAGCCGTTATATAATTCAGAATTCGAATTGTCCTTACAGCGTGATTCCTTGATTGATCAATTTTTGCAATAGGAAGATGCATGGGAAGACTGTATGGCTTTATAAGTAAATGCAATTAAGAGTGGAGGACCGCCCCGATCAGATAAAGGCAAGGGAAAAAGTATGGTTGAGGGTTGCTATGATAGACCAGAAAGGAAAATGAGGGAGAGCTGAAGTTCCCATCTTATTCAGACTTGGACTCGACTCAAGAGCAAATTTATTTGGATACACGAGCCTTCCGTTTAGAAAACCGGTTAGGAGGAACTCCATCAAGCATGGGCAAACATTTGTAAAACTCTACTTGTTTAATGGAACTGATGGGCACTACACAAAAAAGTTCAAGAACTTAAGGGACATTATGGAGGAACAAATCAGGAAATAACAGTTGACATGATATGTTCGGATCATAGCGTAAGCGGGGCAACGTGAGCAGCAATTGATTGCAGGAGATCGCAGCTATCCTAGCCTACGAAGAGGAATTTGTTAGATATTGAGATGATGGTTGTGATGAAAACAACCTTAGGAATTATTAGAAAATATAAATACTAACATTCATGTCCAGATATAAGTGTACATGTAGGTTATATATATGCAGGTACTAAAGAATGAAGACTGTACAGTATAAAGAATTAAGGCTGATGAATTCAAGACTGAAGAAACCAAGGTTGAAGATTCATGAGTTTCAAGATTTAAAGACGTCAAGATAAGTAATAAAACTAGACCTATAACTTCATAACAGGACTAAAATCTTTATTCTGATTTTAATAGTGCAATAGGACCCATAATCTTCTCTAGCGGAATGGAATCCACGAACTTTTTAAAAATATCCTGTTTTAGATTTAAAACTATTTTTCCAAAATTATCTTTTAAATCATCTCTTCTTGCTTAATTATATTAATCTTAAATTCAAAAATATTTCTTAAATTATCTAGTCTTGTTTTCAAATAATCATTTTGAGATTTCATTGCTTTAGCCTTAATCTCAAAATTATATTTTAAGATTTTTTTTTAAATCTCTTATATTCAGATTTATAGTTCTTTATATATATATAATATTTCAAAGTTTATTCTCTAAAGATTATTTATTGTATATCCAAAATGATTTACAAGTCTCAGAATCATTTAGACAAGTTTTAGAATAGAATTCATTTTAAAAATAAAATTAATTTCCAAAATATACATAGGTATATCGACATTCTCCATCATCTTATATCGACATGATTACAATTGAATTCAAAAATCAAATTTCAAAAAAGTGTCGTTTCATCGTATCTATTCGCAAATGGACATGGCTGTTAATTTTCTATAAATATCATATTTTTCAATGATTTTTTTATAAGTTTTTTGTCCTTTCTTCACCTCCACTCTTATTTTCAAAACATTCTTAACAAAACCCTACCAAATCCTAAGTGTATCAATCTCGATTATCTCTCGTTTGACTCTCTATCACCCTCTCTCTCTCTCAAAGATCTCAGTTCTATCTAGAGTTATCGGATCATTTGCAATCAAAAGGAATATATCAAATCTTTCTACCCATCAAAAGCAACCTGAAATGGTGTTTTATGGTCGATAAATTTTAGACATGATTATAACTAGTGAAATCAACTGGGTGTGATAGTAGCCCGATTGAAAATAGTTTGGTGTGATTGTAGTCTGGTAAATCAATTGAGTCTCATTATACTCCAAAAACAGGGGAGGTGTACCTCATGGCCTTCAAATCAAGGGTTGTAATCTCGACATTATATTTGAAAAGAAATCTACCCTAGAAATCGAGATTAGTTGTTGGTGATTTTGAACCAGTATAAAATTATGGTTTTTTTCCTTTACTGTTTTTAATTACTACTTGCATCTATGTCTGAATCTATGATTGTTTCTGTGTCTGTAAATTGCATCTATTTGTGTTTAATTTCAAAAGATTTCAAAAAGATTCATATATTCCATTAAACATTATTCACCCCCTCTAGTGTTAATCCAGCCTTAAGTTCCGTAATCTGCATTCCTCAAAGTTGGTATTAGGGAGTTGATTTCCAAAGTTTTCATAATTTGACTTCTGAAAAAATTTAAATAGAATTTTTTTTAATAAAATTATTAACACTATTTTCATGCCGATATGTCATAGAATCATTATGATGTTGTTAATTATGTTTAGTTATTTTAAAAAGTCCCTTGATTCTTAAAAGGTTGTGTTGTATTTTAGGGGAAGAGTTATGATTGTCTACCATTGGTTAAAAGACACCATAGGATCATTGAAAACTGTTAATGGTGAAGAAAGGAGAAAAAAAATATGGATTTAACTTTCACTACTCTGTTCTGATGAAGTTATATCTAAAATAAGAAAAGCTATGGTCAAATGAAGTTTTTGTGCACAAAGAGACAAAGAAATCAAAACTGTTAAAGGTGCTCTTCATATCTCATCCAGATATTTGAGTATTTTATCCCAACTCTTTTTTTAGATTGTAGTTCTTGTTCTCATGGCCGTTTTGATGGGTGTATCATCAAATTGTGTGAGATATGACAGCTGAAGTTGGATATCCGAAACTAAAAAACTATGTATAGGATATCCTGCATTTCTCTTATTGCTCATCCTGTTGCACCACAATGCCATTCAAATTCATCACCAAACTGTTACTAGATCATATCCTTGCCTTCTTCTTCGATTTTCCATTATTTTCATCCAGTTCCGTTAAGAAACAAAGAAGAAATACCTTTCCGAAGTTGGATTGTAAATAAGAAGAAGAGAATTATTTTGAAAGATGGTGACTACAGGGCTATTTATAGTGGCTGAAGTGTCCATTCATTCAAAATTCAAATTCAAAGTTTTGGCGCCAAGCTGGTTAAACTATTAGATCATCTGTATCTTTCTCGTAAACTTTCGTATTCAGCAAATGAGTATACTATGCTTATCAGAAAAACAATTTTCTTGCAGTAGACCAGATCTTTTTATCAAATCCTAAAGATATAGAAGTTTGATTCATGATAATGGAAGAACAATAAAGTTAGAAAGACGGAGGATTGCAAAAAGTGGTACACTATTATTTCTTCATTATCATTGCATTTAGGAATAGAAATTAATCTCTTTTATAATTTTAGATATTTTAGTCCATATGTCGGCACATCATAGTATACATATCAGTATTTGAGTCTAAATTTTTAAGTCTTTTTTTATTTTAGATTTAACTTTCACTGCTCTTTGCTTTGCTTTTAAAAATTGAAGGGACATCTTCTCAATGGAAAAATAATGTCAGTTCAAACTCTGGTTATCAATTTTGTTTGCCTACTTATTTATTCATTTATATTGTTATTTTTTTAAATATATACTGAAAGTATGTATATATAGTACATAGATATGTTAATATAGTATATATATAGCTTGAATTTTTTTTAAAAAAAATTTAAACATTCAAATTTTTTGTAAAATATAATTTTATATATCTTTTATATATAGATCAAACATACGTAGTTTAATTTATATATTTTTTATATAATTTTGTAATTTTTTTCTTGGGTTACATTATCATTTATGAAAAGTGTATTTTAATATTTACATCAATTTCAAGTTTTGATCTAATAAATGTTAGTTATATTTTTCCCTAGCAAATTGGTATATTTTGATTTTTAAAGTTTAAATATATAAATTGATTTATATTTCACAATTTGGAAAAATAAACAAATTTTTTAGTATCTCTTTATAATACATGTCTTAATTTGTTTATATATCTTAGTATCCTTAGTTTTTAATATCTTATATATATATATATATATATCTTATACATATAATTATAAATACATATAATGGTATCTTAATGGTTTACTTCACATGATATTTTTATCTTCTCTTTAAAAGATCTTCAATATTTGCTATTATTTTTAAAATGCATCCTACTAGAATTATTTATAACTCAAAATTATATTATTTAAATACATCTTTCTTAGTCAAGTTGACCCGCCATTCGACAAGGTTGTCAACTTCTTGAATATTCGTGTTCGAGATGCTCATCACTTAGTTCATACATATTTATTAATCAGCCAGGCATTCCAAATCAACCAAAGCTCATATCGGTGAAGCAACAACTAAGCTAATTCCGGTTCGACTATGTCGAATTGGACTTAGGTCGAACCATATTGGCTAGTTTCCAATGACATGGACTACTCACTCAACTCTCCCCATCACTCCTACTTTCCACGCACGTATAAGATCGAATAGGATTTGTACCTCACCTATAAGTAGCCTCCTGGAGTATATGTAATTCTTCTTGTGGCCTTTCTAACGTAATTTATTTACAATAAAAAATTTATACTTGAGATTTCATTATCTCAAACTCTGTAATCTTAATTCATTGTATAAAAGAGAGAGAAGTTATAAACGTGGACGTAGATAATCTTCTATAGCCAAACCACTATAAATCTTTATGCGTGACTCTTCTTCTTTTTAATTTGCAGTTTCTTCACTTTTATTATCTACAAGTTAATCTTTAGGTGTGTAAACCATTTTTGATGCAAACATTTTGGTGCTTTCACCGAGAAATCTGAATTCTCAACGTTTAGGATTTTTTTAATCTACTTTTGGATCACCATGTCCGAAGAGAAAATCCCCTTTTCAATTGATATCTGTAAAATTGGTGTCTAACTAAGCAACCATCTCCTCTAGGCCTTCTAGTCGCT
The DNA here is from genome assembly GCA_030737875.1 of Allium sativum. Taxonomy (NCBI): domain Eukaryota; kingdom Viridiplantae; phylum Streptophyta; class Magnoliopsida; order Asparagales; family Amaryllidaceae; genus Allium; species Allium sativum. The sequence goes on along the minus strand of CM060927.1, from coordinate 130,614,157 downwards.
CCCATGAAGAAACAAATCAACTTGCTATAAACCCAGAATCTAATCCAACTATGCCGAACTAGACCAGAAGTGAACCTGCAGCAACTACCACTTCAAACACTCAAGCTCCAACTTTTGCATTTGTGACCCATGATGACTTCATGGAACTCATGTCGAAATTGAACGAGATGGCTACTGTGTTCAATAAGAAAACACGCAAAAAAAATATTTAAGGCATGATACAAATAAAATAATGATGAATGGAATGATTTTAGGAACCAGAAAGCTCCTACCCTACCACGTCATAACATGGAAGCATCATCCTCATCAAGTAGGAGTGGAGAAGTAGTGCAACAATGATAATTCACCAGGCCCTAGGATATGCGAGAACTCAATTCAGTGTTCTTTCGTTTCAACATACCAAACCAACCTTGCTTGACCATGTTGAACTGGGCAATGCCGAACTGGGAAATTCCAAATTGGAAGTTCGTTCACCAAACTAAATTCTCCCCCAAAGAGATTGTAATTCACTAGTGACCCCTCACACTACTGTGCTCCCCCCTTTGCATTCTATGATTTACTGGACAACATGGGTCAAGGAAGTACCACACGGAAAGCGGCTCAGGCGATGCTACCTGCAGCGGAAGCAAGAAGGTTTAGACCAGACGATAGTTCTAAGCTTGAGTTTTTTTCCAACACTCTAGACTTAACTTCCATGGTAAGGCAAATCATGAGCAACAACTGGGGCTATAACAGTGAAGATCGAGGAATCAACCATGTTCACGCGCCATTTACTGACAATATCGTGCAAGTAGAGTTCTCTTGGAGTTGCCCTAGATGAATCATTATTCTAGAAAGACCGGTCCTCGCTAGAATTTATTGAGATATACATGGTATATAGATTCGACTACAGCTCTAGACTCTATAAAGTGTAAGGAATTTCCTATCTACCTAGATGGGGTTGCACTTATATGGTATACCAGATTGCTTTCGAGATTGGTGCTTACTTTCGAGGTTCTAAGAAGAAAATTTATGAATCAGTTATGCCTTCATACTGCCAAATCGAAGCATCTCGTGACCCTCTCTCGCATGAATCAGGCCCACAGGGAGTTAGTTAAGGATTATCTTGGATGCTTCAACACTACTGTCACCGAAGTTGGTAATCCAGACAATGAAACCATATTGATGGCACTGGTTGATGGCGTAGGCCCAGACATGATATTTGGAAAGTGGCTAAGTGAAAAGATTCCTTTAAATTTAGATCAATCCTATGAGAAGGCTAATTAGTTCTTGTGGATTGATAAGGCGGAAAGAACCCAAAAAAGGAGGATCAACAACACAGTGAATGAGGGAATCCAAAGTAATACGTAATGGGACAATCTGGAGAAAATTCGAAGAAAGTCTATGTTAATGTCCAAAACCATAATAAAAGGAATGGTAACCAACATTGAAATAGTATAGGAGGAGGCCATAGTTAAAAAGGGATGCTCAGAAGCGATCCAATTCCAAATTTTCGGTAATTATACTCCATTGAATGACACTTTAGAAAATGTGTACCTAGATATTTGTAATTTGAAACTGTACAAGAAGCCCGCTCCATGAGAGTCCACAAAGAAGGAGGTGTAAACATGACGGTTCTGTTTGTTCCATGAAATCTTTAGCCAAATGACTAATAAATGTTGCCATCTCTAGGATATCATGGAAAAAATGATTAAAGAAGAAAAGGTAGATAAGTACAAGGTTACCCCAAAGGGACACGTGGCATGGGACTTCGGATCCCAATCGTAAATGTCAAGCAACTCCTAGAGTCGCTGCTCTATAAAAGAACAAATGTATTATTATAAACATCATCGTGGGAGGACCGAATCCGACTGGTTTTGTCTTGAAACTATAGAGCAATATGTTAATGCCGTAAAGCATATCGAGGTTAAAGAATGCAATAGCGCGAAGGAGGCCGCTTTTGTAAGAAGAGGAAGATGATGATGGATGGTGTCATCTTCAGAAACAGAGATGCAGATAGGGTGGAGGCCCTAAGTATTGATCCACTTATTATATCGGCCATAAATGACCTTGCTTTGGTGAGAAGGTTTCTTGTTGACTGCGAGAGTTCCATAAATATTTTGTTTAAAAGAGCCTATGACCAAATGATGTTGGAGGCGAAAGACTTGATGTTGTGTAAGGCTAGAATACATGGCTTCAATGGATCTATGAACAAATTAGTAGGAATGGTTGAATTACTGGTGGAGTCAGGTGAGGGAGACCATAGGAGAGTGCATACATTCTCGTTCCTTATGTTAAACACTTTCTCTCTGCATAACGCTTTCCTAGGCCGACTGGCCCTTGCTAAATTTAGAGCGTACATATCTCCTTGGTGCTGGCTGAGAATGGAGTCGGAGTTATGTGAGGATATTAGATAGTAGGACGGGAGTGCTACCTGAAAGAACGGAAGAAAGCCCGAGGCAAGGAGAAAGGAAAGGTTGTGGATGATTCCCGTTGCAGCAAGGACTTCACCCCATTGCAAATAAAGGAGAAACCCTGGCCCGGACATCATATCCATTAATTCAAGGATATTGATCTAATAAAGAAAGAGGAGTCAAGTAACCAAATACAACCCTTAATGAGACGACGACGATGATCTCAATTGATAACGATGACCCTGTAAGGTCTTGAAAATCGAATCCCATTTAGACCCTTCCAGAATAGGAAACTGATTAACTTTCTCCATGCAAACCTTGACATGGTTTCCTGGACCCATGCTGATATAAATGGGATATCTCCGAGAATTATTAGACATTTACACAACATTGATCCGAAATAAGTTCCAGTAAAGCAAAAGAGACATATGCTCAGTCCTAAGAGGCTAGCAACATTGAAGAAGGAAGTAGAGAACCTTAAGAGCAACAAGCTTATTCGATATTCGCTCTACCCCAATTGAGTATCTAATTCAGTCCTTATAAAGAAATCCAATGGGAAGTGGCAAACGTGCATCAATTTTTCAGACTTGAATATGACTTGTCCCAAAGATAACTTCCCACTTCCTAGAATTGACCAGCTCATAGACTCTACAGTTGGACATGAGTTCTCTCCTTCGTGGATGCGTACTTCAGATACAATTAGATTTGATGCTCGTGCCTGAACAGGAACATACTAGGTTTATAACAGATTCTTCGGTTGTATCGCCATGTGGTCCAATGGGAGTGGCAAATGTGCATCAATTTCTCACTACAGCTATTTTGGGTCTACCGTTAACCAAAATGTGGCTGATTATTCTTGATGCTTCTCCAACTCAACTCGCTCAAATGGTTAGTCCTTTGCCTTGTGGGAAGGGAGTTGACATCATCGGTAGCCTTTCAATATTTAAAGGAAGAGCTAAGTATGCGATCGTCGAAGTTCAGTTAACTATTTCATGAAGTGAGCTGAAGATGAACCATTGACGACGATCTCGACAAAGCTTATAAACAACTTCATCATTAGAAACATCATATGCTAATTTGGCTCGCTAAGACGACCATAACTGATAGTGGGACCTAATTCGATAACATGGAATATAAAGATTTCTACCGGCGTCATCACATTAAAAAGGTATATACTGCACCTGCACACCCACAATCGAATCGACAAGTCGAACTATAAACATTATCATAAAGTCCATCTTGAAGAAGCAATTAGAGAAGGTTAAAGGCAAATGGGTTGATGAACTACCGTTAGCCTTTTGTGCATATCGAATAATCGATAAGTTAGTAACTGGCCACACTCCATTTCACTATCCTATGACTCTGAAGCGGTCATACCTGTAAAGATCGAAGTCTTAATCTCATCAAACCGCTTACTATGACCCTTTGACTAACAAAGAGCTTCACCTGGAGTCACTTGACATGATCGACGAGAAGAGAGAAAAGGCTGATTTGTGAGCTGCAACATATAGACATCCCATTGCTCAATACTGCAACACAAAGGTTTGGCCTATAATTTTTTAACCTGATGATCTCATTCTAAAGCATGTCTCTGGCCCTGTCCACATGGGCCCAAAGTGGGAATGGCCATATGACATCTAACCGAAACCTAAAATGAAGCTTTCAGGTTAACTACTGTTGATGACGGCCAACTACCAAGGGAATAAAGACTTTTCAATCATCTTTATAAATAACATATTGATTCCAGTTAATGTAATTAGGCGTGACTCACCAATTTCTTGTGCTTTATGAATAAAAGCTCTTCCCACGATCTGCGATTGTTTATAACTTTATGGCTAAGTGTTGTGATACGACTGACACACGCCAATGTTTGAACAAAGGGTGTGCTTGATCACCAAATGACATTCTTTGGCTCACAATTTGACGAGCATGCTCATCCCATGACATGTCGAGTAAGAGATAACTAAGCCCGAACATGACTTAAATAAACTATAGGCAATCCTCACTAGATTGAAGGAGCGACATCCAAGAAGATGTGAAATGACCATTCACGTACCAAACTCTAACTCTCGACTTAATAAAAAGTATAAATTCATTGGGCTAACATGAACGACGCACCATGATTTAAGACCGCTTAACCACAACTCTAACAAAATCAACAACGAGAGAGTATATAGGCTTAAGGAGAAAATGTATGATAGACTTAGCTTAACCCTCACCGACGCTGGAGGCATGAGCATAGTCTTATAAATTAACTTCGAACATGCCCTTGATTCAGCCCGTGATTCAAAGCTAATTTGGGGAATATACACTACCTCCTACAAGAACATTTGCTCATTTTAATCAAATAAGATTTTGAGTTAAGTAAGACTTAGCAGGATTGTGAGTACATCGAACAGATAGAAAAATAAACTTGCAAGTTAAAAATTGTTCTATTTACAACGTAGATTTATATAGAAGGTAAGTCAAAAAGTAAGGGCCGCACTCACATAAACCACTGCAGACCTACAAAACAAGAACTAGAAAAACAACAATCCACTAAATCTTTGGCTTCTTATTGATCTTCTCTAACTCAGACTCTTTATGCAGAGGCTTCTAGGACTTATTGCTGGAAGACTCCTCAATCCTCAATGCAGATTGGTAGTGTTTCATCTTTGATAGCTTTTCCCTGGCAGGGAGCTTGACTTCTTAAAACGACACTCCCACACTAGATACTCATGGTTGCGAGCTACCGGGAGGAGGAATAATATGAAAACGAGCAGCCAAAATAAGCCTTGGTTTGATTTTCAGCTTTAGAAGTTTTCCTTAGTTCAGCCATGCCTAAAGAACCAGATTTTCCAATCTCACTAGCATAGAGCACATCTTCATCAACTTCGGTGCGCAAGTATTTGCCATCCAGATTCTTGAGGAAATATATCATTTCCTTCTTGGCTGCCTCATTTCCAGGGGAACTTGAGGCTTATCTACCGCCGTCGCTTTCATCCTAGGAGCCAACTTGGATTGCACCGTAACTAAAATAGGAAGAGAAAAAACTATCAGTACTCGTTAGATAATAGGTCTCCCAATAGTTAATCCCACCGCCCGACGAATAATAACTTACACAAGTTATAGAGAAAGTAGGGGAATACAATTTAAGAAGCTGTTACCAGGTGTCGTCGGAGTCTTTATCTCAAGAATTGGAGTTAAAGGTTTGCATGCATGAAAGCTTGATTCATCCGGGTTGTACTCCTCTACTCTTTTAGAGCCTTGAGCTAAAGCCTGGGAAAGCGACGTGAGTTGCAAGCGGATCTACGACATGAGTTGGTTGGAGGCTGATTTGGGAGAAGCAATATCATATTTAGCCACGGCAGAACCTTCCTCTATAATAGCTTTGCCTTTGATCTGGAGTCCCTCAGCATCCTCTTTTTCTTTCTATAGTCGCTGACCCGTAGTTAGGACTTTGGCTCATTGCCCCTCAAGAACTTTTAACTCAGTTATGTTTCATTAGTTGATCGATCCTCCGAATCTAGCCTCTCCTCCTCCAAGAAGTAGTCCCAAGTATCAACCAAAGTCTGTGAGTAATCTTTGACCTATGTCAAAAATAGATACCTGATAACTCAGGCGTAGAAAGTTAACACTTTGGAGTGAAACCCTCTCATCCCCTCAACCTCAGCCATTTTAGCCTTGAGCTCCTGAATTTATTTGCCACATTGAGCTTAAGAGTTAATAGAAAACTCAAGGGCACCATGAGCATTTTCTTCAGCTTTCTTCCTAGCTTCTTTGGAGGAGGCCAGTTGGGCTTAAGTCATTAATTCTCCTAGGCATAGCTCCCCTTCTCCTTTTTCAATGTCTCATTCTCTGCTTTAAGGAAAATATTCTCTTGTTCAACCAGATTCATTTCATCCTCAATGCCTTGGTCTTAAGTGAATGCAAATTGAGCTAACCTCGAACCTTACTCAAAGTTCCCCAATTGCTGGCTGAGTTTTTCCCTTAGATTCCTTCACCACTGCGAGTTTGGTCTCACACTGCACCAGGTCCCTTTTGGTTTGCTCTTGGATATTTTTGTCGCAATACCATAATTGATTCATATTGTCAATCTCAATATCAAGATGCCTAATGATGTTGGAGATCCTCCTCGATTATCTGACCATCTCCCTATATTGAAAGAGAAAAATCATCTAACCCTGTTCTCATTTGGGTGTCGACAGATTCAGGCAATGGACACAGAGAAGGCAGGAACTGAATTTGGCAGAAGTAGTGATGAGGGTAGGAATTTTCCAGCTCCTCTTTGCACTGCTTAATGGTGAGTTCCTTTTCTTTGGTGGGTGCAGCTTGGGGCTCATTCTTTTTTCACTTGACAAACACAGTGGCTTCTCTTCCTTTAGATGGCACTAGTTTAGTTGTGGGCCTGGCTCTGTTGGAGACTACTGGTGGGACAAACCCTTGACCTAGAATGCTTGCAAGAAGCCTTGTCACATGAGTTCATGATGGTGCATTTCTCTTTCATGCTTGCTCTTCCCAATCTTTCTCTCTCCCTCTCCTCTCTTTCATGCTCCTTTTTTCCCACTCATTATCCCTTTCTTCCCGATCATGCCTTTCTTGGCGTTTACGCTCATAAGAACTTTCGTGAGTGGGCCTACTTCTGGAGAGATTAGAGCCAAAGAGCCAATAATATTTTCTTCCCTGCATCATTGAGCCTGTAATCCACAAAAAAAATTCAATTTATAATTTGACTAACACGCGATGGAAGAGCGCTGTGACATACGGTGCTTGTGTTTTGTGTGTCGTAATAATCCCCTATGGACCCAAGCCCAGAGTTATGCATGTAAGAGTGGCCTTCCTAGCTTTAACTGGAGTTTTCTCTTCTTTAGAGCCTAGGAAGAACGAAGAAGAGTCAAGATTTTAAGTGTATTATAGTACATCTGGTAATGGCAAATCACTCAAACCCCTGAATGGGGATTCGGTGACTCTTGATCAAGTTTCGTGAACCGAAGACTTAGCTAGAAATGAAGTCTTTATAGAGGACTCTTCGGCATATAACTTTTCTTTAGAGGGACTCTTATGCATTTCCCAGACCCCTCTCATCGAAGACATTTCTTTCTCTCCTTCTGCGAGTTCTCTATTGGAACCCAGGTGAAATATCTCCCTTGGAGATTCTCTCAACTTGCGCTTGAACCTGGGGCTCAATAGCCATTGGCCCCCTAACTGGTGGCATAGAAGTTAAAGGTACGATTGCTATTGCCCGAGCACTGCCTGTGCCTAAGCTTCTATTCACATTGATCAAGAGAAACATATGTAGGAACTCATCAGCAATGCATCTTTGGATGCTTCCATTGTCCTTCGAGACATTCCTTAGAGTTTCCAAAGTCGTGTGATGGATATTGCCTGTAGGCTTGGACAGACTCTAGACTCTAAAGATCTATGAAGTGTAAGATATATTTAAGTAGGATTTGGTGGAATAAATGATGATCTAACATTTACTTCATTGGATCTACCTTCTAGCAAATCCCTCTTGCCATGGACCATAAAAACAGTCTTATTTTACATTCCCAAATTTGCTATACCCAACCATGTTGGCATGTTTACCTTAGTTAGCTTCGAAAAAAGTGGAGGATGGGGTGTCTCGCTGATGGTTAAAGTTATAGAACTAGTTGGTGTCTTCAAAGGCGGGCTCTGAGTGTAAATGCTCACCCTAAAGCATGTATATCGTGTAGAGGTAAGCATAGGATGTAGGATGCAGTTGCATAGGCGCCAGTCTCTTACGATGAAGGAAATTCTAAATGAATGAAATGAATAGAGGAATGCATTTCACTATGCACATCTATCGACTACAGGTCATATAACCCTCTAGAGGGTTATAAGAAGTCTTACCTTCAGTTAATACCCAAAACTTCTCAAATGGAATCCTTTGTTTCGCGCACAACCTTCTCAACTTCAGTTCATCCATTGATGTAGGCTAGGAGACTATTGGATCATTTTGGAAGATAGTCCCGCGAAAAATATCAGGATTGACTTTAGGCACATTACCCCCTTCCATCTCCATCACCCATAGCTTCCTCGTCTCTCTATGAAGTTTCCTTCTCAAATGATGAAGTGTTTGGCCCCTCATCGTGAGGTTGAACCACAAATTGCGAATCTTCATCCGACTCAGTCCCTAAATTGGAATTCAAATCGAGATCTCGATAGACCATATCTCATTTCCCAACCTCAGAAGCTCTGGTAGGATATCTTCCTGACATGATGGCTGTACTACCCAAGAAATATCATTAGTCAGAGTAATTAACCTATACCCCGCTATGCGTGGAGATTGTGCAAAGGTATCGGAAGGAATAAAAATATAGAAAATAAGCGATAAATGACAAACAAATAGACCTGAATTGTAATTGTTGACAACTCTAGACTATTAATCTTATGAGGAATAATGTTCAATTATTTAGGCAAGTCCAGCAATGTTCATATGCAAGTATGAAAGTCCCGATATACTTTATACTAACTATCTAGAAGCTCGAGTATATATGTTTAAGTGTAAGTTATTTCATTATTATTCCATACAAAGTCATGTTCTGACCGATGTTTCAGGATCGTCCATCTTCAGGTCGATCAGTCCGGTTCTATATTTCAAGATTAATCATTCTGAGTTGACCTTTCCAGAAAGATCAACTCAAGGTCGATCTTTTCGAGTTGACATTTCCGACTCGATCTCCCTAATTTGATCTTCCTTCGGATCGACTATTAGCAATGTCAAACCGGAATCCGGTCCGATCAATGATCCAAATATAAAGAAGGCGAAGGAGAAAATGAAAAATGGATTTTGATAGTGGCAATAGAGTTAGTCAAACAATTTTTGACTCATGGGCATGTACGAGCGTGGCCTTACGTGAATCAAGATCGGTTTAATCGAGAAATATGACAAACAACGTCGCACGGTAATGACCTGCATGTGTCTGAATACATGCGGTAGCCAAAATCACGACATGAAAAATATGTTCAATATCTTGGCTTAACAAGGTTCGAATGATTACCTTTGACTTTCATAATCATCATTCAAGGACTTTGGTCCGACCGCTACTATCTATGACAACCTGAATAATTCTTGGCTATTTATACAGAAAAGAAGAAGTTCAAGCGTTATGAATATACAATAGGGCATAACCGTTCTTGATTATCATTTTGTTTGAAACTTGTAACACCCCGTAATTTTAACAATGCTAAAGGTGATAAATTAAAGAAAAATTAAATAAATATTTAGAATTAAGGGAAACGGACTCTACCATTGCATTCGTCTCGGAATTCTAGTCAAAATAGACACCTGATTTGCGTAAAACGAACAACGTATGAAGAAGTTATTAAGGTTTGAAGTTTACATACACACAAGAGAATTATATATAAAAATAGCAATCAAAATCAGATCAAAATAATTCAAAATCGCAAAAAAAAGGGAGCGGGAAATATCCTACCCATGGGTGTCGACCCCATCAAGGGGGTGTTGACCCATGGGTCGACCCCGTCAAGGAGGTGTCGTCCCCTGGGTCGGCACGCCAAGGGGTGGTCGAACCCCCTACAGATTCGTGGCAGAATTTCATTTTCTGAATGCTCCTTTTTTGACTAGATTCGTTCATTCTAGGCTACAAATAAGACCTTATACCCATTGTTTTCTTCACTCAAAAAAAATGGAGGACTAGATGCTACCTCTGCCTAGACTAAAATAGCTTATTCTTCTTCTACAATGGGAGTTAGACTAATTCAGAGATCTGTGATTCAACATCTGCAATTACTCTTCAATTTCTTAGATCCAATCACAGTGAGTCTATGTTATTTTTAGATCTAATTACTTAAAAGTTAATCTTAACATGACTATAACTTGGATCTAAGCCTGTGACTATTTGAATCATATCAGATCTACTATAACCTGTGTATTTAAGTTATTCTGACACGAGTATGAACAAGATCTAAGCCTATACCTATTTATCATGTCAGATCTGCCATTGTTTGTTGATCTAATTCATTGTTTAGATCTCATCATGCCTGTTTATGATGTCCCTATTATGTAAGAATTAGTTATACTATCACATGTTCATCAGATCTGTTTCTATATGACTATCTTGTCACTATGCCCAACTTTGTCGCTGTATGTTTATTAGTTTCTATGCCTATTCCTGCCATCATATGTCAATCTTATTATTATGTTCACTTCCCTTCTTCTTTTTCCTTTTTATTTTATAGCCAGGCGACCTTCGAGCCTAGGCATACCACTGAAATATGCGAACGCGTGAAATTGGGAACGAAGGGAAAACGTTAAAATTGGGGAATAACTTGTATTTGGAAATTTGGGCATAAATTTAATGTAATACATGAATATGGATTTGGGGCATAAATCAAACTATGATTTAGATCTTAAATTTGGGGCATATGTTACATGATAAATATGACTTGGGAAAGGGGCATGAAAACCTATAATGACATAGGAATAATTGGTTAATGATGGAAATGCCTAGAATTACAGTAATTAGAAACTGTAACCGCGCTTAGACACGAGGTTAGATTACACGTGTGGTGGAAGTCTGCCCGGAACCAATTACAATGACATATCCAGCAACCACAAGTGGTGAATCTAATGTGAGGGGGCTAAGTGCATAAACACGAAACGTGCTAAGACACGAGGTTAAGCCCGACTTATGGAAGAAGTCTTCCCGGAACAAACCGGTCCAGCATCCACAAGTTGTAGGCTTAATGTGGGAGGTCTAGCATATTATAACCATAAATGAATATGATAATAAACTTGAATACTTAACCTAGTTGAATCCATAGGGATTATATATGTTAACTTGAGTAGGTGTTAAGTAAAATTGTATGAAACAGTAGGAGGATTAAGTATATCTTGGGTTGGTGGGTAATATTTATATATTGGCCCACAAACTTAGCCTGTGGGGTTATGCAATATTTTACTCTAGTATGGCATAACCTGTGGAAAACCTTGTAGTGGGGATGTAACCTTAGGGGGAAGCATGTATCATCTTGAGTGTGGGACCCGTTTCAGTAAATAACCCATATATATGTATCAAACGAGCACTACGAACTAGGTCGAAGTCAGGGCACGCTTACTGGGCTGATTGTAAAAGATCCAAAAGTAGGGGACGGTGTGGGCAGCGCATTTCGACGGGGTCATGTGCGTGCATGGGTCCAGCAGAGGAGGTTTAGACGCCGTGACACCTGCAGATATGGTTGTGCACATCCTGAAAACAAAGGTTTGCCACTTTAGGAAGTGATACATCCTACTGTGGGGCCAGCACAAGGTATCTACGGAGTAGGGAGCCGATCGATTGGCGTAGTAATTAGGCTACATCTAGACTCTGGTATGTTTAGGAGCCCGTTATTATCCTCAAGGGTAACTCCGGTATGTTGGGTTGCCTGTTATTGTACGTGATTAAACCTCTAGAAGTACGCCTAAGTCTACCATCTTATACTTATGGGGATCATCTTGTTCATATGACACTAGTACTGGTGCAAAGAAAGAAAGGTATTAGAGAAGAGCTATATATTCTATCATGTTTATCCTGTTTACCTTGTCATACATGCTTTTTATGATGTTATCTCTCTTATCCACTTTATATGCCTATCATGATACTTTTACTTATTTATATGTTAAAAGTAATTGGACTTGGCAGACTTTATGTCTGACCCATTTTGTTTCCTCTTCTTTCTCTTCCGTTCCCCCTAGGCTCTCAGGGTGGGAATACTCAAGCTTGATCAGGATTCTGCTTTCATCTTGCTTGGAGCTGCTTAGATGTACTACTTGATTTCATATCTCTCTCTACTATGGCTATGTTTTGGGGATTTTGTTTCTTTTATTATTGTACTCTGATGATTTTAGTACAAGACAGAAATTTTAAGTTGATGTATTGGGTTTTATGCATTTCAGACATATGATGTAACCATGTTTTTAACTATGATGTTTTCTGCTTAATAAAAATTTGAATTTCGCAACAATTTATTATCTGTCTTGTAATGTTTCTGTTTCTGTTTACCTATAACGCTTCACGAAACTTAATGCATTCTCTTAACAAGTGACATTAACGGACGTGAGGTGTTACACTTGGTATCATAGCTGTAGGTTACCAGATCGGATAAAAGATTTTGAAAATTATTTTCAAAAAGGTTTTTAAAAGAAAACATTTTCAAAAGAAAAGCCTGTTTTGAAAAACATATTCCCTAAAGCCATATGTAATATCTTTCGATTCTCTGTTTGAATCCCTTTTTCCTTTTCTTTTAAGCATGTCTGGGGAACCTAATATTCGAGAGGGCGTTACGATACCAGGTTGGTTCCGTAGGTATCTAGACACCACGGCACCCGCCGGTAGCCAAGCAGACGTTCCTCCTTCAGCTGCACCCGCCATTTCTTATCCTCCTCCTTCGCAAGCAGATAATTTCTCTAAAATCTATAAAGATTTCTGTGTTGTGGGTGGAAAGCCATTCCGAGGAACCAAAACTTTTGTAGAGGCAAGGAATTGGCTCAAAAAGACAAAAGATTTGTTTGAAACTTTCGAAGTGGACGATCGTAGGAAGATTCAGTTAGCTGCTTGGCTGCTGAAAAATGAGGCTTCATTCTGGTGGGCGGTGACACAAGCAGGGCGTACTTGGGATGATTTTCGGTAAAGGTTTGTAATGAAGTTTCTATCTCAAGCTAAGAAAAGCATGCAAATGGAAAGGTTTCTGGCACTCAAGCAAGGAGGCATGACCGTCAAAGAGTAAGTTAACAAATTCAACCAACTTGCAAGATTTGGGTTGGAGCTAATGGATGCCCTACATAAGAAATCTTTGCGGTTTGCCAAAGGACTGAATGAACCCCTCCATGGATTAGCTAGGTCACATATTCCGATAGGAGCAACTTTTGAAAGGCTCGTTGATATGGCATTGATGCATGAGGAAGATAAAGCTGAAAAGAAAGAAGCTAAGGTTGAGGAAACACAAAACAAGAAAGTATGGTCCAAGAAGGGACAACAACAACAACAAAAGAAAGGCGGAAAGAACGACAAGGCTAAGGATAAGAAGAAGTGCCATAATTGCGGACGCGAGGGTCATTTGATCAAGGATTGCAAAAGAAGGAAGAATGCTTGTTTCAATTATGGAGAGGTCGAACACTTTTCTAAGGAGTTCCCGAAGAAGCAAGGACAAGGTCAAAGGGCAGGAGCTTCCGGAAGGCAGGTGCATGCTCTCGTGACCAGCGCTCCAGATAGAAGTAGGAAAGTTTCTGTGGAAGGTTTGATTTCTCTTTCCAATCATCCTATTAGAACTCTTTTTGATTCTGGCGCTTTGCATTCATTTATATCTGATCCAGTGGTTGAGTCTTTGCACCTTAGTACTAGTATGGTAGTGGATCCCATTGTTGTCTCAAACGACATTGGTGGTACGACTCATTTTTCCATGATTTGTCAGGGTTTGAGAATATCTGTGTTAGGCGTTGAGTTTGAGTGCGATGCATATGTGCTTGGTTTCATGGGTTATGGTTTGATTCTAGGGATGTATTGGCTTGCCATGGATGGAGCCATTCTGGATTATGAGAGGAGGGTCGTTAGACTTTTGACTTGCTATGGGAGGACCCTCGAGATTTCTCGTGACCCTTAAGCGTCTGTCATGCTTAGTTTCCTAGAGTCGTTTGATGCATCTATCGATGATCTACGATCTGTACCAGTAGTCCGTGAGTATCCTGGTGTTTTTGATGAGGTTCGGGGTTTACCTTCAAGGCACAAAATCGATTTTGTCTATACTTGGTGGACAATGCAAAGCTAGTTGCATTGCCTGTGCGCCATATGGCTCCAAGAGAAAGGAGGGAGCCTAGCAAGGAAGTAGGGGAGCTACTTAAGAAAGGGTTTATTAGGTGAAGCATATCAGAATGGGGTGCTCCGGTGGTATTCACAACTAAGGCAGATGGTTCGTTTCGCTTATGTGTATATTATAGAGAGTCGAATAAACTCACCAAGAAGAAAAATCACCCACTCCCGAGGATAGTTGATCTGTTTGACCATCTCTTTGGTGCATCTGTTTTCTCTCAGTTAGTTTTGGACACTGAGATTCGGCAGTTGAGGGTGGCCGAGGACAGTATAGACAAGACCTCTTTTAGGGCTCAAGATGGTTTCTTTGAATGGCTCGTGATGCCTTTTGGGTTGAAAAATGCACCTGCCTATTTTGTTGAACTGATGAGTAGGGTGTTTTGGGAGTTTCTAAATAAGTTTGTTGTGGTCTTTGTTGATGACATCTTAATTTTCTCGAAGAGCGAGGAAGAGCATGCCCGACATTTAAGAAAAGTTTTAAAGACTCTCCGTGTGCATCAGCTTAAGGCGAAGTTCTCTAAATGTCATTTTTGGAGAAAAGAAGTGAGATTTATAAGGCATGTGGTATCTAAAGATGGGATAAGAGTAGATCACGCAAAGCTGGTTGCAGTTCAACATTGGCAGATCCCAAAGAATGCAACGGAGGTGAGAAGTTTTCTGGGGTTAGCAGGCTATTATAGGAAGTTCATTAAGGAATTCACGAAGATATCAGCCCCAGTCACCAGGCTAACGAAGAAGAATCTGATGTTTTCATGGGATATAGATTGCGATGTTACTTTCCAGTGATTGAAGAGGGCTCTGACAACAACCCCAGTCTTGACCTTGCCTAATGGGAACAAAGTGTTCACAGTATACACCGATGCATGTGGTATAGGGTTTGGTGTGGTTCCGATGCAAGAGGGAAGGGTAGTATGTTATGGTGGTAGACAGCTAAGAGTTCATGAGAAGAACTACCCTACCCATGACTTAGAATTAGCTGCCATAGTATTCGCGCTTAAGACTTGGCGCCATTATTCACTTGGAGAGAAGTTCGAGTTACACACCGATCATAAATCTCTCAAGTACTTGTTCTCGCTGAAGGGTCTTAATTTAAGGCAACAAAAGGTGGATGGAGTTTCTAGCATCTTATGACTTCGAGATTGCTTGTACCCCTAGCAAGGGTAATGTGGTGGAAGACGCACTGAGTAAGCAGAGATGGCCTTAAGTCCTCTATTTGTGGAGAGGAAAAGCATGGAGTTTGTATCGACTTTTGACTTTAGACCCTCCACCGAGTTTTTGCCTGGCTTATTAGCATCACTCGAGGTGCGACCTACACTATTGGATCATATAGGAGCTTCGCAGCGATGGGATCTACAGATTTCAGACATCTTGGATAGGCTTAGTAAAGGGGAGACTTCTAGTCACCTCAATAGATATTCCACGGACGATAGAGGGTGGTTGCAACGATATGGAAGTCGTTGTGTTCCCCGAGTTGAGAGTTTGTTAAAGACTGTCCTAGAGGAAGCCCATCATTGTAAGATGACTATTCATCCAGGCGGTGATAAGATGTATAGATATATAAAGAGGGTTGTCTTTTGGGCTGGGATGAAGAAATATGTGGCAGAGTTTGTTTCTTAATGTTTGATTTGCCAGCAAGTCAAAGCTGAGAAAAAGAAGCCCGGTGGTATACTTCATCCTTTGGAGGCTCCACAGTGGAAGTGGGAGAGCGTCTGTATGGATTTCATCGATGGTTTGCCTAAATCAAGGAAGGACAACACCAGTATTTGGGTTGTAGTAGATAGACTTACTAAGGGCGCTCATTTCATCCAAGTTAAGAGTAAGAGGACGGCGGCATGGTTGGCAGCAGTTTATGTTCGTGAGATAGTCCGCCTTCAACGAGTACCTTCCAGTATCGTAAGTGATCGTGACCCCATTTTCACAAGTGAGTTTTGAAGGAGATTGCAAGATGCGTTAGGTACACAGTTGTGTTTTAGCACCGCTTATCACCCTCAGACTGATGGACAAACGGAAAGGGTGAACAGAGTTCTTGAGGATCTTTTAAGTCTGTGTATCCTTGACTTCGGAGGGACTTGGGAAGAGCATCTTCCTTTAGTAGAGTTCGCCTACAACAACAATTATCGAGCTAGCATTGGCATGGCACCCTTTGAAGCATTATATGGACAACCCTGTAAAACACCAACTTTTTGGTGGGAATCTACAGAAAGACTTCTACTTGGACCGGATATGTTAGAGAAAATTCTGAAAAGATTGATCTTATTAGACGGCAAACGAAGACTGCTCAAAATAGGCAAAAATCCTATGGAGATAGGAGAAGGACTAACATTGAGTTTGAGGTGGGAGACATGGTTTTCATTAAGGTATCACCTTTAAGGAATGTGGTTCACTTTGGATCCGTAGGGAAATTGGCACCAAGATTTGTAGGGCCATTTCCCATAATAGAAAGGATTGGTCAAATGGCCTATAGAGAAAGCTACCAGAGAGGCTGTTTGGTGTTCATGATGTTTTCCACATTTCTCATTTATGGAAATGCTTGCATGATACTGCAGAAGTAGTTGAGCCAAGAATGCTTGAGGAAGTAGAGGTGGAACGGGAGGAGATAGTTAGGCGAGTTCCTACCCGTATTCTTGGATCAGAAATCAAGAAGCTACACAATCGAGAAGTCAAGTTGATGAAAGTTCAGTGAGGGGATAACCCAAAGGATGCAACTTGGGAAACCTAAGACAAGATTCACACTTTGTACCCTTTTCTTTTCAAGGGTATGTTCTTAACTTCCTTTCCAAAGCTTTTATTCGTGCTTGTTTCTATCATTTAAGTATATCCTATCGATCGAATCTTCAACCTTTAGGTAGGAATCCCATGAATGTAAACATGTGTTTGAGGCATGTTATGTTTGATGGATGCAAGTGTTTGCTAGTGGTTGACTGTGGATGCATATACACACACATTAGGCACTAGATCGTCTCAATCGCTCTCATACTGCATATGGATGTGTGTGCATTTTTCTTCTTTTATTAGATGAATGTGGGTGTATCATCATATGTGTGTTGTATTTGGATGGATGATTGGGCACGCATATAGAACTTACATGTTATAATAGGATTATCTGCATACATATTGGATTCATGGCACGAACATACATTGCATTAAGGAGGTCGACTGAATCAGTAGACCGCCTGACCTTTCACATTAGTATAAGGACATATGCACACACTTTTGCATATGTTCATAAGCATTAGAAACTTTTGAGGACAATGGATGCTTGTGATTGGTGGATGAGTAGATGGGTGATGGATGTTAGGATATACATTCTTCTTAACTTGAAGATTTCGGGGATGAAATCCTTAAAGAAGCGGAGAAGGTAACACCCCGTAAATTTAACAATGCTAAAGATGATAAATTGAGAAATAATTAAATAAATGTTCGGAATTAAGCGAAATGGACTATGCCATTGCGTTCGTCTCGGAATTCTGGTCAAAATAGACACATGACTTGCGTAAAACAGACACCGTATGAAGTAATTATTAAGGTTTGAAGTTTATATACGCACAAGAGAATTATGTATAAACATAGCAATCGAAGTCAGTTCAAAATAATTCAAAATTGAAGGAAAAGGGGAGCGGGAAATATCCCGCCCATGGGTGTTGACCCATGGGTCGACCCCATCAAGGGGGTGTCGACCACTGAGTCGACACACCAAAGGAAGGTCGACCCCCCTACAGATCCAAGGCAGAATTCCATTTTATGAATGTAGACTCCTTTCTTGACCAGATTCGTTGATTCTACGCTATAAATAAGACCCTCTACACATTGTTTTCTTCACTCAAAAACAATGGAGGACTAGATGTTGCCTCTGCCTAGACTAAAATAGCTTATTCTTCTTCTACAACGGGAGTTAGACTAATTCAGAGATCTATGATTCAACATATGCAATTACTCTTCTATTTCTTAGATCCAATCACAGTGAGTCTATGTTATTTTTAGATCTAAATACTTAAACGTTAATCTTGACATGAATATAACTTGGATCTAAGCCTGTGACTATTTGAATCATACCAGATCTGCTATAACCTGTGTATCTAAGTTATTCTGACATGACAATGAACTAGATCTAAGTCTATATCTATTTATCATGTCAAATCTGCCATTGTTTGTTGATCTAATTCATTGTTTAGATTTCGTCATGCTTGTTTATGATGTCTTGTCACTATGCCTAACTTTATCGCTATATGTTTATCAGTTGCTATGCCTATTCCTACCATCATATGTCAATCTTGTTATTATGTTCTCTTCCCTTCTCCTTTTTCCTTTTTATTTTATAGCCAGTCTACCTCCGAGCCTAGGCATACCACTGAAATATGCAAACGCGTGAAATTGGGAATGAGGGGAAAACATTAAAACTGGGGAATAACTTGTAATTGGAAATTTGGGCATAAATTGAATGTAATACATGAATATGGATTTGGGGCATAAATCGAACCGTGGTTTAGATCTTAAATTTGAGGCATATGTTACATGATAAATATGACTTAGGAATGGGGCATGAAAACCTATAATGATGTAGCAATAATTGGTTAATAATGGAATGCTTAGAATTATACTAATTAGAAACTGTAACTGTTCTTAGACACGTGGTTAGATTACACTTGTGGTGGAAGTCTTCCCGGAACCAACCGACATATCTAACAACCAAAAGTGGTGAATCTAATGTGAGGGGTCTAAGTGCATAAACACGAAACATGCTAAGACACGGGGTTAAGCCGGACTTAAGGAAGAAGTTTGCCCGGAACCAACCGGCATATCCAGCATCCACAAGTTGTAGGCTTAATGTGGGAGGTCTAACACATTATAACCATAAAGAATATGGTAATAAACTTGAATACTTAACCTAGTTGAATCCATAGGGATTGTATATGTTAACTTGAGTAGGGGTTAAGTAAAATTGTATGAAACAGTGAGAGGGTTAAGTATACCTTGGGTTGGTGGAGGCCCACAAAATTAGCTTGTGAGGTTAAGCCATCTTTTACTCTGGTATGGCATAACCTGTGGAAAACCTAGTAGTGGGGATGCAAGCGTAGTGGGTAGCTTGTGTCATCTTGATTGTGGGACCGGTTTCAGTCAGTAACCCATATATAGGTATCAAACGAGTACTTCGAACTAAGTCGGAGTCGGGGCACGCTTACTGGGCTGATTGTAAGAGAACCTAAAGTGGGGTACGGTGTGGGAAGCGCATTCCGACGGGGTCATGTGTGTGCATGGGTCAGGAAGAGGAGGTTTAGACGTCGTGACACCTGTAGATATGGTTGTGTACATCCTGAAAACAAAGGTTTGCCACTTTAGGAAGTGATACCTCCTACTATGGGGCCCACACAGGGTATCTACGGAGCAGGGAGCCGATCGATTGGGGTAGTAATTAGGGTACATCTGGACTCCGGTATGTTGGGATGCCTGTCATTATACGTGGTTAAACCTCTCACTGGAAGTACGCCTAAGTATACCATCTTATACTTGTGGGGATCATCTTGTTCGTATGACACTACTATTGGTGCAGAGAAAGAAAAGTATTAAAGAAGCGCAATATATTCTATCATGTTTATCCTGTTTACCTTGTCATACCCGCCTTTTATTATGTTATCTCTCTTATCCACTTTATATGCCTGTCATAATACTTTTACTTATTTATATGCTAAAAGTAATTGGACTCGGAAGACTTTATGTCTGACCAATTTTATTTCCTCTTCTTTCTCTTCCGTCCCCCCTCCATGTTCTTAGGGTGGGAATACTCAAGCTTGATTAGGATTCTGCTTTTTTCTTGCTTGGAGCTGCTTAAATGTACTACTTGATTTCATATCTCTCTCTACTATGGCTATGTTTTGGCGATTATGCTTCTTTTATTATTGTACTCTGATAATTTTAGTACAAGACAAAAAATTTAAGTTGATGTACTGGGTTTTATGCATTTCAGATATATGATGCAACCATGTTTTGAACTACAATGTTTTCTACTTAATAAAATTTTGAATTCCGCCGCTATTTATTATCTGTCTTGTAATGTTTCTGTTTTTGTTTACCTATAACGCTTCACGAAACTTAATGCATTCTCTTAATGAGTGACATTAACAGATGTGGGGTGTCACAAAACTGCTGCCATTTTAAGAGTGATGATAATAAAAGTGTGTCATTTAATTCGTTCAAAGCATATCCCGGATCGACCAAAGCCTGGATCAGTGAAGCATTATAGCAATCCATATTTTTGGGTACACAGACTAAGAAAACTATTATGTGGTTTTCATATTTTGAATCTATAAATGATAAAATACGAGTTTGGGAGTACAACTCATATATTATTTTTTAATTAGGAAATAAGGGATGTGTTGTTTTCATAGGTCATGTGTCTGAAATGGATTAGGTGCTTTAATATGATAAGTGATTTCTTTCAATCTGTGCTTACAAACCATATTTTAATGACCAAGTGGATGTTGAATAATATATATAATATCAATTAACAATCGATATTTAAATGTTTTAATATATTTTAAATAATAAGTGATAAGTTGTTTAAGAGGGATATATATTTACAATGTTAATGATGAATTGTTTTTTGCGATATTTATTAAATTCCTAATTTTGGTTTTATTAGACACAAGAGGTATCCTTGTCAAAAATAAAATAGAGGAATTGTGTTTTAACCATATTGGTAAATTAAAAATATTAGTGCAACATTGGATTTTGTAGACTATTGTTGAGAGGTGAATGTAATAGCCCAAAAATTCCTGCCTTTCGAATCGACTGTAAACCACACAAGTATGACCCAAATCGGCAAAAATCCTTGAGACATTAACTTTGGGCATACAATACATTAGACAGAAACAAAAGACTTTTCATTAGCATCATTATAATGTACAACACAATACAAGAATACCAGAGTATAATAAATTACAACAATGCACAACGAAAATATAAATTTCAAGTTGTTATTTCCTAAAGTAAATCATTTTAAATATTTATTATCCATTAAATATTTCTTACTAAAATCTAGGTCGTTACATTCTACTCCACTTAAAAGGATTTCATCCTCGAAATCGAAGACATAACTGAAGGTCGTTTACTCAACCAAGTCAGCCTTCATTCTATTCAACTCATGTTCTTTGACTTTTCAGTTTTAAGAACTTTCCTAATTCCTAGAAATTTGGTTAACACCTGAAATTTTCGAAAAATTTCATCATAACCTCCTTTGTATAATCCTATCAGATAAACCACAACTCGCCTCTCTATGCCCTCATTAATCGATAAGAAAATCCAAAAGCCAAGCGGCTTTCCAATCGGCTTATAAAAATCATAAAACCCAATTAATACAGTAATTATGTACCTTTGTGCCAGGCATAAAATTTTATTCCTCTTCCTAGCTTCCATACAATAACCTTTCGAATATATATATATATATATATATATTTATATATATCCAATTTTAAATAATTTCTGATTCAATTCAACACTAACATTAAATTTGACTCATTTTAACTTATTTTCCATTCTTATATCGGTTTTACCATTCTAATTCTATTTAAATTTTATTAAGTTAAATCTTTATTCATTTGATTCAATTTTATCTTTTCTATCTATTTAACTTGTATTAGTTAAATTCAAATCTCAAATCATCTAAATCATTTGTCAAATTACAAACACTAAATTTTAACCAAGTTCTTAGTTCTCACATTAGTCAATTGGAATTATATTGTCATCCCAGTTCCGAAACCCAAAAATAAACACTGATGATGTAGCGACATCACCAGAATTATGCTCAAGCGACTAGAATGTGAATCTATATCTATCTAGTATATTTAATATTTCAGATATACGTTTGCAAGGCATATATGCAAAAATCTTCTTATACTCGATAGTCCAACCTCGACATCAAATATAACTCTCAAACTCTTATTATAAGATAATCGGGTAGGTTATCCAAATTCATTTATATATATACACAAATTCATTTTCTTATATATATAATACTCTTCAAACTCATTATAGGGCATTGCTAACCCTATATCTAATGAGTAACTCTTCTAGGATATCACTAATCCTATCTCTAATGAGTTCTTTCCTTCTATTAAAATGAGTTGTACCCCCAAGCTTTGAATAAACCAAAGCTCTGATACCAGTTGTAATGGCCCAAAACCCGCCTTTCGAATCGACTGTAAACCACACAAGTCCGATCCGAAACGGTAGAAACCATCAAGACATTAAATTTGGGCATACAACACATCAGAAAGAAACAAAAGACTTTTCATTAACATCATCAAAATGTTACATCAGAGCACAGGAATATCATAGTATAACAAATTACAACAATGCACAATGGAAATATGAATTTCAAGTCATTATTTCTTAAAGTATATCGTTTAAATATGTAATATCCATTAAATATTTCTTACTATATTCTAGGTCCTTACAGTGAATATGTGACTTTTATAATTAATTGGATTGTTATAAATATGAATATATAAGTATTGATCGTTAATCAATATTTAGAGATTTGATGTATTTTATTTTTGTTGATAGATTTAAATGATTAAATCACTGAAGTTTACAACAACTTTGTTGAATAAATATAGATGTATTTCCATTTCAAAATTTAAAAAATAATTACTTTAACAAACACATTTATGTTAGTATGTTTGTGTCAAATTGGTATTTTGAGCGTTGTGTAAATCTGTTTTATGTGTATTCAAATTTTTGTTTTAGGTTTTTAAATTTTACACAATTTATTGTTGTTGTGTGTAATTGTGTGGGTTAAGTGGTTTAAGAATTTGTTGGTCGAGGTTAATTGAGTTGTTCATTTGTGTTTAGTTCTTAAATTGGTGAATTTTTGTCTAATTCACCTGTTTGAGCAAATTCGGGATTTCTTGGGTGTTTAGTCCAATTTCCTTCTTTTGATTTTTTTCTCATGTTGGATGAAATAAAAATACGTAAAATTTCTCCTTCTCTTTGGATCCTCATCTTCTTTTGAAAAAAAAGAGAGGCAGTAAATTCAAGGCCTCCTTCGAACCCTACTTCATAACCTAGATACTAATCATATTAGAAAAGAGAAAAGATGCTAATCTCCATCCTAGCAGCAAGAGTTAGGTTCCATCTTTTAATCCAATCAAGCAAATATCTGGAAAATGAAATTATAGTAAGCTCTTCATTACATGTCAGTTTTCTTTAGTTTTCAAGCTCCAGAAACTCAATTCTACCTCTTGCATGCTGGAAATATTGCCGAAATCAACGCAAATTGAGTTGGGAGACTCAATCCTTCTAGCTTACTTGATTTTGGTTGTTATCGGAATAATTTAGTTCACTGTCATATGAAAATATGTATCATCATATTTAAATTATTTCATGTTGCTCAAAGTAGCAAACTTGCTACTTTGAATGATGATAGCTTGGTCGTAATTGGGTTATTTGAAGCCATTTCAGTTTCTTTTCGAAGTTGGGTCACTGGTTTATAAAACTACAATATTTCATTCAATTTCAATCTTCAAAAGTAGGTGAAACTGATCGTTAAAGTTGGGGTATCATTGGAGTTTCTATCATATAGCTTTTCGTAAGCTATTTTCGCAAATGTCCCTTGAGGGGTTGACCTGGGTGTCAACCCTTAAGCATAAGCGGTCGACCTAGGGGTCGACTGCCTACCTATAGGGTGTCGACCCTAGGGTCGACCCCTATATGGTCTTTGAACATGAACTTTTGTGTTTTACAGAAAGTGTTTTATCCCATATTCCATTAGTTCCTGAACTTGTTTCCTGAGGTTTGATGAGTGTTTTTTACCTACTTATGTTGATGGTGATGAATTGTCTTAATTAAAGGTAATTTACTCCAATATGGAGAGCTAATATTAGCGTTAATCCAGGTGTCAATTCTACGTTGTTTTAGATAAATTTCCATTGTTAAATTGTTTAATATGTTGTTTTTTCCATGCACGTTCTATAAGTTATATTCCATTAAACGTTTTCAAGTGATTTTCATAGCTCAATAAGTATTTATTTTATATATATTGCTAAAATATTTTATAATTAGAATATTTATATTATCCCCACTATAGAGGGATGATTTTAAAGAAAATATTTTCAAATATTTTTTGGAAAACCATATTAAAACCTGTTTTGTACACCAAATATTTTCCTTATATAAGTATACACTTTTTGTAGTGGCCCACAATTCCGTACTACCTGAGTTGGCTAAATACCACACACGTCCAACTCAAATAACATAGAATTACAAGTCACTATGGGTTAAAAAAGAAAAGATAGAAGAAGAACTAAAGAAATATCAGAATCTCACAACGGAATTGAACAAGATATAATATCATATATCATAACTTTGAAATACAAATCTGAATTTGTATATACATACCATATCAAAGTACAACACATATACATCATAGTGGAAATAACCTTAAATAACTAACGGTGAAGCCTCCTGCTCCAAGCTCCTCCAAGTGTATGTAAAAGCATAAAACGCTTGACTGCCCGTACGAATTTAGGCACATAAGAGTTTAAAGTAAAACAAACAAAATAAACTCTAGGTCAGTCATGATACTGGTATGAGTAAACTTGTGACAGCCCGCCCCGCACCAGCCGGTATTTCCAATGAAAGTGCACTGTTCCAATGCCCGACTAGCACAGGACGGTCGCCAAAGAAAGGAAAATAAAGGAATTTGAATTAATAAGGAACCTGTAGAATGTCTCACATCACATGGGATAAAATATAATAATAACATAACTTTGACATAAAACAGGCGAGACAGTGCATAAGCTGAAAACTAAACCATCATAGCAGCGGAAATCCAAAATACAACTTATCATCCAAACCAACATTATTACAACTTTAAAATACTATCTCTAAAGCAAAAGAAAGAGGTACACTATAATGCCCAAAGTAGTGACCAGCAACAAAACACGGAGATTATATATATAGCATATGTGGAAGCCTCCTGCTCGTCTCCAGTACAGCTACTCGTGCATAATCACCTGACCTGTCTCTAGTCTGCCCGTTTAAGAGAACCCAGAGTAATAAGAAGAGACATAAAACTCTGGGTCAGACAAAAGTCTAGTATGAGCGATAAGCAGCAAAACAGAACAATAATAGGTATACATAACCATACCTGAACCTGGACTTGCAACCAAAGAGTTAGCACATCAGGATGTACAATACTCTAAGGTGACACTAACACATGGTGTGAAAATAATGGGTAGGGGTGTGCATGTCATGGTAATAGCAAAACATCAAACATAGCAATCATCCTTACATCTCTCATTCAGTGCGTAAAGCAAACGATATCTACCACTTTGATAACCCATTTCTTTGTTACGATCACTCTGCCCCATGGAGTCATGACGGCTCCACTGCACTGATCCGTAACCACTAATACTTTGCTATGTCCACTCTACCCCATGGAGTTACAATGACTCCACTGCACTGGCTGATAGCCCTGCTACGATCACTTTGCCCCATAGAGTCATAACAATCCCACTGCACTGATCCATATCCACTAATCCATCTCAGTGGCGAGTCAAAGCTATAGACATCGATAACCCCTTTGCACATGTCCCACAACAAAGTACAATTCATGAAGTTAGCCCATTGGTTCCCATCTGGATCCTAAGTTCTACTTCCTATTTGGACTTCCTTTGAATCTCGGGTTTTGGTCGAATTGGAGCTGGTCTTCAGACGAGTCGTCGCGTATAAGTAAAAGTATACATCTAGTTCGGTTCTGTACTCCTTACCCGGTTCGTTTGTCATAGCCCACGCCTTGGCTTGGTTTGAATATGCGTAGTGCTCCAGTCCCCATTGGTTCGGTTTAGTCACCCTTGCTCGGTTCGGTTCGGTGGTCATAGCCCTCTGGTTCTGTTCGGATGGTGCTCCTGCCTCAGTTCGGTTTATATGGTACTCCATCTCCAGGTTTCGATCCGGTTCCCTTCCTTGTTGCCATGCTTTTCCTCTTGTGCTAGGTTCCGATCCGGTTCGGTTTCTCTTCTCAGTTCTCCGATCCGACCCGAGCCCCGTAACCCGATCCGATCTGAAACCCTGCACATTTTCTAGCGAGCATATATCGTCCATATTCGCTATACGATGGCATTTTCAACCATTCTAACTTTTCTAATCAATCAAAAAGCATACCATAAAGTCATAGAAACATGTACAATCAACCATAAACACCAAAACGATGAATAATCATGCCAATATGAATCAAACATACCCAAAACCCATGGTTTTCCCCTTAATCATGTTTAACTATAACTAATGATAGGACTAGCAAAACATATCCAAATTAAACCAAATTTTTATCAGAGCCCAAAAATAATATTTTAGAATTTCTGAATATTTTTCCAAATTCCTCTGAGTTAAAATTTCGCTAATTAACACTAATCACCCCTAATTAGCCTTAATTATTGAAAAACAATGCAAATCACTCACCTTAGCCATAAATTAATCTTAGATCTGAAAATATCTCTGATTTGGGTCGAATCTCTATGCAACATAGTAGCACCAACTCTGATTTGATGCTATTTTAACTCGATTTGATGTTGATTAGCTTAATCCTTAATTAGAAAGTGATTAAAGGTGTTTTTAGGAGGTAGAAGCCATTACTAAGGTTGAAGGAATGAAAGTGGCGGCTGCAAAAATGACAAAGAAGGGTTTCTCTAGTCCCTTTCAGTCCTTAAATATCCCTAATCCTGATATCCCCCAATGGGCACGTCTGCTAATTACCCAATTAAGCCCGGTTAAGCTTTTTTTCACCTTTCAAACCTTGTTTCAGCTATATCTCCCAAACGGTAAGTCCGTTTGGCTAACATGACCACTCTACGGAAAGCTAAACCATCATCTGAATCCAATGGAAGTGGTTTTAGGTAAAAACTCCTTACCAATCAAAAGTTATGGGAAAAACCAGATTCGCTAGGGGCAAAATGGTCATTTAAAAATGGGTGAAAAACGTGAAAATTGGAAATGACCCTAATAGTCGTTCCCTAAATTTACACGACCATACGACTTCGTATAAAAATGAAATAAATATTCCACGACTCTTCGATACGTAGAATGCGAGTCGTTACACTCTCCCCCCTTAGGAAATTTCGCCCCCGAAATTCCTTAACCAAAAACATAAAAAGGTGTTCCGCATACCTATCAATCATTCACAAACAATCAAACATACACAACAAGCACTACAAGCCTACCCTAGCATGCAGTTTACTAACAAGGGAAGAAACGATCACTATTAAAATCTTACCAGGCAAAGAGTTCTGGATGCGATTCCCTTATTCTTTCCTCGGTTTCCCAAGTACATTCACTCTCATTCTCGCCCCACTAAACCTTGACTAGTTTCACTGCCTTCCTTTTAAGTTGCTTCATATCGCACTCGACAATACGGATCGGCTTGCGGTTCCCAACCACCTCGGGTTCTACTTCGATGTCATCCAATTGATCCATTGAAATAGTCATATCGGGGTCGTGCACGAACTTCCTTAACTGGGAAACATGAAATACATTATAAACTCCCGCCATCTTGTCTGGCAACTCAACTTTATATGCCAAATTCTCAACTTGCTCAAGAACTGGGAATGGACCAACAAATCTTGGTGTTAACTTACCTCTCCTACCAAATCGAATCACACTCTTTAACAGAGAAATCTTGACAAACACCAAGTCGCCAATGGAGAGTTTCAACTCTCTTCGTCTCTTATCAGCATAACTCTTCTGCCTATCTTGAGCAGCCTTCATTTGCTGTTGGATAACCCTGATCTTGTCGGAAGTTTCACTTATCACATCTGGCCCAAGCACAAACTTCTCACCGGTTTCTAACCAACATGATGGTGAGTTGCACGGTCTTTCGTACAAAGCTTCAATTGGAGCTATACCAATACTAGACTGATAACTATTATTATATGCGAATTCAACCAGATGCAAATGGTCATCCCATGACCCTCCAAAATCCAATATACAAGCTCTTAAGAGATCCTCCAATATATGATTCACCCTCTCTGTCTGACCATCAGTTTGAGGATGGTACGCGGTACAGAGATGTAATTCGGATACTAAAGCCTCTTGTAAGCTCCTCCAAAATCCACTAGTGAACAACGGATCTTGGTCACTTACAATGCCTTTGGGTACTCCATGAAATCTCACTACCCACTTCGTTTATAGTTCCGCTAATTTAGCTGTTGTTCTATTCGACTTGACGGGTATAAACCTTGCACTTTTGGTCAATCGGTCCACAATCACCCAAATGCTATCATGGCCTGATCTAGTCCTTGGTAACCCATCAATGAAATCCATTGAGACTTGTTCCCATTTCCATTCTGTAATTTCTAATGGTTGTAACAAACCATTAGGCTTCTTTTGCTCAGCTTTAACTAGCTGGCAGTTCATGCATTTGGATATAAACTTCCCAACGTCTCTTTTCATCCCTTCCCAGTAGTAAGTCTGCTTCATGCCTTGATACATTTGGTTACCACTGGGATGTATAGTCAATTTTGAGTGATGACATTCTATAAGCACTTCATCTCTCAATCCATTAACATTGAGTACCACTAGTCTCCCATTCTTTCTAATCCATCCATCTCGATCAAGCCCATACTTGTTCATCTCCTCGTCGGTTCCCATTTCTAACTTGGAGATGATTTCCAGTAGATTAGGACCGTCCCTCTAACTGGAACCAATCCGCTCAATCAAAGTGGTTCTAATCATTAAACTTGCTAACATCTTTGGATCCAATTCACACTTTGGTCTGAAATCATATCCTGCGATATACTCCAGTTGCTTCCACTCAAGAAACATAGCTCCTAAACTGGCATGTCTACTACTTAATGCATCAGCTATCGCATTGCCCTTTCCTGGTTTATATGTGATATCGAAATCATAGGAAGCCAAGAATTCTAACCATCTATACTGCCGGAGATTTAGATCCTTCTGAGAGAAGAGATACTTTAATGATATATGATCGGTAAACAACTCGAATATTTCTCCCAAGAGATAATGTCTCCACATCTTCAACGCAAAACACGATTGCTGCCAATTCCAAATCGTGGGTAGGGTATCTTTTCTCATGCAGTTTCAGTTGCCGACTTGCATAAGCTACAACCCTACCTCCTTGCATCAATACAACACCTAGTCCGGTACCACATGCATCCGTGTATACTGTCATCTCTTCATTCCCTTTAGGAATGACCAACACTGGTGCACACGTCAACTTTTCCTTTAGACTCTTAAATGCATTTTCATTCCATCCCAGACGAAAGCTTGATTCTTCTTGGTCAACTGAGTTAACGGTGCCTCTATCTTGGAGAAGCCTTGGATAAACTTACGATAATATCCAGCTAATCCCAAGAAACTTATTACGTCTGTTGCATTCTTGGGCGTAGACCAATCTTGTACCGTAGCCACCTTCGCAGGGTCCATGGACATACCATTCTCTGAAACAACATGGCCCAAGAATCTCACTTCCCTTCTCCAGAAGTGACACTTAGAAAACTTCGCTTTCAATTGGCGTTTCCTCAATACTTCCATCACTATCCTCAAATGTTCCTTGTGTTCTTCCCCTGTCCTCAAGTAAACCAAGATATCGTCTACGAAAACAAGAACAAACTTATTCAATTGATCCCTGAATACCCTATTCATACGATCCACAAAATATACTGGTGCATTGGTCAACCCGAATGGCATGACCAACCACTCATAGAATCAAAACGGCGTCCGAAATGCCGTTTTAGGAATACTCTCAACTGCTACTCGGAGCTAATGAAATCCTGTCGCAAGGTCCAATTAGGAGAACACCCTTGCTTTCTCCAGTTGATCAAACAAATCATCTATTCGTGGAAGAGGATACTTATTCTTCCTAGTCACTTTATTCAACTCACGATAGTCCACATATAAACAAAGGGAACCATCTGCCTTGGTAGCAAATACAACTGTTGCTCCCCACTCGAAGACACTTCTTCTGTTAAATCTCTTCTTCAAAAGATCGCTTACTTGCACCCCGAGCTCTCTCTGCTCCCTTGGTGCCATACGACGAAGTGGCATCATTATAGGTCTGGAATCTTTCACTAAATCAATACGGAACTCAATCTCTCGATGTGGTGGAAGTCCGGTCACTTCCTCGAAGATATCCGGATACTAGCCAGCAATGGGAACCCCTGATAACTCGTCCTGCAAGATGTCAAGGGAATTTAGAAAACTAGCCATCACCTCATCACTAGGTAGGCCAACAAACACTACCCTCCGCCCATCATCCGCCCTAATAGTCACCGAAAATCCCTTACAGTCTACCACCACCCCATATCTTTGGAGCCAATCGACTCCTAAAATAATGCCAAATCCAGTAAAGCACAAAACAAAGCAATTACAAGCAAACATACATCCATAACTCGATAAGACCAAATTTTGACAAATCATGCTAAGGCTAGTCGAACCACCAATCGGGTTCGTCATAGCTAAAGGTCTATCGCCTATCTCGGGTTCCAATCCCAACCTATCTACTAGGTCACTAGATATGAAGCAACGGGAAGCCCCAGTATCAAACAGTACTCGAACAGAAACATCATAAACAGAAAGCATACCTTGAATGATGACATTCTATACTTTCTGCGCCACAGTTGGGGAATTCGACGAAGAAGGAACAACATTAATAGCATATTCTTTCACAATCTGCTTCTCTTTAGGGGGTTGTGGACATTTATCCTTGTGATGTCCCACTTGGCCACAGTTGAAGCACTTCATGTCCGCTGGCTTTGCTCGGCATTCTTCAGCATAACTACCATTCTTGCCACAGCTAAAGCACTCTACATCTTTCCTGTCTTTCTTTTTCTAACCATCCTTGGTCTGACTTTGCTTCCTTTTATTCTGAGAATTATTCTTGCCACCACCATTTGCCTGCGGATTTGGCCCCTCTGCAGATGTAACAGCGACCTCAGTCTTGGGCTTAGGATAAAGGCTCTCTGATCTTAATGCTTTCCAAACAATCAATTCAGAAGTCTCATCAATATGGTTTATAAGCCTTTCTCCCAAGTACTGATCTAATCCTGCTATGAACTTCTCATTCTTCATGTCGGGAGTATCGATAAGAGATAATCCATACTTCGATAAAGTATCAAATTCAGCAATATACTCCGAGAATGCCCTACCATTCTGTTTAAGCTCCAAGGACTCCTAAACAACTCTGACTTCTAGGCAGCTGGGATAGACTTATCACTTAATCGGGTCTTAAAATGATCCCAAGTAATTTGATCCTCAAGGGTTGCTGCCTTAATAGCATTCCACCAACTCATAGCCCATTCTTGCAGCTGACGGGATGCTAGCTTCCTCTTCATCGCGTCTTTGATTCCCAGATCCTCCAAGATACGCTCACAACTATCAAGCCAATCCTGAACTTCTGTAGAAGATTCTGTTCCATTGAACGGCTTCCCACCAAGACTAGTGTAGTCCTTACAGAGCTTGGCGAAATCAGCCCTAGGCGCCTGCACCGCTGCACCACCACCATTCACAACATTAGGAGCTGCCCTCTGAACATCCCTATGCATCTCTCTCATGAAGTCAATAAACATCATCCTCATATGAGGAGCAATCCTATTATTGGCTTCTGAACCAGTATTCCTTGTATATTGGCCCATCGTTCAATCTGTGAGGAGAAAACGATTAATCATCTCTTTAGTGGTACTAGCAGTGTGACTCCATCCCTAGATATACTAATAGTGTAAATATAGCTTTTGAAATTCAAAATAACACAAATACTCGCTCTCATATATGTATATTATCTCTTCCTGCTATCTTTACCTAGGTTAACTATGCAACCTAGAGCACTGAACCAGCTGACGTTTCCAATGAAAGTGCGTTGTGCCAATGCCCGACTAGCACGGTACGGTCGCCAAAGAAAGGAAAAGAAAAGAATTTGAACTAACAAGGAACCTGTAGAATTTCTCACAACGCATGGGATAAAATATAATAATAACATAACTTTGACATAAAACAGGCGAGACAGCGCATAAGTTGAAAACTAAACCATCATAGCAGCGGAAATCCAAAATACAGCTTATCATCCAAACCAACATTATTACAACTTTAAAATACTGTCTCTAAAGCAAAAGAAAGAAGTACACAACTAATGCCCAAAGTAGTGACCAGCAACAACACATGAAGATTATATATATATATATATATGTGTATATATATCATACGCGGAAGCCTCCTGCTCATCTTCGGTACACCTACTCGTGCGTAATCACCTGACCTATCTCTATTCTACCCGTTTAAGAGCACCCAGAGTAATAAGAAGAGACATAAAATTCTAGGTCAGACAAAAGTCTGGCATGAGCGATAAGCAGCAAAACAGAACAATAACAGGTATACATAACCATACCTGAACCTGGACCTGCAACCAAAGAGTTAGCACAGTAGGATGTACAATACTCTAAGGTGACACTAACACATGGTGTGAAAATAATGGGGAGGGGGTGTGCATGTCATGGTGATAGCAAAACATCAAACATAGAAATCATCCTTACATCTCTCATTCCGTGCGTAAAGCATATGATATATACCACTTTGATCACCCAATTCTTTGTTACAATCACTCTGCCCCATGGAGTCATGACGGCTCCACTGCACTGATCCGTGATCACTAATACTTTGCTATGTCCACTCTGCCCCATGGAGTCTTAACGACTCCATTGAACTGGCTAATAGCCCTGCTACAATCACTTTGCCCCATGGAGTCATAACAACCCCACTGCACTGATCCATAGCCACTAATCTGTCTCAGTGGTGAATCAAAGCTATAGACATCGATAAACCCTTTGCACACGTCCCGCAACAAAGTCCAATTCATGAAGTTAACCTGTTGGTTCCCATTTGGATCCTGAGTTTTACTTCCTATTTGGACTTCCTTTGCATCTCGGGTTTTGGTCGAATTGGAGTTGGTCTTCAGAAGAGTCATCGCGTAGAAGTAAAAGTATACATCTGGTTTGGTTTGGTACTCCTTACCCGGTTCGATTCGGTAGTCATAGCTCACACCTTGGCTTGGTTTGAATATGTGTAGTGCTCCAGTTCTCATTGGTTCGGTTCAGTCACCCTTGCTCGGTTCGGTTTGGTGGTCAAAGCCCTCTGGGTTGGTTCAGATGGTGCTCCTGCCTCGGTTCGATTCGTATGGTACTCCATCTCTAGGTTTCGATCCGGTTCCCTCCTCCGTCTCCGATCCAATCTGCAACTTCCCGATCTGATCCCATCTTAGTTCATATGGCCTTCCTTAATGCCATGCTTTTCCTCTTATGCTAGGTTCCAATCCGGTTCAGTTTCTCTGCTCAGTTCTCCGATCCGACCCGAGCCCCATAACCCAATCCGATCCAAAACCCTGCACATTTTCCAGTGAGCATATATTGTCCATATTCGCCATACGACGACGTTTTCAACCATTCTAACTTTTCTAATCAATCACAAAGTATACCATAAAGTCATAGCAACATGTACAATCAACCATAAACACCAAAACGATGAATAATCATGCCAATATGAATCAAACATACCCAAAACCCATGGTTTTCCCCTTAATCATGTTTATATAAATAATGATAAGATTAGCAAAACATATCCATATTAACCCAAATTTTTATCAGAGCCCTAAAATAATATTTTAGAATTTATGAATATTTTTCCAAATTCTTCTAAGTTAAAATTTCGCTAATTAACACTAATCACCCCTAATTAGCCTTAATTAGTGAAAAACAATGCAAATCACTTACCTTAGCCACAAATTAATCTTAGATCTGAAAATATCTCTAATTTGGGTCGAATCTCTATGCAACACAACAGCTCCCACTCTGGTTTGATGCTATTTTAACTTGATTTGATGTTGATTAGCTTAATCCTTGATTAGAAAGTGATTAGAGGTGCTTTTAGGAGGTAGAAGCCATTACTAGGGTTGAAGGAATGGAAGTGGCGGCTGCAAAAATGACAAAGAAGGGTTTCTCTAGTCCTTTTCAGTCCTTAAATACCCCTAATCCCGAATCCCCAAATGGGCCCAGCTGCTAATACCCAACTAAGCCTGGTTAAGCTATTTTTCACCTTCCAGACCTTGTTTTAGCCATATCTCCCAAAAGTAAGTTCGTTTGGTTAATGTACTACTCTACGGAAAGCTAAACCATCATCCGAATCCAATGGAAGTGGTTTCAGGTAAAAACTCCTTACCAATAAAAAGTTATGGGTAAAACAAGATTCAATAGGGGCAAAACGGTCATTTAAAAATTGGCAAAAATCGTGAACATTGGAAATGACCCCAATAGTCGTTCCCCAAAGTTACACGACCATACGATTTGTATAGAAATGAAATAAATATTCTACGATCCTTCGATATGTAGAATGCGGATCGTTACAAAACTCCAACCATATTTTTTAAATTTGAAAAATCTTTTGAAAGAAAAGGATAATAGTAAAACCATCCCA
The DNA here is from genome assembly GCA_030737875.1 of Allium sativum. NCBI lineage: Eukaryota > Viridiplantae > Streptophyta > Magnoliopsida > Asparagales > Amaryllidaceae > Allium > Allium sativum. The sequence goes on along the minus strand of CM060927.1, from coordinate 130,579,491 downwards.
CACATAAACATGGACGGTTTTTACCTTACTATAACCCAGAACATTTTTGATATCATAATCTAGTAATATTATAATAATGTCTAATCAAATAAATAAGCATCTAGCAGAACACATGCATCTCACGCTCTACATACATAGTATAAAATCAAAAACTGCAGGGCGCTTATTGGAGATTGGATTCCAACTATGACAAGGTATAAGACCACCTTCTGATCAGTGTACTCTAGAGAGGATACACTGGGGTTCAACAAGAACATCTTGCAACCCGACCACACATGACCAGTCACTCATTTAGCTTAAGTGGACAGAATGTATTATCACGCACGGTTGTCGGTCGTCCAACTGTAATCCGTAAGATACAGAATCGAAAGAAGAAAAAAATGATTTTTTCTCTAAGTCGGTGATAATACAACCTGCTTGGGTATGACCCAACTAGCCATACTGCCTGCCCGATTTTTGTCATTTCCCAGTTGACGAGGCTTAAGTTTACGTTTATCTTTTCAGAAAATTTGGCCACCATTCCCTTTGAATGTCACACCATCAAACCTGTCAAATCACTAGTTGATCTTCTCAAAAATATTATGGGTATAAAATGCTAAGAGAAATGAATTCCTCCACCACCAAACGTAATATCTCGAAAAGATCGTCTTATGTGATCTGTTAGGAATACTCTGTCAGACATTCATCCATACAAGTTGTCCTAGGTCTGGACAAACCGAAGGCACTATCCTGTAATAGAACTACACTTGCATTTTACTCCGTCTTCAATTTCTTTAGCATAATCTAATTTGCAACGCCTATGCCTATACGGAATGGTTTTCGGATAATGAATCCAACCGGTCTCTTCATATTAACAACGATGGTCAAAAACTTCGATGGTCAGTTATTTAACAATAGAAGAAAAACAAACATCCACTAAACAATCACCGGCCCTTTCTAATATTTCATTAATTTAATCACTTCCCAAATTCCTTTTGATATTGATTCCTAGTTATCAAATTTTCTTAAAAATATTCCAACTCCTTAAATTTTCGAAAAATTTCGGTAGAACCTCCTTTGTACGGCTCAATCGGTACAACTACAAATTGCCCCTCTATGCCCTTTCCATTCAAAAAAGAAATCAAAAAGCCAACCGGCTTGCCCAATAAGCTCATAAAATCTTATATGGAATTTAAACGTGTCGGGCACTCAAATTATAATCTTCACTGTCTTCATTCCATACCTGTTTAACATACATACGCTATTCCAAATTCATTTCAGTCAATCCAATTATTTTTCACAAAATTCACTAATCACTTCTTTATTCAGTTCTTTTCCCGAATGCGCTTTTGATTTGAACATATCATGTTCAAATATATTTTAATTTGCTCATACACAAATTGAGTTACATATCTAACTCAAGTTATATATTCGATTTCAACTTTAAATCCACCATTTTAATTCACTTAGCTTCAATCCCATAAACTCTTTAACTAATTAGTTAACTTCCTTTGGGAACAAAAAACTAATTTTTTCCAAAAATCAATTCATCTACTCACTTGAGTTCATATTTAATTTATAGCTCAAGTCTAGATTTTTCTAATGGAAATTCGGATTTTATTCGCTCAAAACCCTTTTAATTTGTTAGATAAATCATTATGGTTTATAAACGATTTTATGGCGACTTTTCTAAAATTTGATTTTGATATAACTCAAAATCTTTAAGATGAAATCCAGATTTTTCTCTTCCATTAGAAAACTATCATTCAATAAGTCTGGGCATTTCTTGTTTCATCGAATTTCGACTTATATTGTGTTCTGTAAACTCAATTGGTTCTATTAACTCAATTGAAGTTTGAATTGCCAAATTACGAACTACCGCATTATGGCGAGTTTATTTTAATTAAATTAAATTATAAACATTTTAAACTTCGTTTATTAAATAAATTTCAGTTCTCTTTTCAATATTTTAAATAAATTGAGCTCGTTATTCAAATCTAACTTAACAATTCAGGTTATTCAAACTCATCGATTATTTCATTCCACATTCATAACTCAATTATGAATTTATTCAAAAGTCAATTTTCTATATTCAAGTCCAATATGGAATTAGATTATTTATAAAATATCGATATCATCGAATTCCAATTATAAATTCCTTTTATGCAAGTACTCAATTAATTCTACATCCCTTACCATTACAAACTAATACCATCTCCTGATAATACTGAAGTCGTTCAAGTTGGGTTATTAGTTAGCTCTTAGACCTTGACCGACAACATTCTTATCTTGAAACAGATAAGAGCTTGTAATAAAAACTGACATTACGTATCATAAAAATCCCCTCTTTTATCTCATTTAAAAATATGATTTTTAAATTCCATTTCTTATATTTGGAAAACTCTATTTCCAATTTATCCAATGAAAATTACTTCATTCCATTTATAAACATCATTTATAAATTTCACTTCTTGTTTTAAATATTAAAACAAGTTTCTATTTCAAATTCCATTTGAAATCCAATTTCCACTTCAAAAAATATATTTTCCTTTTTGAATTCATACTTGAATTTAAAATTTAATATCATCAAATGATAATTTTTCTTTCTATTTATAAACATCGTTTATAAATTCAATTACTTCTTTTTATTACTGAAAACAAGTTAATATTCTCTTACTCATTCGGAATTCTATTTCTATTTCGGGAAATAAAATTCCTTTTTAAAATCCCAAAATTTCTTTTATTGATATTTTTAAAATATCAGCACTTAGGGCCAGTGTTATTTGAACATCCAACACACAACCATAATTTATCACACATCATATAACACAATATATGAAACCATAAAATAAATTTGTAAGGAATACAGTTGGATCCCTCCAACCTGTTTTCCCCGCATCCATAGATGTTAGACAACAATAATAATACCAATCCTTCTTTAAGGCAAGATATCGTGGTATGAAGGTCATCCACTCGATATATCGTGGGGTTATAGGGTCTATCGCTAATGATACTGCGGGCATCCGCTAGTGAAACTGTGGAAATATCTAATATAATATATATATATATGTATGTATGTATATATATATATATACAACCACCAAGCCTAAAATATAACTAATATATATAATAACCACAATTTATCAATAAAAACAATGCAATCAATCAATCAACAAACAATATATAAATATTTATATTAAATAAATTATAATCAAACCAGAAAGTAGTTTACTCACCTTGATTTATAATTTGCACTTGTACCAATTTCAACATCTTTTCATCGTTTTTCCAGGCTTTGAATTCTACATGAATGATTCCATTCGACTTATCTTGCCTAAGAAAATTCTAAATTTTATAATAAGCTAATGAATTTCATTAACAAGTTTTTATGTTAAAAATATACTAAAAATTAATTTTCTAAACTTCCATCTAATGATTTCGAGTTTAGATTTTTCACTTATACAATTTATAATCTATAAATGATTTACTGAATATTATTATTTTTTTCTTTTCTGTTTCCAAATTTCAGATTAACGGCTAATGAAATTTCATTTTAATAGTATACTAAATTTTAGTTGTAACTAAGATAAAATAAACAAATTCAAATAAGAATTTCACCTTCCATAGCCACATTGCCCCTACCCTTAATCCACTGTCATGACTTGCTCTGAACCCTACACCATCCATGTCCAGACCTAACTTCATCACTACTGTTTCCAGACCAAAACTCCCCTAAACAATGGTTCATTCCCCCAAATTGCCACACTACCAAATCGTCAATTCCACCTAATTTCCTCAGCAGCCATCACATCGCTCCAATCGCCACTCAAAATCAGTGCCGGCTCTTCCTAAAAGCCGCAACCAAATCGACATCATCCTCCACTAAAACGCAACATCCTCCTTCCACTCACAACCTCAACAACAGTCGAAATTCCACCCTACAACTCTTCGAGAAATGTAAGAACCCTCTTTGAACCCTTTGTCGTACCACCTAAATCGTGAGCATCTTCAGAGTGATACCGCATTTCAGAAGACTCGCGACTCCGATTCACGATTTCTAGTTCTTTTTTATATGCGATGGAATATGAGTTTGTTAAACTAGAAAAAGGAATTAAGAAAAATAGAATGCTCGAGTTGATTTTATTTTAAGGCTATTGCCATTTTCTTCTTTCACTAAAAGAGGTGCCGACCATTATAATTTTAAAGCTTTATCTAATTTAGATTTGTGTTAGTCAAAATGATTTAAATTTTGGTTTTCCAGCAGAAAGAAATGAGGGAGGGTATCGTGTTTTATAAAGGAAACGGGAAACAAAAGGTACGATTATTTTAAATGGATGACTGTGAAGTACACAACAATTTTAATTTGATTTGATATAGAATTTAATTCGATTTGATTTTGTCTTTTCCATTTAAATTTTATAATAATATATTTAGCGGTCAATAATTCGCAAACTCGAACCCCTATCTAGTCATTACGACTGACATTTCCAAGTTTATACGATATTCTAAACTTAATGGAACATATTCTGAAATTTAATTTGATCATTTATATAGACTATCAAAATTAAATTGACGATTTTGATATAATCTGATTTAATAAATTTCTAAACGTTTTCTAATCGTACAACTAAATGATAAATCAAAACGTTACCATGTTTGAAATCCGATAACAATACACTATTTCGGATCTGATGGAACTAGTTTCGCTGAATTCTGAGATTGTTTGAGGATCACTGTTTTCATATATTAAATTAAATCGATTTAAGACTTAAATTGGTTTCAAACAATTAATTTCATCAATAATAAATAATTATTATCGTTCTAATTGAAATAGAATTATATTAGTCAACTGAATCGATTTGATTTAGTTTTAACTCTGAATTCAATTGTTTGTTGTTTCCATATACAATAACTGTATATATTCGAAATTAAATCATATATCGATTATTAATCGATAAATTCAATACAAAAATCCACTTATTAATCTAATTAAACATTTAAAATAATTTAAATATTTAAAATTAGACCACTAAAAATACGGGATGTTAAACTTTTACAGCCTTCGAGAAGGTGTGTTGGTGATCAAATAATGTCGTATACCCCGCGATATGTGACGTGGTGCCAAATGGTATCATTCTATCCAAGATCTGTGCAATCGAAATAAGAAATATCTAGGATTCTCAGTATTTTAGTGTTTTCGTGATTTAATGAATCTTAATGATGCTCTATGTTTCAGTGATTTTCTATGGACCTTTGAGATATTAAGTGGTTTTTGTGATTCTCCTGAATTTTTTCATTTTTCTAGTGTGGAGCTGACTTACAATGTGTGAACTGTTAAGCAGAAATATGTGGTATGGGATGCACGATTACCACTTCTTGGGTTACTATCCAAGGGTCTGTGACACATTCCTATGTGACCGCAAGTACTAGACCTTTGGGTCAATCCCATGTGAACTCTGTATGTGCTTTTGGGTCAATCCTATGTGACCTTTGCGGAAGTTCGGATCATCCAGGTACCCTACTGTGTGATATAATCCTGGCTATGGCTTTAAGTCATCCTGCATGATCGCACATGCAGGTATAGCTTCGGTTTTTCACTCTTTGTTGGATCCAAACTCTTTGTTTTTGTGTGTTGTGTTTATCACTGATTTCACCATAGATTATTATTATTATTATTATTATTATTTCTACTGCTTTCATTAGTGGTTTTAAACCTTTAATAAAGTTTCAATGATTCCATGATTTTTGTTTTAGTGATTACATGATTTTGTGTTTTAATGATTCCATGGTTTTGTGTTTTACTGATTCCGTTATTTCATGAATCAATGATTTATGTGGTTTTGTGATTTCATCTTTTGATTTTTTTATGACTACCGAGTCTTCCATTCATGTTATATAATTCTAAGTGTTGGTTATCCTTACCGTGGAGTTCGGGTAATTCGTGCTAAGGTGGTGTTTAAATCCGTGTTTATGTTTTTTACTTACATAGTTATATACTAATCTTGTGGACATATGAATGATGTGCTTTATTGAACTAGGTGTGGCATTCCTTTCTGATGGGAAGAAAATCACTGAATTAGAGTTTACCTATAAATCTGTGTCTTGAGATTCCTTTACTTATGGAAAGAAATTAGTATCTGATTGATATTTTATTTCACATTTCATTATACTAATTTTTTAAGCTAGACTAATCTTTTTGTGTATTCCTCGGGTCAGACCACCGTATTTCAGATTTACTTGCACTGCTTAGGGTCTAGTTGTGTCACTGCTGAGCGATCTCTTATATTCCTGTTTCGAGTTAAGTATACTTGAATTTTTATGTGTATTCATTCATTGTATCGTGTTGTATGAGTAATGGTTTTCGTATAACCATTTATCGTAGTACATGCATTCGTTATATTCTATTATTGTAATATTATGTAATATGTTCTATGAGTTGTGATTGCATAAGTAATGTACTCAATTTTGAGTTGATCCTGTAGCCATCATAGAGTTATATTATACCAGTATTAAGTATGTCGATCCACATGAATAAAAAACAGAGAGCACATCATTAACGTACTTAAGACTTGTTAATGCAAATCTAAGAATGTCGCTCCTAACAAGCCCTATTCTCCCCCCTAATAGACGACATTACTTGTTAGTGCTCTTTATTGTAGTAGGTTTTGGGGTGGGGCATTACAAATGGTATCAGTGTAGAGGTTTAGAACAAAGTACGTTAGACATAAAACAATTTCAGAATAGTACATGTGTTACAATGTAGAAGGATAATAATCATGTCTATATTTATCACTTTCTTGTAATCCTTATCTTATGTTTTCTAACGGTGGGTTGTGTGAAATCTTATTGTAAGGAATACGCTTAGGATAATACATTCCGTAGTATTCCATTGTTTGGTGCCTATCTTTAATAGTATGACTTGATAGGAATTTCCATCCTCCAAATATTTTTTTTCCATGTTTAAAAAACTTTGGGTAAAATTCTTAGAGAAATTATTTACCCTATCCTTCGTGTTTGAGTTGATTGTTGGGCCTAATAAGGGAACTTTGATGGCTTTGATATAAATTAAATCTAAGAGTGGTATATATAAATTAATTTTGAAAGTGGCGATCCCTTAAGATATTGAGTTCTAGAAAGGAAAGCAGGGTGAATTGTTTCGGCTGTGCTTAACTCAAAACAGTTAATCTTGGGGTAAGTGAGGGATAATAAAGATGATTATAAGAATTGAAAAGTTAATTACTGTGTAACCTGACGATTAACTAAAAATTTGGATGTTGGGTTATCTTATTTGTGTGAAGCTAAGAATAATAATGATAGGAATGACCTTGTGTGAATCTGAATTGGTAATCAACTTATATGTTGAATGGTCTAATAAGTGTCTTAAGGGTTTTGGTCGATACGTCTGATCAGCGGTATCGATAGAAATTTCTTAACTACTTATAAAACGCTATCAAACACTGAAAATGAGTGGTAAGATGGTCAGGGAAAGTTATATTTTGAAATAATTACATTGAAATAGTGTTAAACACTGCATGAGATGTGAAATATGGTGAAATTGGCGTGGATGGCGATGAGATATCAAATTCGCAGCTAATTGTTATGGAGAATGGTTGTAATATGGGTGGTTTAATGGTACTTGAATTTAATTGTAATTGAAAATTTAAAACGTGTTGATTATATAAGTGTTTTAAATACACAATTGTCTTAAGTGAGTGTGTTGGTTTTGGAATACACCTTTACAATTGAATCTACTAGACGGTTGCAACCATTGAATTGGGTATACACTACGGGAAATGGCAAGGCATTTGATGGTTAGAAATCCAAGTAACAGCCATAGTTTGAGAAAAAAAATCGGTGGCAAGACAAAGTCGAATACTAATTGGAGATCAAAAAAATGTAAGTTCGTATTTCAAGGTACGCCTTGTGAAGAGTAAGTTGTATAGCTTAAACCTTGGGTGTTAATGAGTTGATGAAAATAGTTAAAACTTTTTATATATTAAGTGTATTCAAATTGGAAATTATCATGATGAAATTTATACGTGATATAAAATTTTGAATACTAAGTGACTGTTCTTAAATTGGAAGTTCTTTTAAGAAAGAAATTATGATGATGACTTGGATTTATTAGTTGGTTATACATTACTTTAAGTAAATTGCGAGGATTCAATTTATTTAAGGGGGGGTCTGTAACAACCTGAATTTTTGGGTATCCATGCTAAGCAAACCATTGTGTGGTTTCCATATTTTAAATCTGTAAAGAATAAAATACACGATTTGGAGTGCAACTCGTATAGTATTTTTAAAATTGGAAACCTAGGAGCAAGTAGGTTTCATAGTTAATGTGTTTGAAATGAATTAAGTGCTTTAATATGATAAGTAACTAAATTCAATTTATGTTTGCAAACTATAATTTAATGATCAAGTGGGTGTTGAAAATATATATAATATCGATTAGCAATCGATATTTAAGTGCTTTAATATATTTTCAATCATAAATGATAATCTTTTTTAAGGAAGACATATATTTACAATGTTAATGATGGATTGTTGGTTGGGAAAATGACTAAATTCCTAATTTGGATCTTTTTAGATAGAAGAGGTATCCTTGTCAAAAATAAAATAGAGGGATTGTGTTTCAACCGTATTGGTAGATCTAAAATATCATTGCAACATTGAATTTTCTAGATTATTGTCGAGAGGTGAATATGTGACTTTTATAATTAATTGGATTGTTGTTAATATGAAAATATAGCTACTGATAGTAAATCAATATTTGGAGATTTAATGTATTCTTTTTCCATTGATAGATTTAAATGGTTAAATCAATGAAGTTTACAACAACCTTGTTAAATAAATATACATGTGTTTCAAAAGTTTAAAATTAATTACTTTAACAAACACATTTATATTTGTTCATTTGTGTTAAATTGTATTTTCAGACATTGCGCAAACCTATTTTATATGTATTTAAATTAGCGTGTTGGGTTCTAAAATTTAACACAATTTAGTGTTGTGTGTGTGGCTTAAGTGGTTTAAGAATGTGTTGGTAGAGTTTAATTGAGTTGTTAATTTGAATTTAGTTCCTAAATTGGTGAATTTGTATCTAATTGACCTACTTAAGCTATTTGAGCTTTATTGGGTGTTTATCCCAATTTCCTTCTTTTAATTGTTTCTAATGTTGGTTGAAATAAAGATACGTACAATTCCACCTTCTCCTTGCATCCTGCTCTTCTTTTAGAAATAAAAGAGAGGCAGCAAATTCATGGCTTCCTTTGAATCCTACTTCATAACGTCGATCCTAATCATGTTAGAAAAGAGAAAAGATGATAATCTTCATCCTAGCAGCAAGAATCAGAATCTATATTTTAATCCAGTCAAGCAAACCTATGGAAAGCGAAATTATAGTAAGCTCTTCATTACATATCAGCTTTCTTCAGTTTTCAAGCTCTAGAAACACAATTCTACCCCTTGCATGCTTCGAATTTTGTCCAAATCCATGCAAGGCTAGTTGGTAGAATCACTCCTTCTATCTTACTTGTTTTTGATTGTTATAAGTAAATTTTGGTTCAGTGTCATATGAATATACATATCTGTCTCTGTAAATTCTTTCTAGTTTCTTAAACAACAAACGTGTACAATGATAACTTGGTCATAATTGGGTTCTTTGATCCCATTTTAGTTTCTATTTGTAATAGGGTCACTGTTTATAAAATTGCAAAATTTCATTCCATTTCGATCACCGAAAATGGGTGAAACTAGTCATCAAAGTTGGGGTTTCCTTGGGTTTTCCATCCTGTAACTTTTCTTAAGCTATTTATGCAAATCCACTTAGAGAGGTTGGCCTAGGTGTTGACCTCTAAACATGAGCGGGCGGCCTAGGAGTCGACTACCTGCTTGATGGTTGTCGACCCTAGGGTTGACCCGTGTTCTTCGAACGTGAACTTCAGCATTTTACAAAAAGTGTTTAGGCCCTTGTTTCCTGAGGTTTAATGAGGTTTTTGTACCCATTTATGTTGATTTTGGTGGATTGATTTGAAATGGCACACCAACACGGAGAACCAATATTAGCTTCAATCCAAGTGCCAAATCTACACTGTTTTGGATAAATTTCCGTTGTTAAATTGTCTAATTTTTTGTTGTTTCCATGTATGTTCTACAAGCGATTTTCCATCAAATGTTTTTAATTGATTTTTCTAACTCAGTAACTATTTATTATATATATTTCTAAAGTGTTTTATAATTATGAAATTTATATTATCCCCGCTACAGAGGAGGATTTTAAAGAAAACATTTTCTTAATATTTTCGGAAAATTGACTTAAAACCTGTTTTGTACACCAAGTATTTTCCGTATATAAGTATACAATTTCGCACCCTTCGAGAAGGCGTGCTGGTGATCGAATAATGTCGTATACCCCACGGTATGGGATGTGGTAGTAAACTATATCATTCAATTCCAGATTCGTCCAATTGAAGCAATGAATCTCAAGGATTTTCCGTATTTTTGTGCTTTTTGAGATTTAATGAATATCAGTGATTCTCCGTGTTTCTGTGATTTTATGTTGCCCATTGAGATATTCAACGGTTTTGTGATTCTCGTGAATTTCAGTGTTTTTCTAGTGTGGAGCTGACTTACAATGTGTGAACCATTAAGTGGAAATGTATGGTATGGGGCACATGATTAACACTTCTCGAGTTACTATTTGAGGATCTATAAAACATTTCTGTGTGAAGGCCTTCGGGGCAATCCTGTGTGAACTCTATGTAGGACTTTGGGTAAATCACATGTGAACTCCATGGACCTTCGGGTCATCTAGGTACCCTTCTGTATGATATAGTACTACTAGCTACGGCTTTATGCTATCCTATGTAATAGCACGTGTGGACATAGCTTTGGATTGTCACTCTGTGTTAGATTCAAACTCTGTGTTTTGTGTTTACCACTGATTACACCATAGTAATTGTAATTATTTTTACTTATGGTGCTTTCATTAGTGGTTTTAAACCCTTAACAGAATTCTAGTGATTCCATGATTTTGTGTTTCAGTGATTCAAGAGTACCGTGTTTTAGTGAATCCGGAATTCTATGAATCAGTGAATTATGTTGTTTTGTGATTTCACCATATGATTTTTATGACTTCCGTGTCCGCCATTCATGTTATATAATTCTAAGTGTTGATTACCGTAACCGTAGAGTTTGAGTAATTTGTGCTAAGGCAGTGTTAAATTCATGTTTATGTTTCTCACTTACATGGCCATATACTAGCTAGTCTTGTGGACTTATGAATGATGTGCTTTATTGACCTATGTGTGACATTCCTTTTTGATAGGGAGGAAATCACTATGTCAGAGTTTCCATATTAATCTGTGTCTTGAGATTCCTCTTCTTGTGGAAAGGAATTAGTATTTGATTGATATTTTATTTCACCTTTCATTATACTGATTTGTAAGCTGGACTGACCCGTTTGTGTATTCCTCGAGTCAGATCAAGGTGTTTCAGGTCTAGGTGATGTACTTAGGATTTAGTCATGTCACTATTGGGCAATCTCTTATGTTGTTGTTTGAGTTGTGTATACTTGATTTTATATGTGTGTTTGTTCATAGTGTCGTGTTGTGCGAGTAATAGTTTTGGTATAACCATTTTTTTTAGTACATGTATTTGTCATAATATTATGTAAACCATTCTGTGAGTTGTGATCGTGTAAGTAATGTATTGTGTTTTGAGATGATCTTATAACCATCGTAGACTTGCATTATACCAGTATTTAGTATGTTGAGCAATATGAAAAAAAAACAGAGAGCACATCATTAATGCACTTAAGACTTATTAATGAAAATCTATAAGTGGTCGGTACTAACCAACCCTATTCTCCGCTCTTGTAGTCAACATTACGTGTTAATGCTCTTTATTAGAGTGGGTACCAGGGTGGGGCATTACAAGCAAGAACTAAGCTAATTCCGGTTTGATTATGTCGAATTGGACTTAGGTGGAACTGGACTGAGTAGTTGCCAGTAATGTGGCTCACTCGCTCCACTATTCCTATTCTACTACTTTCTCTCGCATGTCTAGGCCGAACCAAGTTCGTACATCACCAATAAATAGCCTCCTTTAGTATGTGGAATTCTTCTTTTGGCTTCTCTAATGCAATTTGTTACAATCAAAGTTCTATACTCGAGATTTCATCATCTCAAACTCTATAATCTCAATTTCTTGTATAAAAGGTAGAGAAGTTATAAAATAGACATATGAAATTTATAACTGAACCACTGTAAATCATTGTTTGTGACTCTTACTCTTGTTGGTATGCATTTTCTTCCCTTTTATTGTCTTCATTGTAATCTTTGGGGGTTTGAACCATTTTTGGTGCAAACCGCCAATTGGTTTGAATATCGATTTTGATTACTAAGGATCATGAATATATTATAGTTTTAATATTTTAATTACCTTTAAACTCTTATCTTCAATACCCTTTCAATCTCAATCACTAGTATCCTTGACCTAAGTCTAGTTGAATTACCTTTTTTGGTTGAAGTAATTTATAATAAATTGATATATGTATGTACATGCTTGATTACTAGATATTACTTGCCACCAATGCTTATACTCTGAATATCTCTTATCGTAATACATGTCATCATCAAATCATTATGCATATTACTATTATTATTACTACTTTTTACTTCGTTATCATATAATCATTATGAATTGAAATCACATTTCATTATCATAAATTACAATGCATGTCATACCATAATCATTTACATCACATTGCACTTCATTTTCCATATCATCTTATAGGTCTTTGCATTTGGCATACATTACAGACTGCATTACAAATGACATATTTCGTACATGTATACTGCATTGCACATTGATTTTAAACCCTAATATAACAAGTGTACTTTAATTAAGGGGAGTTTGTATTGTTGTTTTAAAATATAGGATTATTAGTTTTTGATCAATTTGGGTCTTAATCGACTTGACTGATTTATTTGACTTGGTTGATTTGTTTGACTTGATTGATCTGATTGACTTATCTATTATGTTTGACTTGATTAATTTAAGTATATTTTTAATATGTTTGGTTTGATATCTTTTACTTGATAAATTATGTTGTGATTTGTTCGATGATGGATATTCTATGAATTAGAAAACCATCGCGAAGTGTAATAAACCGCAAACGCACGACGTACAATTGTTAGTACGTGGCGAATACGAGTCGATCCGTAGGGAAAGAAGTAATTTCAATCTTATTCAATCAAATTAAACCAAATTCAGATTGATTTAACTAACAAAACTAATTAATACTAGAACTAAGTTGAGAGCTAAATATGGAATGAAAGCAATTCAGAGGTAAATCCCCTCTCATATTTATGCAAATTAACAAACGCAGTATATATGATCTCCATTAACTGACATAAATGCAACATTTAAACCACTTATGATTCTCACGAAAATGAAACTAAAGCAAAAAACTATTTTAAGTATTGGCTTATGAACAATTAATAGAACTATAAACCATCAAATTTTATTCTTACTTTCATTTCAAAATCAATAATCCACTTAGCAAATATTGATGTAATTTGTGTTTACATTGACTAATCATAGCCTATTTTATTGTTAAAAACATAGACTATCAAAATCACTTGTATAAACTTACTTCAAAATCCACCAACATGAAGCACAATTTAGAGATCACAAATCATAACAAATGTTGAACTTACATAAAGTTAGAAAGTTTCATTACCCCCAAATCAAAGGGATTTAGCTCCTCATTTGTGTTATTATTTCAACACATGTAAGTTTCAACATAAACATGAACAAAACAAAAGAAATAACTAATTAACAACAACAAAAATAGATTTAAACTACTTGTATAAAATTAAACTACACTAATGCATAAAATAAATAACAAGAACTAAATGAAAAGGAAATAAAATTGCATTAAACTGAGATTACATAAGAGAAATGGCTAAGAAGCCATGGAAGAAAAATAGAGGTTTTGATTTCAGCCTCCACTCTAAATTAAATAAAAAAATAAGTTCCTTTTCACATCAAAATAGAGGGGTTATTTATACATGAGTAAAACCCTAATTCAACATTTAGTGTGCTACCAAGAATGCCCTTTAGGAAGTGTGGCCACAAGCAATCATCAAGCATTAATTAATCCATCATCAATTTTTCCTGAAACTTTAACATCCACTTATTTATCCATTAGCTTCTAAGTGTAGTAAGTGGGAAGGTAAGTCGGGTCCTCCACGATCATGAATGAGAATTATTTCCTCTTCATTCCATTGTATGCATATAAATCTCTATGAAGCCCTCTTCCATATGCACCAAATTTCTACAAAAACAATAAAAAATGAGTAAAAATTCTCAAAATAACATAATCACAAAAAATGACCATTTTTCCTTTGTATGATGATGAATGAAGATATTTTGAAATCAATTGAATTATGGTTAAAACTTGATAAAATAACCACATATGACATTTATTTAAACTGAACAAGGATAAATATATGAATATAAATGTGCATTTTTACGTGCACATCAAACACCCCCACACTTATCTTTTTATTCTTCCTCGAATAAACTGAAAAACTAAGCTAAATCCGTTTTTGTAGGGAGCACGATTGCATTGAGCATGTGAAACAAATCGTTAAACTTTTGGGTTTCCCCAGTAGGACGAGTGTTGTCTCGTGAGGGATTTCAGTGGTTACTACCCATAAAATCCAAAAGTTAAATACAAAAATATTTACAAAATACAGGATTTTTTAAAAAATATTTACAAGATGAATGCAAGTTTTTAAAGGAATATTTACAAATGGATAATTTACTTTTAAATTTTACACGAATGAGTTAACACAAATTTGGGTCATCACTATGAGATTTGAGTCTGTTACTAATCAAAACTTCAAACAAAAGTCATGTTATTGTCACAAACTCCTCCAGCCTGGCCAGTTATTTTAGTATAGACATAGTGCAAATATGAAATGAATTCTGCAATCGATATCAACAATCATGAAAATGGCGTCTCAATTTCCTTTTGGTTAACAAGTTCGGTCGAATAAGTGAAGATAGTGCTTGGACTTCAAGTGCTTACTCTCTCATTATTTCAAAATATTTACATTATTGTTATTTATAAATACCTAGGTATGCCACCTCTACACTGCATTACGACTTACGTGAGGGTCGGTAATCCTTAGGTGTCCAACTCATAAAATGAGACCAAGGTATACCGATGCTGACTTTGTCAACAAGGTGTCGAAAAGAGCTTGGCGGGTTTGCACATCAACACGAGATGTACTTGCAATGTTGGATACCCTTGGATTAATATTATATATACATTCTTTTTTTCTTTTTTTTACATAAGAGAGAGAGAGTTAAGCGAGAATATCTTAGCACAACTTCACTTAAAAGATCTAAAATGTTATCGCAAGTAGTCTATATCAACCGTTCATTTAATCAGATTACAATTCAAAAAACATTTCATACTCATCACCTACGAATCTCCCTATATATCAGTTACACCAACTTTGCTCATAATTCAAACTTTCCTTTCGTTATCCACTAAAAGAAGTAAATTTCCAAACATTTTAATCGAACGACCACAATTACATGCTAACTCCATCATGTCTTATTTAAAAGTAAGTAGAAGTGCGAAACTCTTTTTTTTTTTTGATTTTTTTTGAATGAAAAAAAAAGAAAGGAAAATTCTATGCAAAACCAAAATAAATATGAAACTCCCCCCACACTTGATTTGGACTATGTCCCCACAGTCAACCCAAATGGAAAGAAAATGAAAAGTTTGAAAATATGACTTATATTTACAAGAGAAAAAAATATATACAGTATATCAGAAAATATATTAACAAGAAGTAAATGAAACAGTCTTCTAAAGACCGATTCATTTGTCTCTTCAAGTATGAGAGATACAGCTTAAGCTTGAAAAAACCAAATCGTAAAAGATTTTGAAGTTGAGTGTAGACTTGGAAAAACAAATGTTGCTTTATTAAAAATCGAATGAGTTGTTTTATTTTTGATGATTTTTGGGATAGATTGAATAACAGATTGAACTTCATGTTTATTTTCACCAAATTGAATTTCAAAATTACCATTGAAAAATTCTTTTGAATTATCGAGTTCAAAATCAAAATGGTGATTCAAATCTACCTCTTTAAAATTCAACTCATTTTCGAAAAGTCCAAAAAAATCGTATTCATTAAATTCGTCTTCCTTTGGTGAATTGTCAACAACTTCAGTGCATGTATCATTTTCAAAATCCAAAGTTGTTGTTTGAAAGTCATTATTTTCAGAAAAAGGAATATCAAATTTGAGATTTGGTTCCACCCTCTCAAAAGAATTGAAATCCAACTCAATTACCAGGTTTTCAAAAACTTCGTTAAGATTGTTATTTTCAGTTTCAAAAGTTGTTATTTGAAAATCGTCGATTTTGGTAAAAGATGGATTATCATTCAAATCGTCACACGTTCAGTTTTGATTATTTTGTTTTTCACAAAAATTCAAGTAGTCTTGAAACAACGAATTCATGTGATTATCGTGAATTTCATTCATTTGCTCAACAAAATCAAATTTATAATTATTTACGTGAGAATTTTCAATTTGAAATTGCTGAGAACAAAAATTTTCAGTTGCACCACAATTGAAGTTATTCCCATTGCCAAAACCATTTGAAAAGTTATTCAAATTTCCATTTTCAATTTGCAATTCATTTTGGAGTTCAAAATTGGATTGACAAGGGTTATAATCAAAATCATTTGAATTTGAAACTGAATTTGAATTTGAAGTTGAATTTGAATTTTGATTATTTTGAAAACTTTGACTTGAATTGTTGCACAAATATGAGTTACACCATTCATTTATATTTTGATTTTGTTGTATGCTCATTTCAAGTAAAGATTCAGTACGTATTTCAAGAGTTGAGGGTTTGATCATAATTTTGAAAATTTGGTGGTGTACAATTAGGATTATTTTGAAAATTTTGAAAAGTTGGTGGCATAAAATCCAAATTGTTTGTACAATAGTTGTTATTAAAATATCCATATGAATTTGGTGTAAAATTATATGGAATATATCGATTTTCACAACTATCGTAAAATCCGTAGTAATAAGGGAATTGGGACATTTTCAAGAAAGCTCTTAAAAAAATACATTAAGATTAACAACTTTGGATTATATGAATACAAGTCTAGGCCAAGTTCGGACAAGGGTTATTACTATGCCACGAATCACCATTGAAACACGATTGAAGGTTTAAGGACCTGTTTGAGTTCTAGACTCTACCGTTCCTTAGACACCTAAGAGAGTATCAGTCCTAATTGTCAATTTAACGAATATTTTATCCTATGAGCTTTGGGGAATCCTAGATTCGATCTCAAAATTTTATTTTAAAAACAAACTTCTTAATTTATCCCACGTCCGTTTTAATGTTTCCAACCACACATCAACCGGCAAAATAATCAATCACAGAACAGTCGCAGAATAATAAATTGCAGAAATAAGTTTTTTTTTTCACAAGCAAGCCGCAGCATCTACAAATTATTTACAAGCGAGATACATATATATATATATATATATTCAAGCAGCAGCAGGCCCTGTAGAGTTTAAAAAATGCTCACCGAGATCGGCAGTCCATCCAGTGCAACTGAGTAGCGCTAGTGCCCACTTGGTGTGCAACCGCTCCTCAACAAATCTATTTGCAAACCGCTTGACTTTTGTATTTCCTGTTTTGCTACTTAAATTCTGCCTCGTCCGATTTTGACTAAATTGGATTTTTCTTGATTTTTTTTAATGAAACTAAAAATAAAGAAAAACAAAAAAAAAAAGATTAAATCCAAAGAAAATAAAAAATAAAAATGAAAATGAAAGATCGAACAAAAGAAAATAGAAAATCTCTCCTTGAATTACTAAAAATAAAACAAAATTCCCTTGCCTAAACAAAATTTAACCCACACAAGTTAAAAACAAAACCTTTGACCCCTCCTTTTCTTTAAAAGATTACAAACAAATGTTTAAAAGGCTATCTTTAAATATAAAATACCATAGCTTAAAAAGCCCAGTCCACCAAAAAGGTCACAAGCCCAACACAAATCAGTGTACCCCTCACTTTAAAACAAATCGAACCCTCCTAACACAGTCCAGACGCCACGAGAATTACTCCAGATAATTTACGCAAAATCAATGGAAAAAAAATCGATTGTAAAATAGATTTTCGAGTCGCGATTTCTGCAGGATGAATGAGCACCGGAATTGAGTTCGATTGCGTGTTAGTGTGGTTTTGGTTTCGCGAATTCTGTGACTATGAAGAAGGATTGTAGGTTCGGAGTTTGATATTGGTGATTTCGACAAAATGATGCTGATTTAAGGTGATTGGCAATTCCGATTTTCAGTTGGAAGGCGTAGGGTATTTCTTCTCAATTTGAGGCGATTGAATTGGGTTTACTGGAATTGGAAGTGGCGGTGAAGTTCGTTGAAAGGTGATTGGGTGGTTGAGTGTGTAGGGAAGAAGAGGAGCGATTAGTTTGGGGTTTTTACTGTGAATGAAGATGGTGGTTTCAAATTGGTTCAGGGGTGCGGAACTCTTGATTGTGGTGATGAGGCTTTAATGGTTTGTTGTAGATGATAGATAGCAAATGGGAAGATGATGTACTTGTGTACAGGGAAACAACTATTTGTGATTGCATGGTAATGGATTTTGAATGGCGGCATATGTGCTTGTCGAATGGAGATTGTTTATTGTGTGGGATGATCTGTATGCATGATGATGGTGAACTTGTAGGTGATTTGTTTGAAAGGCGAGTGGGTAGGTTGGTTTGTGCAGCTAAGTGTTGTGTGGTAGTGCTAATTTGCATGATTTGAAGAAATGGCTTGGCAACTGTGTCAATCGGGTGTGGTGTTGATAAGGGCGGTTATGACAATGGGTTTTGGGGTTGATGAAAGAGGTGAAACAGTGGAGATGTTATGGGTAGGTCTGTATGGCACTGCAGTAGCGGTGAAGGAGCTGATGGTTTGGTGATATAGTGTTGAAAGTTGGCTTGAAGTGTTGATGATGGAATTTATGTAGACAGCTGTATGGGTGATGAAGTAGTTTGCATGGATTAAAGGAAGGTTTTGAGGGGAAATTGGACGTGGATCTGTGATGACAGTAGGTTGAACGGTGATGACTGGTGTTTTTGACAGTAGTGAACATATGTTGAAGACAGTCAAGAGAGGTCGTATATAAAAGAAGGTTGAAGTGGTTTACTGTGATGAGTTTTTGGGTTTGTGAAGTGGATTGCAGATGTAAAGATGAGATATAAGAAGAAGGATGCAAGAGATTAGGAAGGAAATTTATACACAGAGAGGAATCGAGGGAAAAAGAAAAAAATAGAGAAGGAAATTTGTATTTTTTTTTTTGAAATTTGCAAAAAGAATAAGGAAAGTAATAAAAAAATAGCAAGGAGATTGAAGATGGAAAGAAATAAGAGAAAAGATGGCTATTTTTTTTCTTTTGTCTTAGAGATAATAGGAGGGTATTGTGGCAAGAAGAGAAGATGGCAGTAAAACACAAAAGAAGGAAAGACATAGAAAATGACAAAAATGCAAAGGATCTTATTATTATTATTATATATTTTTGTTGGAAATAAATTGTAAAAAAAAGGAGAGAGAGATTGTAGAAATACATTGGAAAGGAAATTGAAATAGGGAAAGAAATTTGAGAAAATTAAATGGCAAGAAATTGATGGGAAAAAATGGAAAGAATAATTATATATTTTTTCTCTTGTTTTGAGATCGCAGTACCAATAAATAATACCAAATCACTTAAACAAGAATTTTCTTTCTATATATACAAGAAAATAGAAGGAAAAATAAATAAAACAAACACTCATTTTTTTTAAGAAGAACAACAAAATTAATCCGAAGAATAAAATTAAAATCAAATTCCTTCCCCGACAATGGCGCCAAAAACTTGTTCGATGACGGATATTCTATGAAATAGAAAAACCATCACGAAGTGTAATGAACCACAAGCGCACGACATACAATTGTTAGTACTTGGCCAATACGAGTCGATCCACAAGGAAAGAAGTAATTTCAATCTTATTCAATTAGTTTATACCAAAATTCAGATTGATTTAACTAACAAAAACTAATTAACACTAGAACGAAGTTAAGAGCTATATGAAATGAAAGCAATCTAGAGGTATCCCGTCTAATATTTATGCAAATAAACAAATGTACGATCTATGATCTCTATTAAGTGATTCTCATGAAAATGAAACTAAAGCAAAAAACTATTTTAAGTATTGGCTTATGAACAATTAATAGAACTATAAACCATCAAATTTTATTCTTACTTTCATTTCAAAATCAATAATCCACTTAGCAAATATTGATGTAATTTTTGTTTACATTGACTAATCATAGCCTATTTTATTGTTAACAAACATAGACTATCAAAATCACTTGTATAAACTTACTTCAAAATCCACCAACATGAAGCACAATTTAGCGATCACAAATCATAACAAATGTTGAACTTACATAAAGTTAGAATGTTTCATTACCCCCAAATCAAAGGGATTTAGCTCCTCATTTGTGTTATTATTTCAACACATGTAAATTTCAACATAAACATGAACAAAACAAAAGAAAGAACTAATTAACAACAACAAAAATAGATTTAAACTACTTGTATAAAATTAAACTACACTAATACATAAAATAAATAACAAGAATTAAATGAAAAGGAAATAAAATTGCATTAAACTGAGATTACATAAGAGAAATGGCTATGAAGCCATGGAAGAAAAATAGAGGTTTTGATTTCAGCCTCCACTCTAAACTAAATAAAAAAATAAGATCCTTTTTACATCAACATACATGGGTTATTTATACATGAGTAAAACCCTAATTCAACATTTGGTGTGCTATCAAGAAAGTCCTTTAGGAAGTGTGGCCACCAAGTAATCATCAAGCATTAACTGATCCATCATCAATTTTGCCTGAAGCTTTAACATCCACTTATTTGTCCATTAGCTTCTAAGTGTAGTAAGTGGGAAGGTAAGTGGGGTCCTCCATGATCATGAATGAGAATTATTTCCTCTTCATTTCTTTGTATGCATATAAATCTCTATGAAGCCCTCTTTTGTATGCACCAAATTTCTACAAAAACAATAAAACAGGTCCAAGTCAAAATTCTCAAAATAACATAAGCACAAAAAATAACCATTTTCCCTTTGTATGATGATGAATGTATGATATTTTGAAATCAATTGAATTATGGTTTAAACGTGATAAAATACCACATATGACATTTATTTAAACTAAACAAGGATAAATATGTGAATATAAATGTGCATTTTTACATGCACATCATGATTGATATAAGTGGATTTGTTGTATGTGCTTGTATTCATGTTTTTCACATTTCTATACTTTATATAGTTATTCTAGTATTATTTTAAGAGGGAGTTTTCATAGATTTTAGGATTGTTTGATAACAAGGGAAGAATTATAAAATAAGTTAGTTTGGCATGCATTAAAGGGGAGGTAAGAGGGAGTTATTGAAGTAAGGGGGAGTCAAAAGTAGAATCAAAGTATGGTAGGGTATATTTTGTAAACAAAGGTTGTCATCATCAAAAATGGGAGATTGCTAGTTTCTAAGATGATGGTTTTATGAAAACTATCTTGGGACTTATTTAAAATATAAATACTAACATTCTTGTCAAGATACATGTGTATATGCAGGATATATATATACACACACATATACATATATGTGTATATATATATATATATATATATATATATATATATATATATATATATATATATATGTTGACGCGCAAAATTGACACCTAAGGATCCTCGACTAAGCGAGAATAATGTCTTGCATATGGAAAAAGTAAGTGTAGTAAATAAAGAACACAGAGATTTATAGTGGTTCAGTTCGTGTTGAGCCTAAGTCCACTTTGAAGCGTTTGCAAATTTTTATTCACAATCGAAGGTTACAAGTGTTGAACATCATCATAACTTCCGTCTATAACATTTGGTTATTTACTTGGGAGTCATATTTTGCATTTATGAAGTCTCGAGAAAATATGTACTTCTTTCTCTTCCTTAAGGCTTAGGCTGCCATTAATGATGTCCAAGGTCCTTTTAGAGCTCACAAATCATGCAGATGCCAACCCCTTTGAAGTATGAGGTAGGCTGTCATTATAGGCAGTGGATTAGGTGAGAGTAGGCGATATTTGGGGATTATAGTAGAAATTTCACATCTCGAAGAGGCGGCTATTAGGAAATTCTCATCCCGGTAGTCACATTTAGAAAATTTGCATCCCATGGGGATACAATATCTCGTATTCCCATGGGAACATGAGATACATATCATTGGGATACGAAATTTCATACCTCGAGGAATATGAAATTCGTATCCCAAGGGATACAAAATATGAGGGTTTTTTTTACGAGGGATACGAAATCTTAGAGACGTGCTTTTCGGGGGGGATGCGAGGATAAGGGATATGAAATGATGGGAGGTGAAGCCTTTCTGATGCAAAAAAGCAAGGGATGACGGTTTCCTTTTTGAGTGATGCGAGATCATCAGAGTCGAAATTGATGGACTCGAAATCTTGGATTTGAAGGGTTCTAAGGCCTACGCTCGCACGACTCCTGTCGGGCCTGAATCCTTAGTATTTTGGTGATACTTTTGGCTTTGGTGCCACACGATGGGCTAGGTATGCTTTTGGGAACCGGACCAAAATGCTAGTTAACACTCGCACCCCAAAGTACATCTTGTCTTGACAAGATGTGTTTTGAGTTGAAATAATTGTCTCTGAAAGCTGAAAAGATCTCCAAGCTATGTTGAGCACTTGGTCTTGACCATTCTGTTGACCATGTCGAGAATTATGATTCTCTAGTAGCTTCTTTAGACATATAATTCCCGTTAAATCTTGAAATTAAACGTTAATCGTCGATTCCCGTTTACGTTGAAACATAAACGAGTCATGTCGGCGTAGTATCGCGCGTACGCTCACACATTTTCAAGTAATTTTGTGCGATGTTATTGGAAAATGAAATAGGACATAAAAAGTAAATATGTCTTCGATTTACGATTATACGAGTTATTTTTCAAAAATGATATCGAATCGTGAGCTCGATTGCTTGGCATACGTTCATGAGTCGTTCAAACTTATGAACGTACGATTGGTTAGCGAATCGAATTGGTATCGATTATTATAATTTCGAAAATGCACACATGCACTCATAGTCGGAGTTGTGAGTCAAGAATTTCTCGAAGTCAGAAATTCAATTCTCACCTTTTTTTGCAGAAATGGTGGGAAATCTCGAATCTCCGGTGGGATGCAAAATTTCGTATCCCTGGTGGTATGTGAATTTTCGCATTTTCGGTGGGATGCGAATTTTGGTCTCCATGGTGGGA
Source organism: Allium sativum (assembly GCA_030737875.1). Lineage (NCBI taxonomy): Eukaryota > Viridiplantae > Streptophyta > Magnoliopsida > Asparagales > Amaryllidaceae > Allium > Allium sativum. Next base: position 130,556,069 of record CM060927.1, on the reverse strand, counting down.
TTCAAATTTTTCGAATCCGTGATGGGATGCGAAATTTCGCATTTCGCATCCCTCGTGGGACATAAAAATTTCCAACCAGTTGTACTTCTTTCCACTGCCATATAAATATCAAGAACTTATAATCTTGTCCCCTTTTACTGATAATTTTTTTGGCATCCCAAATAGCCAAATCAAACACAAACTATTTATATGGGTTTCAAATCCTATGGAACTCGATTTGATTTTATAATGTGCTTGTCTCTAACTCGATAATGTGGGCTCAAAGATTCGTAATGTTCGAGACCATGGTTTCGAATTTGTGAGGCTATATCCTGGGATAGTCATAAATTTCGAGGAAGACAGAGGGAGCTGGGGAACGAAGCTCCCGGGAGGTGATTTCGTGTTCTCGAGGGGATTCGAGAGAGGAGGAGAGACGGAGAAAAAGAGAGGAGGAGAAGAAGAGAGATGGAGGGCGAAGGAGCAGATTCGCATCCCCCGGGGGTGTAAGATTTCGCATCATGTGGGATGAGAAATTTTGCATCTCATGGGGTGCGATCTTTCGCAACCGAGGGATGCGAGTTTCACATTTCCGAGTGGGATGCGAAGGATACATAGGTCGGTGTTTCTTAGAGGATATGAGTTTCCAAGGAAGCAAGAGGATGCAATATAAGGTCCACTCGGGGATATGAAACTGTTTAGCCTTAGGGATACGAAATCACACTCTTGTGACTTAGCGATTTTCGACCCCCTAGGGTTACCGAATGCAAAGTTTTGGGCCAGTAGGATGCGGAATTTCTATGTTTCGGTGATGTGATTTTCGCATCTTAGTAAATTTTAACTCCCCTCCTTCTTGGATGCATCTCACCTACTCTGATTGAAATTCGGACCCGATGAGACCCATTGCTCGATTTGCATCATTTTCATGACGTTACGTGATTGATCAGACTTAGGTTTCAACGTATCGACTGATGATGTCTTTACGTTGGAATAAGAGATGATAATTCGGACTAGTACATAGGATAGAGCATACAACTCGAACAATGGACATATGACTGAACTACCGACCTTTAGACTTGATTTCAAACTTCAATCACGATGTAGTTACAACTTGACGCGAACCTAGCGATATAGGTCGAGGACGACGATGTTTATAGTGCTAAGAACTATTGATTGTTGTCGTGTTCTAAGTTCTTTTATAATGGTCACATCAGCATCTTATGACACCGCACATTCATGTTTGTTTACACTAACACGAGGAGTAAAGGTTTTTTAATGTGAAATCTAATGCGACTATGTTAACTGTATAGTTTACAATGGAACAAGATCTTCCAAATGACTTAAGGTTCTAGAAGCCGAAGGTTCACAACATTCTTCGTCCCAGTCTGGGTCGTCTAGCAACCCTAGTTTAAGGGACAACGAGTTTGGGACTTCAGAAGTGTCCACCCCCTCCCAGTTCGTCGACTTGGCCAAAGCTCCTGACTATGGTGTGCAGTCAGAAAGAGAACAACAAACGGCCAAGCACCCAACTGAGTCAGCAGTACCAAAGGGGCTGGAGAGGTAAAAGGAAATCTTGAAGAGGAAGAGGATGTATAATATCATATAAATGTAGCTATACCCAACATCTCACGGTACTCCCCATAGTACCTCCTCGTATGGTCTCCGTCGCCACACCACAGAAGTATACACAACCTTCATCCAATGCCAAACCGCATACGAAAATCGATAGTGTTGCACCAAGTAAACGCATAGAACAACCATCGCTATTCCACGTAAGCATATGGATCCTCGTATCCAAACTGTAACAACCCGTATTTTTGAATAACATGTTATAACATAAATGGAGGCAGAATTAAACTGTAAAATCTGAATCAAGGGAAACGGGCTATGCCATTGCGTTCGTCTCGGAAAAATACGCGAAATAGAGTCCGAGTTTTCGAAAATCGGAGTCCGTATGACCAAGCTATGGCCTCGCGAAGTTTCACGAAAAATTCCCAAATTAAAGTATACTTAATTAAGTGAAATGGGTTGCGTAGAGAAATATATATATATATTGATATATATATATATAATTGAAAATTAAATAAATATGCAAAAATGTTCAAAACAGCGAATTGGGAGAGGGGAATAACCGAACCGGCCGATTTTTGAGGTCGACCCGAGCCCGCTGGGTCGACTAGGGGTTAATCCAGGGTGTTTGGCTGTCAGCCCGTGGGCCGATTCGCTCAAATGTAGATTTTGCATTTGAATGGTTCTCATGGTCCATCTTTAATCTAAAGGCCCTAGATGGTTCCTACACTTGACTTCTTCCCCAAGACATGCTTTGATGGCTTGGATTGAATCTAGGGTTAATCCTATGGCCTAAAACACTTGCCTAATCTATAAATAATACCCTAACCTACCCTAAATCATCATTATTCATTCTAGCAACTAAACTATGGCAAAATCAATCCTCTCATGGCCTCCACTCTCTTCATAAATTCCTAAACAAATTCTTATGAGATTTTCCATACATACAAGTGTTTTTAGACTTGTATGATCATCATTAGCTTGCATTCAAGTCAAGTTTCCATCTTTGCATCATAAAGAGAGAGTTTTGATCTATTTTGCTTGCATTTTGGGGTTTAATTGGTTGCATAAGGGTTTTCTTACATTTTCTATACTCATTTGAGTCCGCATAAGCATTGTAAGCCCTATTCCTTTCATACTTAAACTCTAAAGTTAAATGTATGATATGCAAGTTATCATATGTTATGCAAGTTTGTTTATGCAAGTATGATATGCAAGTTGTCATATGTTATGCAAGTTTGTTTATGCAAGTATGATATGCAAGTTGTCATATGTTATGCAAGTTTGTTTATGCAAGTATGATATGCAAGTTATCATATGTTATGCAAGTTTGTTTATGCAAGTATGATATGCAAGTTGTCATATGTTATGCAAGTTTGTTTATGCAAGTATGATATGCAAGTTGTCATATGTTATGCAAGTTTGTTTATGCAAGTATGATATGCAAGTTGTCATATGTTATGCAAGTTTGTTTATGCAAGTTTGATATGCAAGTTGTCATATATTATGCAAGTTTTATTATGCAAGTTTGTTATGCAAGTGTCATATGATATGCAAGTATGTTATGCAAGTTTGGGATGGTCATATGGTTCATGTTATCATGTTATGCAAGCTTATTTTGAGTATGTGAACATAAAGCTTCAAGCTTTATGCCAAAGGTTGCATTTTGGCAACATGTAAGTTATCATATCACTTATGATAACTTGCATGTGAGGCTAAATGCGAACTTGTGGCCATTCTTACATGTCATTTAGCACCATGTATCATGAATATGCCAAGTTTGGTTTTATGCATGCTTTTTGGGCCTAAAAATGTAATATGCAAGTGTATGAACACATGAACCTTTCATATGCCACCATGTTGAACTTGTGGCTTTAACATTTTTATGTCATGATTATGCCAAGTTCCCTCTTTCTATCCTTTATGCGCTATTGCGATATGTAAGCGATGGGATTGCGTTTGGGGTTGGGTAAACTTAAAAGACATAAAAACATAAGCTTGGGAATTTACCTATTAAGTTAGGTCTACCCATTGGGAATTTACCTATTAAGTTAGGTCTACCCAATTGCTTGAAAATTTGTAACATGTTTTGGAAACATGATGGACATGACACTTAGAAAAGATAAGTGTGGCCAACTCGAGGTTGGGTTGAGTTTGTAGCGTAAACCTACCCGGAACCGACCGGCTTAACTAGTTGCTACAAACAATAGGACCCAATGTGAGAAGTTGGTCAAGTTGTACCTTGAACCCGAGGTTAGACCTAGTTGTGGTGTAAAGCTACCCGGAACCGACCGGCCTAACTAGTGACCGCAACAAAGTCTAATGTGAGAGGTTAAGGCACATTAATTAATTAATGCCTCATGATTAGGGTTAAGTCATGGTCCACTTAATACTTAACCAATTTAGACATGGGGGATTAACGGGGTTAAGTCAGCCTACACTTAACCAATCTGAACTCGGTAATTTCGCGGGGTTAAGTTGAATAATACTTAACCAATCCAACTCAGTAATTTGATAAGGCTGAGAACCAATTTGATACCTGGTCTGGATAAACTAACTTGATTGATAAATTAAACGAACCTGTTTTGCGGATCTGTAGGACCCACATCAAGTTAGGCAAGTTTGTAAATCTGTTATCTGATCCGTTAGTCTGAAAACTGGTCTCTGAACTTTGTATATCTGAACTCTGTTAATAAGTTAATCTGAATCTGATAGTCTGGGGACACAAGGGGGAATACTTGTGTCATCTGTTGTTTGGGACCCATATTAGTCAGTAACCCTTTCTGGTATCAAAACTTTGACCCAACTGTAGGTAGGGTCCGGGCACGCTTACTGAACTAATTATAAGTGGTTCATTCTGATAATGGCGATGGGTGTTGATGGTGCATTCCAACCGGGTCATGTGCGTGCATGGATCCCGGTCTGCCTCTGAGGATGTAAGCCGCCGTGACATCTGTAAATATGCCTGTGCCAATTGGTTGCCACTTTAGGGAGTGATACACCCTATCGTAGGGCCGACACAGGGTATTTATGTATTAGGGAGCCGATCGCTTGGGTAGGATTTAGGGTACACTTAGCTCTGTCTGGTTCTGTTGGTACCGTCTGTTTTGTTGGGTGGAAACACCCGTCTGTTTCTGCGTGGTACCGTTCTGTTAGGGTGGTAAAGGCCCATTATTGTTAGCATTCCGTTTTTGTACTTTATCCGCTAGGGTAGTAAAGGCCCATTATTGTTAGCATTCCGTTTCTGTACTTTATCTGTTAGGATGATAAAAGCCCATTTTTCCCAAACTCTATTTCTGTATGGACCATTCTGTTCCGTTCTGTTCGGTGTGAACATTGGGGTAACACCCAATACTGTTATACTAGTATTGGTACTAAGAAGTTGGATCTTGACTTAGGTCAACACCTGGTATTGGGCCAAGCTTGGGCCAAGGGATCAATACTTGTTTATTCAAGTCATGTTAGTTTGCTAGTACACCTGTGGTGTAAAAACCTTAATCCTGATTATGCGATGACACCTTTATCTGCTTGGTTAGTTAATCATCATGCTAGTATGTTATTATCCTTATGTTCATACCTGCTGCTCATGTCAGTTAACTTTATCAGTTTACATTGATTGTAGTAGGGCTTACTCAGTCTTTTTGACTGACCTGTTTTCTTTCGCCTCTTTTCTTCCGTTTCCCCCCCCCCCCCCAGGTTCTCAGGGAGGGAATACAGGAGCTTAGCTTGGACCTTAGCTGCTTTTCTTGGATAGCTCATGTATGCTTTGGACTTGAGCTTGCTATGGTTTTTCCATTTGGGGATAGCTACTTTATGTTTTCCTTTTCAATTTTCAGATGATGTGGTTTTATGTACTAGACTTGTTTATTTGGAAAATTGACATTGTGTTGTACCAGACTTGTTTTGAAATGGTTTAAAATCTTCCGCTGTTTTATCTATGTTATTTACTCTGTTTACATATATACATATGTTCTTGTTCTGCCTTGATATATCATTATGCATGTTTACCTGATTCAAACGCCCCTCCAAAGTCAGAGTGCTTGCAAGAGTCACCCTGGCGGAGGTGGGGTGTTACATTTGGTATCAGAGCATATGGTTTACGAGAAGGAACAAAAAGGTTTTTAGAAAACTTTTAGAAACCTATTTTCAAAACCAAGTATAAAGTATTTTCCAAAGAAATGTCTAGTTTATTTTGAAGGCTATTCCCCAAAAAGCCATTAGCAAAAATCCCTTCGTTTTTCTCTATTCTGAATCTGTCTTTTTCTTCGTTTTCAGTATGGCCGATAACCTTGCTATTCCGGAGGGAGTACACGTACCTGTTTGGTATAGGAGACTTTTGGGAGGCTAGGGCGACCGAAGCCGGCCCCGCAGATGTTCCTCCTCCTCCTCCTCCAGTAGTTAATATTCCTCCTCCTGTCGCTAATGTTCCTCCTCCTCCTGTCGCTGAGGTTCCTCTTCCTCCTCCCCCTCAGCATCCTCAGGCTGACTTCGCAAAGACTTGCAAGGATTTCAAAGCAATGGGTGGCAAGAACTTTCAAGGCACCGAGACCTTTGTAGAGGCCAGAAATTGGTTGAAAGAGACCGAGGATTTATTCGCTATCTTTGTATTAGATGATCAGAGAAAGATCTTGTTGGCGGTTTGGCTTATGAAGGATGAAGCCGCTTATTGGTGGGAGATCACCACCGCGACTAGGCCCGTTGAGACATGGGTCGATTTCAGGACAAGATTCGGGCTTAAGTTTATGTCTTCTACTGAAGAGAACTTGCAAATGGAAAGGTTTATTGCTTTGAAGCAAGGAGACATGTCTGTTAAAGAATATGTGAACAAGTTCAATCAGTTAGCTCGTTTTGGCTTGGATATGGTGAGTACTACTCAGAAGAAGGCTCTTCGTTTTGCTAGAGGATTGAATGAGCCGTTACAGGAGTTAGCTATGTCTCATGTGCCCATGGGGGCCACGTTTGAGAGTTTGGTAGATATGGCCCTACTCCATGAAGAGAACAAGAGTGCAAAGAAGGAGGTCAAGGTGAATGAGTCTCAAAACAAGAAAACGGGGCCCAAAAAGGAAATGCAAAAGAAGGAGGAGAAGTCTGAAGATAAGAAGGAAAAGAAGTGCTTTACTTGTGGAAGCTCAACCCATCTAAACAAGGATTGCAGAAAGAGGAAGGGCACTTGCTTTAACTGTGGAGAGATGGGACACTTCACTAGGGACTGCCCGAAGAAGAAAGGGACTACATCGGAAGGAACGGTGAATACTCGCATGGCGGGTGAATAGATTAGGGCTAGAATAATTTGTCTGTAGGATGTTTAATTTTCCTTGTCTAATTTTCAGTTTGAAACTCTTTTTCTGGTATTTTGATTCTGTAATGGAAACTCAGTACTTTAATGCTAGTCTTGCTTCTGATCTGGTAATAGTCTCAAACTCCCTGAGAGTTATAACTCATCTGTTTGTGATAAATTGGGATTTGAGAGTATCTGTGTTGGGCATGAGGGTGACTATGACGAATACATTCTGGGTTTCTACCATGCTTAGTTTCCTAAGAATCATTTGGGGAAAATCTGATCTGTACTAGTAGTCTGTAAGTATATGTACCAAGTTTTTGTTTTATCTGTACTCGCTTCCATCACTCGACTGTGTCTTGTTAAGATAGGAATCCTATGGATGTAAACATGTGTTTGAGACATGTTATGTTTGATGGTTGCAAGTGGATGCAAGTGGTTGCTAGTGGTTGCTCGTGGATGCATAAACACACACTAGGCACTAGATCGGCTTGAAATACACTCTCATATTGCATATGGACATGTGTATATTTTCAATTCTTATGGTTGCAAGATGGTTAATTCGGCACATGGATGTTGCATATGGATGAATGTTTGTGCACACATATAGTATTATATGATTAGGACTATTTGCATACATAATGGATTCATTTCACTGACATACTTTGCATTGATGATCTTTGCATTAGATAAGAACATATACACACACCTTTTGCATATGTTCATACCGCATTAGAATCTTGTAAGGACAATGATTGCTCGTGGGTGATGTTTTGAGTAGATGGATGATTGGATGGTAGGATACGTTCTTCCTAACTTGGAGATTTCGGGGACGAAATCCTTTAAGGAGGGAGGAATGTAACAACCCGTATTTTTGAATAACATGTTATAACATAAATGGAGGCAGAATTAAACTGTAAAATCTGAATCAAGGGAAACGGGCTATGTCATTGCGTTCGTCTCGGAAAAATACGCGAAATAGAGTCCGAGTTTTCGAAAATCGGAGTCCGTATGACCAAGCTATGGCCTCGCGAAGTTTCACGAAAAATTCCCAAATTAAAGTATACTTAATTAAGTGAAATGGGTTGCGCAGAGAAATATATATATATATATATATTGATATATATATATATATATATAATTGAAAATTAAATAAATATGCAAAAATGTTCAAAACAGCGAATTGGGAGAGGGGAATAACCGAACCGGCCGATTTTTGAGGTCGACCCGAGCCCGCTGGGTCGACTAGGGGTTAATCCAGGGTGTTTGGCTGTCAGCCCGTGGGCCAATTCGCTCAAATGTAGATTTTGCATTTGAATGGTTCTCATGGTCCATCTTTAATCTAAAGGCCCTAGATGGTTCCTACACTTGACTTCTTCCCCAAGACATGCTTTGATGGCTTGGATTGAATCTAGGGTTAATCCTATGGCCTAAAACACTTGCCTAATCTATAAATAAGACCCTAACCTACCCTAAATCATCATTATTCATTCTAGCAACTAAACTATGGCAAAATCAATCCTCTCATGGCCTCCACTCTCTTCATAAATTCCTAAACAAATTCTTATGAGATTTTCCATACATACAAGTGTTTTTAGACTTGTATGATCATCATTAGCTTGCATTCAAGTCAAGTTTCCATCTTTGCATCATAAAGAGAGAGTTTTGATCTATTTTGCTTGCATTTTGGGGTTTAATTGGTTGCATAAGGGTTTTCTTACATTTTCTATACTCATTTGAGTCCGCATAAGCATTGTAAGCCCTATTCCTTTCATACTTAAACTCTAAAGTTAAATGTATGATATGCAAGTTATCATATGTTATGCAAGTTTGTTTATGCAAGTATGATATGCAAGTTGTCATATGTTATGCAAGTTTGTTTATGCAAGTATGATATGCAAGTTGTCATATGTTATGCAAGTTTGTTTATGCAAGTATGATATGCAAGTTATCATATGTTATGCAAGTTTGTTTATGCAAGTATGATATGCAAGTTGTCATATGTTATGCAAGTTTGTTTATGCAAGTATGATATGCAAGTTGTCATATGTTATGCAAGTTTGTTTATGCAAGTATGATATGCAAGTTGTCATATGTTATGCAAGTTTGTTTATGCAAGTTTGATATGCAAGTTGTCATATATTATGCAAGTTTTATTATGCAAGTTTGTTATGCAAGTGTCATATGATATGCAAGTATGTTATGCAAGTTTGGGATGGTCATATGGTTCATGTTATCATGTTATGCAAGCTTATTTTGAGTATGTGAACATAAAGCTTCAAGCTTTATGCCAAAGGTTGCATTTTGGCAACATGTAAGTTATCATATCACTTATGATAACTTGCATGTGAGGCTAAATGCGAACTTGTGGCCATTCTTACATGTCATTTAGCACCATGTATCATGAATATGCCAAGTTTGGTTTTATGCATGCTTTTTGGGCCTAAAAATGTAATATGCAAGTGTATGAACACATGAACCTTTCATATGCCACCATGTTGAACTTGTGGCTTTAACATTTTTATGTCATGATTATGCCAAGTTCCCTCTTTCTATCCTTTATGCGCTATTGCGATATGTAAGCGATGGGATTGCGTTTGGGGTTGGGTAAACTTAAAAGACATAAAAACATAAGCTTGGGAATTTACCTATTAAGTTAGGTCTACCCATTGGGAATTTACCTATTAAGTTAGGTCTACCCAATTGCTTGAAAATTTGTAACATGTTTTGGAAACATGATGGACATGACACTTAGAAAAGATAAGTGTGGCCAACTCGAGGTTGGGTTGAGTTTGTAGCGTAAACCTACCCGGAACCGACCGGCTTAACTAGTTGCTACAAACAATAGGACCCAATGTGAGAAGTTGGTCAAGTTGTACCTTGAACCCGAGGTTAGACCTAGTTGTGGTGTAAAGCTACCCGGAACCGACCGGCCTAACTAGTGACCGCAACAAAGTCTAATGTGAGAGGTTAAGGCACATTAATTAATTAATGCCTCATGATTAGGGTTAAGTCATGGTCCACTTAATACTTAACCAATTTAGACATGGGGGATTAACGGGGTTAAGTCAGCCTACACTTAACCAATCTGAACTCGGTAATTTCGCGGGGTTAAGTTGAATAATACTTAACCAATCCAACTCAGTAATTTGATAAGGCTGAGAACCAATTTGATACCTGGTCTGGATAAACTAACTTGATTGATAAATTAAACGAACCTGTTTTGCGGATCTGTAGGACCCACATCAAGTTAGGCAAGTTTGTAAATCTGTTATCTGATCCGTTAGTCTGAAAACTGGTCTCTGAACTTTGTATATCTGAACTCTGTTAATAAGTTAATCTGAATCTGATAGTCTGGGGACACAAGGGGGAATACTTGTGTCATCTGTTGTTTGGGACCCATATTAGTCAGTAACCCTTTCTGGTATCAAAACTTTGACCCAACTGTAGGTAGGGTCCGGGCACGCTTACTGAACTAATTATAAGTGGTTCATTCTGATAATGGCGATGGGTGTTGATGGTGCATTCCAACCGGGTCATGTGCGTGCATGGATCCCGGTCTGCCTCTGAGGATGTAAGCCGCCGTGACATCTGTAAATATGCCTGTGCCAATTGGTTGCCACTTTAGGGAGTGATACACCCTATCGTAGGGCCGACACAGGGTATTTATGTATTAGGGAGCCGATCGCTTGGGTAGGATTTAGGGTACACTTAGCTCTGTCTGGTTCTGTTGGTACCGTCTGTTTTGTTGGGTGGAAACACCCGTCTGTTTCTGCGTGGTACCGTTCTGTTAGGGTGGTAAAGGCCCATTATTGTTAGCATTCCGTTTTTGTACTTTATCCGCTAGGGTAGTAAAGGCCCATTATTGTTAGCATTCCGTTTCTGTACTTTATCTGTTAGGATGATAAAAGCCCATTTTTCCCAAACTCTATTTCTGTATGGACCATTCTGTTCCGTTCTGTTCGGTGTGAACATTGGGGTAACACCCAATACTATTATACTAGTATTGGTACTAAGAAGTTGGATCTTGACTTAGGTCAACACCTGGTATTGGGCCAAGCTTGGGCCAAGGGATCAATACTTGTTTATTCAAGTCATGTTAGTTTGCTAGTACACCTGTGGTGTAAAAACCTTAATCCTGATTATGCGATGACACCTTTATCTGCTTGGTTAGTTAATCATCATGCTAGTATGTTATTATCCTTATGTTCATACCTGCTGCTCATGTCAGTTAACTTTATCAGTTTACATTGATTGTAGTAGGGCTTACTCAGTCTTTTTGACTGACCTGTTTTCTTTCGCCTCTTTTCTTCCGTTTCCCCCCCCCCCAGGTTCTCAGGGAGGGAATACAGGAGCTTAGCTTGGACCTTAGCTGCTTTTCTTGGATAGCTCATGTATGCTTTGGACTTGAGCTTGCTATGGTTTTTCCATTTGGGGATAGCTACTTTATGTTTTCCTTTTCAGTTTTCAGATGATGTGGTTTTATGTACTAGACTTGTTTATTTGGAAAATTGACATTGTGTTGTACTAGACTTGTTTTGAAATGGTTTAAAATCTTCCGCTGTTTTATCTATGTTATTTACTCTGTTTACATATATACATATGTTCTTGTTCTGCCTTGATATATCATTATGCATGTTTACCTGATTCAAACGCCCCTCCAAAGTCAGAGTGCTTGCAAGAGTCACCCTGGCGGAGGTGGGGTGTTACACAAACTCTTCGGCTAAATTACGTCTCGACTTAGAGTAATGCCTGAACGTCTACAATACACCACCCAGTGCATGTATTTAGACTCACACATGGGTGTGCTGCCTACTATAAACCAAGTCCCATAATAGGGTTGCATCCAATGCATGGAACCTGATGGGAGATTTCTATATCTATAAAGGACAACTTCGTTAGGCCTACAATACATATATTCACATATAGTCTGTCTCTTTTCACGATGGCTATGGCCCCACCCTGGCCCTTCGCTCAATTAATAAAAGGCTACATCAAGAGTTAATGAAGTGCCTCCAACAACCAATCTAGTATCCAATTTGGTGTGTCCCTCAACCAAAATCTCGAAAGTAAAAGATCGTTGGTCTATTTGTTTATCTCTTAGTCTTTCTATATACCACTGACTGCCGATAGCAGGTATCCGACGATTATTATCCTTAACTTGGCCCTGACCACCTCCTCCCAAAGAAAGGAAAACAGCTGAATCACCCAACACCATCTGCCACAACCTTCTGATTTCCACACCGTAGTTGTAGTCAATGTATACTCTAGATAGTGCAACAGACATACCTCCGGCAACGGCTCCATCTAGTTGTTCCTTATAAATCCTTCTCATAGTACCCTAACACATCCCATAGAAGCCTCGTGCTTCCCTCCCGTCCCATAGAATAATCCGTTGGATGTGCCCCTCTCGTGTCTCTAGACACCGCGATGATCCACCCTGTTTAGTTCTTTATCTTCTTACGTATGGGCTGGTCCTAGCGCATCACACCATCGCTTTATTAGCTCATATATCTAATATTTTAATCATGCGCTTGCTTTATCTCATATCATTATTAATTAACTTAATAATTCACATATTCACTTTTTATTCAAGTTACTTGGTTCATTAGCTCACATTTGGCTGCTTACTTTCATTAATCAGCCCTACGCCGCCGGAGTGGACTTCCGCTTATTATTATTACATTCATTAGACTTATTACTTAAAATTGTAAATCTACTAATAATAAACCTACTTTATTCTTTCTTAGTTAATTAGAACTGTAACGTCCTGTATTTTGGATAGTCAGATATTTAATATATCTTATTATTTAAATATTGATTTGGTATTATAAAGGGACTTATAATATATAATTCGGTTATATAACGAAGTTTGAACATATATTTATATAATTCGAACACGTAAATGTTGTGGTATTTCGTAATTTACAATCGGAAATTCATGTATTTCAATACGAATGAAAACGCTCAACGACAATTGATGAAGAACCTAAATAGTCATACGAAATAGAACGTTCAAATAAATGCGGTGCTTACCTCATGATGAGGCCCATGCTTCGCACATTGAAAATTATTCGATATATTATATGGACGTTAGAATGATTTATTTTCCAAACAATCTCCGTTGTCGACGAAACGAATTTTATTGAAATATGTGCAGCTAGTTATTGCTACATTTTCAGTTTGGAGCCAATCGGAGTTCTTTTACCGGTGTGCGCAATTTAAAGGAGAACCGATAAATTAAAATAACTCCGTTGTGCAAAATGAGTCGGTTTTTAACGAAATTAATTTCATTGGGACCGGAACATTGAGACATAGCAGTGTGTCCGTTTTTATTGTGTCTAGAGTTTACGCGCGACGGTACAAATTTAACAGTTACGGAAAACAACGGTGTGTGGTAAAATTGAATCCCTTATTAAAATAAAATTTACTATATATATATATATAAATTACTTCTATCCTAAGGAATTGGAATACAACCTACACATTAGTATGCAAATGCATACACAGTTGAGCCTACGTTATTTTCATTTCCAGGCACATGTTTTCCATGAAACTTCTCCACCCTATGTATACAAATGTACCGACCCTCGCACATGTCATTCAAAATAAGAAATGACCCTTCTTCTCTGCAACCTATTTTCCATGTCTATCTGCGCCTACTCTAAGGTTTTAACATGCTGCTACCTTATAAGATTTTTTCACTTAGATAGAGTATTGAAAATCTTTTACAATTGTAACTTCACAGACAACTCCAGTGTAATCTAAAGAAATTAAATAAAACACTCCAAACTAAGTTTAAAGCAGTTCATGTTGGTTGACTTGACCATTTAATTAAGAAGCTTGTTTATAAAGTCTAAAGTCATCCACCAACATTATATAAAAAGCAGCACGAGCCACGAGGATTGACATTTGAATGCACATAGAAAGTCCAAATTTCTCAACCTCTAGTTACTACGCTTTCAAATGGGATTTCTCACCCAACGCCATTATGTTTTGAAATTTGGAATTTCTCCAAATGCCACCATGCTGTCCATGGGTCAGAGAACCATCCTACTCGTTCTAGAAAAAAAAAGAACTAATTAGCACATGTACTCTACATTGTCCCAGCTAGTCTATGAAGTAAACATATACTGTCGGGTGTTTAAAAATCCTACAGAAAATATGAACACAACTACAAACTATTACTCATCTGCCTATCTCTACGAATTGAAAACTCAACGTCAGGCCATTGATAAGAAACGAAAAGAAAATTCAGCGCAAGCTATGAAGTAGGTATGCAGTCGTACTATCTAATCCTTGCGCGCCAAGGAACTCACGATTATAAATAACTCACGAAAGAGACCATATCTCCTCATTCCTATGAAATGCGAGTTTAATGGTAGAAAGTAATATATAAAAAAAGAGGAGGGGATATAAAACGAGAAGGGGAAACTATAAAAAGGAAAGTGGGAATAAAAGTGGATTAAGCGGAGATTAAGAAGAATGGGAAGTCTGTGTGCATGCGTTTTGACACTGTCAGTAGCAGGAACCTATGCGTTTGTAAGCGAGATGCAGCAGCCTTGGTTGTCAATTCATATGGCTAAAGAAGGGTGTCACGAGGCAGCAAATATGGGGAATGAGAAAGCGTGGGGTTGGCATGGGTTTTACCCGATATGCTGTAGCTTTTTGTCCAGGAGCTAATAAGTATGGAGATTGGTGGCATTATCAATGCAAGGTGGAACTATAGAAGCAGGCGGGGGTTCTAGAGATGCGAAGGCGATGGTAGAGAGGTCTCGGCAGCATCGCTGGGAAGGAGGTACCGCGATGGACAGTGGCTGGAGAGGAAGGTTGCGTTATATATGTGAAGAAGGAGAGAAAGTGGGATGTAGTAAAATGGGGCACGACATATTTTCAATGGTGAAGGAATGGTGAAAATAGTTGGTTAGTAGATGGGAGTGTGAACATGTGGTGGGGAGGAATTTCATGGGGTAGTTTGAAAGCTTGTGTAGTGTAGTGGAGGCGTCCGGATTAGAGAAGCGGTTGGTGTCAGTAGGGAAGGAAGCTCGTGAAGCAATGATCTGCGGTGGTGGAAATATAAGGTGTTGGGTTTGAAGAAGTAAAACAATAGCAAGTAAAAACAAAACGAAGATGAACAATTTACATGTTAATTAGCCTTATTAAATGATAATATTTGCCAAATAATTTAACAATATAACATACCGGAATATGTTATTTAAATATGCTATATGCAAGTAAAAACGTAAGTAGGGTATATTTACAATTTCGTAATCTAATACTATCCAAGCAAGGTATAATTTAGAACGGGGCTGGTGGGACCAATTTAGTTTAATAGTTGACATTAGTAAAGGTTAACTATAGTGGTAATATGCTTGCTAATATTCATAGCGCCTAATCTAAATCGTGCGTGGCCTGGTAATTACATTCAACTAATCGGGTTATTAAACTAAGTAAGGCTTAGTTAGTTATATATACCTATAGGTTAACATAACGTTAAGGTATTCTTTCTACCGTGACATGTAACCAATTTGTAGATGTTAATTTATATGGCCGGGTATATTTGAACTAGCCTAATCCATTTGCCTAACCAACGTAAAATAGAAATTAGGAATTCAATTATATACATTATTAAGTTTTAAAAATATTGATTTAAAGAGGTAAATAACATATAAATGTTGCAACTGTGTCATACAGAAATGAGATCGGACGAAACAAGGGACATTGGGACTGTACCTACAAACGTAATATTAAGAAGCTGATTTGGTCGCAGTTGAATGCATCTGATGTTTCAACTAAATTAAACGCATGTTTAATTTAATTGAAAACAATCGTTATCTCAATGAATGGAAATCAAGGTGAGTTCAACACACTCAGTTTTTTTATCCAATTTATATTTTATATAAGTTGGGTTTAAATATTTGTGTGCTATGATCGTTAATTTGTTGATGGATGTTTGGATTACTGTTATTGTTTGATGGTTGAATATTATATCCGTAAAATGATATTGTTGAGATAACGTATTTGGATGCAGGGAAAACAGGTTGGAGGGATCCAACCGATTTCTCAAATTTATTGTTTATTTTCATATTGCAATTATATGAGCTCTTTAAATGATATAATTGGATGATTGGCATGATTACTTATTGTTGAAGTTAAATTCAACATTTGTTTTTGTTTTAACCAATAAGCCGTATTGGTTGAGTAATTGGTAGCATTTAGCCCAAAAATATATCATTTTATAAATATTGATTTACCGTCAGGAGAATCGACGGTAATGAAACTATAAAATTTATTATTATAACTGAAGGTAGCTTTTGAAACTATTATTTTGAATAGAAGTTATAAAAGGGGAAAATAATATTCACTATTTAAGTCTATGAAACTATTAAATGGTTTGATAAACCAAATTCTTAGGTTAATAAGATTTATAAGCTAATTGAGCAGAAATGGACCTAACGGTAAAAAAAATGGATTTATTTCTCAAAAACGATTAAATGGAATTATTTAAATTAATTATTAAGACTAATTAATGTGAATTGGTTAACACGACAACCATGTTTTTGAATTGATTAAATTAGTTGTTGTTAATTAATCGAATAAAATAGATTAACGAATATTTGTTTTAATAAGATTTTAAATAAAAAAATTCTGTTTGTTTAGTTAAATAAGAAGCAACTATTTCTAAAATAGTTAAAGATAATGTAAATTATTATTTAGTAATTTAAGTGATCAATTAATAAGGAATTCATTAAGGTAAGTAATCCAAGTGGATATTGAAGTATAAATTGGATTTTTGAAAAGAGTTGATGAACGGTTTTATATTAAAGCCAAGTTTTATAACTAAGTTGTAAAAGAGATTTTAAGCGGAGATGATAGCTTAAAATAAGTGTTTGAATTAAGAAAAGGGAAGCGAATTAAAAGAGGTGCATATTAAGCCAGATTTTATAAATGATGTTTATAAAAGGGGGAGCGTGAGGCTAAAACGTTAAGTTTAAATCAACGTTACATAGTAATGGGATTGGAACGAGATTTTCAAAATAGAAAATGACTGAATTTATCAGAAGTGGGATAATATAGGATTGATAATGATTTAATATAAGAATTAGAATCTAACTGGAGATTGGTTGAGTTGAGTGATTTTCTAAGTATTGATCTGATGTTGATTTCGGTCTTCGGGGTTGATACTTAGGGAGTTATTCTCTTACCAATTTACAGTTAGGGACTAATGATAGTTAGAGTAAAGATATACAAGATTAACGTTGTAATTAAAATTGGATATAGTTATAAAATGTTTTTCCAAAATATTGAAATGAAACGGTTTTGAGAATATTGTTAAGAAGTGGATACCGTATTTTAAAATATATAAAAGATTTAGAAGTTTATTTAATCATTTGATAAATTATTAAAAGGGCCAAATGTTGCTGAGTACTAAATCGATGAATTCCTTTTATTTTTATGATTGAATGGTTGTTTATTTAATAGTTAAATAACCGACTTTCAAATCTACCCAATACGATTGTTGATACGGAAAGATCGGGATCGAATTTATATTCGAAAACCATTCCGACCAATGAATACGTAAAGGTTGAAGATACCAGTTGTTGAGCGAGATGGAGCAATGAAGACCGTGGACCTTCATAAGTGAAAGAACGACTTATTGAATTCCTCTGGCATGCATCTAAAGTTATTCGATTTGTGATTCTGACGTGATTGGAATCTGCGGATTGCAAGGGCTACTCACTACTGATGCATAGGGTAATTCAAGGATGCAGTAGGAGGGTGCCTTCGGTTTGTCTAGTCCCAAGACAACTTGTATGGACGGATGTCTGATAGAGTATTTCCAAAAGAATTACGTACATTGTTTACCTTAAACATATTTCTATGGCAGCGGAGAAGACACCTTCTCTTAAATTTAACAACCCGATTATATTTGTGGAAATGAATTAGTGATTTCTGGAGGATCTGACGATGTGGCATTCAAAGTGAATGGTGGCCAGGTGTTCCAAAAGTTACGTTATGACCTCATGCCTCATAACAAGAAAATGACAAAAATCGGGTAGGCAACATGACTATGTGGGTCGCTCCCATTACGGTGTATAATCACCTATCTAGAGAAAATCCATTTCCTTTTTTAATCTATTTCGATGTTGCCCCTTTCTGGGAAACGGTTGTTGATCCCAACCGTTAGTGATATACATTCGATACACTCAAGCGAAATGAATGGTCGGTCATGTGTGGCCGGGTTGCAAGACGTTCTTATTGAACCCAGTGTATTTGCCTCTAGAGATACACTACCGGCATGTGGTTCCATACCTTGTCTTAGTCGGAATCCAATCTCCAATATGCGCCAGCGATTTTGTTTGTATATTATATATGTGGAGCGTGAGATGCAAGCATTCTGCTAGATTCTACTTATTTGTATTTAAACACTATTATAATATCAGAATATATTGTTGGCATTTTATAGTTTAGAGAGCTACATAGTTTGTTCACAAAACCAATTGGTTTATGTGAACTGTAGCTTCTTAGTATATATCCAGGATTTTAGTTGAACATTTCCCGATGTGGGACTTATATTTTCATCACTCCCTCTTCACGTGTGGCGTATTTGAGCCATCTACGTGATCATGCTATTTTGGATGGAGTGGCGCACGTATGGCGGTTAAGCACATACGTATTAGTTGAACTAGTTGAATTAGTTGACCTGGGCTCTGATACCACTGTTGGCATTTATATTTTAGAGAGCTACATAGTTTGTTCACAAAACCAATTGGTTTATGTGAACTGTAGCTTCTTAGTATATATCCAGGATTTTAGTTGAACATTTCCCGATGTGGGACTTATATTTTCATCATATATACATAATTTCAAAATGTTTTGGGTTATCTTAAGGTAAAAACCGTCTGTATTTATGTGTGGATTTGGTCTTATGATTATCCTTTCTTTCGAAAAGATTTTGAACTTTAAAATCAAGTTGGGTGATCCCCTTAAAAGTTTGCCAGTTGTTCTCACTCTGGTTCGCCAGACTAACCCGGTATTTGTAATGCTCGGGTTAGACCGGGTTATACAGGTTTAGATTATCGGACACTAAGAAGAGACGAACTGGAAGAGTTCAGACGTACGATATTATATCATTCCGCTGTGTGTTGTATATGTGGACAGATTATTATAACTGTCTAGATATGATACATACTCTGATAATTGTAAGTTTTATTTAAAGCTCTCAATAAAGATTTATATTATATTTTGTTCCGTTGCGCTGTGAGACTCTAACTCTGTGTTGTGTTTTCTTCCTCTTATTTCTTCTATTCTAATATTTCTTCCTTCCTTATCTCACCCTCTAACTTCTTCCTTTTAACTTTCTGGATGCTCGTTACTCGAGTTTGGACACTAGATGTAATTATATTGAAAATTCGAGCATCGAATTGTCTGGGTCGTTATAGTGTTATCATAGCTGTTGGTTTAGTAATAACCTTGGCTCTGTGGCGTGACTCGATAGAGATGGGGTTAATAATACCCTAGATAAAGTTGAGAGTATATATATGAGAGCGCGTACTTGTATATTTTATATGTAAATGTTTTGTATTGTGTTATTTGATCGGTTCAATTTTGAACAAGTAATTGATGCGATATTGTTTTGTAAAGAGGGTGAATGAAATGATTTTTCCCAGACTATATTTCTGTATATAAAGGAAATATTTTTTATCCAATTATTGAAATATCGGTGTGTTTGATTAACTGCTTGATTTGAATGAAATTCAAATTGGATATTAAATTTGGAATGGTTTAATATAACCAAGGAAATTTCGCTTATGAAATTGAAAGAGAAATTTGATGATTTTCGAAATAAAATCAGAACTTGGGTTATGTAATGGAATTGAACTAGTTAGAAAATAAATTACAACTTAACTTGGTTAAGTAAAGATAGATTTGAATTTTGAAATTAAATAAAATGAATTTGAAATTTGGCATTAAATTAATAATGGAACGAAAATCAATCTGATATAAAGCGATTAATATTAAACCCAAGTGAACATATGTAAACATTAATATTGAAGAGGAATTGGAGTTAATATAAAGTGAATGACTAGGTTAAGTTGACTGCGCATGGCTAATTGTTTGTTAGATGGTTGTTAAAAAATTCATCAACGGTTTAACAAAATGGTTAAATGTATTGAAAACTAAATTTCAGTATAATAAGTTGAATGAATGAAATATGATTTGAAATAAACTAGATTTTTGAAAAGTTAATAAATTGGGATTTGTATCATTTCTTCTAACTTAGTAATTTCGGGGATGAAATTCTTTTAAGGGGGAAGGAATGTAAAGTCCCGTATTTTTGGTAGTCGGATATTTAATATATCTTATTATTTAATTATTGATTTGGTATTATAAAGGGATTTATAACATATAATTCGGTTATATAACGAAGTATGAACGTATATTTATATAATTCGAACCCGTAAATGTTGCGGTATTTCGTAATTTACAATGAGAAATTCATGTATATATGTACGAATATAAACGCTCAACGACAATTGACGAAGAACCAAAATAATTGTAACGGCAAGGAATTTCGCTCGATCCGAATCAGTCGTTAAACCGGTCTAGACCGTTCGAAACCCCTATTCGTTTTGAGAACAGGACAAAATAGAACGCAAACGGAAGAACATTTCATTGTAATTACAACAATTCCATCAGATACAAGAATATACAGAGTATAAATGAATAAATTACACAGAAAATATCAGAGATTTAAATTACATTTAAATACATCGCAGCGGAAAATATACCAAATACAACAGAAAGTGATACACGGATAGAGAGCTTTCCGAGCATCGTTCCAGCTGTAAATTAGGACCGTGTGAATATAAATCTGCAAAACCAAAACTACTAGCTGCCCATGTGGAAAATAGGGGCACCCAGAGTTTAGGTTAAAACAATAAACTCCAAGTCAGTCATGTGACTGGTGTGAGAACTAAAACAGTTATTTAAAACTTTACTTTAAAGGATAGTAATTCAAGGGACCACGCCTATAACACGGAACGGGTTTCCTCCCAAGAATACTAGTGCATATAACAAAACAGCGCAATGCTCTTTGGAAAAATGAAGCTATTATAAGACCCAGGTCCCATCACACAATGCAACGCAAGCCGGAGGATAGGGTTTTCCCTTATAATAGCCAAACATGCTTGGTACGTCCAAAACAAATCATTTGATACTATTATAAGTGTATAGTGTCAAAACAATTTTCAATCATAAATATCAATCATAGGCGGCATGGGTACCATCTATCATGTCGCCATACTAGTTCTACAATTAAATCCGCAATATCACGTATTGGAAATTGGATTCCGTCATGAGCCGAGGCAAGGGGCAAGCTCCTCTCCGCGTTCGAGACACTCTAGCAAATGCCTCAGGACCCCACTATGATCCTTTAGAACCTCCAAGGTCGGTCCTCTCTTACTTTTGAGGATTGGCAATTCCTGAACACACGTTTCCCGGTCCTTACAGACCTATATCCGAGGCGCCTCGTATCCAACAACCACACAGGTGAAAAGTATATAAATGTCAGGGCTGGTAGGTCACTGACACCACCCTAGCTAGAAAGAAACGTCGTGCACTCCTTGGGTCCGTATCCCGTTTTTGACTCATACCGAGGTGTGAGGCTCGCAAATTCACGTTATACACAAAGCTACGCCACACAGGCCGTGCTTTGATCATCAACCACAAGACTTTGCTTTTCAACAGAAGCCTTGATCAATTGCCACTTACGCATGCCACACTGGCAATTCACTCCATGCGACTGATGTCCATCGATATACAACCTCTGAGCTCGTACGTCTCAGAGAAGGGCGTTAAGCAAGAGAATAAATTCTCCGCCGCCAAACAGATGTATATTTAATAGAGATCAATCAACACAGAATAAAATCCAATGTCAGACACACAATCCATTTACAAGTTCGTTCTGGGTCTGAACGAAACCGGAGGCACTTTCCTCACATATCCATCCATCTCCAAGTACGTCTAGACGATCACCAACTGTTTCCCTCATCTTGGGTGTACAGCCCAATCAAGATCATCAGTAATCACCCAAACGATGTGAAGACTTCCGGTCTTCAACCACCGTCTTCATCTTCGACATCTCGTCGAATCGGTTATTCAGGATGGGTATAAACCCGGCCTTTCTGAATAACCCACGTATATAATAAACGAATGTTACACAAACACAACAAACGCCTCATTCCAATTCAGAATATTCTTTTATTCACAAAATCAAACTCTTAGGGAAATGTTCCCATTAATTTTATCCAAGATAAATTCTTCTAAATTTATCCTATAATCTTCCTTTGGATATCATTTCAAACTAGTCGGGATTAGCGAACCACACCGAAGTAATTATTTATTTTATTTCCCAATCCCAACCAATTTCCCATGGAGAAAACTGGTAATACTCCACATCTAACACCACGGTGTTATCGGTAAAATTAATTACCATTTCACGTTCAAATCTAATTAAAGATTTAACTATCGCTTTGGAGCAAAACTGGTGATACTCCATTCTCGATCACCTTTCAGATTTGATAATTTAAATTATCAATTCACTTTTTAATCTAATTAAAGATTCATTAAAACTCCACTTAGTTTTAATCTTTTCAAAAATAGATATCTTGCCTTTAACTGGGTTAAAGAACCAATGTCATCTAAAACACGATTCACGATAAACCCAAATCACATTTGATATTAAATACAAGGCTCTGAATAGAAAATATATCGGCTTATATTCAATATCAAATTCTGAAACCAACATATATCGTATTGGAAATAACGATATAAAACATATCTTTCAAATTCCCATAACAATATTTGTATAGTCACGAAATCCAACATCGAAATATTCCGAAGATAATTTCGATTCAACTCCAGTCCAATCCACGTATTGGGAATATTGATTATTTTTAAAATCACTTTCAAATTCAATTTATTTATTTCAAAAATAAATTGATTTTAATTCTAGTTCAAAACTAGTTCATTTCGATAAAAATCTATTTTTATCTTTTCAATTATGGAATTCTCCAGCTCAATTCTTTCCAATCCATATATTATGATTTTACACAAATTATAGATAATTTTAATAATTTTATCAAGGCCCGTACAGTCGATTTCCATCAACGACCATCGAACTGCACTTACAGCGACCTTTTTCGAATTTGATTTGGTCATAATTCCAAATCCAACTGTTAGATTTCAAATTTCTAATATTCATTGGAAAGCTCTTTTTGATACGAACCCAACGGTTCCGGTTTTAGGAGAATCCGACGGTCGGATCTCCCGTAATGTCAATTCGAAGTCAATGGTCGAAATTCACGAACTGCCGCGGCGCGGCGCGTTCTATTCAGGCCATTATATATATAATATATATATATTATATATATTTCGTCGATTTCCTTTTTAAAACGTATTTTATAAATCGTTTTAAATTCGTTTTCAAAACCATTTCAACACTATATTCAATTTCAAATCGATTTGATTTCAATTCAATTTTAGTTTGTTTTAAATTCCATTCAAGACGATTTCAATTCGTTTTAATTCAATTCAATTTGAATTCATTTCTATTTTATTCGAATTCAAATTCACTTTCTATTCAATTCAAATTCTAATTCGTTTTCTATTCAATTCGAATCGAATTCATTTTCTATTCAATTCAAATTGATTCAATAAAATTTCAATTTGAATTTTTATCCAATTCAATTTGAATTTCATTTCAAAATATCAGATTTTGAAATCACTTTTCAATATTCATTGTAAAACGAATAAAATCGATATAAATATCGTTCACGTCAAAATAGCGCATCTCTAATCCACACGACTTTATATTTTTCAAAAACTTCTTTATTCTATTCAACAAATGAATATTTATTCTATTCAACACATGAATCTATATTTCTTTCAGCACATGACTATTTTTGTTATGTAAAATATTTTATAAAACTATGGTATCTATCGTTTGATTTTTAATTAGACTCCATCGTAAAGTAGTTCTAATTTTAAATATGATAAAGATGTGAATTTTATTATTAAAATATTTTACTCAACACATAAATATTTTCAACTCAGGAACATCGTCAACACATGACTATTTTTATATTCAACACATGAATCTTCTTTTATAATATTCATTATTTTCCCGATTGGAATGAGGCCCAATCAATTACCATATAACGTAAATTATATGGATTCCATACAACACATGTATATAATAACAACGATAAACCCTCCACCATCATCCAAAGTGCACAACACAACTGCATAAGCATCAAATATAAATAATCAATGCTTACACAGCCTGTCGACCAATCGATCGACATACAATTAAATAATTGGGACTAGTGTACTCAAATATCATCCCAACACCCGTGTGGGGTTTCAAATCAACAAACACATATTTTTATTTGTGCAGTTGGGCGATGTGTAAAATTTATCGACCCAATCAATATTAGTCAAATCAGCGTATATAAACGAATCGGCCGATTTGTTTATAACTATTTATTTACTCACATTCACGTTAAAAATTATATTTTTGACGATAAAATATTTTTAACTATATAAATATTTTATTTCCTTTCAACACATGAATATTTTATTATCGATTTCACATCAACATCACAACAATTTTTACAACACATCAATCAAACAAACAAGCCATCCATGGTCTGTGGATGACGGGTGTCGGGTGCTGCTAAGCACCGTCTGCATCCTAGTATATATATATAACTAGAAAAAGAGAATTTAGAGTGAGAAGTTCTCACCGTCTAGCTATTCCAACTCCACGGCTCTTCTTATGTAGAAATCTTCATCGTTCTCGCCTTTTTGTCACCTTCGTTGCTCGTATTCACTACATATATAAAAATCGAATTTTTACTTCGCTATTCAATATATAAAAATCCAATTTTTACTTTGCTATTCAATATATAAAAATCATATTTTTACTTCGCTATTCAATATATAAAAATCCTATTTTTACTTCGCTATTCAATATATAAAAATCATATTTTTACTTTGCTATTCAATATATAAAAATCGAATTTTTACTTTGCTACTATATAGATAAAAATTCTATTTTTATCACGCTATTCTTCATATAAAGATTTCGCCTTTTCAAATATAAAGATTTCGCCTTTTCAAATATAAAGATTTCGTCTTTTCAAATATAAAGATTTCGCCTTTTCAATTTCAAAAATCTAATCTTTTCTATTTTAAAAATCTAATCTTTTCTATTTTAAAAATCTAATCTTTTCTATTTTAAAAATCTAATCTTTTCTATTTTAAAAATCCAATCTTTTCTATTTTAAAAATCTAATCTTTTCTATTTTAAAAATCTAATCTTTTCTATTTTAAAAATCTAATCTTTTCTATCCATATATACAATAAAAACTCTATTTTTATTTTCAAAGCAAACCTATTGCAGTTTTTATAACTTAATAAAATCGATTTTCATAACTATATGAAATCGGATTTTTAACAGTCTTATACACAATTACATTTAAATCAATGCATACTTAATATTTAAACTGAAAAAGAAATAGAATTAAATAAATAAAAACTTACGGTTAAAATGGAAGGGGGGCTGCTCATAGTCGGAGAACGGCGGCAGGTGGCGGCATGGGCGAGGCTAGGGGGTGCAGTGGCTTAGGGTTTAAGGGGGGGCGGTTTTATGCAGAAGAAGGAGGAGATGAAGGCGAGAGAGGAGGAGGAAGAAGAGGAGAGGGAGGCGGCGCAGCAGGGGGGGCTCGGCGCGCCACCTTGGGCCGCGATGGAGTGGCGGCGGCGACGAATCGCCCCCTCCGTCGCCCCATTCTTTTTTTTTTCTGTAGATCGACTTTGAAGAAAAGGGGGGGCTGATAAAAGGAGGAGGGAGAGAGAATTTTTTATTATTATTATTTAATTTCAAAAAGTTGACTTTTTCATACGACCTCTAAATGAGGCCCACCGCCTGTCGTCCATAGCTAATTACCCCCATTCCGAACACAATGGGATATGTATCGCAAGCTGATTCGATCATTTCGATCAGTTTTCGTTAGAATCAACATATAACTCTATATATTGATTTTAAACGCGCATTTCAATTTACCGGGGATACATACTAACTCTAAAAATTCCCGAAAAATATTTTCTAGCTTCGTATTGATGATACGGTCCTAACAAAACTAGTTTCGTCGAATTCTGAGACCGTTGGAAAAAATGGCCAATTTCCAGTCGATTAAAATCAACTGAAAGTGGTCAAATGCGTTTTCCTTTGCCACGCTCACATATTGATTCAGAAAATTATGAAATTTGGAATCTAACAATAATTTGACATCACGGACCCAACAAAAGTGGTTTCGTCGAAATCCGAGGTCATTTGCAAAATGTCCATTTTTAAGGGCCTGAATTCCATAGCGACTATTCAGAATTTTCAACTGGACGTATCTTTTGCTTCCCGCTATGAAATCTCAATTTTTCGGATTCGTTGGAAAGATATTCTCTATTAGATCCTAATGTTTTTGGTTTCACTAAAATCCGGTTTGTTTTACACCCGGTACATTCAATTGAAGTTTGAAATCGAATTATCGAACTACCGCGCGATTTTCAATTCTATTTATAATTATATATAATTATTTATATTCTAACGACGACGTATATAATATATACGTTCGAATTCTATTCAAAATAAATTTCTCCGTCGATATTATTTAAAATAATTCATTTTAAATGTTCGAAATTCGCTAAAATTGCCAAAATAAAAATTTTAAACTGGCTCAGATTTTCGGGTTATTACAATAATCATACAAAATGGAACGTTCAAATCAATGCGGTGCTTACCTTATGATGAGGCCCGTGCTTCGCACATGGAAAATTGTTCGATATATTATATGGGCATTAGAAATGATTTATTTTCCAAACAATCTCCATTCTCGATGAAACGAATTTTATTGAAATACATGCAGCTAGTTATTGCTACATTTTTAGTTTGGAGCCAATCGGAGTTGTTTAACCGGTGCACGCAATTTAAAGGAGAACCGATAAATTAAAATAACGTCGTTGTGCAAAATGAGTCAGTTTTTAACAAAATTAATTTCATTGGGATCAGAACATTGAGACATAGCAGTGTGTCCATTTTTATTGTGTCAAGATTTTGTGCACGACGGTACAATTTAACAGTTACGAAAAACAACGGTTTGTGGTAAAACTGGATACCGTAATAAAATAAAATTTACTATATATATATATATAATATACGAATTACTTCTATCCTAAGTAATTGGAATATAGCCTACACATTAGTATGCAAATGCATACACAGTTGAGCCTACGTTATTTTCGTTTCTAGGCACATCTTTTCCATGAAACTTCTCCACCCTACATATACAAATGTACATACCCTCGCACATGTCATTCAAAACAAGAAATGACCCTTCTTCTCTGCAACCTATTTTCTATGTCTCTCTGCGCCTACTCTAAGGTTTTAACATGCTGCTACCTTATAAGATTTTTCACTTAGATAGAGTATTGAAAATCTTTTACAATTATAACTTCACAGACAACTCCAATGTAATCTAAAGAAATTAAATAAAACACTCCATACTAAGTTCAAAGAAGTTCATGTTGGTTGACATGACCGTTTAATTAAGAAGCTTGTTTATAAAGTCTAAAGTCATCCACCAACATCATATAAAAAGCAGAAAGAGCCACGAGGACTAACATTTGAACGCACATAGAAATTCCAACTTTCTCAACCTCTAGTTACTGCGCTTTCAAATGGGATTTCTCACCATATGCCTTTTTGTTTTGAAATTTCGCATTTCTCCAAATCCCACTACGTTGTCCATGAGTCAAAGAACCATCCTACTCTTTCAAGAAAAAAAAGAACTGATTAGGACATGTACTCTACATTGTCTCAGCTAGTCTATGAAGTAAACATACACTATCGGGTGTTTAAAAATCCTGCAGAAAATATGAACATAGCTACAAACTATTACTCATCTGCCTATCTCTACGGATTGAAAATTCAATGTCAGGCCATTGATAAGAAAGGAAAAGAAAATTCAGCGCCTATGAATTAGGTATGCAGTCCTACTATCTAATCCTTGCGCGCCAAGGAACTCACGATTATAAATTACTCACGAAAGAGACCATAGCTCCTCATTTCTCTGAAATGCGAGTTTACTGGTAGAAAATCATATATATAAAAAGAGTAGGGGATATAAAACGAGAAGGGGAAACTGTAAAAAGGAAACTAGGAACAAAAGTGGATTAAGCGGTGATTAAGAAGAATGGAAGTCTGTGTGCATGCATTTTGACACTGTCGGTAGCAGGAACATATGCGTTTGTAAGCGAGATGCAGCAGTCTCTGTCATCATTTCGTACGGCAACAGAAGGGTGTCATGAAGCAGCAAATATGGGGAATTAGAAAGCATGGGGTTGGCATGGGTTTTACCTGATATGCCATAGCTTTTGGTCAAGTAACTAATAAGTACGGAGGTTGGTGGCACTAGCAATGCAAGGTCGAACTATGGAAGCAGGCGGGGATTTTGGAGATGCAAAGGCGATGGTAGAGATGTCTCGGCAGAGTCTCCGGAAAGAAGGTACAGCGATGGACAGTGGTCGGAGAGGAAGGTTGCGTTATATATGTGAAGAAAGAGAGAAAGTGGGATGTAGTAAAATGGGTCACGGCATATTTTCAATGGTGAAGGAACGGTGAAAACAGTGGGTTAGCAGATGGAAGTGTGAACATGCGGTAGGGAGGAATTTCATGGGGTAGTTTGAAAGCTTGTGTAGTGTAGTGGAGGAGTCCGGATAAGAGAAGCGGTTTGTGTTAGTAGGAAAGGAAGCTCGTGAAGCAATGATCTGCGACGATTGAAATATAACGTGTTGGGTTCAAAGAAGTAAAACAACAGCAGGTAAAAACAAAACGAAGGTGAACAATATACATGTTAATTTGCCTAATTGAGTGGCAATATTTGCCAAATTATCTAACAATATAACGTACCGGAATATGTTATTTAAATATGCTATATGCAAGTAAAAACATAAGTAGGGTATATTGACAATTTCCTAATTTGATACCATCCGAGCCTGGTATAATTTAGAACGGGGCTGGTGGGACCAATTCAGTTTACTAGTTGACATTAGTAAAGTTTAACTTTACGGGTAATATGCCTACTAATATTCATAGCGCCTAATCTAAATCGTGCATGGCCTGGTAATTACTTTCAACTAATCATGTTATTAAACTAAGTAAGGCTTAGTTAGTTATATATACTTATAGGTTAACATAACGTTAAGGTATTCTTTCTACCGTGACCTGTAACCAATTTGTAGATGTTAATTTATATGGTCGGGTATATTTGAACTAGCCTAATCCAGTTGCCTAACCAATGTAAAATAGAAATTAGGAATTCAATTGTATATATTTTTAAGTTTTAAAAATATTGATTTAAAGAGGTAAATAACATATAAATGTTGTAACCGTGTCATACAGAAATGAGAACGGACGAAACAAGGGACATTGGAACTGTACCTACGAACGTAATATTAGGAAGCTGATTTGGTCGCCGTTGAATGCATCTGATGTTTCAATTAAATTAAACGCATGTTTAATTTAATTGAAAACGATCGTTATCTCAACGAATGGAAATCAAGGTGAGTTTAACTCACTCAGTTTTTCCCATTTATATTTTATATAAGTTGGGTTTAAATATTTGTGTGCTATGATCGTTAATTTGTTATTGGATGTTTGGATTACTGTTATTGTTTGATGGTTGAATATTATATCCGTAAAATGATATTGTTGAGATAACGTATTTGGATGCAGGGAAAACAGGTTGGAGGGATCCAACTGGATTTCTCCAATTTATTGTTTATTTTCATATTGCAATTATATGAGCTTTTTAACTGATATAATTGGATGATTGGCATGATTACTGATTGTTGAAGTTAAGTTCAACATTTGTTTTTGTTCTAACCAATAAGCCGTATTGGTTGAGTAATTGGTAGCAGTTGGCCCAAAAATATATCGTTTTATAAATATTGATTTACCGTCAGAAGAATCGACGGTAATGAAGTTATAAAATTTATTATTATAACTGAAGGTAGATTTTGAAACTATTATTTTGAATAGAAGTTATAAGAGGGGGAAATAATATTCATTATTTAAGTCTATGAAGCTATTATATGGTTTGATAAACTAAATTCTTAAGTTAATAAGATTTATAAGCTGATTGAGCAGAAATGGACCTAACGGTAACAAAATTGGATTTATTTCTCAGAGACAATTAAATGGAATTATTTAAATTAATTATTAAGAATAATTAATGTGAATTAGTTAACGCGACAACCATGTTTTTGAATTGATTAAATTAGTTGTTTTTAATTAATCTAATGAAATAGATAAACGAATATTTGTTTTAATAAGATTTTAAATAAAAATTTACTGTTTTTTTAGTTAAATAAGAAGCAACTATTTCCACATAGTTAAAGATAATGTAAATTATTATTTAATAATTTAAGTGATTAATTAATAATGAATTCATTCAGGTAAGTAATCCAAATGGATATTGAAGTATAAATTGGATTTTTGAAAAGAGTTAATGAACGGTTTTATATTAAAGCCATGTTTTATAACTAAGTTGTAAAAGAGATTTTAAGCTGAGATGATAGCTTAAAATAAGTTTTTGAATTAAGAAAAGGGAAGCGAATTAAAAGGGGTGCATATTAAGCCAGAGTTTATAAATGATGTTTATAAAAGGGGGAGCGTGAGGCTAAAATGTTAATTAATTAACGTTACCTAGTAATGGGATTGAAACAATATTTTTAAAATAAAAAATGGTTGAATTAATTAGAAGTGGGATAATATAGGATTGATAATGATCTAAGATAAGAATTAGAAACTAACTGGAGATTGGTTGAGTTGAGTGATTTTCTAAGTATTGATCTGATGTTGATTTCGGTCTTCGGGGTTGATACTTAGGGAGTTTTCTCTTACCAATTTACGGTTAGGGACTAATGATAGTTACAGTAAAGATATACAAGAATAATGTTGTAATTAAAATTGGATATAGTTATAAAATATTTTTCCCAAATATTGAAATGAAATGGTTTTGAGAATATTGCTAAGAAGTGGATACTGTATTTTAAAATATATAAAAGATTTAGAAGTTTATTTAATCATTTGATAAATTATTAAAAGGGCCAAATGTTGCTGAGCATTGAATCGATGAATTCCTTTTATTTTTATGAATGAGTGGTTGTTTATTTGATAGTAAAATAACCGACTTTCAAACCTGGCCAATACGATTGTTGGTACGGAAAGACTGGGATCGAATTTATATTCGAAAAACATTCCAACCAATGAATACGTAAACGTTGAAGATACCAGATGCTGAGAGAGATGGAGCAGTGAAGATTGTGGACCTTCATAAGCGAAAGAACGACTTATCGAATTCCTCTGGAGGATCTGACGGTGTGGCATTCAAAGTGAATGGTGGCCAGGTGTTCCAAAAGATACGTTATGACCACATGCCTCACAACCGGAAAATGACAAAAATCAGGCAGGCAGCATGACTATGTGGGTCGCTCCCATTAGGGTGTATAATTACCTATCTAGAGAAAGTCCATTTCCTTCTTTAATCTATTTCGATGTTGTCCCTTTTCGAGAAACGGTTGCTGATTCCAACTGTTGGTGATATACATTCGGTACACTCAAGCGAAATGAGTGGTCGGTCATGTATGGCCGGGTTGCAAAACGTCCTTGTTGAACCCAGTGTATTTTCCTCTAGAGATACACTATCGGCAGGTGGTTCCATACCTTGTCATAGTCGAAATCCAATCTCCAATAAGCGCCAGCGGTTTTGTTTGTATATTATATATATGGAGCGTAAGATGCAAGCATTCTACTAGATTCAACTTATTTGTATTTAGACACTATTATAATATCAGAATATATATACGATTTCAAAATGTTTTGGGTTATTGTAAGGTAAAAATTGTCTGTATTTATATGTGGATTTGGTATTATGGTTATCCTTTCTTCCAAAAATATTTTGAACTTTAAAATCAAGTTGGATGATCCCCTTAAAACTTTGCGAGTTGTTCTCACTCTGGTTCACTAGACTGACCCGGTATTTGTAATGCTCGGGTTAGATTGGGTTATACAGGTTTAGATTATTGGATACTGAGAAGAGTCGAGCTGGAAGAGTTTAGACGTATGATATTATATCATTGCGATGTGTGTTGTATATGTGGACAGATTATTATAACTGTCCAGATATGATGATGTACACTGATAATTGTAAATTTTATTTAAAGCTCTCAATAAAGATTTATATTATATTTTGTTCCATTGCGATGTGAGACTCTGATACTGTGTTGTGTTTTCTTCCTCTTATTTCTTCTCTTCTGATATTTCTTCCTTTCTTATCTCATCCTCTAACTTCTTCCTTTTAACTTTCTAGATGTTTGGTACTCGAGTTTGGACACTAGATGTAATTGTGTCGAAAATTCGAGCATCGAATTTTCTGGGTCGTTACAGGAACTTCATCTTACGTTGTTACTACAACCACTGTCATGGGTTTGTTATTAACTTAGTTCAATTAACTTGAGTTTATTAATAAGCTGTAACACCCCGTATTTTCTGTAAACATTAAAGTAACGAATTAAATATTAATTAATTACAAATTTGACAATTAAGGGAAACGGGTTATGCCATTGCGTTTGTCTCGGGATTTTGCTTGAGATAGAGTCCGAGTTTGCGTAAATCGAATTCTGTATGAAGGAGTTACGACCTTAAGAAGATTCAAGAATTTAAATAAACAGCTCAAATTAAAGTTCAAAAAGTTCAAATTTCAAAATCAGAAGCAGAAGCGGGCTGGGCGGGAATTTTCCCGCCCAAGGCCAGGTCGACCAGGAGGTCGACCAGGGGGTCGACCTCCCCCCATACAGGTCGACCAGGGGGTCGACCTCCCCCTCGGGCCAGATCTGAGAACTGACGTGTTTCTTCCTGTGACGATTTGTTGTGTCATTAGGGCTTGTGTGGCAAGTTCTGGTTGGTTCTCTTAGATTTGAATGGCTTTGATTTTCCATGGGTTGATCTGACGGCTCCTATTAAATCAAACTTTTATACAAGCAACCTAAATCCAAACCCTAAGCCACACAAAAATATTCCTAAGACCGTCATGCTATCAGAACTCAACCTAGAGTAACTGCCATTCTCCTTCAACTAGAAAGCAAGTTAAGAATTACAAATCAAATCTAATTCAACTAAGAGAATTCAATGACTACAACAAAGGAGAGCTATTCAATTTCAGAATACAGATCACAGAACACAAGACTAGTCTCCTTTTTGTAAGTCCAGTTATCATTTAGACCTAAATGATATTAGAATTGTGACTAAATAACTAGATGTAGAACAACGCCGAATGTAAATTTATGCCTATCCTTTTTGTTGAAACTGAATTGATTAAGACTATGACTCTTATCATGTTAAGTTTGTGATCATGTTGTATGTATGATAAATGTTAAATGCTTGGCAATGAATACATATGTGGTATAATTTGGCAATGACATATATGTTGTGTAATTTAGCGATGACATATTATGTGTATACTTTGGCAATGACATATATGTTGAATAAATTGGCGATGACATATAATGTTGTATAATTTGGAAATGGCATATCATGTTATGTAATTTGGCGATGACATACCATGTTGTATAATTTTGCGATGACATTTCATGTTGTATGATTTGGTAATGACACCTATATATTGTATGTTAATTTTTGGAATTTTATGCAAGTTCAACCATGATCACATATGTGACCAAAACTACATGCTAATATGATTAGGTTCAAGTTAAATTTGATCCAACTAATTTGCAAGTTCACAACTACATGCCTTATTTTAAGTCTATGTAGTTCTATGTAAAACCCCTATTTCATGATTCATGTTGAGTAGATCTAAATTTGCAAGTTCATAATTAAATGTATATTGTTTTATGCCAAATTCATATGATACATGCATGGTTAGATCCATATTTTTATGATGTTGGAATTATTACATGTTCCTCTTTTTCCCCTTTTGTGTACAAGTTAAGCTATGTATCGAGCCTAACATTTTATGTGATTTATGAGAACGTTTAACGGGGGTAACGTTGGGGAAAAAATATGAAATTACATATAATTGGCATATTTGGCTCATAAACATGTAAATGTTTTATGGCATAAAGTGGTATAAATTTTTATGCCTAAAATTATGAACTTTATTTAAAGGGAAAATGGCGCATGACTTGAATGACAATAATTTACATATAAACATAAAAGAGGAAAATATGTAAATTTAGAAAAGACGAATACGCCTAACCCGAGGTTAGATTGAGTTACGGTGTAAGACTGCCCGGAACCGCCTGGCACATCCAGCAACCGTAACAATATATATCTAATGTGGGAGGTTAGTGCATCGAGCCCAAAAGAACCCAATGTTAGACTGAGTGGAGGTAAAACTGCCCGGACCCGACTGGCACATCCAGTAACCGCAACAATACCTGTCTAATGTGAGTGGTTGGTGCTTTAATGAATGAATTAAAGCTAAGTCAGGAATGGTAGGGTTAAGTTAATTAAGGCAACACTTGACCAATACAACATGTTAAATAAACTGATAGGTGGGGTTAGGTTAACTTGGACACTTAACCAATTTAACATGTTGATTAGAAAACCCTAGTAACGGGGGCCCATTTCAGCAGTAACCCACATAGATGTATCATGGTACCCTGAACTAGGCAGGGTGGGGCACGATTACTGGGCTGGTTATAAGCGGTCAAAACAACGGTGGTTGGTGCGTCAGTGTAGGTTTCGACGGAGTACGGATGTGCACGTACTCCGGAGTGGAAAAAGCAAGCACTAGGCATCAGTAGTTATACACTGTGCATCTTGAATCGTGTCGGGTTGCCACCATAGGATTTGATACACCCTATGGTGGGACCAGCACAGGTATCTACAATCGAGCGGGGCCGTATGACACAAGTAGTAAATGCGGGCGAGTAGGATTCGATCGATAAAAAAGGATCACTGGGTTTGAACTCATGATGTTGATTAAAATATCTAGTAGGTGCAGAGAATATGGATTTGAGTGCGATAGTATGATTAGTTTACCTTGCCTTATCCTATGTTACCTTATTTCTTTGTTATTGTTCTACGTCCAGTTTATTCATGTCATAGTTCTCTTCAGTTTACATGATGATTATCACTGGACTTACCAGACTTATGTCTGACCTATTTTTCATTCGCTCTCTTTTCTTTCGTTCCCGCCCCCTCAGGTAGCCAGGGAGGGAATAACTCAGCTTAATTTGGACCGTTCATCTTCCCAAGCTTGAAGACTCTGTGATGTATAGCTTGGAACCTCTTATCTATGGCTATGGCTTTGTACACACTACTACTTGGGGATTTATGCAGTTTTATTTATGTTTTATGCTTCTTTATGTAATAATCAAGACAGAGATTTTGATGTAATGATTTGGAAGTTGTTTTGAGACATTTTGCTGTAATGTTTTGTTATGAACCACGTATGAAATAAAATTTTATTTTTCCGCTGCTTATATATGTCTATCTTGTAAATTATCTGTGTATTTTACCTATAATGCTCCACCAAATTTAAGGCATTCCCTTTGTGAGTGACCTTAATGGAGGTGGGGTGTTTCACTTGGTATCAGAGAAAAGGTTTACCAGATCAGATAAAATTTTGAAAACTATTTTTCAAAAAAGAAGTTTAAAGAAGCAATGTTCAAGAAAAAGTGTTGTTTGATTTTAAAAAGGCATAATCCCCCAAAAGCCATATGCATTATCTTTCTATCCTTTGTTTTGAGTCTTTCCTTTTTCATTTCAGCATGTCTGGGGATCTTAACCATCCAGAGGGCGTGCCGGTACCTGGTTGGTTCAAAAGGTACCTAGAGGCTAGAGCTAATGTCGCTGGCCCAGCAGACGTTCCTCCTCCCCTAGCTGCAGCGGTTCTTCCTCCTCCTCCTCCGCGTGCAAATGCTTTCTCAAAAATATGTAGGGACTTTCGAGCCATGGGTGGAAAGAACTTCAATGGAAATGAATCCTTCGTAGAAGCAAGAAACTGGCTCAAAGAAACTGAGGATTTGTTTGATATCTTCGAAGTGGACGATAGGCAGAAGATACAGTTGGCCGTATGGTTGCTTAAAGACGAAGCCTCCTATTGGTGGGAAGTCACTAACGTTGAAAGACCAATTGAAACTTAGATGGATTTTAGAATGAGGTTTGAAATGAAATTCCTCTCACAAGCTGAACGAAGCCTACAAATGGAGAAGTTCTTAGCTCTCAAACAGGGGAGTATGTCGGTCAAGGAATACGTTAACCAATTCAACCAGCTGGCTAGGTTCGTATTGGAGTTAGTGAACACTCTACATAAGAAGGCTCTCCATTTTGTTAAAGGATTGAATGAACCACTGCACAACGTAGCTATGCCCCATATACCTATGGGTGTGACTTATGAGAAGCCGGTTGACATGGCACAGTTACAAGAAGATGATAAGGCTGGCAAGAAAGAGACAAAGGTGGAAGTATCTCAAGATAAGAAAGTGGAGGGGTCATAGAGCAAGAAGACAGAT
This sequence comes from Allium sativum, assembly GCA_030737875.1. Classification (NCBI taxonomy): domain Eukaryota; kingdom Viridiplantae; phylum Streptophyta; class Magnoliopsida; order Asparagales; family Amaryllidaceae; genus Allium; species Allium sativum. The sequence continues at coordinate 130,519,585 of CM060927.1, read as the reverse complement.
TCCAAGAAGGGTGGGAAGAACAACAAACCCCAAGATAAGAGGAAGTGTAATTTTTGTGGCATTCCCGGGCATCTGGTTAAGGACTGCAGAAAGAAGAAGAGGAAGATGGGTGGTTGTTTCCATTGCGGCGAGACGGGACACATGGCTAAGGACAGCCCAAGGAAGCAAGGGAAAGGGCTGAGAGCTGGATCTACTTCTAGAGGGCAGGTTCACGCTCTCATGGCACCTCCGCGAGAACGAGGTAGAAATGTTTCTGTTGAGAGTTTAGTTTATCTTTTTGATCATCCTGTCCGTACACTCTTTGATTCTGGTGCATCGCACTGTTTTATATCTACTGCTTTAGTTGAATCTCTGCACCTATATAGCAGTTTAGTAGAGGATCCCTTGGTTGTTTCAAATCCAATTGAAGGCTCAACTTATTTGTCAATGATTTGTTTGGATTTGGAAATTTCTATACTAAGTGTTGGGTTTAGATGTAATGCCTATGTTTTGGGCTTCACGGGCTATGGGTTGATTCTAGGCTTGGATTGGCCATCCAGTAATGGTGCCATCCTCGATTGTGAAAGGAGAGTGGTTAGACTCATGACTCGCCTCGGTAACACTCTCGAAATTTCTTGTAATCCCATGAACTCTGTTATGCTTAGCTATCTAGAATCTCTTGATGCATCTATTGAGAATTTGCAGTCTGTTGGAGTAGTCCGTGAATACTCGGATGTCTTTGAAGAGGTAAAGAGGTTACCTCTAAAGCGGGATAGACTTCCGTATATACCTCGTTGATAATGCAAAACCCGTTGCTTTACCCGTTAGGCACATGGCTCCAAGGGAGAGGAAAGAACTCAGCAAGCATATTAAAGAGTTGCTTGAGAAGGGGTTTATAAGGCAGAGTATTTCTGAATGGGGTGCTCCAGTAGTGTTCGCGACTAAAGTGGATGGTTTGCTTCGCCTATGCGTGGATTATAGGGAGCTAAACAAGCTGACCAAGAAGAATAGGCACCCACTTCCAAGAATAGATGACTTGTTCGATCAGATTGTAAGTGCATCGGTTTTCTCCCAACTAGATCTAGCTACTGGGTTTCATCAGCTAAGAGTGGCTGAAGACAGCATTGATAAGACCGTGTTCAGAACTCCGGATGGTTTCCTCGAGTGGCTTGTCATGCCTTTCGGCATGACAAATGCACCCGCTTACTTCGTTGATTTGATGAGCAGGGTGTTCAGGGAGTTCCTCAATAAGTTTGCGGTGGTCTTCGTAGATGACATTTTGATTTTCTCAAAGAGTGAGGAAGAGCATGCTCAGCATTTAAAAGAAGTTATGGATACTCTTCGATCACATCAGTTGAAAGCCAAATTCCCCAAATGCCACTTCTGGAGAGAGAAGTAAGATTTCTCGGACATGTGGTATCCAAGGAAGGGTTAGCTGTGGACCTCGCAAAAGTAGTTGCGGTACAAGATTGGAAGGTTCCACGGAATGCTACCGAAGTCCGAAGCTTCCTCAAGCTAGCGGGCTTTTACCAAAAGTTCATCAAAGACTTTGCGAAAATCTCAACTCCGCTTACAAGGTTGACAAAGAAGAACCTAACTTTCAATAGGGATTTGGATTGCAATGTTGCTTTCCAACGATTAAAGAGGGCTCTAACAACAGCCCCAGTTCTGACAGTGCTGGATGGGAGCAAGATGTTTACCCTATACACGGATGCATGTGGTACAGGACTAGGTGTTGTCTTGATGCAAAAAAGGAAGGTAGTAGCTTATGGAGGCAGACAGTTGAAAGTACACGAGAAAAACTACCCAACCCACGATCTAGAGTCGGTTGCCATCGTCTTTGCGCTTAAGTCTTAGCGCCATTATCTCTTGGATGAGAAGTTTGAATTGTATACTGACCATAAATCGTTGAAGTACCTTTTCTCGCAGAAAGATCTTAACTTGGCGCAACAAAGGTGGATGGAGTTCTTGGCATCCTACGATTTCGAGATTTCCTATACCCTTGGCAAGGGCAATGTAGTAGCAGACGCCTTGAGTAGAAAGAAGCATACCTTAAGCCCTCTCTTTGTAGAAAGGCAGAGCTTGGAATACATAGCCAACTTTGACTTTAGACCCTCCATCGATCATGTGACTAGTTTGTTAGCATCACTAGAGGTGCGGCCAACTCTTTTGGACTCAATAGGAACCGCGCATTGTGAAGACCCTCGGCTAGTTGATGTGATGGATAAGCTATTTAGGGGTAAGACTTCTAGTCACCTCAATAGATACTCCATCGATGATAAGGGTTGGTTGAGGCGGGATGGAAGACTATGCGTCCCACAAGCAAGGGATTTGGTGAAGAAGGTTCTCGAAGAGGCACACCATTCCAAGTTGACCGTACACCCAGGTGGAGACAAGATGTATAAAGACGTAAAAAGGGTTTTCGTTTGGAATGGCATGAAGAGGGATATAGTGGAATTCGTCTCTAAGTGCTTAATATGCCAGCAAGTCAAGGCGGAGCAAAATAATCCTGGTGGTTTGCTTCATCCTCTAGAGGTCCCACAGTGGAAATGGGATAGCATTTCAATGGACTTTATCGATGGGCTGCCTAGGTCAAGAAGGGGCAATACCGGTATTTGGGTAATAGTGGACAGGCTCACAAAAAGCGCTCACTTTATACCCGTTAAAAGTAGAAGGACTGCCTCATCTTTAGCATCCATTTATCTTAAAGAGATAGTTTGACTCTATGGGATACCCTCCAGCATTGTGAGTGACCGAGATCCTATCTTTACGAGCAAGTTTTGGAAGAGCTTGCAAGAGGCTGTAGGCACACAACTACGCTTAAGCATAGCCTATCACCCCCAAACCGATGGTCAGACGGAAAGGGTGAACAGAGTATTAGAATTCCTCTTAAGATTATGCATTCTTGACTTTGGAGGAACATGGGAGGATCATCTTCCTTTGGTGGAGTTTGCTAACAACAATAGCTACCAAGCCACCATAGGCATGGCGCCCTTCGAAGCTTTATATGGAAGACCATGTCGATCACCAACTTGTTGGTGGGAGTCTACAGACAAGCTCATACTTGGACCAGATATGATTAAAGAAACTACAGAGAAAGTGGACTTGATACGAAGAAGAATGAAGATTGCCCAAGATAGACAGAAGTGCTACGCAGATAAAAGAAGGACCGACCTTGATTTTGAGGTTGGAGATAGGGTTTTCCTTAAAGTATCTCCTTTGAGGAATGTCGTTCGCTTCGGATCCACGGGGAAGTTGGCACCAAGATTTGTAGGGCCGTTTCCTATCATTGAGAAGGTTAGGAAGATGGCTTACAGAGTAGAGCTGCCCGAAAGATTGGCTGGAGTTCATAATGTCTTTCACGTTTCTCACCTATGGAAGTGCTTACATGAGTCTGCGGAAGTGGTGGAACCAAGCATATTAGAGGAAGTAGAACTAGAACGAAAGGCGACTGTGAGAAGAGTTCCAACTCGTATCTTGGGTACAGAAGTCTAAAAGCTACGCAACCGCGAAGTCAAACTTGTTAAAGTTCAATGGAGTGACACTGAGGAAGACGCGGCTTGGGAGACTGAGGCCAAGATACGCGCACCCTACCCTTTTCTTTTTGAGGGTATATCTTTGATCTCTTTTTCCTTAAGTTTGGTCATGCTCATATCTATCTTTTTAGTATTTTCCTTAGTGCTATTCTCGATCCTTAGGTAGAAACGAATGGATGTAAACATGTATTTGAAACATGTTATGATTGATGGTTGCAAGTGGTTGCTAGTGGTTGCTCGTGGATGCATATACACACACATTAGGTGTTAGATCGGCTCAGTCACTTTCATATTGCATATGCATATATGTATTTGTATATGATTGAAACTGTATGTGTTATCATATGGATGTTGCATTTGTATGAATGATTGTGCACTCATGTAGAACGTTTGATTAGGGATGATTGCATACATAATGGACTCATGGCACCAACATAACTTGCATTAAGGAGGTCAACTAAATCAGTAGACCGTCAGATTTTTCATTAGAAAAGGGCATGTACACACACTATGCATATGATCATGAAGCATTAGAATTCTTTTTAAGGACAATGGACGCCTGTGTTTGATGGATGAGTAGATGGACGATTGGATGGTAGGATATACGTTCTTCTTGACTTGAAGATTTCGGGGACGAAATCCTTTAAGGAGGGGAGAATGTAACACCCCGTATTTTCTGTAAACATTAAAGAAATGAATTAAAGAAAAAATAATTACAAATGTAAGAATTAGGGAAACGGGTTACGCCATTTCGTTCGTCTCGGAATTTTGCTGGAGATAGAGTCTGAGTTTGCGTAAATCGAATTCCGTATGAAGGAGTTATGACCTTCAGAAGATTCAAGAATTTAAATAAACAGCTCAGATTAAAATTCAGAAAATTCAAATTTCAAAATCAGAAGCAGAAGCGGGCTGGGCGGGAATTTTCCCGCCCAAGGCCAGGTCGCCCAAGAGGTCGACCTCCCCCTATACAGGTGGACCAGGGGGTCGACCTCCCCCTCGGGCCAGATCTGAAAACTGACATGTTTCTTCCTGTGATGATTTGCTGTGTCATTAGGGCTTGTGTGGCAAGTTCTGTTTGGTTCTCTAAGGTTTGAATGGCTTTGATTTGCCCTGGGTTGATCTGACGGCTCCTATTAAATCAAACTTCTATATATGCAACCTAAATCCAAACCCTAAGCTACACAAAAATATTCCTAAGACCGTCATGCTGTCAGAACTCAACCTAGAGTAGCCGCCATTCTCCTTCAACTAGAAAGAAAGATAGGAATTACAAATCAAATCTAATTCAACTAAGAGAATTCAACGCCTACAACAAAGGAGAGCTATTCAATTTAAGAATACAGATCCCAGAAAACAAGACTAGTCTCCTTTTTGTAAGTCCAGTTATCATTTAGACCTAAACGATACTAGAATTGTGACTAAATAACTGGATGTAGAACAACACCGAATGTAAATATATGCTTATCCTTTTTGTTGAAACTGAATTGATTAAGACTATGACTCTTATCATGTTAAGTTTGTGATCATGTTGTATGTAATTTGATGATAAATGTGAAATGCTTGGCAATGAATCCATATGTGGTATAATTTGGCAATGACATGTATGTTATGTAATTTAGCGATGACATATTATGTGTATACTTTGGCGATGACATATATGTTGAATAAATTGGCAATGACATATTATGTTTATAATTTGGCAATGGCATATCATGTTGTGTAATTTGGCAATGACATACCATGTTGTATAATTTGGCGATGACATTTCATGTTGTTTGATTTGGTAATGACACCTATATGTTGTATGTCAATTTAGGAATTTTATGCAAGTTTAACCATGATCACATATGTGACCAAAACTACATGCTAATATGATTAGGTTCATGTTAAATTTGATCCAACTAATTTGCAAGTTCATAACTACATGCCTAATTTTAAGTCTATGTAGTTCTATGTAAAACCCCTATTTCATGATTCATGTCGAGTAGATCTAAATTTGCAAGTTCATAATTAAAAATATATTGTTCTATGCCAAATTCATATGATACATGTGTGGTTAGATCCATATTTTTATGATGTTGGAATTATTACATGTTCCTCTTTTTCCCCTTTTGTGTATAAGTTAGGCTATGTATCGAGCTTAACATTTTATGTGATTTATGAGAACGTTTAACGGGGGTAACGTTGGGGAAAAAATATGAAATTACATATAATTGGCATATTTGGCTCGTAAGCATGTAAATGTTTTATGGCATAAAGTGGTATAAATTTTTATGCCTAAATTTATGAACTTGATTTAAAGGGAAAATGGGGCTTGACTTGAATGACAATAATTTACATAGAAACATAAAAGAGGTAAATATGTAAATTTAGAAAAGACGAATATGCCTAACCCGAGGTTAGATTGAGTTACGGTGTAAGACTGCCCGGAACCGCTCGGCACATCCAACAACCGTAACAATATATATCTAATGTGGGAGGTTAGTGCATCGAGCCCAAAAGAACCCGAGGTTAGACTGTGTTGCGGTGTAAAACTGCTCGGTCCCGACCGGCACATCCAGTAACCGCAACAATACCTATCTAATGTGAGTGGTTGGTGCTTTAATGAATGAATTAAAGCTAAGTCAGGAATGGTAGGGTTAAGTTAATTAAGGCAACACTTAACCAATACAACATGTTAACTAAACTGATGGGTGGGGTTAGGTTAACTTGAACACTTAACAAATTTAACATGTTGATTAGAAAACCTTAGTAATGGGGACCCATTTCAGCAGTAACCCACATAGATGTATCATGGTACCCTGAATTAGGCAGGGTGGGGCACGATTACTGGGCTGATTATAAGCGGTCAAAAGAACGGCGGTTGGTGCGTCAGTGTAGGTTCCGACGGAGTACGGGCGTGCACGTACTCCGGTGTGGAAAAAGCAGGCACTAGGCATTAGTATTTATACACTGTGCATCTTGAATTGTGTCGGGTTGCCACCATAAGATTTGATACACCCCGTGGTGGGACCAACATAGGTATCTAAAATCGAGCGGGGCCGTATGACACAAGTAGTAAATGCGGGCGAGTAGGAGCCGATCGATAAAAAGGGATCACTGGGTTTGAACTCATGATGATGATTGAAATATGGATTTGAGTGCGATAGTATGATTAGTTTACCTTGCCTTTTTTACCTTGCCTTATCCTATATTACCTTATTTCTTTGTTATTGTCCTACGTCCTGTTTATTCATGTCATGGTTCTCTTACCAGTTTACATGCTGAAATCACTGGACTTACCAGACTTATGTCTGACCCATTTTTCTTTCTCTCTCTTTTCTTTCGTTCCCGCCCCCTCAGGTAGCCAGGGAGGGAATAACTCAGCTTAATTTGGACCGTTCATCTTCCCAAGCTTGAAGACTTTGTGATGTATAGCTTGGAACCTCTTATCTATGGCTATGGCTTTGGACACACTACTACTTGTGGATTTATGCAGTTTTATTTATGTTTTATGCTTCTTTATGTAATAATCAAGATAGAGATTTTGATGTAATGATTTGGAAGTTGTTTTGAGACATTTTGCTATAATGTTTTGTTATGAACCAGGTATGAAACAAAATTTGGTTTTTCCGCTGCTTATATATGTCTATCTTGTAAATTATCTGTGTCTTTTACCTATAATGCTCCACCAAAGTTAAGGCATTCCCTTTGTGAGCGACCTTAACGGAGGTGGGGTGTTTCATAAGTTCTCTATCATCATTAATTATAACTTACGTTATAATTCCACTTATCCCCGGGACAAGCCTACCTATTATATTTCATTCCCATTCGTATAATTAATTATAATAGGTTATATTCCTTGTTCATCACATTTTCCTTAGGTTCCCTAATATTAACCCAACTTTTACTATTGTAACCTTCCTTTATTTACTGTCTTGTACATTCTTATTATTTCAGGAAAACATTTCGCACGCTTCATTAGATTGGTTAGTGAAAAGATATAAATATCTTTTCCATAATGTACAACAATTAAGACCCGTAGTTGAAAGCTATTTCTTTTATTTACATCATGGACACACACACACACACACACACTCTCTCTCTCTCTCTCTCTCTCTCTTTCACACACACACACACACACATATATATATATATATATTGATTAGTGCGCAATATGATCACACTAACGCCTATTACCTTCCTTTTCTTGCAACAACGTTCCTAGTAATTTTACCATAATGGAAATTATGGAAATGTATCCCTTTTCCACCCTTAACTAATTCAGTCCACTACTAATTCACTTTTTCTGAGTTAGATATTAATTCCTGTTTTTCATACACCGTTTCCAATTACTGTAAATTCCATACAAAATTAGGCATACTACTTCATTTTCCATTGTTTCCATAATTCATTGTAATTCTTTTTACAACATACCCAATTCATCATTGAACTACAATCTTAAAGATGCATGCATAATCACTATCAAACTCACAATTTTAGTATTACATTAATTCTCAACCCAAATGGAAAGTTAATGGAATAGTCATACAATGGTAACATTCTTAACATACTTAGGGAATGGATTACATCCCAATTACCAGAATTTCAATTATTCATTACATTAAGAATTACATGGAATTTAAACGATAAATATACCATTACCAAAAGGTATAATTTAAATCCACTCAACTGACCACTTTCCAATTCTTGAATCCGATTCGAATCTACTACCCCGTGGTCTTCCTAACTAAATCTAATATTGAAATAATCATAGATTTACAAATCTGATGCAAAAAGAATGAAAGAAATCCTAATAACTAAAATTCACAGAATTTACATCACGTAGGTGAGAAATCAGAACACCTATATCATAGATTTATATTCCTTGTCTTCAAATCTTGAATAATGATTCCTAAAACTAATATTTTTATTTTTGAAAGATTTGGTGAAGAAAGAAAATGGAAGAGCCTTAGCGTGGTGTAACAACCCGGAAAGTCAGAACCAATTTAAAAAATTTATTTTGGCTATTTTATTGAATTATGAATAGTTAAAATAATTTATTTTAAATAATAACTATTAAAAATTTATATAAATTGAAGTTTGAATGAAATGAAAAATTACATTTTTCAATGTAAATAAAGAATGAAATGAAAAAATTACATTTTTCAATATAAATAAAGAATGAAATGAAAATTTACATTTTTCAATGTAAATAAAGAGATTAAATAAGAAATTACAATTTTCAATGTAAATAAAGAATGAAATAAGAAATAACATTTTTCAATGTAAATAAAGAATGAAATGAAAAAATTACATTTTTCAATGTAAATAAAGAATGAAATGAAGAATTACATTTTTCAATGTAAATAAAGAATGAAATAAGGAATTGCAATTTTCAATGTAAATAATGAAAGAAGTGAAAAAAAATTACATTTTTCAATGTAAATAAAGAATGAAATGAAGAATTACATTTTTCAATGTAAATAAAGAATGAAATAAGAAATTACAATTTTCAATGTAAATAAAGAAAGAAGTGAAAAAAATTACATTTTTCAACGTAAATAAAGAATGAAATGAAAAATAACAATTTTAAATGTAAATAAAGAAAGAAGTGAAAAAATTACATTTTTCAATGTAAATAAGTAATGAAATGAAAAATTACAATTTTCAATGTAAATAAAGAAAGAACAAAAGATTACATTTTTCAGTGTAATAATACATTGAAATAAAAGATTACATTTTTCAATGTAATAATATATTGAAATAAAAGATTACATTTTTCAATGTAATAATATATTAAAATAAAAGATTACAATTTTAATTTTGTAGATGAATGATAAAATAAATTACATTTTTATGTAATATATATGAAACATATAAAAGATTCAATGTTGGAAGAAATTGTATTAACATTAAAAATTACATTTTAATGTAATATATGATTTCATATATAAAAGAAATCAATGTTGAATTGAAAATGGTTTGAAATCATTGAACGAATTAATATATATATATATATATATATTAAAATAAAACGAATCGCGCTGCTGCATTTTGCGTTTTAAAATCGTAACTTCAAACGATTATACCGAAAGATCCGACCACCGGATTTTCCCAAAACTGGAACTATTGGGTTCATTTTGGAAAGATCTTTCCAACGATATAAAGTTTGCTAAGATCCAATGGTTAGATTTTGAGAAATGTGTAAATAAAATTTTGATTAAAACAGCGCCAGGGCCATGTAATGACCCGAAGCGTCATTAAATTGAAAATGGCTATTTTTAAATAAATAAAAATGGCGATAAATCGTTATAAAATATTATAAATGATATGGAATGAAAAGAATGATTTAAATTATATATATATTCGATAATTTTTTTAAAGGCCGAGTTAACTCTCATTTCAAATAATTATAGGACGATTGGAAGTCGAAGATTTGAAGATGGTGATTGAAGACCGGCGATCTTCACATCGAATGGATGACTACTAATGCCTCTGATTGGAGTTGTTGCCTTAAGAGGGTTACAGTGGTAGTTGTCCGGACGTACTTGTTGATTGTCCGTATATGCGAGAGCCTTTCTTCCATATTGGACGTATAGGACGAGGAATAAGGTGTCTCCGGTTTCGTTCAGACCCAGAATGGACTTGTAAATGGATGTATGTCTGACATTGGATTTTATTCCGTGTTGATTGATTTCTATTTAATATATATCTGTTTGGTGGCGGAGAATTTATTCTCTTGCTTAACACCCTTCTCTGAGACGCACGAGCTCAGATGTTATATATTGATAGATATCAGTCGCATGGCGTGAATTGTCGGAATGGCATGCCAAGATGCAATTGATCAAGGCTTATTGTTGAAAAGAAGAGCCTTGTGGAGGATGATTAAAGTATAGCTTTATTTTAGCATAGCCTTGTGTATAGCGTTACTTCGTGAGCCTCACACTCGGTATGAACCAGAAACGGGAGAAGGATCCAGGGAGAATATGCGTTTCTTTCAAGCTAGGAGTGGTGTCTGGGTTTTACAAGCCCAGATATTTTTATTTATGTGGATGATGGAAAGCGAGGTACCTCGGATTTGAGTCCATAATGGTTCTATTTACACCCCATAGGGCGGGGAGACATATTGTTTAGGAATTATATATACTCCACTAACATTAGTTATGGACCGGCCCTGTGGCTCCTAGGTGCAGTTGCGACTGATCCTGAGACATGAGCTAGATTGTCTCGAATTTGGTAAGGACAATCCCTTGCCTTGGTTCATGATGGAAATACAACTTCCAATACGACCCATACGGTTTTGATTGTAAACCTATATATGACGACATAGTTGTTAGACTGTTTTGTGACCAAGCCACCCAAAACTCAGATGATCAGGGTTATGTATGTTAGAGGATAAAGCTCTCATATGTCCTAAAACCAGAGCTTGGATCGGATCGGATTGGGATAGCTTGGATCGGTTCGGATGGGATAGCTTGGATCGGTTTGGATGGGATAGCTTGGATCGATTCAGATGGGATGGCTCGGATCGGTTCGGATGGAATAGCTCGGGTCGAATCGGATGGGTGCAACAACACCGAATCGGATCGGATCTAGGCCTCCTAACCGAACTGCCTGAAACACGCAACTTCCCTTCATTAGAGACCTATTCTTGTGCCTACTTACCTAGACCGATTGACACTACGTTCACGAATGAAGCCACGCTCCCCACTTTCTCCATCATTTTCGAAGTCCCCCATGATGTTGCCACAAGGCCACACATCCCAACCGATTTTACACCTATAAATACGCATACAACGCATCATTTGGGGGGGTTCTGACACTTAGTTCATGAATGGCGGCCACGATCGAATTTCTCAATCAATAGCCACCTTCTCCTCCAATAAAAATCAATGAATTCAGAGAGAATAATTCATTGTATTCGAGTGATTGTGTGAATGTATTCATTGTAATTGTAATTCTGGAATGAAATGAGAAACTATGAAGTGGACGTAGGCTAGTTAATGTCGAACCACTATAAATCTCGTGTCTCTGCCTGATTTTCTATGTTTTAGATTATTATTCTTCTCAAATCAAATTCAATTGGGTGTTAGGACCATTTTTTGGTCTAACATTTTGGTGCTTTCACTGAGAACTGAAGATTCTCAGCATATAAGGATTCTCCAGTCTACTATCGGATCACCAAGTTCGATGAGGAATTCCTATGAAACTATATTTACAGTCGTGGAGATTACTAGACGTGAAATCGGCTCCACTTCATCCAGCAACAGTCGCCAAAGTCCAGGAGTAGAGTCCAGGAAACCATTTGAATCAGATCGAATATGTTTCCAGTTCAGGCGAAGCATTCGGATCGGAGACAGTAGAAGACTTCGGGTAGGATGGATAGTAGCAGATTGGTTCAGATGGAAGATAGGCATTCGGATCAGAGAAGGCATTATGTTTTATGTTACACTAGGAGTCCCGGATCAGATGATAGTTCGGATCGGTTCGGGGTACCCAAATCCGACCCGCTCAACGTATGAAGACAACATGACATACTTACATGGCCGGAGCGGAGTAACTCCAGATTCAACCCGGAATGGCATCCGAACCGACCAAATGATGATGCTCTGATCCGGTTCGGAGGAGCTAGTCCGATCCGACCCAACGTGAAGACGTCTCCGAACCGCTACTTGAAGGTATGATCCGAACCGACTCGATCGCCGCCGGGACTGTGGGACCCCGGACCCCCACCGGCGCTGCGCCCGGACCCGCTGACGGCCTCGCCTTCGGCTCGGAGCACTGCTCGCCTTCGGCTCGGCATACATTTTAGCTAATAGTAGTTATCAAAGCTTGTCAATGAAGATTAGGCGGATAGTTTGAGAATATCACAGCAAGTTGGCAACGACTGGGATTCTTCCCAGAGCCATGACACTTATTTGCATCAGTAAGCCAATTTGAGGAGCTATCGATCAGATTTGGCTTGTTATCAAGGACAGTGTACAAGACAATGATTGTCTCATAGCAACTTCCTCTTCCTTAGTTCTGATGGTGTATATATTTCACCGATGCAACCAATGTTGCTCGCTTACGAGTGGTTACCATCTTATTTATGCGACTTGAACTTGTCCAATCAGCGGGGCATCGAATGATGGTTATATGGAACTGTCCGAGCACTACTCCGAAGATAATTCCTATGATCTTAGTGACCATGATTGTCAATAAGGGGATACCAGAAAGCAGCTAAGGATCCCAAAATCCTAAATCTACACTTCAATTGTATAATGTGATGAATGAAATATGTTCTGCGGTTTACCTTCCGAAGAACTTGGCGAACCTTTGCAATTGTTGTTTGCTGTCAACTACATCGAGGAAGACTGATTTCCATCGAATAAGGGTTAAGTCAACATACTTTGGTGCCCAGAGTTATGTACTAGTTGAACCACCACATGCCACGATTGGACCTATGGATCCGTTCCAGGATTATAACAACTTGACTGCTTACCAGCCACCATACGACCTTGGTCAAATGATGAGAGCTCGAGATTAAAGAAAATATAAATCAACCATTATCTCTCTACTTCTTATTTGCATTGTCATAACGCATGAATATTACTTAAAGTCTCGCAAGCTATGCTATCATACTCAAGTTTATCTGATCAAGGTCTAGACCGACCAGCTCCGGTAGAATTCAGAGCTTACATTGCACCCTAGTGTCTACTGCTCGATCCCCAAATATTAGCTGAATCCATCGCTGAATTAACCATTCCCGAAGAGGATGTGTTAGATGAAGAAGATGGCCCTTCAAAACAAAAAATGAATACAAGCACCCGTTACTGTATACCGACGGTGCAATGAATGATCGATGACCCGGCGTTGGAGATGTATTGATTCGAAGGAAATTCCAGATGAATGGATTATAACTCGTAGCTTACCTAGAACAGGTAGAAGAGCTGTTAGATGAATTGGAACGTTACAGCATATCTTACGTCCTACGAACGGAAAACCAAAAGGTCAATAATCCGGCCAAGTTAGACAGTTCCGACAACTCAGAAGAGATTCATAGACAACCCCATGATGAACTTCCTGCAGCACGGAATGCATTTAGCAAGGAGAAGTGAAAGGCGTACCATCGCTCTTTATGACTCGAGATATGACATGCAAGGCGACAATGCTTATTTCCCTTGGAAGGTTGTCACAAGACAGACACCAACGAGCCATATTGCTGAATTCACCGCCCTAAATGATTGAACAAAATCACTAATCAACGTCCCACTAAATGGGAGATGAATGCGAATGAAACTTTTGACAAACGACGTTTTGGAGTTAGAAAGTGAAGATTTACAATTTCACTCCCTTCATCGAGGATTAGTCAAGTAACTCATGTCCCAGACATTGGGTGCAACCGGAGATTCGAACGTCGATTGCTCATGATTACATCATTTAATTCAAAGCTGATACATAATAGGCTTGCATGATAGACTGCCTCAGCCTTGCCCAAAAATTGACGAGTTAAAAGTTTAGAGCACTTACGCCTGGATGCTGATTGATTATCTGTCCATTAGATCTTATTCCCGACACGGGATTGAAGGCATATATGCAGATGGATGAGATATAACTATCCCCCTAGCAGCCATATCATATTTCCTAGCATGGAAAGCACAAAAGCTTCTATGAGCATGGATCCATTATTCTCCTGCCAATTACTGTCCTGGCACCAAAGTGATGATATGATACCATTAACAATACATGCATGACTCCCTGACATTCAACCCTTGCCCTTAGCATGGGGGCAAAAAGGCGATTCAGAGGAGACACGACCTCGTCATTCGTTTATAGTATTTACCTAATTGCCTTTTTCACTCCAAGACCACAATCAAGCCATCCCCTAGCAGAGATTGGGCGAGGCAAAATGGACCTGCAGATAGCATGCAATGCCATTTTCACACAGAATCATATTCATTCCTTTAACAGGACTACTCTTTAACCATGACACTTACATTTGCATCCTTTATGAGCTACTGATAGTTATGGAGCAATACCATGACGAGCTTGACTGAACAGCTCGTTTACAAGCCATACCCTCCGCCTGAAAGAAGTTGTATAGCTCAAGGCGGATCTGAGATGACCATCCACTCCTTGGCTCATACATGGTAGACATAAAGATAATTATGCATTGACTTTTGCATTACAAAGTTGGAATCTGATTTCAGATAGATGCAATTCGACCGTCTACATGGCTCAGTCCTATGCACGACGCCACCAGATTACATGAATCTGAATAAAGGAGGCAGCACTGCCCCTTGATATGCTTACTTTTCAATTATGCGATCTACTTTTACATGCTTCCTGAATTATTGACATGACTAACTCGTGTGACATGATTGATGCAGGTACCTGAAGTTTGGTGCTAATTAATCCTCCCATTGACTGAATGGAGGAACGCAAAGATTCGGCAAATGTGGCCCGACCACTTTCCCGATAATGTACATCCGCCAGAGCGAAGTGGGAAGTATGGATTAAAATCGAGTTTGAGAACGACACTCGAGCCGGCAGAATCCCACTCTTGGAATTAGAGTGCAGAAGGAAAGCCGGGGAGAATGACATGACTGTTCACCTGATTAACTCTAACTCTCATGATTCGAGAGAGAGTATAAAGGACGGGAAGGCGACGTCCCCAAGGCGTGATGGTGCTCCATGATTAAAAGACCGCCTTGATTCCACTCTACCCTGGGCATTCGACGGGAGAGTATAAAGGCGCCAGGGACTGAGCGCTGCAAATGAACTCCTACCCCACTGAAGGATTGGGGGCAGAATGAAAGCTGAGTTCGAACTCTATCCTGGGTATACGACAGGAGAGTATAGAGGCATGTTGATTAAATGCCATAAAAGGGCTCCTACCCCGCTGTAGTATCGGGGGGCAAGAGTGAAAGCTAAGCCCGAACCCTTCATGTCCAGACATAGGGGGCAATGCACAGTCGATCCCACTTGTTCACTATTGACTAGGAGCATACACACACATCACACCCCTACGATGGCTGCAATATGATATACTATTTATTTAAAGGGATACGAATTGAAACCCTTATCTGATTTGTGATGCGATTTATTCCTTGCTACTTAGTGTAGTAATGCTCTGACTACAAATACATTAGATTGAAATATATAACAAACTTGCAAATGTATGATATTGCAGGAATACCACTTTGTTTGCTAATGGAAGATTTACAAAGGATGACTAGTCAAGAATACAAGGCCCGCACTCGCAACAACAACAAGCCAATAGAAAGCAAAAAGGGCCATGTACAGAATAATGACGTTGATGCCCAATAATAAGCATCCTACGTGACTCAAGGCGGCGACCAAAAAGAGGCCTTGAGAGTGAATTATTCAATGACACGTCATGCGACTTAATACTCGCGGCTGGGAAGGACCCGACAAAGCCCTGGGATTCTTGATGTCTACCCGGTCTTAATATGATCTGACACGATCATGACATTCATGATTTCTATGGATTGAAGGTTTCCCTGACTATCCGGAATACACCTCCCTCCATCTAAATTTGAAAAGGATCTGATTTAACCACCACATGTCTTGTGCCATTACCCCTGGACTGGGGACATACCATTGAAAATATTTACAAATGGCATAACTTATATGTCTGTGTCTAACTTATACCTCGATCTTGATAGGTCGCTTGAGGACCACAAGAATAGATGCATAGTGAACATCCATTTTCTAGTCTTGACCAACTTTCCGATTTAAAGACCCCGGGTGAGGGGGCACGCTATAACTTTGACTTCTGGCTTGCAAGGAAGCGAATTGCCTGATACTCCGACTCAAGGGCTAAGAATAAGGAAGATAGAAATTTCTTTCAAGTTGAGGATATGGATGCAGAAGGCGCTAGGAATGGAGGATGTCAACAGATTTCTTCTTGTGACGATCCCTCAGCATGTCAGACTAGATATGAAAAGGATGGTGCCATTGCTGAATTGAGAACCCAGATTCTCGAGAAGATGAACTTCTCCAGAAACGACAAAAAATGATGGATAACTTCTTTACTTGGATAGATGGAAGGCCGAGCAACTACGACTCTCTTGCTGGAGCAAGTATTGTGGGAATTCAAGCGATAACGAACTTGGCTCACACACTCCCTGTTACACGGTTCAGATTGCAAGATACCCTAGGATAGGTTGGCAATGTATTCTTGAATGAAACGAAGTGCAATCAACCTCCTCCCAAACATTTGCAGCGTGCAACTTCTGACTGTAGCATTTTGGATGAAAATGACGGCAATGCAAGCATCACTGAAAACATAAACGGAGTCCGACCAACCTATGCTCCAATTCAAATGAATGCTTCAAATCCAACTCAAATTCAACATAAAGTTCCCCATTTCTTAATGTAGGGGGAAACGAGATCATTTGAGACAGCTATAATCATACTTTATCGCCACCCAACTTCGAACCCTAGAGCTTGGATGGGAGACCAAAAACTAACATGACCTAGACACGAACAAATCATTTTGTATCAAACTCTGACTCATAGCTTGATGAGGGAGTATAAATTCAGAGAATACGTGGATTAGATGATTACCATTTAGTAAAATCCCCGTGGATGGGGAGAACGGGATACGAGCTTCGATCAACATAATTTGACTATCCGCTAACTTTAGGCACATTTACTATTATCGGAGTTCCCCAAGATCCCAGACTATAACCAGAAGAATGGCTCCTCAAGAACAACCAGCATACATCCGAGTAGCGGATCACCATCTAGAATCAAAAGACAGAAGCCTGATTGACGACTATTACATATGCGGAATCAAGAAACGAGAGACCAGCTTCCATCCACTTCAAGAGTTTATGCTGGGGGCACCAGCGCTAAATTGGGCAATTGGCAACGACTCCGTAAAAACAAAGGCCAGATTGCTAATGTTATTTAATTCTTCATCAAAGGCGGCACATCTCAAATGCAGCTCAAAGATCCATGCCTATCGACCTTAGAGTGTCATGTTACTCACTTCAATCAAACAAAGGTTTGGCGAGACTCTGCATTCGTTCCTCAAAAAATTCGATGCCACGGTGGCATCGGTAGATCAACCTGGACCATCTTTGGTGTTGATAGCAGCAGTATCCGATATTCTGGGTAACTCGGACTTCAAAGTCTCTCTACAACGAGGCCCACCAAGTTGCCTTGGCGGATTCACCTTTGGAGTAAACGTCAATACCTTTATGCCATGAGATTTTCCCAGAAACGTTGATGAATTCCATTCTGAGACAGAAAATTTCCTGCAATAAGAGGACATCTATATTGAAATAGATGTTCTCAATGTTTTCATGATAAAGAATGGAGTGTCGTCTGACTCCTGAAACGATCAAGACAAACGAAAATCCCCAGAAAATACTGACAGGAATGCATAATTCCATAAAGAAACAATATCATTAATCGATCCAGCAATCCTGATTGTCGAGCTCAATGGAACCAAGCAGGAGGGATAGACTCAACAATACTATGACAGTTATTTCGGATAATTCCAAAGCATGAACGAAGGAGCCCGAATGACTCCCTAACAACGTTCCCTTGCTTTCATGATTGACGAGCCTACTCAACTCCGTGGCTGATGCAAATAGAGTATCTAAGTTCATTGTTGCTCAATGAAGTAATTCTCACTTTCTGACTAAAGAGATGGAATGACACCGGCGTGAATGTTATTCGACCATTCATATATACAACTCTAACGCTTGACGACATAAGAAAGAAGTACGGAATGACACGGGTTAACCAAGATTGTTAAACTTGCAGCTCTAACTCGATGTGAAGAAAGAAAGTTTAAAGGCTAGAAGACTGGATATCCGATTGACCTAGTCCAATCCCTAACGATGCTGGGGGCATAAGCACCGACTTCACTCATCTTACACTGAGATTGCGAGCATGAGCTTCAACTGACAGACTAACTTTGAACATGATCCAGATTTTGTGCATAATTCAGAACATATACATTATATCTCTGGAATATGACATGATTCATCTCGACCATCCAAGTGAGCCAACTAACGGATCAAACATGAATCCAAAGTCTCAACCCGCAATTGCATCAAATGGAGAGTGTGATAAACTCCTCTACTGCCTTAGGATTGTGATGATCATACCTACCATTGGCTTGCACGTTCTCAACAACATCTCGTGCTGATTCGTATGTAATCACGGGATTATAAAATGATCCAGAGTGATAATGGCTTTCGGATACCTTATTGTTATGATTCGATGCGATTGTGGAGCCCTAGATTAATATCCTGATATCGAGATAGTCCAGATCCAAGCACAAGTGACAGATTCATATGCCAGTTCTGATGCATTTTGTCCCAATAATCCAAATGCTAGCTCAAAGCCCGAAGATTCTGATACTACCCTATGAGTTGGATGGCTGTTTCATACATTGACTTATACATAAAAGAAAGTCTGACTCTGCAATACACTTGACTTGCATAAGAAGAAGCATCGTTTGACATTAACTTGTGCATGTACGACCTCACACAGGAGACAACGATCCTATATGACTTATGATGAAGGAATTAGACCTCTTGATTCGACGAGTTTTAAATGGTTACCAGATCATTTTGACTACTCCTCCCATAGAATTTGTACTCACTAGCACCCATGGAAGCAGTGCAATAATTTGATAAAGCCTTTTCAAGGACGGATGACTTTCCAAAAATATTCAGCTTGGCATATTCAAAGCACGCCTCATCTTCGATAAGACGTACTTTGGGGGGCAAAATATTAGCCTGTTTTGTGAGCAGGCCGTCCAAAACTCAGATGATCAGGGTTATGTATGTTAGAGGATAAAGCTCTCATATGTCCTAAAACCAGAGCTTGGATCGGATCGGATTGGGATAGCTTGGATCGGATCGGATTGGGATAGCTTGGATCGGTTTGGATGGGATAGCTTGGATCAGTTCGGATGGGATAGCTTGGATCAGTTCGGATGGGATGGCTCGGATCGGTTCGGATGGAATAGCTCGGGTCGAATCGGATGGGTGCAACAACACCGGTTCGGATCGGATCTTGGCCTCCTAACCGAACTGCCTGAAACACGCAATTTCCCTTCATTGGAGACCTATTCTTGTGCCTATTTACCTGGACCGATTGACACTTGTACGCTCACGAATGAAGCCACGCTCCCCACTTTCTCCATTCGAAGTCCCCCATGATGGTGCCATGAGGCCACACATCCCAACCGATTTTACACCTATAAATACGCATACAATGCATCATATGAGGGGGGATTCTGACACTTAATTCATGAATGGCAGCCATGGCCGAATTTCTCAATCAACAACCACCTTCTCCTTTAATAAAAATCAATGAATTCAGAGAGAATAATTCATTGTATTCGAGTGATTGTGTGAATGTATTCATTGTAATTGTAATTCTGGAATGAAATGAGAAACTATGAAGTGGACGTAGGCTGGTTAATGCCGAACCACTATAAATCCCGTGTCTCTGCCTGATTTTCTATGTTTTAGATTATTATTCTTCGCAAATCAAATTCAATTGGGTGTTAGGACCATTTTTTGGTCTAACAATAGTATATGGTAGTTATGCCGTCTATGATTGAAATGTTTTTGAAACATATATACACTAAAAAAAATATCAAATATGTTTTTATCATATTAAGCATTTTTGACCATTATAAGGTAAAACTCGATCCTCCGGATTGCGTTGCATTGTGTGATGGGACTTGTAACACCCCGTATTTTCTGTAAACGTTAAAGTAAAAAATTAAAGAATACTAAATTTTAACAGTGGAAATTAGGGGAAACGGGTTTCTCCATTGCGTTCGTCTCGGAATTCTACTTGAGATAGAGTCCGAATTTGCATGAATCAGAATCTGTATGAAGAAGTTATGGAGTTCAGAAGATTTCAAGATTAAACCGAAATTAAATATAAATAATAATTAAATTAAAAAGCAGTTCAAATTCAAAAATTCCGAGAGAAGCGGCTGGGTATGAAAATTCCCATCCATAGGGGTCGACTCCCCCCCAGGGGGGTCGACATAGGTGTCAACCCCTCAAGAGGGGTGTCGACTGGGGTGTCGCCCCCCTGTAGGGGACGATCCCCTCGGCCAGATCTGGGCTGTTTTGTCCAGTGATGTTTTCTGAGTCACTAGGCATATATGGCGACTTCCGGTTGGCTCTGGCTGGTCTGGATGGCTCTGATTTCTCCTAGGTTGATCTAACGGCTCTCATTAATCTAAACTTCTATATAAACTACCCCAACCCTAAAACCACATAAAATTGCTCTCTGAAGCTGCCTGCTGTCCATGGCCAAACTAGCGTAGCCTCCATTTTTCTCTAAACTACAAGTCAAGTTAGGAAGTTCCAAATCAAATCAAAACAAGAGAATCAATAGTCTACATCAAAGGATAGCTTTTCAGTTTCAGAAATCAAATCCCAGAAAACAAGATTTGTTCTTTTGTTTGTAAGTTCAGTTATTCTTTAGATTTGAACAAATAAAAGTCATGACTTGTAATGAAGAGAAACTAGAACTGTGCCTAGTTGTAAGATAATTGTATTCTGATTCATGTTTATCCCTGTAGCAATTCTAAAATCACCTACGCCTATGAGGCTATTGTAATTGATACAATTTATCATGTTGTATATAAATTTGGTGATGAACCTATCATGTTGTATATTAAATTGGTGATGGACTTATCATGTTGTATGTTAAATTGGTGATGAACCTATCATGTTGTATAATAATTTGGCAATGAACCTATCATGTTGTATATAAATTTGGTGATTCCTTATGTTATATGCAAGATCACAAGCTAAGTCATGTTCATAGATGCTTATATGTCTAGATCTACATGCTTAGATGTTTAGATCTATGTTAATTTGATCCAACTCAAATGCAAGTTCACATGTACATGCTTAATTAAATTTGTGTAGTACTATGCCAAATTTATCCTACACATGCTTAGTTGATCTAAACTGTTTTATGTCGTTGGAATGTTACATGTCCCTTTTCTTTTTCCTTCTTTGTTTATGAGTTAGGCTAATTTGCTAGCCTAACGTTCTATGTAATTTATGCGAACGAATAATGGGGGATACGTTGGGAAAAATATTAAATTATATGCTATTGGCATAGGTTGGCTCATAATCATGTAAGTGATTAATGGCATGAAGTGGAATAATTTGTATACCTAAGAATTATGGACAAAATTTAGAAGAGTAAATGGGACATGACTTGAGTTGACACATTGGTGGATAATTTACATATAAACATAAATGGTAAATATGTAAATTAATTAAAAGATGATTGTGCCGAACCCGAGGTTAGGTTGGGTTACAGTGTAAGACTGCCCGGAACTGCCCGGCACATCCAGCAACCGTAACAATATAGATCTAATGTGAGAGGTTACCGCATTAAGCCCGAAAAACCCGGGGTTAGATTGAGTTGCAGTGTAAGACTGCCCGGAATAGCCCGACACATCCAGCGACTGCAACAATACATATCTAATGTGAGTGGTTGGTGCTTTAATGAATGAATTAAAGCTAAGGCAGGCTAAGAATGGTAGGGTTAAGTTAATTAAGGCAACACTTAACCAATACAACATGTTAACTAAACTAATGGGTGGGGTTAGGTTAATTTGAGAACAGTTAACCATTTTAACATGTTGATTAGGAAACCCTACTAACGGCGGGTGGTGCAGCAGTGTAGGTTCCAACGGATTATGGGCGTGCACGTACTCCGACATGGACAAATCAGGCACTGGGCATTAGTAGTATATACTGTGCATCTTGAAGCACCATAGGAATTGATACACCCTATGGTGGGGCCAGCACAAGTATCTATAATCAAGCGGGGCCGAATGACACAAGTCAAAAATGCATGTGAGTAGAAGTCGATCGATAAAGGGATCATTTTATCATGAACACGTGGTGCTTGTTGAAACACTTTTTAGTAGGTGCAGAGAAATAAAAATGAGTGCGATAGTATATGCAGTTTACCTTGCCTTATTTATCATTATCTTATTTCTAGGGTATTGTCCTAGGTTCGATTTATTCATGTCATGATCCTTTTACCTGTTTACATGCTAAATAATCACTGGACTTACCAGGCTTATGTCTGACCCGTTTTCTTTCGTCTTCTTGTCTTCCATTCCCCCATCCCCCCCCTCGAGGTCCGCAGGGAGGGAATACTTCAACTTAGTCCAGACCTTTTCCAGCTTGAAGAAAATAGACGTATTGCTTGGACTTTCTTTTCTTGGGCTATGACTGTGGTTACACTCTTAATTGGGGATTTATGCTGCTTTATTATTGTTTATGCTTCTTTATGTTTTAGTCAAGACAGAGGCTTTACTGTAATGATTTTGGAAGTTGGTTTTTAAGATAGTTGTTGTAATGTTTTGACTGGACCACATGCTTATGAAATAAAATTTAGTCTTTTAACTGTTCATATGTCTGTCTTGTAAATTACTTGTACCTTTTTTCTATAATACTCCACCAAAGTAAATGCATTCCCTTTGTGAGTGACCTTAACGGAGGTAGGGTGTTTACACTTGGTATCAGAGCAAAGGTTTACTAGATCGGATAAAAGTTTTTGAAAACTATTTATCAAAAAGAAGTTTAAAGAAGCTTTTTTTAAGGAAAATGTTGTTTTATTTTAATAAGCATAATCTCCAAAACCATATGCACTATCTTTCTATCCTTTGTTTTAAACATTTTCTTTTCGTTTCAGCATGTCTGGGGATCTTGATCTTCCTGAGGGAATGCCGGTACCTAGTTGGTTCAGAAGGTACCTGGAAGCTAAGGCTAATGGCGCAGGCCCAGTAGACGTTCCTCCTCCCCCAGTTGCAGCTGTTCCTCCTCCTCGTGTGAATGCTTTCTCGAAGATATGTAGAGACTTTCAAGTCATGGGTGGAAAGAGCTTTAATGGGACTGAGTCATTAGTGGAAGCAAGAAACTGGCTGAAGGAAACAGAAGCTTTGTTCGTAATCTTCAAAGTAGATGATAGGCAGAAGATACAATTGGCTGTGTGGTTACTTAAGGACGAAGCCTCTTATTGGTGGGAAGTTACTAATGCTGAGAGACCAGTTGAAACTTGGGATGGTTTCAGAATGAGGTTTGAAATGAAGTTCCTCTCGCAAGCTGAACGAAGCCTACAGATGGAAAAGTTCTTAGCTCTCAAATAGGGAAGCCTATCGGTCAAGGAATACGTCAACCAATTCAACCAGCTGGCTAGATTCGGATTGGAGTTAGTGAACACTCCACATAAGAAGGCTCTCTTTTTTGTTAAAGGGTTGAACGAGCCACTGCACAGCCTAGCTATGACCCATATACCTATGGGTGCGACTTATGAGAGACTAGTAGACATGGTACTATTATAGGAGGAAGATAAGGATGGCAAGAAAGAGACAAAGGTAGAAGTACCTCATGACAAGAAAGTGGAGGGATCACAGAACAAGAAGACTGATTCCAAGAAAGGCGGGAAGAAGAACAAGCCCCGTGACAAGAGGAAGTGTAATTTTTGTGGCATACCTGGACATCTGATTAAAGACGACAGAAAGAAGAAGAGGAAGATGGGTGGTTGTTTTCAGTGCGGCGAGACAGGACACATGGCTAAGGACTGCCCAAGAAAGCAAGGGCAAGGGCAGAGGACTGGATCTACTTCTAGAGGGAAGATTCCCGCTCTCATAGCTCCTCCGCAAGAACGAGGTAGAAATATTTCTATTGAGAGTTTAGTTTATCTTTTTGATTATCCTGTTCGTACTCTCTTTGATTCTGGCGCATCACACTCTTTTATATCTACTGCTTTAGTTGAATCTCTGCACCTAGACACCAGTATAGTAGAGGATCCCTTGGTTGTTTCAAATCCAATTAGGGGTTCGGCTTATTTATCGATGATTTGTTTGGATTTGGAAATTTCTATACTAAGCGTTGGGTTTAGATGTAATGCCTATGTTTTGGGCTTCACGGGCTATGGGTTGATTCTAGGCATGGATTGTCTATCGAGTAATGGTGCCATCCTCGACTGTGAAAAGAGAGTGGTTAGACTTATGACCCGCCTCGGTAACACTCTCAAAATCTCTTATAATCCCATGAACTCTGTTATGCTTAGCTACCTAGAATCTCTTGATGCGTCTGGTGAAAGCCTGAAATCTGTTAGAGTAGTCTGTGAATACTCGGATGTCTTTGAAGAGGTGAAGGGTTTACCTCCGAAGCGAGAGATAGACTTCCACATATACCTTGTTGATAATGCAAAACCCGTTGCTCTACCCGTTAGACACATGGCTCCAAGGGAAAGGAAGGAGCTCTGCAAGCAAGTTAAAGAGTTGCTTGAAAAGGGGTTTATAAGGCGGAGTATTTCTGAATGGGGTGCTCTAGTGGTGTTTGCAACCAAAGCAGATGGTTCACTTCGCCTATGCGTTGACTATAGGGAGCTAAACAAGTTGACCAAGAAGAATAGGCACCACTTCTAAGAATAGACGACTTGTTCGATCATCTTGTAGGTGCATCGGTTTTCTCCTAACTAGATCTGGCTACCGGGTTTCATCAGCTAAGAGTGGCTGAGGACAGCATTGATAAGACCGCATTCAGGACCCTGGATGGTTTATTCGAATGGATTGTCATGCTTTTTGGCTTGACAAACGCACCTGCTTATTTCGTTGACTTGATGAGTCGGGTGTTCAGGGAGTTCCTTAATAAATTTGTGGTGGTCTTCATGGGCAACATTTTGATCTTCTCGAAAAGTGAGGAAGGGCATGCTTTGCATTTAAGGGAAGTCATGGATACTCTTCGTGCACACCAGCTAAAAGAAAAATTCTCCAAATGCCATTCTTGGAGAGAAGAAGTAAGGTTTCTTGGACACGTGGTGTCCAAAGAGGGATAGCTGTGGATCCCGCAAAAGTAGTTGCGGTGCAAGATTGGAAGGTCCCCCGGAACGCAACCAAAGTATGAAGTTTTCTTGGACTAGTGGGCTTTTACCGAAAGTTCATTAAAGACTTTGCGAAGATCTCAACACCACTTACAAGATTGACGAAGAAGAACCTAACTTTTGCTTGGGATTTGGACTGCGACGTTGCTTTCCAACGACTAAAAAGAGCTCTAACAATTGCCCTGATTCTTACATTACCTGATGGGAGTAAGATGTTTACTGTAGATACAGACGCATCCAGGACAGGATTGGGTGTTGTCTTGATGCAAGAGGGCAAAGTAATTTGTTATGGAGGAAGGCAGTTGAAGGTACATGAGAAGAACTACCCAACTCATAATTTAGAACTAGCTGCCATTGTTTTCGCTCTTAAGTCATGGCGTCATTAACTACTAGGAGAAAGGTTTAAATTTTTACTGACCATAAATCGTTAGAGTACCTTTTCTCACAAAAGGATCTTAACTTAAGACAACAAAGGTGGATGGAGTTTCTTTCCTCATACGATTTTGAGGTTGCTTATACCCTGGCAAGGGCAATGTGGTAGCAGACGCCTTGAGTGGGAAAAAGCTGACCTTGAGTCCTCTCTTTGTAGAAAGGCAAAGCTTGGAGTACATAGCAAACTTTGACTTTAGACCCTCCTTTGAATTTGTACCTGGTTTGTTAGCATCGCTAGAGGCGCGGCCTTTGCTTTTGGACTCAATAGGAACCGTGCAACGTGAAGACCCTTAGCTAGTTGATGTGATGGATAAGCTAATGAGAGGAGAGACTTCTAGTCACCTCAATAGATACTCCATCGATGACAAGGGTTGGTTAAGACGGGATGGAAGACTATGTGTCCCACAAGCAAGGGATTTAGTGAAAATCATTCTCGAAGAAGCACACCATTCTAAATTGACTATACATCCAGGTGGGGACAAGATGTATAAAGACATAAAAAGGGTTTTCTTTTGGAATGGCATGAAGAAGGATGTAGCTGAGTTTGTCTCTAAATCCTTGATATGCCATTTAGTCAAAGCGGAGCAGAAGATGCCTAGTGGTCTGCTTCATCCTCTAGAGGTCTCACAGTGGAAATGGGATAACATTCCGGTGGACTTTATTGATGGGTTGCCTAGGTAAAGAAGGGGCAATACCAGTATTTGGGTAATAGTGGACACGCTCACTAAAAGCGCTCACTTTATACCTGCTAAGAGTAGGAGGTCTGCCTCATCGTTAGCATCCATTTATCTTAAAGAAATGGTTCAACTGCATGGAATACCCTCTAGCATAGTAAGTGATCGAGATCATATTTTTACAAGCGAGTTTTGGAAGAGTTTGCAAGAGGCCATAGGCACACAGCTATGCTTAAGCACGACCTATCACCCTCAAACCGATGGTCAGACGGAAAGGGTGAATAGAGTATTAGAAGATCTTTTGAGATTGTGCATTCTTGATTTTGGAGGGACATGCGAGGTTCCTTTGGTGGAGTTCGCATACAACAATAGCTACCAAGCCACCATAGGCATGGCACCCTTCAAGGCTTTATATGGAAGACCATGCCAATCACCAACCTATTGGTGGGAGTCTACAAAAAAGCTTGTACTTAGACCGGACATGATTAGAGAAACTTCAGAAGGTGGACTTGATATGAAGATGAATGAAGATTGCACAAGATAGACAGAAATCCTACGCTGATAAAAGAAGGACAGACCTTGATTTTAAGGTTAGAGACAGGGTTTTCCTTAAAGTATCTCCTTTGAGTAACGTCGTTCGCTTTGGGTCTACAGGAAAATTGGCACCAAGATTTGTAGGGCCATTTCCTATCATTGAGAGGATTGGGAAGATGGCTTATAGAGTAGAGCTGCCCGAAAAATTGGCTGGAGTTCATAATGTTTTCCATGTCTCTCATCTATGAAAGTTCTTACATGAGTCTTTGGAAGTTGTGGAGCCAAGCATACTAGAAGAAGTAGAAGTGGAACGAGAAGTAACGGTGAGGAGAGTTCCAACTCGTATCTTAGGGACAGAAATCAAAAAGCTATGAAACTGTGAAGTCAAGCTTGTTAAAGTTCAATGGAGTGACGCTGAGGAAGACGCGAATTGGGAGGCTAAGGACAAGATACGCATATCCTACCCTTTTCTTTTTGAGGGTACATCCTTGATCTCATTTTCCATAAGTTTATGCATGCTTATATCTATCTTTTAAGTATATCTCCTCGGTCCTATTCTTGATCCTTAAGTAGAAACCAATAGATGTAAATATTTATTTGAAACATGTTATGATTGATGGTTGCAAGTGGTTGCTAGTGTTTGCTCGTGGATGCATATACACACACATTAGGTACTAGGTCGGCTCAGTCACTTTCATATTGCATATGCATATATGTATTTGTATATGGATTGAAACTTGATGTGTTGCCATATGGATGTTGCACTTGTATGAATGATTGTGCACTCATGTAGAAGATATAAAGTACGATTAGGAATAATTGCATACATATTGGACTCATGGCACTATCATGATTTGCATTAAGGAGGTCAACTGAATCAGTAGACCGCCTGATTTTGCATTAGATATGGACATATACACACACTATGCATATGTTCATGAAAAGCATTAGATACCTTTTAAGGACAATAGATGCTTGTGATTGAATGGTTGAGTAGATGGATGTTGGATGGTAGGATATACATTCTTCTTGACTTGAATATTTCGGGGACGAAATCCTTTAAGGAGGGGAGAATGTAACACCCCGTATTTTGTGTGAACATTAAAGTAACGAATTAAAGAATACTTAATTTTAATAGTGGAAATTAGAGGAAACGGGTTTCGCCATTGCGTTCGTCTCAGAATTCTGCTTGAGATAGAGTCCGAGTTTGCGTGAATCGGACTTCGTATGAAGAAGTTATGGAGTTCAGAAGATTTCAAGTTTAAACGGAAATTAAATATAAATAATAGTTAAATTAAAAAGCAGTTCAAATTCAAAAATTCTGAGAGAAGCGGCTGGGCGGGAAAATTCCCACCCATAGGGGTCGACTCCCCCGGGGGGAGTCGACATAGGTGTCGACCCTCCAAGAGGGGTATCGACCCCCCTGTAGGGGTCGACCCCCTCAGCCAGATCTAGGCTGTTTTGTCCTGTGACGTTTTCTGAGTCACTAGGCATACGTGGCGACTTCCGGTTGGCTATGGTTGGTCTGGATGGCTCTGATTTCTCCTAGGTTGATCTAACGGCTCTCATTAATCTAAACTTCTATATAAACAACCCCAACCCTCAACCCTAAAACCACATAAAATTGCTCTCTGAAGCCGTCATGCTATCCATGGCCAAACTAGCGTAGCCACCATTTTTCGCTAAACTACAAGTCAAGTTAGGAAGTCCAAAATCAAATCAAAACTAGAGAATCAATAGCCTACATCAAAGGATAGCTTTTCAGTTTCAGAAATCAGATCCCAGAAAACAAGATCTGTTCTTTTGTTTGTAAGTTCAGATATTCTTTAGATTTGAACAAATAAAAGTCATGACTTGTAATGAAGAGAAACTAGAACTGTGCCTAGTTGTAAGATAATCGTATTCTGATTCATGTTTGTCCCTGTAGCAATTCTGAAATACCTACGCCTACGAGGCTATTGTAATTGATACAATTTATCATGTTGTATATAAATTTGGTGATGAACCTATCATGTTGTATATTAAATTGGCGATGGACTTATCATGTTGTATGTTAAATTGGTGATGAACCTATCATGTTGTATAATAATTTGACAATGAACCTATCATATTGTATATAAATTTGGTGATTCCTTATGTTGTATGCAAGATCATAAGCTAAGTCATGTTCATATATGCTTATATGTCTAGATCTACATGCTTAGATGTTTATATCTATGTTAATTTGATCCAACTCAAATGCAAGTTCACATTTACATGCTTAATTAAATTTGTGTAGTACTATGCCAAATTTATATTACGCATGCTTAGTTGATCTAAACTGTTTTATGCCGTTGGAATGTTACATGTCCCTTTTCTTTTTCCCTCTTTGTTTATAAGTTAGGCTAATTTGTGAGCCTAACGTTCTATGTAATTTATTCGTACGAATAACGGGGGATACGTTGGGAAAAATATTAAATTATATGTTATTGGCATAGGTTGGCTCATAATCATGCAAATGATTAATGGCATGAAATGGTATAATAAGTATACCTAAGAATTATGGACAAAATTTAGAAGGGTAAATGGGACATGACTTGAGTTGACAACATTGGTGGATAATTTACATATAAACATAAATGGTAAATACGTAAATTAATTAAAAGATGATTGTGCCTAACCCGAGGTTAGAGTGAGATACAGTGTAAGACTGCCCGGAACCGCCCGACACATCCAGCAACCGTAACAATATAGATCTAATGTGAGAGGTTAGCGCATTAAGCCCGAAAAACCCGAGGTTAGTTTGAGTTGCGGTGTAAGACTGCCCGAAACTGCCTGACACATCTAGCGACTGCAACAATACATATCTAATGTGAGTAGTTGGTGCTTTAATGAATGAATTAATGCTAAGGCAGGCTAAGAGTGGTAGGGTTAAGTTAATTAAGGAAATACTTAACCAATACAACATGTTAACTAAACTGATGGGTGGGGTTAGGTTAATTTGAGAACACTTAACCATTTTAACATGTTGATTAGGAAACCCTAGTAACGGGGACCCATTTTAGCAGTAACCCGCATAGATGTATCCTGGTACCCTGAACTAGGCAGGGTGGGGCACGATTACTGGGCTGATTATAAGCGGTCAAAATAACGGCGGGTGCTGCTGCAGTGTAGGTTCCAACGGAGTATGGGCGTGCACTTACTCCGGCATGAGCAAATCAGGCACTGGGCATCAGTAGTATATACTGTGCATCTTGAAGTTGTGTCGGGTCGCCACCATAGGAATTGATACACCCCATGGTGGGGCTAGCACAGGTATCTACAATCAAGCGGGGCCGAATGACACAAGTCAAAAATGCATGCGAGTAGAAGCCGATCGATAAAGGGATCATTTTATCATGAACACATGGTGCTAGTTGAAACACTTGTTAGTAAGTGCAGAGAAATAGAAATGAGTACGATAGTATATTCAGTTTACCTTGCCTTATTTATTGTTATCTTATTTCTAGGGTATTGTCCTAGGTTCAGTTTATTCATGTCATGATCCTTTTACCTGTTTACATGCTAAATAATCACTGGACTTACCAGGCTTATGTCTGACCCGTTTTCTTTCGTCTTCTTGTCTTCCATCCCCCCTGGGTCCGCAGGGAGGGAATACTTCAACTTAGTCCAGACCTTTTCCAGCTTGAAGAAAGTAGACGTATTGCTTGGACTCTCTTTTCTTGGGCTATGGCTGTGGTTACATTCTTAATTGGGGATTTATGCTGCTTTATTATTGTTTATGCTTCTTTATGTTTTAGTCAAGATAGAGGCTTTACTGTAATGATTTTGGAAGTTTGTTTTTAAGATAGTTGTTGTAATGTTTTGACTGGACCACGTGCTTATGAAATAAAATTTAGTCTTTCTGCTGTTTATATGTCTGTCTTGTAAATTAGTTGTACCTTTTACCTATAATACTCCACCAAAGTAAATGCATTCCCTTTGTGTGTGACCTTAACGGAGGTGGGGTGTTTACAGGACTTGAGTCTTATAATGGTTTCATTTTTCTAAAAAGCATTACTTTGTTTAGCGATTTACTTTATTTATGAACTGGCAATCCAATGGAGTAAACCCGTTCCACGTTAGGGCGTGATCCTGTGATTAGCCTTATTATTAAATATGTTAAATAAGATTTCTCATACCAGTCCCATGACTGACTCGTAGTTTGTTTCACTTTGCAAACTCAGGTGCCCTTTTTCCATACAGGCAGCCTTGTATACAGGTTTTAGCTGACTCATTCTGGATAGCTATGGAGCTGAAGATGGATCTTATCATTTCTATTATGCTGTTCAGACTTCATTTAGTATATTATGTTTGATTCCGCCGCAGACATTTTATATTAAGTTAAAAACTGTATTTTGTACTAAGTATGATCCTAATATGCTGTGTAACTCTAATGATTTATTTCCAATGTAATTGATGTACATTATCTGCTGTAATTCTATATTTCTGTTCTGCTATCATTATTTATGTATTATATTCCTATGATTATCCTTGCTTTAGTACTACGAAAGTTTGGGGTCATCACACGTGGTCTCAGAAAATATGATTTGGAGGCTAGTTTCTGCTAATCTATTTACAGGTGCATAGAAAACTCTAGTTCATCGGATTAAATATAATATAATCTGGACCGTATAAATTGAAAATATAATGTTAGTTCGCTCAACAATGGGTCGGTCTAGACCCCTAGTTGGTCAAACCTTGATAAGTCGATGAGGTCGACCCAGCTCTAGGTTTTGTCGACTCCTGGGTCAACCCACATGTGGTCTGGGTCGACCCATTACCTGGGCCACTAATGTTAATTTTTGCCAAAATTAATTTTTTGTTTAATGTTGGCTGTAACATTTATTTTCTTGCTAAATATTGTTATATAAATTATTATCTTCCATTTATAAGGCAAACTTAACATTTCTATTTCAAACTTACGCGCAGATATATACATATAACTCTTCAAATCTTTGTTCGTTAACAACTTTCCCATACGGGCTCCATTTGGGACAAGTCATATATGAAAATAAAATAGAAATTTGCCATGAACACAATGGTATATTGTAACAGCCCACATTTTACATATTGGAAGATCGTAAAATATTTTTATTTTATTCCCGAGGGTTGGATCATTCTCATCTTTTGATATGTTGCTTATGGGGATGTGAGACATGTCCATAATTTTTACCAATTCTGTTCGTGACCATTTTGCCCCTGTCAGTCTTGTATAGGGCATAACTTTTGACTCAAATTGAATCAGAGGGTGAGACCTGTGCCATTGGAAAGGAATTGATGGTTGACGTTCTGTAGAGTGGTTACATTAAAGATTTGGCTCAGCGGTTTGGGAGAAATCGCTGTTTTAAGGTTTTTCAGTTGGTTGTACAGGTTTTGGGAGTCTAATGGGCTAACTTGGGGAAGGCCCATTCATGGATTGATGAAAGGGTATAAATAGGGGGTGAGAGATATGGGAAATGGTTTAGTTTCTCATTCTCCCATTTGGTGCCTTGTGCTCCACTTTCCACTAACACCTTTCCACCATTAGAAATCATAATCCAAGGAGGTAAATTGAAGATCTACACCATTGGAGGCTAGATCTACATCAATTAAGGCAAGGATTCATTGGATCAAGGTGTTTGGTGCGAGGTGCTTGCTGTTCGAATTCATTTCCCATTGATTTTAGCTTGTTTTGGAGGACCGATGAGTGATTTACATCTCTCACATAAATCCAATGAAGTATACGAGTGTTTGTGCATGTTTCTCATCAAATTCAAGTGTTTTTCGATAAATCTATGCCATATTAAGTCCATTTTCATATTATCCACCCTATGTTCTGATTTAACAAGTTTAGATAGGTAATTTCTAATGCACGTTAGATCCATAATTTAGATCATATGTTCGTTTATTATGTTTTTTTGGTGAAATTTGCATAATTTGATGATAACTTTCATTTTCATGATGCTAGTGGTTTCATAACATGCTTATGATTGTATTGGATGAGTTGATTTTGTCGAATCTATCATTGGCGAAATTTTAGTGGAAATCAGAGAAGAAATTATGATGTGCAGGTTTTGGGCCGCACGTACGGGGGTCGTTCGCTCTAAGGTGTGATTTCTTGGGAAACAAGATAGAAAGCAGGCTCGAGCGAGCCAGGGAGTCGGTCGGTCGAGCGAATTGGATGTAAGGCAAGCGGACAAGCGAGCCCAGAGGAAAAAGGGTTCGGTTGAGCGAGCCTATGATTGAGTAAAGGGGTCGGTCGTTCCTATCTGATCGGTCGTGAAGACTGGAAGTGGTAAAGTGGCGGGTCGGTCGCTTCAAGTTGGGAGGGTCGGTCGCTTGGTTGATTCTACCCGTATGAAGGGTCGGTCACTTTGGTCGGTCGAGTAGTGTGAAGGGTCGGTCGCACAGGGTCATTTTCTGAAAAAGTACGTTTGTAAAGACCCGCAAATCCCCATCCTTTAGATCGACCATAAACCACACAGGTTTGATCCAAAAGTTGGAAATCCACGAATACTTTAACTCTAGGCATACAACACATTAGAACAAATAACATCAGACTTTTATAAACATCATAATAATGTTACATCAGAGTACAGAATATCAGAGTATAGCGAATATAATAATACAGCGGAAGATCAAATTACAATAATTGTTATACAATGCAGCGGAAAAAATAAACTAATACATCGGAAGGCTACCAATGCTCTGGACACAGCTTTAAGCTTCGATTCAGAATCCTGCTTAAGAAATGAATATCTGCAAAAGAGGCTACTCGACTGCCTGTATGAAAAAGAGGGAACCCGAGTTTGCAAGTGAAACAAACT
Organism: Allium sativum; assembly: GCA_030737875.1. NCBI lineage: Eukaryota > Viridiplantae > Streptophyta > Magnoliopsida > Asparagales > Amaryllidaceae > Allium > Allium sativum. Next base: position 130,485,700 of record CM060927.1, on the reverse strand, counting down.
ACAGGTCAGTCATGGGACTGGTGTGATAAATCTTACTTAAACTATCTAATAATAATAAGGCTAATCACAGGACCACGCCGCTAACGCGGAACGGGTTTACTCCATTGGATTGCCAGTGCATAAAATAAATTAAATCGTTAAACAACGCAATGCTTTTTAGAAAAATGAAACCATTATAAGACTCAAATCCCATCACACAATGCAATGCAAACCGAAGGATAGAGTTTTACCTTATAATGGTCAAAAATGCTTGATATGATAAAATGAATTTGATATTATTATTAGTGTATAAACGTTTGGAAAAAAATTCACTCATAATATATCAATCATAGACGGCATAGCTACCATATACTATGTCGCCATACTAGTAATAAAATCAAAACCGCATGGGTTGTATTGGAAGTTGGATTTCCATCATGAACCAAGGAAAAAGATAGTCCTTACCGAATTCGAGACACTCTAGCCCGTGCCTCAGGACTCAGACTCAGGTGAGCCCTTGGATCTTCAGGGTCGGTCCACCAAAGTGCAATGGTTGGATTAGCTATGCCTGAACAATACGTTTCCCCGCCCTATGGGGCGTAAATAGAGCCAATAGGGACTTAAATAACCGAGGCGCCTCGTTCCATCATCCACATAAGTAAATATGTCAGGCCTTGTAAAAACCATGATACCGCTTCTAGCTAGAAAGAAACGTATGTCCTCCCTGCTCCCGTTTCTAGTACATACCGGGGTGTGAGGCTCGCAAAGTATCGCTATACACAAAGATATGCTATTTAAAGCTGTGCTTTGATCATCAACCATAAGGTTCTGCATTTTAACAATAAGCCTTGATCATTTGCATCTTGGCATGCCACATTGTCAATCCATACCATACCATTGATTTCTACCAATATATAACCTCTGAGCACGCACGTCTCAGAGAAGGGTGTTAAGTAAGAGAATAAATTATCCGCTACCGCAGAAATATATTTAGCAGAGATCAACGAATACAGTATAAAGGAATACAACGTCAGACATACAATCCACTTACAAGTTCGTTCTGGGTTTGAACGAAACCGGAGGCACATCATACCTCGCATCTCCGAACAATCAACAATACGTCCGGACAACTACCACTGGAACCCTCTCAAGGCAGCAACTCCAATCAAAGGCATCAGTAGTCCTTATCCATTCGATGTGAAGATCGCCGGTCTTCAACCACCGTCTTCATCTTCGACTTTTAATCGTCGTAGTAATTATTCAGAATGGGTTAAACCCGGTCTTTCCGAATAACTCGCATATTTTATAATAAAAATCAAGTGTTATAAAACACATCATACGCTACATTCCAATTCAGAATATTCTTTTAATCAGATATTCACATTATTTGGAAAAGGTTCCCATTAATTTTATCAAAGATAAATTCTTTAATTTATTCTTTAATCCCTTTTAATGATTCATTAAAACCCTACATTGGTTTTAATATCCAAAATCATTACTCTATGATTATTCAGATTTAAGAAATAAATCTTATCGTTAACTGGGTTAAAGAACAAATGTCATTTAAAAACATTGTTCACGATAAACCCCAAAATCATCTTCCATTAAAAAAATATGGAATTTTCACAGAAATCAAATTAATATATAATCGCTATAAATTCCTGTATCAGACTAATAATATAAATGGAATAACGACAAAGCCTCTTAAATTCCATATATATTAACGGTCTTCATTCACAGAAGCTCATCTCGATTATTATTAAATCGAATTCCACTCAATTCCAATTTAACATATTAAATTGGAAAACTTTATTTGGAAAATTTCCAATTAAATCTTAAAAAAAGATTTATAATTTCCAAATTATACTTTCACTGTTAATTGGGTTAAAGAACAAGTGTCGTTTAAAACACAGTTCACGATAAACCCAACTTACATTTCATTTTATTCCAATTATTAAATATAATTGAAATCTCTAATAATCTTAATTAAAAGAATTATTCTTTTCTTATAGGGTTTAAGAACAGTGTTATTTAAGACACCATTCACGACAAACCCAAAATCCAATTTGTCTTATTTAATTCCAAATAAATGGAAAACTTCATTAAATCTTATTTTGAAGATTTATTCAAGTTAATAACTAGTTCAATTCAATAAAAATATATTTTTATCTTTTCAAATATGGAATTTTCATCCAAACTCTTTTCAAATCATTTATTATGATTTTACATAATTTTTCCATATTTTTAATAATTTTATTATCGCTCATACGGTCGGTTTCCAATAACGGCTACCGAACTGCATCCATAGCGACCTTTTCTGAAATTGATTTGGACATAATTCCAAATCCAACCGTTAGATTTCAAAACTCTTACATTTGTTGGAAAGATCTTTTCGATACGAACCCAATGGTTCTGGTTTTAGAAGAATCCGACGGTCGGATCTTCCGTTACGCCAATTTGAAGTTAATGGTCGAAACTCGCGAACGGTCGCTGTGCGGCGCGTTCTATTCAGGCCATTATATATATAATATATCTTCAATTTCTATTCAAAACATGTTTATAAAATATTTATAAATCCGTTCAAAATGATTTTAACTTCATTTTCAATTTTAAAGAAAAATTGAATATTCCATTTCTTTATTATATTAAAATAATAATATTTTCAAAATATTATATTTTGTAATCACTTCTCTCTTATATTCATTTTAAAATGATATAAATCGATCGATAAACCCGCTCGGGTTAAAATGGCATTTGCTACTTAACTCAGCTTCATATTTTTCTTTTTCATTGAATATTATTTTAAAGTATTTATTATTTTAAAAATATTCTTTATTTAAAAGATTCTTTATTTTAAAATATTCTTTATATAAAGATATTCTGAATCGGAATGCGACTCAATCAATTACCATACAAATTCGGTTGTATGGATTTCATACATTGCATATATCCAACGATAATGATAAACAATCATCAAACAATACATTTGCATCCAAAATGAGATTTATAACTGTGTGAGCATTAAAATAGATAAATAACGCTCATCACAGACTGTCAACCCACCGATTGACAATTAAATAAATATTGGGACTAGCGTGTGTCCAATATCATCGTAATACCCGCGTGGAGTTTTCAGCCAACAACCAATAATATATTATTTGTGCACTTGGGCGATGTATGAAAAATTATCATCCCAATCACATAAACAAGTCGGATAACTTGTAAATGGAGGTGTAACACTTCAACATCGCAAACATATATTTCTAGGCATCGCTACATTATATTTTCAACATTCATAGACATATAATGAATATTTCATATATATTTATTCAGTACATTAAAAATGTAAATTTTATGTTTCAACATTTAGCTCAACCATGAATATTTCATAAATCTTATCTTTACGTTGAAACATACTTTACATTAAAATATAACTTTTAATGTATTCAACATTTCTATCTATACAATGTATATTTTACATAAAACATACTCTACATTAAAAATGGAATTTTTAATGTTTTCACATTTTTCTCACTGCAATGAATATCTCATTTCATTCTTAAATTAAAAATATGATTTTTAATGTTTCAATATTTTTATCTCAAACAAATGATCATTTTTCATCTTTTCTACTTATACAATAAAAATGTGAATTTTATCGTTAACACATTTTAACATAACATTTTCTATGTTCTTTAATGACAAATAAAAGAGAGTTTTAATGTCATGAAATTTTTCTACGGTGTTTATTTGCATCTAAATATGCAAATAAAAATGCAATCTTTAACTATGAGGTTTATTTGCATCTAAATATGCAAATAAAAATGTAACCTTTCAACTACGATGTTTATTTGCATCTAAGTATGAAAATAAAAATATAATCTTAATTTTAATGTTTTTTTTAATTTGTATCTAAATTACAAATAAATATATAATCTTTTTAAAACTATGTCTTATTTGCATCAAGAAATGCAAATAAGAATTTAACTTCCAATTTCAACATTTTATCTGTATCAAAGAATGCAAATAAAAGAATAACTTTTTAATTCAATGTTTTATTTGTCTTTTACATGACTACATGTTTCAAATACATGTTTACATCCATAGAGTTCTATCTAAGGTTCCCAAGATAAGATCGAGGAGATAAACAAGACAAACTCCTTACGGGGTTTGTAACAGAAACAGGACCGAGAGGATATCCACCAAGCGATAGCGTGCAAGCAAGCTCTACAGGTGGACTAAGGATCAAAGATGTACTCTTAAAAAGAGACATGATGCGCGCATCTAAGCCGCATTTCCATGAGCTTAATTCCATTGTGCCTTGACCGCCTTTGACTTCATGATTTCGTAGCTCCTTGATTCCTATTTCCAAGGTATGAGTCGGAACTCATTTCATTGTCGCCTCTCGTTCCACTTTCACTTATCCTTTTCCTAGTATACTTGGCTCAACCATATCTGCGTACTCATGCAAGCTCTCCAAAATTCACTAGTGAATTCTGGATCTCGTTTACCAATTCCAATCCATGTTACCACGTGCATTTACTAGGGTGATTCCTATAACCCATGCTCAAGCGGAATGAACCATCCGTCTTATTGGCGAACGTTACTCGATTGGATCAGAGATTTCCGATAAGTGCATCAATAGATTCTAGGTAACTAACCATGACAGAACTCATAAGGTTACACGAGACTTCGAGGGTATTACCAAGGCAAGTTAAGAGTTTGACTACCCTCCTTTCAAAACCGAGAATGGCATCCCTTACTGGATAACCACTTCATCCCTAGAATCCATCCATAGCTCAACAATAGAAGCATTGTTTTTAATCTCAACACTTGGCATAGACGTTCTCAAATCCAAACAAGTCATAGATAAATGGACCAACTCTCCAACCAGATTTTGGGACTAAAGTGGGATCTTCTACCGTGCTAGTACTAAGGTGCAGAGACTTAACTATCGAAGCAGACTTAAATGATGCGATGATCAAAACAAAGTCTGGACGGGATGATAGAAAAGAAAGGCTAAACCTTTAACAGAAACGGTACCATTTCTCTTAGGTACGCTAGAAATGAGAGCATACAATTGCCCTCTCGCTGATCTTGTCCTTATCTTCCTTTGTGGATCAAGCCATACCAACAAGTTGCTTATTCTTAAGCTCGTGTCCTTCATCCTTGCTCTTATTATCCCTTCAGTAACAGGTCTCTCGAGAACTTCCTCCATCGCACGGGAAAATACTTACGTAGCTAGACAAGGGTTAGTCGTAGTTAAAACTACTGTGACTACAGATGGAGGAAAGAAAGGAAAATAGATTCGATCAAGGAAACAAAGGATAGTGCTAATGGCTTTTGGGGAATAGCCTTTAAAAACTTTTCTTGAAAAATGCTTCTTTGTAAACGGTTTCTCAAATAGTTTTCAGAAGGTTTTAAAACTTCTGCCCAGTCTGGTAACCTTATGCTCTGATACCAAATGTAACACCCCACCTCCGCTAGGGTCACTCACAAAGGGAATGCACTAGGTTTGGTGAAGCATTATCGAGGTAAACATGCACAGAAATATTACAAGACAGAACATATATAAAACAGCGGAAGTAAAACAAATTTCATTACCTTATAAAACAAGGTCTAAAGCCTTTTACATCAGAATACATCAAAAACCTGTCTTGCAATAGTAAAGAAGCATAAAACCTTTTCATAAATTATTCCCCAAAATAAAGCGGTGAAGCAGCCATAGCCAAGAGAAGACCAAGCTATGCATGATGACCTTCAAGCATAAGAGGTCCGAACTAAACAACATCATTTCCTCCCTGAAAACCTGGGGGGGGGGTGGAACGGAATACAAAGAGGCGAAAGAAAACGGGGTCAGTCATAAAGACTGGTAAGTCCTATCTACTTCCAGCATAAAAACAGGTAAAGGTAACATGACATGCATAAACTGAAAGTAAACATAAGGATGACGACAAGATAGATAATCTAAGCCAAGATAACTGGATGAACTACTGTACCAAGATAAACAAGTGTGTCATGATAAACTACGGTGTCAAGATAAGTCAAGGTATCACATCGTCAGGTTTCTATCAAGTATACTATCCCAAGACATCTATCATGTATAACATCCCACGGTATTTATCATGTATATTTGCTCTGCACCTCTCGTACTAGTATCCCAACCCGTGTCATGTGTTAACTATGAAGGTCCCTTGCCCAATGTCATGTAATGGTCCATGTCAACCTAATATATAGCATATGTAGGTTTTCCCCACTCGTATGTTTCTTTCCATGTATAAGTTCAGTCCTTTACCGTAGGCCGTACGGGCTTTCCCATGTAAATCTATACCACCTCAACGTAGTACCATTTTATCCTTGAAGTTGTTTTGGACTGCTACCCTTGATCTGGTTATGTTTTCTTACCATGAACTATCATGTGTTCACTTAGGATTTATGCCACCTAGGACCACTAGGGATTATGCTACCTAATGAACATTTTTGTGTCTCGGTTTGGGTTCAGGCCACCTAGGACCACTAGGGATTATGCCACCCGTCAACCGCTCCCTTTGTCCCACGTATATATCGTGAATCGTTTCCATGTCTAGACGCACATGTATCTCAATGTGCCATCCGAGTTCCGTGCCAGGGCAAATCAAGGAATACGGAACTCGGTCGGGAGCTTTAAGTCGTCTGCTGATGCAGATATCAAGGTCTATTTTTGTATCCGTGGCTATGGTCCCACGTGGCCCCTCCCTCATCTACTGAAAGGCAATCCAAGAAAAATCATGTATGAGAAACACATCTCGGCCCCACTATAGCCCCGCTTTCCTATGGGCCAACCTCACCCATGACTCGATAGCAAGAACATGGTCTGTTGGGGGTTCCCTGCTTTTCCGTTCGTACACGATTGACTAAAGATGGTAGGTAGTCGACGACGTGCTATCCAGGGCAAAAATCAAGTATCGTCGACTCCACGCTAATCCATCCCAGTCTTTAGGTCGCTCGCATAGCAACCAAGGCATACTCTTGGCTCTTCTATCGCAGACCTTAACCTCTGTGAGGCCGGGTTTCATGGACCACCTGCCACCTCACAGAGGGATACCAAGAGTACCCTCACGTCCCCCGAAGCTACCGCTTCGTCACCCAGTTCGTTGGAGCCTTTATCCAAGTCGGATAATTTGCTCCTTCTCGTGTGTTTAAGCGATGACCTACCATATCGGGTTACTCATCCATTCATGAACTAGTCCCATGTCCTTGGCTAAGAATTATTACTTAGTTATACTTAACTAAGGTTTACCACTTAGCTTCTTTTCCCCGTTACCCTTGATTAACCACGATTTTCTACCTAGTTCCTCTAACTAGGGTTTTGTCTATTGGGTTAGGTGTTGTTATTCAGGTTCATGACTTAGCCCGCCTACGAATCATGTCAAGATTGGCTAAGTATTTAAGTTCAAGGCTTAACCCTACAAGGTGGTTAAGTATACCAAGAAGCGCATGACTTAACCCTATCAAGTCAAATTGGTTAAGTATTGGTTTGTCTTAACCCTATCAGATTATCGTGTTAGATTGATTAAGCATAGATTATCTTAATCGCAGCAGATCATCGAGTCGGATTGGTTAAGTATGGGTTAGCTTAACCTCATCCACTAATCGTACTACAAGGGTTAAGTATATTCAAAAGGTCTTGTGACTTAACCCTATCAAGTCCACATGTTAGATTGGTTAAGTATAGGTTACTTAACCTCATCAAATCATCATGTATAATTGGTTAATTATAAGTTACTTAACCCCATTAAATTATCATGTTAAGTTGGTTAAGTATTGGTTGCTTAACCTCATTGAATTACCAAGTTTAGATTGGTTAAGTGTTTAACTTAACCCCATCGAATTACCGTGTTTAGATTAGTTAAATATAGGTTACTTAACCCCATCTAATTACCGTGTTTAGATTAGTTAAGTCTAAATTACTTAACCCCATCTAATTACCAAGTCGGATTAGTTAAGTGTAAATTACTTAACCCCATCTAATTACCAAGTCGGATTAGTTAAGCGTAAATTACTTAACCCCATCCCCTAATTGTCTTGTATGGTTAAGTGTCATTAAGAAATCAAGCCCGGTCCCACTTAACCTACCCATTCGCGTCATATCGGTTAAGTGTCATTAGTCAAATTTACTTAACCTTATCATGTGGCATTAATTTAATTAATACACTCTCAACCTCTCACATTAGACCTTGTTGTGGTTACTAGTTAAGCCGGGCGGGTCCGGGTAGTTTTACACCACAACCTAGTCTAACCTCGGGTCTTAAGCGCGACATGACCAACTTCTCACATTGGATCCTATTGTTTGTAGCCACTAGTTAAGCCGGGCGGTTCCGGGTAGATTTATGCTACAAACTCAACCCAACCTCGAGTTGGCCACTTTCATGTTTGATCTAGTGTCTTATTACACTTACAACCCACCCATGTCTAGTTCAAGTTCCATGTTTTCCCACGTGTCATGACCATATTTAAATGTATCATGAATGTCATGTTCTCATATAAACCCCATGTCAAGTTTTTCATGTCATACCCACGTTTTTCCCTAAGCTACCCAAACGTATTTCCAACCCAAGTGGAAGCGAGTCACATAGTAGGGTATTATGCCAACATATTGGCCACAAACATGCATAGTATCATAAGGGAATTTGGCCACAAACATGCATAGTGTCATAAGGGAATTTGGCCACAAACATGCATGATACATAAGGGGTTTGGGTTCATTTACATGCATAAGCCCCAAAGTCAAGTCTTTGCCAATGTTTTCACAAGTCAAGTGGTTCCCAAAGGTTCATGCTAACATTCCATGGATAAAGATTCAAACTTGCAAGATATACTAGGGTAAACATAACATAAGTGGCATGATTTAGTCACTAAGCATAGCCCAAAGTCATAGGTTCAAGCAAAAGAGACATGACAAGGTTCATATAGGCTAGCATACTTATGTTTCATCACATTTTATCCCATGTCACATTAGAACTACCGTTTAGATCTAAAAGTAGCTAGAACTTACATAGCGAGGCTTAGGGAAGGATCATGCATCGTCTTGACGAAGAAAGGTGGCTCCTTTGTTGAAGAATCGTCATGAAACTTGCGTAGAAACGTTGATCCCTCCTCGATTTGGTGTAGAAAGCTTGCACCTTTTGATTTGAACCCGATTTGAATGCATAAGCCCTTGGAGTTGGAGATGGAGGCCATGATATGAAGGTGGAGGCCATGGTGAGGGAGCATTTTGGCATAACTTCGTTGTAGGAATGAATTAATGAGGGTTTAGGCTAGGTCTAGGGGTCTTTTTATAGAGATTAGGGGTAGTTTAAACCATAGGATTAACCCCAAATCAGATCTTAGCCATCAAATTCCGTCGGAAGCTTCCAGAACAGGGCCAGAGACACAAGCAGGCGCACCCAGGTGGCCTGGGCTCGACCACCCAGGTCGACAGGGGTGTCGACTTGCAAGTCGACACCACCTTGGGTGTGTCGACACCCAAGTCGACACCACCTTGGGTGTGTCGACACCCAAGTCGACTTGGGTGCTGGGCGGGAAATTTCCCGCCCAGTCTTTTCGGCTCTAGATTTGAATTTTGAACTGTTTTTCGGATTGGAATTTTCTGAAACTTCGTTAGGCCATAACTTGGTCATACGGACTCCGTTTCTCGAAAACTCGGACTCTATTTCGCGTATATTTCTAAGACGAACGCAATGGCACAGCCCGTTTCCCCTGATTCAGATTTTAAAATTAAATTCTGCCTTGATTCTTGTCTTAACACGTTATTAAAATTCGGGTTGTTACAATTCAATTCCAATTTAACATATTAAATTGGAAAACTTTATTTGGAAAATTTCCAATTAAATCTTAAAAAAAGATTTATAATTTCCAAATTATACTTTCACTGTTAATTGGGTTAAAGAACAAGTGTCGTTTAAAACACAGTTCACGATAAACCCAACTTACATTTCATTTTATTCCAATTATTAAATATAATTGAAATCTCTAATAATCTTAATTAAAAGATTTATTCTTTTCTTATGGGGTTTAAGAACAGTGTTATTTAAGACACCATTCACGACAAACCCAAAATCCAATTTGTCTTATTTAATTCCAATTAAATATCAATTAATTGGAAAACTTCATTAAATCTTATTTTGAAGATTTATTCAAGTTAATAACTAGTTCAATTCGATAAAAATATATTTTTATCTTTTCAAATATGGAATTTTCATCCAAACTCTTTTCAAATCATTTATTATGATTTTACATAATTTTTCCATATTTTTAATAATTTTATTATCGCTCATACAGTCGGTTTCCAATAACGGCTACCGAACTGCATCCATAGCGACCTTTTCTGAAATTGATTTGGACATAATTCCAAATCCAACCGTTAGATTTCAAAACTCTTACATTTGTTGGAAAGATCTTTTCGATACGAACCCAATGGTTCTGGTTTTAGAAGAATCCGACGGTCGGATCTTCCGTTACGCCAATTTGAAGTTAATGGTCGAAACTCGCGAACGGTCGCTGTGCGGCGCGTTCTATTCAGGCCATTATATATATAATATATCTTCAATTTCTATTCAAAACATGTTTATAAAATATTTATAAATCCGTTTAAAATGATTTTAACTTCATTTTCAATTTTAAAGAAAAATTGAATATTCCATTTCTTTATTATATTAAAATAATAATATTTTCAAAATATTATATTTTGAAATCACTTCTCTCTTATATTCATTTTAAAATGAAATAAATCGATCGATAAACCCGCTCGGGTTAAAATGGCGTTTGCTACTTAACTCAGCTTCATATTTTTCTTTTTCATTGAATATTATTTTAAAGTATTTATTATTTTAAAAATATTCTTTATTTAAAAGATTCTTTATTTTAAAATATTCTTTATATAAAGATATTCTGAATCGGAATGCGACTCAATCAATTACCATACAAATTCGGTTGTATGGATTTCATACATTGCATATATCCAACGATAATGATAAACAATCATTAAACAACACATTTGCACCCAAAATGAGATTTATAACTGTGTGAGCATTAAAATAGATAAATAACGCTCATCACAGACTGTCAACCCACCGATTTACAATTAAATAAATATTGGGACTAGTGTGTGTCCAATATCATCGTAATACCCGCGTGGAGTTTTCAGCCAACAACCAATAATATATTATTTGTGCACTTGGGCGATGTGTGAAAAATTATCATCCCAATCACATAAACAAGTTGGATAACTTGTAAATGGAGGTGTAACACTTCAACATCGCAAACATATATTTCTAGGCATCGCTATATTATATTTTCAACATTCATAGTCATATAATGAATATTTCATATATATTTATTCAGTACATTAAAAATATAAATTTTATGTTTCAACATTTAGCTCAACCATGTATATTTCATAAATCTTATCTTTACGTTGAAACATACTTTACATTAAAATATAACTTTTAATGTATTCAACATTTCTATCTATACAATGTATATTTTACATAAAACATACTCTACATTAAAAATGGAATTTTTAATGTTTTCACATTTTTCTCACTTAAATGAATATCTCATTTCATTCTTACATTAAAAATATGATTTTTAATGTTTCAATATTTTTATCTCAAACAAATGATCATTTTTCATCTTTTCTACTTATACAATAAAAATGTGAATTTTATCGTTAACACATTTTAACATAACATATTCTATGTTCTTTAATGACAAATAAAAGAGAGTTTTAATGTCATGACATTTTTCTACGGTGTTTATTTGCATCTAAATATGCAAATAAAAATGCAATCTTTAACTATGATGTTTATTTGCATCTAAATATGCAAATAAAAATGTAACCTTTCAACTACGATGTTTATTTGCATCTAAGTATGAAAATAAAAATATAATCTTAATTTTAATGTTTTTTTTAATTTGTATCTAAATTACAAATAAATATATAACCTTTTTAAAACTATGTCTTATTTGCATCAAGAAATGCAAATAAGAATTTAACTTCCAATTTCAACATTTTATCTGTATCAAAGAATGCGAATAAAACAATAACTTTTTAATTCAATGTTTTATTTGTCTTTTACATGACTATAAAAATGCAACTTTCATTTCTATTCACATTATTATCATTAAAATTTGAATAAAAAATGCAAGTGAAAATGTAACTTCATAAACTAGGCTTTTATCTGCATCTAAAATGCAAACAAAAAGGTAACCTTTTTAATTCATGTTTTATTTGCATCAAAGAATGCAAACAAAAAGGTAACCTTTTTAATTCATGTTTTATTTGCATCAAAGAATGCAAATAAGAATTCACTTTTAAATCAATATTTTATTCACATCAAAAATGCAAACAAAAATATAACTTTCATTTTAATGTTTTTTGTCTACATCTAAATACAAACAAAAAAGCAACTTTAATTAATGTTTTGTTTGCATCTTAAAATTGCAAACAAAAATGCAACCTTTATTTCCACCTTTTATTTGCATCAAAGAATGCAAATAAACATTCAACTTTTTATTGAAATGTTTTATTTACATCAAAGAATGCAAATAAAAATATAACTTCCAATTTCAATGTTTTATTTGCATCAAAGAATGCAAACAAAAATATAACTTTTAAATTTCAAAGTTTATTTGCATCAAATAATGCAAATAAAAGTATAACTTCTAATTTCAACGTTTTATTTGCATAAAGAATGCAAATAAAAAAATATAACTTTTAAATTTCAAGTTTATTTGCATCCAAGAACGCAAATAAAATATAACTTTCATTTTCAATGTTTATTTGCATCAAAGAATGCAAATAAAGATATAATATATTTTTTCATGTTTTATGTTTGCATCAAAAATTCAAACAAAAAAATGTAATCTTTTTCTACAGTGGTTATTTACATCTAAATATGCAAATAAAATTGAAATCTTTTTCTACGGTGTTTATTTGCATCTATATATGCAAATAAAAAATGGAATCTTTTTCTTTTTAAATGCAACATTTTACACATACAATAAAGGTATGGTTTTAACACTTTTCTATTTAATAAAATGAATATTTTGTTTTTCTCTATTTTGTTTCAACAAAAAATGATATTTTTGTTTCGATAAGAATAATCCATTCAATCAACATATCAACATAACAGAATTCATCAACCCAAATCCAATCACGAATAACAACACATAGCAATTAACAGTGGAGGGATAATATCACAATCATAATTACTTTATTTTAATTATTTAAAAGGAAACAGAATTCTCACATTGGGTTCTGAATTCTCCAAAATTTTAGATCGCTCCATTTCAGATCTGGTCCATTCCATCATGTGGATTTCGGAAAGACAATTTCAACGGATTCAGTTTCATCAGATTCTGATAATGTATGAAATAGATATCGATTTTTAAACATTGGATAGCTTAATCGTCATTAACAAAGTGATTAATTATAATTAAACTCTAATTAATTATACCCTTCTTCTTCCCCGTAACTGCTTCAGCAAAACCGGACCAAACTCGATGACTAGGGTTCCCATTCACACGACAACCATGGCGCCTGACCTCGATCTGACTTGTCCACCACCTCGGCCGTCGTTCCCTCCACCAACGCCTGAACTAGCGTTCATCTCGGTGGCCAATTTCCCTCTCGAATTGCGTGCGAACGCCTAGCTTTTGAGCTCGATTTCTGGCGAACTTACTAAATGAAAAATGATCATCTCCGTATGAGACGAAAGCTGCGATTTTTGTTTAATGAGTAGGTGTTAATCCTTCTTGGATTGAGAATTATTAGTGAAACAAAATCGGATGATTTCGACCATTGGAAGGTTGGAGGCGGCTGTATACTTAGGGTCTAGGGTTTTGTATTGCTAAGTGTATTTATACACATATTTTTCTATTTTTTTATTTAAATCCAAAATATCAATTTAACACTCTGAACTCCAAGTCGTACCCAACAAATGTTTCCCCTAGCTAAATACCCCTGTTCTGGACACAATGGAATAGGTTTCGTAACCCAATTCAATTGATTCGATAGGTTTTTGTTTAATTTACAATATAAATCATTTATTTAATTAATTTGATCGTACATTTTAAATTACTGGGGCCATATATTAACTCTAAAAATTCCAGAAAAATTATTTCTAGTTATGTTTTGACGATACGGTCCTAACAAGACTAATTTCGTCGAATTCCAAGACTGTTTGAAAAATGGCCATTTTCTGGTCGATCCAATTTGACTGAAATTGACAAAACACATTTTCTTTTGCCACGCTCACATATTAATTCGAAAAATTATGAAAATTGAAACCTAGCAATAATTTGACATTCTGGTTCCAACAAAAGTGGTTTCGTCGAAAAAGGAGGTCATTTGAAAAATGGCTATTTTAATATTAATATATATAAAAATTCTACAGCGACTATTCTGAAAATTAAACTGGGCATAATTTTTGATTCCCGCTACGAAAATTCGATTTTTCGGATTCGTTGGAAAGATATTTTTAAACATATTCAAATATTTTTGGTTTCACTAAAATCCAATCTATTTTGCATCTGATACAGTCAGTCAAAGTTTAAATTCAAATTTTCAAACTGCCTCGCTATTTCTAACTCCTTTTATAATTAAAATAAATATATTCGTTCTCACTTCAATTAAAATAAATTTTTAGTCGTTATTATTTAAAATAAATCATTTTTACTATTTAAAATCCGTTAAAATTTCAAAAAATAAATTTTTTAAATTGGTTCAGAATTTCCGGGTTGTTACGATCTCTCCCACTTAAAATCTTTTCGTCCTCGAAAAGGAACGGAGCTAAATATTGTTTAATTTACCAATTAAATTTTCATTCTTTTATTGGTTTCAAATTTTTTTTTATTATTTGGTTAACTTTTCAAATATATATAACTTTTATATATTCAAAAATCACATTTCCTAAGATCGGATTATATATATAATCACAAATACGTTAATTATAAACTTATCACTCTGAACTCATTCTAGGGCATTACTAGCCCCATCTCTAATGAGTTTTCTCGTTCTAGGATACTACTGATCTTATCTCTAATGAGTATTCATATTGGATATTACAAATCTAATCTCTTATGAGTCTTTTATTCAGTTCTAATGAGTTGCACCCCAAAGATTTGAGCTAACCAAAGCTCTGATACCAGCTATAAAGACCCGTAAATCCCCGTCCTTTAGATCGACCATAAACCATATAGGTCTGATCCAAAAGTTGGAAATCCACGAATACTTTAACTTTGGGCATACAACACATTAGAACAAATAACAGCAGACTTTTATAAACATCATAATAATGTTACATCAGAGTACAGAATAATAGAGTATAGAGAATAAAATAATACAACGGAAGATTAAATTACAACAATTGTTGTACGATGCAGCGGAATAAATAAACTAATACAGCGGAAGGCTACCAATGTTCTGGACATAGCTTTAATCTTCGATCCAGAATCCCGCTTAAGAAATGAATATCTGCAAAAGAGGCTACTCGACTGCCCATGTGGAAAAGAGGGCACCCGAGTTTGCAAGTGAAACAAATTACAGGTCAGTCATGGGACTGGTGTGAGAAATCTTACTTAAACTATCTAATAATAATAAATCTAATCACAGGACCACGCCGCTAATTCGGAACGGGTTTACTCCATTGGAATGCCAGTGCATAAAATAAATTAAATCGTTAAACAACGCATTGCTTTTTAGAAAAATGAAATCATTATAAGACTCAAGTTCCATCACAAAATGCAACGCAAACTGGAGGATAGAATTTTACCTTATAATGGTAAAAAATGCTTGATATGATAAAACGAATTTGATATTACTATTAGTGTATATACGTTTGGAAAACATTTCACTTATAATATATCAATCATAGACGGCATAGCTACCATATACTATGTCGCCATACTAGTAATACAATAAAAAACGCATGGGTCGTATTGGAAGTTAGATTTCCATCATGAACCAAGGCAAAAGATAGTCCTTACCGAATTCGAGACACTCTAGCCCGTGCCTCGGGACTCAGACTCAGGTGAGCCCTTGGATCTTCAGGGTCGGTCCATAAAGTGCAATGGTTGGATTAGTTATGCCTTAACAATACGTTTCCCCGCCCTATGCGGCGTAAATAGAGCCACTAAGTACTCAAATAACTGAGGCGCCTCATTCCATCATCCACATAAGTAAAAATGTCAGGCCATGTAAAAACCAAGACACGACTTCTAGCTAGAAAGAAACATATGTCCTCCCTGCAGTTCTTACTCCCGTTTTTGGTACATACCGGGGTGTGAGGCTCGCGAAGTATCGCTATACGCAAAGCTATGCTATTTAAAACTGTGCTTTGATCATCACCCACAAGGATCTGCTTTTCAACAATAAGCCTTGATCATTTGCATCATTGTATGCCATATTGTCAATCCATACCATACCATTGATTTCTACCAATATATAACCTCTGAGCTCGTACGTCTCAGAGAAGGGTGTTAAGCAAGAGAATAAGTTCTCCGCCACCGCAGATATAAATTTAGCAGAGATCAACGGATACAGTATAAAGGAATACAACGCCAGACATACAATCCACTTACAAGTTCGTTCTGGGTCTGAACGAAACCGGAGGCATTTCATACCTCGCATCTCCGAACAATCAACAATACGTCCGGACAACTACCACTGGAACCCTCTCAAGGAAGCAACTCCAATCAAAGGCATCAGTAGTCCTTATCCATTCAATGTGAAGATCGCCAACCTTCAACCACCGTCTTCATCTTCGACTTTTAATCGTCGTAGTAATTATTCAGAATGGGTTAAACCCAGTCTTTCCGAATAACTCGCGTATTTTATAATAAAAATCAAGTGCTATAAAACACATCATACGCTACATTCCAATTCAGAATATTCTTTTAATCAGATATTCACATTATTTGGAAAAGGTTCCCATTAATTTTATCAAAGATAAATTCTTTAATTTATTCTTTAATCCCCGTTTTAAAGATTCATTAAAACCCCAATTTGGTTTTAATATCCAAAATAATTACTCTATGATTATTCAGATTTAAGAAATAAATCTTATCTTTAACTGGGTTAAAGAACAAATGTCATTTAAAAACATTATTTACGATAAAAATGGAATTTTCACAGAAATCAAATCAATATACAATCGCTATAAATTCCTGTATCAGACTAATAATATAAATGGAATAACGGCAAAGCCTCTTAAATTCCATATATAGTAACGGTCTTCACTAACAGAAGCTCATCTCGATTATTATTAAATCGAATTCGATTCAATTCCAATTTAACATATTAAATTGGAAAACTTTATTTTGGAAAATTTCCAATTAAATTTTAATAAAAGATTTATAATTTCCAAATTATGCTTTCACTGTTAATTGGGTTAAAGAACAAGTGTCGTTTAAAACACAGTTCACGATAAACCCAATCTACATTTCATTTCATTCCAATTATTAAATATAATTGAAATCTCTAATAATCTTAATTAAAAGATTTATTCTTTTCTTATGGGGTTTAAGAACAGTGTTATTTAAGACACCATTCACGACAAATCCAAAATCCAATTTATCTTATTTAATTCCAATTAAATTTCAATTAATTGGAAAACTTCATTAAATCTTATTTTGAAGATTTATTCTAGTTAATAACTAGTTCAATTCAATAAAAAAATATTTTTATCTTTTCAAATATGGAATTTTCATCCAAACTCTTTCCAAATCATTTATTATGATTTTACATAATTTTTCCATATTTTTAATAATTTTATTATCGCTCGTATAGTCGGTTTCCAATAACGGCCACCGAACTGCATCCATAGCGACCTTTTCTGAAATTGATTTGGACATAATTCCAAATCCAACCATTAGATTTAAATACTGTTATGTTTATTGGAAAGCTCTTTTCGATACGAACCCAATGGTTCCGGTTTTAGAAGAATCTGACGGTCGGACCTTCCGTTACGCCAATTTGAAGTTAATGGTCGAAACTCGCGAACGGTCGCTGCGGGCGCGTTCTATTGAGGCCATTATATATAATATATCGTCGATTTCTATTCAAAACGTGTTTATAAAATATTTATAAATCCGTTTAAAATGATTTTAACTTCATTTTCAATTTTAAAGAAAAATTGAATATTCCATTTCTTTATTATATTAAAATAATAATATTTTCAAGATATTATATTTTGAAATCACTTCCCTCTTATATTCATTTTAAAATGAAATAAATCGATCGATAAACCCGTTCGGGTTAAAATGGCGTTTGCTACTTTACTCGGCTTCATATTTTTCTTCTTCACTGAATATTATTTTAAAATATTTATTATTTTAAAAATATTCTTTATTTAAAAGATTCTTTATTTTAAAATATTCTTTATATAAAGATATTCTGAATCGGAATGCGACTCAATCAATTACCATACAAATTCGGTTGTATGGATTTCATACATTGCATATATCCAACGACAATGATAAATAATCATCAAACAATACATTCGCATCCAAAGTGAGATTTATAACTGTGTGAGCATTAAAATTGATAAATAACGCTCATCACAGACTGTCAACCCACCGAATGACAATTAAATAAATATTGGGACTAGTGTGTGTCCAATATCATCCCAATACCCGTGTGGGGTTTTCAGCCAACAACCAATAATATATTATTTGTGCACTTGGGCGATGTGTGAAAATTTATCGTCCCAATCACATAAACAAGTCGGATAACTTGTAAATGGAGGTGTAACATTTCAACATCACAAACATATGTTTCAAGGCATCGCTACATTATATTTTCAACATTCATAGTCATATAATGAATATTTCATATATATTCATTCAGTACATTAAAAATGTAAATTTTTATGTTTCAACATTTAGCTCAACCATGAATATTTCATAAATCTTATCTTTACATTGAAACATACTTTACATTAAAAATATAACTTTTGGTGTTTTCAACATTTCTATCTATACAATGTATATTTTACATAAAACACATTTTCTCACTGCAATGAATATCTCATTTCATTCTTACATTAAAAATATGATTTTTAATGTTTCAATATTTTTATCTCAAACAAATGATCATTTTTCATCTTTTCTACATATAGGATAAAAATGTGAATTTTATCGTTAACACATTTTAACATAACATTTTCTATGATCTTTAATGACAAATAAAAGAGAGTTTTAATGTCATGACATTTTTCTACAGTGTTTATTTATTTGCATCTAAATATGCAAATAAAAAAGTAATCTTTTAACTACGATATTTATTTGCATCTAGATATGCAAATAAAAATATAATCTTAATTTTAATGTTTTGTTTTTAATTTGTATCTAAATTACATATAAATATATAACCTTTTTAAAACTACGTCTTATTTGCATCAAGAAATGCAAATAAGAATTTAACTTCCAATTTCAACATTTTATCTGTATCAAAGAATGCAAATAAAAGAATAACTTTTTAATTCAATGTTTTATTTGTCTTTGACATGACTATAAAAATGCAACTTTCATTTCTATTCACATTCTTAGCATTAAAATTTGTATCAAAAATGCAAGTGAAAATGTAACTTCTTAAACTAGGCTTTTATCTGCATCTAAAATGCAAATAAAAAGGTAACCTTTTTAATTCATGTTTTATTTCATGTTTTATTTGCATCAAAGAATGCAAATAAGAATTCACTTTTAAATCAATATTTTATTCACATCAAAAATGCAAACAAAAACATAACTTTCATTTTAATGTTTTTGTCTACATCTAAATACAAACAAAAATGCAACTTTAATTAATGTTTTGTTTGCATCTAAAAATTGCAAAAAAAAAATGCAACCTTTATTTCCACCTCTTATTTGCATCAAAGAATGCAAATAAACATTCAACTTTTTATTGCAATGTTTTATTTGCATCAAAGAATGCAAATAAAAATATAACTTCCAATTTCAATGTTTTATTTGCATCAAAGAATGCAAATAAAAAATATAACTTTTAAATTTCAAAGTTTATTTGCATCAAAGAATGCAAATAAAAGTATAACTTCTAATTTCAACGTTTTATTTGCATAAAGAATGCAAATAAAAAAAATTATAACTTTTAAATTTCAAATTTATTTGCATCCGAGAATGCAAATAAAATATAACTTTCATTTTCAATGTTTATTTGCATCAAAGAATGCAAATAAAGATGTAATTTTTTTTTCATGTTTTATGTTTGCATTAAAAATTCAAACAAAAAAATGTAATCTTTTTCTACAGTGTTTATTTGCATCTAAATATGAAAATAAAAATGAAATCTTTTTCTACGGTGTTTATTTGCATATAAATATGCAAATAAAAATGAAATCTTTTTCTTTTTAAATGCAACATTTTACACATACAATAAAAGTATGGTTTTAACACTTTTCTATTTAACAAAATGAATATTTTGATTTTCTCTATTTTGTTTCAACAAAAAATGATATTTTTGTTTCGACAAGAATAATCCATTCAATCAACATATCAACATAACAGAATTCATCAACCCAAGTCCAATCACGAATAACAACACATAGCAATTAACAGTGGAGGGATAATATCACAATCATAATTACTTTATTTTAATAATTTAAAAGGAAACAGAATTCTCACATTGGGTTCTGAATTCTCCAAAATTTTAGATTGCTCCATTTTAGATCTGGTCTGTTCCATCATGTGGATCTCGGAAAGACGATTTCAACAGATTCAGTTTCATCAGATTCTGATAATGTATGAAATAGATATCGATTTTTAAACATTGGATAGTTTAATCTCATTAACAAAGTGATTAATTATAATTAAACTCTAATTAATTATACCCTTCTTCTTCCCCGAAACTGCTTTAGCAAAACCAGACCAAACTCGATGACTAGGGTTCCCATTCACATGACAACCATGGCGCCTGACCTCGATCTGACTTGTCCACCACCTCGGCCGTTGTTCCCTCCACCAACGCCTGAACTGGCATTCATCTCAATGGCCAATTGCCCTCTCGAATTGCGTGCGAAGGCCCAGCTTTTGAGCTAGATTTCTGGCGAACTTACTAAATGAAAAATGATCATCTCTATATGAGATGAAAGAGCAAACAAGGCTCTGCGATTTTTGTTTAATGAGTAGGTGTTAATCCTTCTTGGATTGAGAATTATTAGTGAATCAAAATCGGATGATTTCGGCCATTGGAAGGTTGGAGGCGGCTGTATAACTAGGGGCTAGGGTTTAGTATTGCTAAGTGTATTTAAATCCAAAATATCAGTTTAACACTCCGAACTCCAAATCGTACCCAACGAATGTCGACCCTAGCTAAATACCCCCGTTCCGGACACAATGGAATAGGTTTCGTAACCCAATTCAATTGTTTCGATAGGTTTTTCTTTAATTAACAATATAAATCATTTATTTATTTAATTTGATCGTACATTTTAAATTACTGGGGCCATATATTAACTCTAAGAATTCAAAAAATAATATTTCTAGTTATGTTTTGACAATACGGTCCTAACAAGACTAATTTCGTCGATTTCCGAGACCGTTTGAAAAATGGCCGTTTTCTGGTTGATCCAATTTGATTGAAATTGACAAAACATATTTTCTTTTGCCACGCTCACATATTAATTCGAAAAATTATGAAAATTGAAACCTACCAATAATTTGATATTCTGGTTCCAATAAAAGTGGTTTTGTCGAAAACGGAGGTCATTTGAATAATGGCTATTTTTAATATTAAAATATATATAAATTCTACAACGACTATTCTGAAAATTAAACTGGGCATAACTTTTGATTCCCGCTATGAAATTTCGATTTTTCGGATTCGTTAGAAAGATATTTTTTAACAGATTCAATTTTTTTTTGGTTTCACTAAAATACAATCTATTTTGCATCCGATACAGTCTGTCAAAGTTTGAATTCAAATTTTCAAACTGTCGCGCTATTTCTAACTCCTTTTATAATTAAAATAAATATATTCATTCTAACTTCAGTTAAAAAAAATATTTAGTCGTTATTATTTAAAATAAATCATTTGAACAATTTAAAATCTATTAAAATTTCTAAAATAAAAATTTTAAATTAGTTCAGAATTTTCGGGTTGTTACAACGTTTTTCGGGTGCGACCCAAATTTGAACAAAATCAAGGAGGAAGGTTTGAAGTGCTAAAAGGTGCTCGTTGATCGGTGTAGAACAACAAATGAGGTGACCACTCAAAGGTTGTGAGTTGGTGGATAATGGTTGCTCGAGAAGGTTGCTTAACCTGTGAAAAGTCATCAAGTTGGATGACTAGAGATGTGAAGGCCTGGAGGTTATCGTTGTCGTAAGTTCTAGCAGGCTCAAAGCAAAGGTATGAGGGGCACCCAAAAGACCGGTTGTAGGTCGAGTACCTTGGGTATCGTTGAAAGGCCTAGTTGTCAAGGTTGGACATACATATGTATCGTTGAAAGGCGTATGGAGTTTATGCTAGAACTGGGTTACCATTAGCCCTTGACATGTGGCAAGCTTGGTCGTCATACAACTAACGACGGTTTCAAAGCAGGATTGGTGGTGATAGCCAGAGTCAGTCATGGAGATTGGTTGTTCTGTTTGTACCATCTCATGTAAGTTGTCCAACGTTGAAGGGGATGTTCCTTGGGTGCTTGTTTGATGTTAGTTTAGGCCTTTGGGGCTTGTGATTGAGGGATGTTGAATTCGATTATGATGGTTTACATGAGATACATATAATCTGGATGTTATGAGTGTTTTACTATAATTGAATGGGTGTTCTAGTTTCCATGGACGAATGGTTGAATTGTTTATCATAAAGGCTATCACTATCCAATATGGGTAAGACGAGAGTTGTGTTCCTCTTTGGTGTTTGATAGATCGGTTTACTAATCTACCTATTCTCATATACTTTATTGATAAAGTTTGCTAGGTTTTTTATCGCTCACTAAGACTATTGTCTGACTCAAGTTTTATGTTTCCTCTTATTACCTTGTGCTGTTCATCCGGTTGTGGATGGGCAAACTGGGTAATAGGTGACAGGTGATGCTTTAGTGAGGACGATGATGTTGATCGATGGCGAGCAGGAGGCTCACGTACCAGTTTTACTACTATCTAGTATTTCTATTTCCGCTGTTTGAGTTGCTCTATGAGTGCTGTAGTGAGGCCTTATGTACATACTTGATATTTCCTATGACGTTGGAATAATCTTTCGGGATGTTGTGAAAGTTTGGAAAGTTTGCTATATAATGCTTCACTACTATTACCAGTTGTATATGTTCTATTATGTTTTATCCTTGCGCTGTGAGTTCTAAGACAAGTTCCGATGTGTTTACCTACCTTGATGATCGTTCATAGCTGCCATGCACTCCTTTCTGCTCATTATTCCTCTTGTTTAGTGCGGGGGCTATGGGCAGTCATCACATATATGCTTCAGGGACAGATTAGGAAATCATAAAACATCAATATTTTCCAATATCTAATTAAATACATATACATACACAAACAGTTATATATATATATACACACACACGATGTGTTACAATAGATATCCCTTACAAATGATTGATAACTTGTTTGACCATTTGGTTGGGGCCCAAATATTTTCTTAGTTAAAATTAGCTACTGGATTTCAACAATTAAGCATTTAGGAAGAGAGTAAGCCTAAGACCGTGTTTAGGACACCGAATGGACTGTTCGAATGGAAGGTTATTCCTTTTGGCTTGATGAATTCCCTCGCTTTTTTTGTAGACCTTATAAATAGGTATTTCGAGGCATACTCAATAAGATTATGGTAGTTTCTGTAGACGATATCCTTATCTTTTCCAAGGACCATAATGAGCATAAAGATCACTTGAGAAAGGTCCTAGGAATTCTACGAGAGAACCAGCTTAAAGCCAAATTCTCGAAATGCCACTTTTGGAAGAAAGAAGTTAAGTTTTTAGGGCATGTTGTTTCAGGAAAAGGATTAGCAGCAGACATCGAAAAGGTCGAGGTAGTCCAAGAATGGAAGATACTCCACAATGCGACAGAGGTAAGGAGATTCCTTTGGTTAGTAGGCTATTATCATAAATTTATTAAAGACTTTGCAAAGATTGCAACAATTGACGAAAAAGGACCATAAGTTTATATGGACTAAGAAATGTGGAATTGCTTTTAAGAGGTTGAAGGAATCTCCCACAAGTGCACCTATTTTTATTATCCAAAATGGAACCAAGATATTCACGGTTTTTACGGATGCATGTGGGACTAGTTTAGGAGCTATACTCATGTAGGAGGGTAGAGTAGTTGCTTACGCAAGTAGACAGCTCAAGGGCCACGAGAACAAGTACCCTGTCCATGATTTGGAGTTAGCCGCAGTGGTTTTCGCTCTTAAAATTTCGAGGCATTATCTTCTTGGAGAGAAGTTTAAGATATTCACTGATCACAAGTGTCTTAGTTTTTTTTTCTTAGAGATATCTAAACTTTCGACAACAGAGATGGATGTAATATCTTGCATAATTTGATTTTGCGATCAAGTATACCCCTAGAAAGGTAGCGTCGTGGCTGACGCTTTGAGTCAGAAGCATGCTACCCTTAGTGCAATCACCAAATGAAGACAATTAGAGTTTCTCTCTAGTTTCAATTTGCAATTACCGTATGAGGCAACTTAAGAATTTCTTGGAGCTATGGAGATAAGGTCAGTTCTGATGGAAAGGATCAAGAGTGAGCAAGACCATGATGATGAGTTAAAGGTGTTAAAGGGAAAAGTTTGTAGGGCAGAATCTTACCTTCATTCTAATAGATATTTTGTTGATGGTAGTGGTAGCATGAGGAGAGATGGCCGGATTTATGTCCCTAAGAGTGTGGATCTTAGGGAGGCGATCGTTGAAGAATGTCATAGGTCAAGGATGATCATACACCCCCGGGGGTGACGTCATGTTTAGGGACATAAAGAGAAACTTTTATTAAGAAGGAATGAAAAGAGATGTGCCAGAGTTTGTTTCAAGGTGTTCGACTTGTCAAAGGGTAAAGGCGGAGCAAGAGAAGCCTGGAGGAATTTTGTTACCCTTAGGAATTCCCACTTGGAAATAGGAACTCATTTCTATGGACTTTATTGATGGGCTTCCAAGGAGTAAAAAGATGATTGAATCCATTTGGGTGATAGTGGACTGGTTAACGAAGAGTGCCCATTTTATTCCATCAAGAAGAATAGAACCATCGCCCTGTTATATGTTCAGGAGATTGTTAAGCTGCATAGGATTCCAACTACTATGGTCAGTTATGGAGATCATTATTCACTAGAGAATTTTGGAAGATTCTTCAAGAAGCTATGGGAACCCTCTGAGTTGGAGTACACCTATCATCCGCAAAACAGATGCTAGACAGAAAGAGTCAATAGAGTATTAGAGAATTTACTTTGAGCTTGCATAGTTAATTTCGGAGGAGCATGGGAGCAACACTTACCTTTGGTTGATTTTTTGTACAATAACAGTTATGAAGCGATGGTTGGTATGGCCTTTATGAAGCTTTATATTGATGACCATGAAAATTGCCAACTTGTTGGTGGGAAATTATCGACAAGGTTTTAACCAGATCGGACCTTATCCGTGAGTCCATGGAGATTATCGTTTTGATTCGGCAGAGAATGAAGGTTGTCCAAGACCAACAGAAGTCATACGTAGATAAGAGGAGGAAAGAATTAAAATTTGATGTTGTAGACTTGGTATTTGTTAAGGTTTCTCCTCTCAAGAAGATAGTTCGGTTTGGGAAAACTAAGAAATTAGGTCTTAGGTTTATTGGGTCTTTTTGGATTTTGGATAGAATTGGGAAGATTGCTTACTGTGTGGAGTTTCCCGAGCATTTATCAATGGTCCACAATGTTTTCCGTGTTTCCCATCATTGCAAATGCCTTCATGAATTAGACAACTAACTCAAGCTTAGTGACATTGGGGACATAGGAAGCTTCGATTGTAATAAGCCAGAATTTTGGAACCAAATTAAAATTTATTTTTAATTGATTTTCACGGAGAATAAATATTTTTAATGATTTATTTTTAGAATTAACAGTTTAAAATTTATTTAAATCGAATTTAGAAAGTATAAATTTATATTAATTATAAAACGAACTCAAAATGGCGCAGTAGTTTGAAAATTTGGTTTTAAACTTCAATTGAATATACATAATTCAATATACGTCAGAATTTGATGAAACCAAAAACGTTAGAATCTATTTAACTGTAATTTTCAAACGAATGTAAGAAACTGAGATTTCACTTTTCAAATTATAAGTTATGTCCAGTTTAAAATTTAAAATAGTCGCTATAGAATATATATTTTTTAATAATATAAATCCCTTTAAAATTATTGGATCTGAAATGTCAAATTGTTGTCAGGTTTAAATTTTCAAGTCATTTGGAATTAATACGTGAGCACAATAAATTTAAACATGTTTTCAAATTCAGTTTAGATTTAATAAGGTAATAGAAAGGCCATTTTTCAAACAGTCTCCAAATTCGACAAAATTAATTTTTTTAGGACCGTATCGTTTAAACATAGCTAGATTTCAATATTCGTAATTTTTGGAGTCAGTATGTGGCCCAGTAAATTAAAATGTACATTCAAATTCAATATTGACTGTTATATCAATTTCTATTTTAATTTTAACAAAAACTGATCGAAACAGCAGAACTGGCTTACGAAACATATCCCATTGTGCTCAGAGTAGGGTTATTCGGTTAGGGATGACAGTCATTGCGTTTGATTTGGAGTTCGTAACGATAAACAAGGTATTTTCAAATTAAATAATATTATTATATATTACATATATACCCTAAGAAATTTATAAACCCTAATCTCATTTGTCACGTTCGGGTCGCCGCCTCTCCCTCTCAAAAACAAACGAACAACTCACAATCCCCAAAAATCAACCTCCTCGATCTCCTACATGAAGACGCAATGGACTATGGTCCCTGAAGAGAAAGTGTTTGGGCATATGAGAGCTAGCCACAGCCAGCGGCGCTTAGCGTCCGGTGGGTCGAGGTGGTCAGGATTCTTCACGAGGCGATGCACGGTTTTAAGTAAATTGGCGGAGTTCTGGTGGGAGGCAGGGGATGGGACCAGTCAAAAATGGAGTGGCTTGGAGTGGCGCGGGTTTCAGGACCCACTGATCGGAGGCCGATGGACTAAGGTGTCGTAGGAGAAGTGGGGAAGATGGCGAACTCAACTTGATGGTGACTGGAGGTTTAAAACGAGGAAGAGGATTAATTTTAGGTTAATGATGTTATTAATTATCTTAATTAATTAATTAATGTAATTGAAAGGTTAAACCATCGTATTGTGTTCATATATCATAAGAATTTGACAAACTGGGTATCCTTGGAATCGTCTCAACGAACACTACATTTCAAAATTGACTGGAACAGAAACAAAAGCATTTGGAATTTTTGACAAAATTAAACGATCGTTTAATTTTGTTAAAACAATCGTTATTAAATGATTTCAGAAACCAATCAATGTGGGAACTCTCTCACTCAACCCTTTTGTACAGTTATTTATTTTTATAGCTGAGTATATGTTTATTGCCTGTGATTGCAATAATTGTTTGATGATTGATGGATGTTACAGTTTTAAATGTTACCATTATTAAACTGTAAAAATAATAAATAAATTCTCATGGATTGTGATGTAAACCTCACATGGGTATTGGGATGATAATTTTACACATCGCCCAATTGTTTGTTGATGATTGAAATCCTACACAGGACTGGGGATATAATTAATCCACATCTCTCTTGGATTTAATTGTATATCAATCGACGGATCGACAGACTGTGATAAACGATTTAATTATTTAATGCTTATACAGTTGTAAATTGCATTATGGTTGTGAATGGAATGTTTAATAATTGTTTATCACTATTTTGAATACATGTGATGTATGGAATCCATATAAATAAAATTATATGGTAATTGATTGAGTCTCATTCCAATTCAAAAATAACGAATATTTTAAAATAATATTCGGTGAAAAATAAAAATATGATTTTGATGTCCGATTTTGGATGGACACCAAAATATTGAAACATATGAAGCCGAGTTAAGTAGATGTACGCCATTTTAACCCAAATGAATTTTTCTTTCGATTTTATTCATTTTATAATGAATATTGAAAAGATTTGATTTTTCATAATCTAATATTTTGAAAATATTATCCTTTTAATATTATAATGATATGGAATATTCCATTTTGATGTAAAATTGAAATCGAAGTTGAAATCATTTTAAAATGAATTTATAAACGATTTATAAAATATGTTTTAAATGGAAATGGAAGAAATATATTATATATATTTAAATGGCCTGAATAGAACGCGCCGCGCAGCGACCGTTCGCGAATTTTGGCTATTGACTTCAAATTGACATAACGAGAGTTCCGATCGTCGGATTCTCCAAAAACCAGAACCATTGGGTTCGTATCGAAAAGAGCTTTCGAATAAAAATAAGAGATTTGGAATCTAATAGCTAGATTATAAGATATGTCCAAATCAGTGTTGGAAAAGGTTGCTATGGATGCAGTTCGGTGGCCGATACTAGAAACCTACTATAAGGGACTTATTAAAATTATCAAAAATATGAATAAATTATGTTAAATCATAATAAATGGTTTGGAAAATTTTTTGGATGAAATATGACATATTTGAGAAGATAAAAGATATTTTTATCGAATTGAAATAGTTAATATCTAGAATTATAATCCAGTGTTTTTAAATAAATAAATTGGATTTGTAAGTGGTTTTATTGTAACCCGAGTTTTCCAATTCATAAAATGGAATGGGTTTGAATGGAAATTATCTTCGGACAATTTGATATTGGATTCCATTATTATACGGATATTGTTGTGGGAATTTGGAAGATATTGATATCGTTATTCCAAAACGATACCTATTAATTTCAGAATTTGGTACTGAATATAAGTCGACATGATTTCCATTTAAGATCTTATATTTAATATCAAATTGGATTCTGGGTTCGTTGTGAATGGTATCTTAAATAATACTTTTCTTGAACCCATAAGTGAAATGAATAAGATTTAGAGAAGTTTATCAATTAATTAATTTAATTAGAATTGAAATGAAAGTTGATTTTGGGTTTATCGTGAACAATGTTTTAAATAACATTTGTTCTTTAACCCAATTATTAGTGAAGTTATGATTGTAATTTATAATCTTTTAATTAAGATTAATGGAATTTTCCAAAGTAAAGTTTTACAGTTTAATATATTAAATTGTAATTGATTGGAATTCAATTTAATAATCGAGATGAACTTTGGCAAAGGAAGACAATTACTATTTCTGGAATTTAAAAGGACTTGCCATTATTTCGTTTATAGTATTAGTACGATACAGAAATTTATATCGATTATATATTGTTTTGAATTCCGTGAAAGTTCATCTTAATGGAAGAGGATTTTGGCTTTACCGTGAATAATGTTTTAAACGACATTTGTTCTTTAACCCAAGTAAAGACATAATTTCTTTCCTAAAATTTGGATAATCATTAAGTAATGATTTTTGAGATTAAAAATGAACTAGAGTTTTGATGAATCTTTAAGTAGATTAAAATGAGAATGTGATAATTAAATTTATCGAATTCATGAAATGATTGAGAATGGAGTACCACCAGTTTTACTCCATGCGATAGGTAAATCTTTAATTAGATTTGAAACGTGAAATTGTAATTTATTTTACTGATAACATAGTGCGTGTTAGATATGGAGTTTGCTCCATGGGATGAATCGGTTGGGATTTGGATAATATAATAAATGATTACTTCGGCAAGGCTCGATAATCCCGACATGTTTTATAAACCTTAATTTGATTTAGAATTGTTAAAGGATAAAATAAAATCTTTTAGAATTGATATCCAAAGGAAGATTAATGAATAAGTTTAAAAGAACTTATCTTTGATAAAATTAATGGAAACCTTTCCCCTAAGATGTTAATATTTGAATAAAAGAATATTCAGAATTGGAATGAGGTGCGTGATATGTTTTTATAACACTTGATTATTGATTATAAAATACGCGGGTTATTCGGAAAGACCGGGTTTAACCCATTTTGAATAACTGATATGGCGACTAAAAGCCGACGATGAAGACAGTGGTTGAAGATCGGAGATCTTCACATCATTTGGATGATTATTGATGTCCTGATTGGGTTGCCTAAGACAAGGTAATTAGTGGTGATCATCTAGACGTATTTGGAGACCGAACGGATATGCAAGAACCTCTCTCCTGTATTGGACATATAGGACGAGGAGTAAGGTGCCTCTGGTTTTGTTCAGACCTAGAATGGACTTGTAGATGGATGTGTGTTTGACATTGGATTTCATTCTGTGTTGATTGATTTCTGTTAAATATATATCTGTTTGGTGGTGGAGAATTTATTCTCTTCTTAACATCCTTCTCTGAGACGTAGGAGCTTAGAGGTTATATATTTATAGACATCAGTCGTACGGCGTGAATTGTCAGTTTGGCATGCTAAGATGAAATGATCAAGGCTTTTGTTGAAAAGTGAGTCTTGTGGATGATGATCAAAGCACGGCTTTAATTAGCATAGCTTTGTGTATAGCGTTAATTCGCGAGCCTCACACCTCGGTATGAGTCAAAAACAGGATGAGGACCTCAGGGAGGACATGACGTTTCTTTCTAGCTAGGAGTGGTGTCATGGGCAGAGGGTGTCATGGTATGGAGCCCAGACATTTTTACTTATGTGGATGATGGATAGGGGGTGCCTCGGATATATTGGTCGCCAATGGCCAAGTGATAGGTCCTATAGGATCGGGAAACGTGTGTTCAGAAATAACTAATCCACTAAAGTAAGTGTGGACCGGCCCTGACGCTAACCAGGGCTCATGAGAGTGTGATTCCTGAGGCATTTGCTAGAGTGTCTCAAAACCGGGGAGGAAAATCCCTTGCCTCGACTCATAGATGGAAATCCTATGAGACTTTTCGGTTTTAGTTGTAAGCCTATATGGCGACATAATATACAGTACCTATGACGTCTATGATTGATACATTTATATTGAAGTTCATTTCTTCACTTATAGAAATAATAAAAGATAAATTTCGCATACCAAGCATGTTTGGCCATTGTAAGGTAAAACTCTATCCTTTGGTTTTTGTTTGCATTGTGTGATGGGACCCGAGTCTTATAATGGCTTCATTTTTTTCCTTTTAGCATTGCACTGTTAGTTTTATGGTATTCATGGGAGTGAACCCGTTCCGTGTTATACGGCGTGGTCCCTTGATTTACCCAACTTTAAAATAAAGTTAATAAATGTTTTTATTCTCACACCAGTCCCATGACTGACTCGGAGTTTATTGTTTCCACCTAAACTCTGGGTGCCTATATTTTCCATACGGACAGCTAGTAGTTTTGGTTTTTGCAGATATTTCTTTTCATGGGATCCTAGATTACAACTAGTGCTATATTCAAAAAGCTTTGTATCTGTGTATTTCCTCTAGTTGTGGTAGTTTATGTTTTTCCGCTGTGCATTATATTTATGTATATATATTTCCATTGTTTTTTAATTTGTAAATGTCCGATATTTATTTTTCCACTGTATAATATTTATTCATACTCTGATATATTCTTATTGTAACACCCCACCTCCGCTTGTGTCACTCACAAAGGGAATGCACTAGTTTTGGAGGAGCGTTATCGAGGTAAACAAACATAGAAATATTACAAGACCGAACATAAATAAAACAGCGGAAGAATCAAAAGATAAATTTCATTACTTTCAAAATAGTCAAAGCCTTCTTACATCCAAAGTACCAAATAGCCAAAGTCATTATTTTCCATTACAACAAATTCTGTCTTGCATAAGTAAAGAAGCATAAAATTAAAACAACAAAAGTAGCTTAATTCCCCAAAGGTAGCAGAAATGCAGCCATAGCATAGCTCAAGATCAAGCCGTACATGAGCTGAACTGAAAGCAAGAGAAATCCAAGCTAAGTGCTAGAGTTTCCTCCCTGAGAACCTAAGGGGGAAAGAAAGAAAAAGAGGCGAAAGAAAACGGGTCAGTTATAAAGACTGGTAAGTCCTAGTGACTTTCAGCATAAAAACAGGTAAAGGTAACATGACATGTATAAACTGAAAGTAAACATAAGGAGGCTGTCAAGATGGGCAAGATAGACTAAGATAACATGATAACTCAAGTGTAAATCAAGTATAGCATCGCATGTTCAAGATTCGCTGCACCAACTGTACTAATATCCCAAACCCATGTCATATATTAACCATGAAATGATCCATTGGCCCAATATTATGAATGACCCATTACTAGGTCCAACGGAACTATCCACTAATCGATCGGCTCCCTACATGTCCTAGCTCGTCATGAGTATGTGTCATACGGCCCTATCATGAATGTAGTTACCTGTGTTAGGTCCACCACAGGGTGTATCAAGCCCTAGGGTGCCAACCACTGACACGAATCAAGCATGCACAGGTAAACCTACTGATGCCCAATGCCTGCTTTTTCAACTTCGGACTACGTGCACGACCATAGTCCGCCTGAACCTACACTGGCGCACCAACTCAGCCGTCGTTCTGGTCGCTTACAATCAGCCCAGTAATCGTGCCCCACCCTGCCTAGTTCCAGGGTACCATGATACATCTAGTGGGTTACTGCTGAAATGGACCGCGTAACTAGGGTTTCGTTCAGCAGGTTAAGTGTTGTCATTCAAGTTCGTGACTTAACCCACCTACATTTCATGTCAAATTGGCTAAGTGTTGTCGTTCAAGTTCATGACTTAGCCTTACGAATCGTGTGTCAAGTTGGTTAAGTGTTGTCTTTCATGTTCATGACTTAACCCTATCATGTGGCATTAATTCATTAATGCACCCCAACCTCTCACATTAGACCTGTTGTTGTGGTCACTGGATATGCCGGGCGGTTTCGGGCAGATTTACACCACAACTCGGTCTGACCTCGGGTTTCAAGCGCGATATGACCAACTACCCACATTGGATCCTGTTGTTTGCAGTCACCGGATTTGTCGGGAGGTTCCGGGCAGATTTACACTGCAAACTCGACCTAAACTCGAGTTGGCCATTTTCAAGTTCATTCTATTGTCATGTCCATGTTCAAATTTCATGTCAAGTTCGTGTCAAGTTTCGTGGCAAGTCTCATGTCAAGTTTCAACTTATGCCTATTATCAAGTTCATGATTCATGTTCATAATCAATTCATGTTTTGCCTAATCCACCCAAATCGTATTCCCATCGCATGTAAATGTGAATCGATCTAAATTACAAGTAAATCCAAATCCAGAAATAAAGGGAATAACATCAAAACTATGATAGGCAAAAAGGACGAGCATAAAGTGATAAAAAGGGATTACAAGACTAACATGATATTATTTGAGATAATTGGTTACAACATCACTGGCATATAGAAAATAATAGAATTTCAAATCTAGCATAATAAGGTGATAGTCATGGCATAAGGTGATAGTACCAAACTTGTAAATAATAGACTGATTCAACAACACAGGCATGATAATGTTATGGATATGAAAGAGTTTGATTTACAACATGAATAGGTCCAAACTGATTTCATAGCAATATTCCCAAATGTCAAGATCCAAGATGGAAACTAGAATAGATGTGAATCGATTATCATACTTAAGTCCAATTTCACTTTATCTCATGTCCAAATTACAATTAACAAGTTTAAATCTCAAAGTAACTAGAACTTACAGATCGTCGTCTAAGAAATTGAGATGCAGAAGTTTAATCTATAAACTAGTCGTCAAATTGTTGAATCGTTGAATCTTGATTTGATTGTAGAAGCAAATCCCTAATATGTAATTCCTAGCCGTAGTCTTCAAGAAATAATCTTCGCATTTTATTTTATTTTAATTTAATTTAAAAGAAGCCATGTCAATCAAGAATTTGTGCAGCATAAGGTTAGAGAAGAATGGTGTAAAGAGAATGAGGCTAGGAGGCTGTTTATATAGGATTAGGCGGACGAATCTAGACTGAAAACGAGACTAGAAACATCAGGATGAACCTAGGCTCAAAACTGGGTTCTGGCACCAGGTCGACCTGGTCCCTGAGAGGTCGACCATAGTGTCGACCCCAGGTCGACCTGGTCCTGGGCGGGAAAATTCCCGCCCAGCCTGCACTGGGGTTTGAATTCGAATTCGAATTCGAATTTTGAGCTGTTTTTAATTTTGAAAATTCCTGAAACTTCGGAGGGTCATATCTCCCTCATACGGACTCCGTTTCTCGCAAACTCGGACTCGTTTCCAAGCAGAATTTCGAGAAGAACGCAATGGCACAACCCGTTTCCCCTGATTCTGGTTTTAAAAATTAATTCTGTCTTGATTTATGGTTTTAACATGTTATTAAAATTCGGGTTGTTACATTCTCCCCTCCTTAAAGGATTTCGTCCCCGAAATCTTCAAGTTAAGAAGAATGCATCCTAACATCCAATCAACCATCTACTCAACCATCATCCACAAGCAACCATTGTCCTTAAAAGATTTCTAATGCTGTATGAACTTATGCAAGAGTGTGTGTATATGTACTTATCTAATGCAAAAGATCAGGCGGTTACTGATTCAGCAGACCTCCTTAATGCAAAATATGTTAGTGTAATGAGTCCAACATGTATGCAAATTCCTAACATACTTTATAATCTCTACATTCATCCATATGCAATCATCCATATAATAACATATCAAATTTCCATCTATTTACAAGTATAAGCACTCATGCATATGCAATATGAAATGGGTGACTGAGCCGATCTAGTGCCTAATGTGTGTTATGCAACCACGAGCAACCATTTGCAAACATCAACCATAACATGTTTCAAATACATGTTTACATCCATAGGGTTCTACCTAAGGTTCTCAAGATAGGATCGAGAAGATAAGCAAGATAAAACAAAGCATCTAGGAGAAGTTAAAGATGTATCCCCAGAAGGTCCTGCTTGCGGGCCTTGCCCTTGCTTCTTAGGGCAGTTCTTGCTGATATGTCCAGTATCACCACACTGAAAGCATGTTCCCATCTTCATCTTCTTTTTTTACAATCCTGGACTATATGCCCATCAATACCACAGAAGTTGCATTTTCTTTTCTCATGTGACATGTTGTCATTATTGTTGTTGTTGTTCTTGCCTCCTTTCTCGGAGTCTACCTTCTTGTTTTGAGACTCATTCGCCTTGGCCTCCTTCTTGCCATTCTTGTCTTCTTCATTTAAGAGTGCCATGTCTACTGACTTTTCGTAAGCAGCCCCCATAGGTATGTGGGTCATAGCCAAGCTGTGAAGTGGCTCATTCAATCCCTTGACAAAACGGGGAGCCTTCTTATGAGGGGTATTCACTAAGTCCAGTCCAAATCGGTCCAGCTGATTGAATTGATTGACGTACTCCTTGACCGTCATACTTTCTTGCTTAAGAGATAAGAACTTTTACAGTTGTAGACTTCGTTCAGCTTGTGAGAGGAATTTCATCTCAAACCTTATCCTGAAATCCATCCATTTTTCAACCGACCTCTCAGCGTTAGAGACTTCCCACCAATAGGAAGCTTCGTCTTTGAGCAACCATACTGCCAACTGTACCTTATGCCTATCGTCCTCCTCGAAGATAACGAACAGATCCTCGGTTTCTTTGAGCCAGTTCCTCGCTTCTACGAATGATTCAGTTCCCTCGAAATCCTTTCCACCCATGGCCTTAAAATCTCTACAGATCTTTGAGAAAGCAATTGCACAAGGAGGGGGCAGAGGAGGAGGAACCGCTGCAACTGGAGGAGGAATATCTGCTGGGCCTGCATCGTTGGCCCTAGCCTCTAAGTACCCCCTAAACCAGCCAGGTATTGGCACGCCCTCTGGAAGGTTAAGATTCCCAGACATGCTGAAATGAAAAAGAAGAGATTCAAATGAGGAAACAAAGGATAGTGCTAATTGATTTTGGGGAATAGCCTTTAAATAATACAAGACTTTTCTAGAAAAATGCTTCTTTGTAAACGGTTTTGAAAATATTTATAGAAGTTTTTTTTTAAAAATCTTTTGCCCAGTCTGGTAACCTTCTGCTATGATACCAAGTGTAACACCCCACCTCCGCTAGGGTCACTCACAAAGGGAATGCACTAGTTTTGGAGGAGCGTTATTGAGGTAAACAAACACAGAAATATTACAAGACATAAATAAAACAGCGGAAGAATCAAAAGATAAATTTCATTACTTTCAAAATAGTCAAAGCCTTCTTACATCCAAAGTACCAAATAGCCAAAGTCATTATTTTCCATTACAACAAATTCTGTCTTGCATAAGTAAAGAAGCATAAACTTAAAACAACAAAAGTAGCTTAATTCCCCAAAGGTAGCAGAAATGCAGCAATAGCATAGCTCAAGATCAAGTCGTACATGAGCTGAACCGAAAGCAAGAGAAATCCAAGCTAAGTGCTAGAGTTTCCTCCCTGAGAACCTGGGGGGAAACGAAAGAAAACGAGGCGAAAGAAAACGGGTTAGTCATAAAGACAGGTAAGTCCTAGTGACTTTCAGCATAAAAACAGGTAAAGGTAACATGACATGTATAAACTGAAAGTAAACATAAGGAGGCTGTCAAGATGGGCAAGATAGACTAAGATAGCATGATAACTCAAGTGTAAATCAAGTATAGCATCGCATGTTCAAGATTCGCTGCACCAACAGTACTAGTATCCCAAACCCATGTCATATATTAACCATGAAATGATCCCTTGGCCCAATATCATGAATGACCCATTACTAGGTCCAACAGAACGACCCACTAATCGATCGGCTCCCTACATGTTCTAGCTCGTCATAAGTCTGTGTCATAGGGCCCTATCACGAATGTAGTCACCTGTGCTAGGTCCACCATAGGGTGTATCAAGCCCTCGGGTGCCAACCACCGACATGAATCAAGCACGCACAGTGTAAACCTACTGGTGCCCAATGCCTGCTTTTTCAACTCCGGACTACGTGCACGACCGTAGTCCGCCTGAACCTACAATGGCGCACCAACTCAGCCGTCGTTCTGGTCGCTTACAATCAGCCCAGTAATCGTGCCCCACCCTGCCTAGTTCCAGGGTACCATGATACATCTAGTGGGTTACTGCTGAAAAGGACAGCGTAACTAGGGTTTCCGTCCAGCAGGTTAAGTGTTGTCATTTAAATTCGAGACTTAACCCCATCAGTCTAGCATGTCAAGTTGGTTAAGTGTGGTCATTTAAGTTCGTGACTTAACCCGTCTACGTGTCATGTCAAATTGGCTAAGTGTTGTCGTTCAAGTTCATGACTTAGCCCTATGAATCATGTGTCAAGTTGGTTAAGTATGTTCAAGCGGTTCGTGACTTAACCCTACCAAACCATCGTGTCAAATTGGTTAAGTATATTCAAGCGGTTCGTGACTTAACCCTACCAAACCATCGTGTCAAATTGGTTAAGTATATTCAAGCGGTTCATGACTTAACCCTATCAAGTCATCGTGTCAAATTGGTTAAGTATATTCAAGCGGTTCATGACTTAACCCTATCAAGTCATCGTGTCAAATTGGTTAAGTATATTCAAGCGGTTCATGACTTAACCCTATCAAGTCATCGTGTCAAATTGGTTAAGTATATTCAAGCGGTTCATGACTTAACCCTATCAAGTCATCGTGTCAAATTGGTTAAGTATATTCAAGCGATTCATGACTTAACCCTATCAAGTCATTAATTCATTTATGCACCCCAACCTCTCACATCAGACCTGTTGTTGTGGTCACTGGATATGCCGGGCGGTTCCGGGCAGAATTACACCACAACTCAGTCTGACCTCGGGTTTTCAAGTGCGATATGACCAACTATCCACATTGGATCCTATTGTTTGCAGTAACTGGATTTGCCGGGCGGTTCCGGGCAGAATTACACTGCAAACTCAACCCAACCTCGAGTTGGCCATTTTCTAGTTCATTCTAAATGTCATGTCCATGTTCAAGTTTCATGTCAAGTTCGTGTCTAGTTTCATGGCGAGTTTCATGTCAAGTTTCATGTTTTCACTTATGCCTATTATCAAGTTAATGATTCATATTCATAACCAATTCATGTTTCAAGTTCATAAGCATGTTTACGTGCCTTCTAGATGTCCAATACATACCAACTACCCAGAACCCAACTTAGGCATGTTCATATTAAACTTTCTCCAAGTCATAAATTATCATATATGTTTCTACTCCAAATTTTACATAATTAACATATGCCCAAGTCCTAGGTTACATGTCAGTTTTACATATGCCCAATTCATACCAGATTTACATATGTTCAATTCATGTCGTTTTACATATGTCAAGATTCATGATTTTCATGTTTACAAAGCTATGCTCAATTTACATAGATCCAGTTTTATACCCAAAATTACATGTATAACATGTTTACAACAATTTACCCATAACGAGTTCTAGCCAAATTACATATATCAAGATCCATGTCATATTACATATATCAAAATCCATGTCAAATTATATATGCCAATCCCCATTCTTGCAATTACTCTTATAATGATAATACCCAAATATTCAATTTTTATGTTATGCCATCAATTCCACCAAACACATATATCCAAATAGGTATTATCCCAAGATTCCCCCGTATTCAATCGTACGCAAATCGCGGTTTAGGCCTAGATCCGAAATTGATCTAGGTTCATCAAAGAAAATAAATAGGGGAAGGTAGAATTTGTATAACAATAGGTACAGAGAGGAAACTGGCATAAAAACGTCATCTCAGGCATAAAAGATAGATCTTGAGAATAACATTAACATGAACTGATTTACAACAGGCTGAATAGATCATGAACTTGACAAAAGAATAAAGATAGAAAAGCCCAAAACTCAAGATTCAAGAGGAAACAGAAATAGACTTGAACCGATGAACATGCTTACATCCAATTACACTTTATTCCATGGCCATATTATAATTAAGCATTTCAATCTAAAAAGTAACTAGAACTTACATTGATTGGCTAAGAGAGGACAAATCGATTCGTTGTCGCGTTGAAACGTCTAACTTGATTAATCTTCTGATTTGATTCAATATGGTCTAGGCGTCGTTGCTTGAAGCCGTTGAATCTTTACTTGAATCCTAACTAGATTTGAATCTCCTCTTGAAAGACTTGAACAGCATATCCTCGTCTCAGACTTATGTATTATTTTATTCATTTTCTCAGAGGCAGCATAAGGACAGAATGAAATGGTGTAGAGAGAATGAGACGAGATTAGGCGGACGAACCTAGGCAGAAAACGAGACCAGGTACATCAGAATGCACCCAGGCCCAAAAGCAGATTCGGGGACCAGGTCGACACCCAAGTCGACTGCGCAGTCGACCTGGTCTTGGGGGTGTCGACTGCCCAGTCGACTCCCCAGTCGACCTGGGTGCTGGGCGGGAAATTTCCCGCCCAGTCTGTCTGGGTTTTGAAATTCGAATTTTGAACTCGAATTCGAGCTGTTTTGAACTCTGAAAATTCCTGAAACTTCGGAGGGTCATATCTCCCTCATACGGACTCCGATTCTCGCAAACTCGGACTCGTTTTCAAGAAGAATTTCGAGACGGACGCAATGGCACAACCCGTTTCCCTTGATTCTGATCTTAAAATTTAATTCTGCCTTGATTATGATTTTAACATGTTGTTAAAATTCGGATTGTTACATTCTCCCCTCCTTAAAGGATTTCGTCCCCGAAATCTTCAAGTTAAGGAGAATGTGTCCTACCATCCAATCATCCATCTACTCAATCATCAATCACATGCATCCATCGTCCTTAATAGATTTCTAATGCTGTATGAACATATGCAGAAAATGTGTGTATATGTTCCTTGTCTAATGCAAATGATCAGGCCTGGTTGATCTTCTTAATGCAAAATACGTCTAGTGCCATGAGTCCAACATGTATGCAAATAGTCCTAGTCACAATAACACTACATGTGTGCACAAACATCCATCCATATGCAACATCCACATGATAACACATTCAGATTCATCCATAAACAAGTATAAACACTCATGCATATGCAATATGAAAGGTGACTGAGCCGATCTAGTGCCTAATGTGTAAATGCATCCACGAGCAACCACTTGCAGCCACTTGCAACCATCAATCATTACATGTCTCAAATACATGTTTACACCCCAATTGTTCCTACCTAAAGGTATAGCCGAATGATAGAAGAAAGTAAAAACCTTGTGCCCATTAGGCTATGTCAAAACTGGAAATATATGTCACATATATACTGATCAGGAGAAGAACTCCCTAAGCACCAGCCCCGGAGACCGAAATCAACATCAGGCTGACACCCAAAGAATTACTCAATCAAACCAATATACGTTTCGAGGAAACTAAGCATGATGGACTCCTTTTAGGTCACAAGGGAATCCCTTCCTAAAACCAACTCGTATCCTATAAAACCCAATGAGTTTAGTCAACCCTAACGGACACCCTCAAGCCCCAAAATGTATTACTAACAGATGAGTCATACTCTCTATGGGGTTTGCAACAGAAATTTGATTGAGAATAGGACCGAGAGGAAAAAGATAACATGCAAGTAAGCTCTACAGGAAAAGAGGGACCAAGGATATACTCTTAAAAAGAGATATGATGCACGCATCTAGTCTTCAATCTTCTAACTCCATTGTGCTTTGACCATCTTTAACTTCACAGATTCTTAATTCTTGTTTCCAAAATATGAGTTGGAACTCATTTCACTGTTGCCTCTCGTTCCACTTTCACTTATCCTCCTTCTAGTATACTCGGCTCAAACTTAACTACGTACTCATGGTTTCATGCAAGCTCTCCAAAATTCACTAGTGAATCTTGGATCTCGTTCACTTACTAGGAGGTATTCCACGTAGAAGAACTATCTCTTGAAAATAACAAATATCATCCATGTTACCAAATGTACTTACTAAGGTGACTTTCTACAACTCATGCATAAGTGAAATGAACCATCCACCTTAGTGGTGAACACTACTCGAGCGGATCAATAAATGTATCAAGAGATTCTAGTTAACTAATCATGAGAGAACCCTAAAGGTTACACGCGACTTCGAGGGTATTACCGAGGCAAGTCAAGAGTCTAATTACCCTTTTTTCAAAACTGAGAATGTCACCCTTACTGGATAACTACTCCATCGCTAGAATCAACCCATAGCTCAAAAACATAAGCATTATCCCCAAAAGTCATAGATGTCCTCAAATCCAAACAAGTCATGAATAAATGGGACGATCCCCCAACAGGATTTGAGGCAAAAACGGGACCCTCTATTTTGCTAGTACTAAGGTGCAGAGACTCAACTATCGAGGCAGAATTAAAAGGATGCGATATATAAAAACAAAGTTCCCATGGTATGATAGAAAAGAGAAGCTAAACTTTTAACAGAAACGTTACCACCTCTCTTTAGGTATGCTAGTAGTGAGAGCATACAATTGCCCTCTCGACGATCTTGTTCTTTGCCCTTGTCCTTGTCCTATGATACTTAACTACATGTCCCTTTTTACCATACCAACGATGTTCTTTCTTGTCATGGGTTTTATTATCCTTTTACTTTGACCTCTTCCCTTTCACCTTTTCCTCCTTCGTGGATTACGCCTTTTCAACAAGTTTCTCATCCTCAAGCTTGTGTTCTTTATCCTCGTTCTTACTATCCTTGTATAGCTTGTTGACAAGTTTCTCAAAAGCTACCTCCATCGCACGGCAACCCTACAAAGCTTGAAATAAGATTAGTCGCAGATGGAACTACTGCAGCTACAGATGGAGGTTGGGCACTACTTTGCCCTCCGACATGTGTTGTATGCCTACAAACTATGGTGAAAAAGAAAGAGAGAAGAGACTCAAGGAGAGAATCGAAAGATAGTGCATATGGCTTTGGGGAACATGCCTTTCGTAAAACAAAACTTTTCTTTAGAAAAATGCTTCTTTGTAAACATTTTGAAAATAGTTTCAGAAGGTTTTTTAAAAGCTTTTGCCCAGTTT
Source organism: Allium sativum (assembly GCA_030737875.1). NCBI lineage: Eukaryota > Viridiplantae > Streptophyta > Magnoliopsida > Asparagales > Amaryllidaceae > Allium > Allium sativum. The sequence continues at coordinate 130,443,657 of CM060927.1, read as the reverse complement.
GGTAACCTTCTACTCTGATACCAAATGTAACACCCCACCTCCGCTAGGGTCACTCACAAAGGGAATGCACTAGCTTTGGTGGAGTATTATCTAGGTAAACATACACAGAAATATTACAAGACAGAACATAAATAAAACAACGGATCAATTACATCGAAATCTGTCTTGCAATAGTAAAGAAGCATAAAACCATAGTTATAAATCATTCCCCAATAAAGCAAAGCAAGACATAGCCAAGAGAAATCCAAGCCGTACATGAAAGAGCTTTAGAGCTTGGTAAGATCCGAACTAAGCTGTATTCCCACCCTGCGAACCTGGGGGGGGGGACAGAAGAAAAAGAGGCGAAACAAAACGGGTCAGTCATAAAGACTGAGTAAGTCCTAGTGACTTTCAGCATAAAACAGGTAAAGATAACATGGCATGAATAAACTGAAAGTAAACATAAGCATGATAACAAGATAAGCTACAGGAAAGATAGCTAAGAATAACCTCATATGGATTTTGTCAAGTATAACATCGCCAGGTTTCCATTCAAGATAAACTAAGTATAATTTCGCAAGATTTCTATCAAGCATCGCAAGATTTCTCTGCTTTACCATTAAAATATTTCTATGATATCTATTTGCTCTGCACCAACTGTACTAGTATCCCAACCCGTGTCATGTGTTGACTATAAAATGATCCCTTGCCCAATGTCATGAAATGATCCATTACTTGGTCTCACGAAACGATCTATTAATTGATCGGCTCCCTACAAGTCCTATCTCGTTCATGTGTCTGTGTCATACGGCCCTATCACGAATGTAGTCACCTGTGCTAGGTCCACCATAGGGTGTATCAAGCCCTAGGGTGCCAACCACCGACACGAATCAAGCACGCACAGTGTAAACCTACTGGTGCCCAATGCCTGCTTTTTCAACTCCGGACTACGTGCACGACCGTAGTCCGCCTGAACCTACAATGGCGCACCAACTCAGCCGTCGTTCTGGTCGCTTACAATCAGCCCAGTAATCGTGCCCCACCCTGCCTAGTTCCAGGGTACCATGATACATCTAGTGGGTTACTGCTGAAAAGGACCGCGTAACTAGGGTTTCCGTCCAGCAGGTTAAGTGTTGTCATTTAAATTCGAGACTTAACCCCATCAGTCTAGCATGTCAAGTTGGTTAAGTGTGGTCATTCAAGTTCGTGACTTAACCCGTCTACGTGTCATGTCAAATTGGCTAAGTGTTGTCGTTCAAGTTCATGACTTAGCCCTACGAATCATGTGTCAAGTTGGTTAAGTATGTTCAAGCGGTTCGTGACTTAACCCTACCAAACCATCGTGTCAAATTGGTTAAGTATATTCAAGCGGTTCGTGACTTAACCCTACCAAACCATCGTGTCAAATTGGTTAAGTATATTCAAGTGGTTCATGACTTAACCCTATCAAGTCATCGTGTCAAATTGGTTAAGTATATTCAAGCGGTTCATGACTTAACCCTATCAAGTCATCGTGTCAAATTGGTTTAGTATATTCAAGCGGTTCATGACTTAACCCTATCAAGTCATCGTGTCAAATTGGTTAAGTATATTCAAGCGGTTCATGACTTAACCCTATCAAGTCATCGTGTCAAATTGGTTAAGTATATTCAAGCGGTTCATGACTTAACCCTATTAAGTCATTAATTCATTTATGCACCCCAACCTCTCACATCAGACCTGTTGTTGTGGTCACTGGATATGCCGGGCGGTTCCGGGCAGAATTACACCACAACTCAGTCTGACCTCGGGTTTTCAAGTGCGATATGACCAACTACCCACATTGGATCCTAATGTTTGCAGTAAATGGATTTGCCGGGCGGTTCCTGGCAGAATTACACTGCAAACTTAACCCAACCTCGAGTTGGCCATTTTCTAGTTCATTCTAAATGTCATGTCCATGTTCAAGTTTCATGTCAAGTTCGTGTCTAGTTTCATGGTGAGTTTCATGTCAAGTTTCATGTTTTCACTTATGCCTATTATCAAGTTAATGATTCATATTCATAACCAATTCATGTTTCAAGTTCATAAGCATGTTTACGTGCCTTCTAGATGTCCAATACATACCAACTACCCAGAACCCAACTTAGGCGTGTTCATATTAAACTTTCTCCAAGTCATAAATTATCATATATGTTTCTACTCCAAATTTTACATAATTAACATATGCCCAAGTCCTAGGTTATATGTCAGTTTTTACATATGCCCAATTCATACCAGATTTACATATGTTCAATTCATGTCGTTTTACATATGTCAAGATTCATGATTTTCATGTTTACAAAGCTATGCTCAATTTACATAGATCCAGTTTTATACCCAAAATTACATGTATAACATGTTCACACCAATTTACCCATAACAAGTTCTAGCCAAATTACATATATCAAGATCCATGTCATATTACATATATCAAAATCCATGTCAAATTATATATGCCAATCCCCATTCCTGCAATTACTCTTATAATGATAATACCCAAATATTCAATTTTTATGTTATGCCATCAATTCCACCAAACACATATATCCAAATAGGTATTATCCCAAGATTCCCCCGTATTCAATCGTACGCAAATCGCGGTTTAGGCCTAGATGCGAAATTGATCTAGGTTCATCAAAGAAAATAAATAGGGGAAGGTAGAATTTGTGTAACAATAGGTATAGAGAGGAAACTGGCATAAAAACGTCATCTCATGCATAAAAGATAGATCTTGAGAATAACATTAACATGAACTGATTTACAACAGGCTGAATAGATCATGAACTTGACAAAAGAATAAAGATAGAAAAGCCCAAAACTCAAGATTCAAGAGGAAACAGAAATAGACTTGAACCGATGAACATGCTTACATCTAATTACACTTTATTCCATGGCCATATTATAATTAAGCATTTCAATCTAAAAAGTAACTAGAACTTACATTGATTGGCTAAGAGAGGACAAATCGATTCGTTGTCGCGTTGAAACGTCTAACTTGATTAATCTTCTGATTTGATTCAATATGGTCTAGGCATCATTGCTTGAAGTCGTTGAATCTTTACTTGAATCCTAACTAGATTTGAATCTCCTCTTGAAAGACTTGAACAACATATCCTCGTCTCAGACTTATGTATTATTTTATTCATTTTCTCAGAGGCAGCATAAGGATAGAATGAAATGGTGTAGAGAGAATGAGACGAGAGGATGTTTATATAGGATTAGGCGGACGAACCTAGGCAGAAAACGAGACTAGGTACATCAGAATGCACCCAGGCCCAAAAGCAGATTCGGGGACCAGGTCGACACCCAAGTCGACTGCGCAGTCGACCTGGTCTTGGGGGTGTCGACTGCCCAGTCGACCTGGGTGATGGGTGGGAAATTTCCCGCCCAGTCTGTCTGGGTTTTGAAATTCGAATTTTGAACTCGAATTCGAGCTGTTTTGAACTCTGAAAATTCCTGAAACTTCGGAGGGTCATATCTCCCTCATACGGACTCCGATTCTCGCAAACTCGGACTCGTTTCCAACAGAATTTCGAGATGGACGCAATAGCGCAACCCGTTTCCCTTGATTCTGATCTTAAAATTTAGTTCTGCCTTGATTTATGATTTTAACATGTTGTTATAATTCGGGTTGTTACAGTTCGTGTCAAGTTTCATGGCAAGTCTTTTGTCAAGTTTCAACTTATGCCTATTATCAAGTTCATGATTCATGTTCATAACCAATTCATGTTTTGCCTAATCTACCCAAATCGTATTCCCATCGCATGTAAACGTGAATCGATCTAAATTACAAGTAAATCCAAATCCAGAAATAAGGGAAATAACATCAAAACTATGATAGGCAAAAGGGACGAGCATAAAGTGATAAAAAGGGATTACAAGACTAGCATGATACTACTTGAGATAATTGGTTACAACATCACTGGCGTATAGAAAATAATAGGATTTCAAATCTAGCATAATAAGGTGATAGTCATGGCATAAGGTCATAGTCCCAAACTTGTAAATAATAGACTGATTCAACAACACAGACATAATAATGTTATGGACATGAAAGAGTTTGATTTACAACATGAATAGGTCCAAACTGATTTCATAGCAATATTCCCAAATGTAAAGATCCAAGATGGAAACTAGAATAGATGTGAATCGATTATCATACTTAAGTCCAATTTCACTTTATCTCATGCCCAAATTACAATTAACAAGTTTAAATCTCAAAGTTACTAGAACTTACAGATCGTGGTCTAAGAAATTAAGATGTAGAAGTTGAATCTATAAACTAGTCGTCGAATTGTTGAATCGTTGAATCTTGATTTGATTGTAGAAGCAAATCCCCAGTATGCAATTCCTAGCCGTAGTCTTCAAGAAACAGTCTTCGCGTTTTATTTTATTTTAATTTAATTTAAAAGAAGCCATGTCCTCCAAGAATTTGTGCAGCATAAGGTTAGAGAAGAATGGTGTAAAGAGAATGAAGCTAGGAGGCTATTTATATAGGATTAGGCGGACGAATCTAGACTGAAAACGAGACTAGAAGCATCAGGATGAACCCAGGCTCAAAACTGGGTTCCGGCACCAGGTCAACCCCCAGGTCGACCTGGTCCCTGGGAGGTCGATCATAGTGTCGACCCCAGGTCGACCTGATCCTGGGCGGGAAAATTGCCGCCCAGCCTGCACTGGGGTTTGAATTCGAATTTCGAGCTGTTTTCGATTCTGAAAATTCCTGAAACTTCGGAGGGTCATATCTCCCTCATACGGACTCCGTTTCTCGAAAACTCAGACTCGTTTCCAAGTAGAATTTCGAGACGAACGCAATGCCGCAACCCGTTTCCCCTGATTCTGGTTTTAAAAATTAATTCTGCCTTGATTTATGGTTTTAACATGTTATTCAAATTCGGGTTATTACACTTATACTCTGATGTAAATTGTTGTAATAGCAATGAAATGTTCTCATGTTTGTGTTCTGATGCGTCGTGTTCTTATTACAATCCGGGGTCATCCTCGAGGATCGGGGAAGTCTAGATCGTTTCAGTTGGTATTAGATCTTTGGTTTACAAAGCTCGAGAATAAGGCACATTAGAACCGAACGAAAGAATTCATCAGAGATAGGATTAGTAACATCCTGTAAGAATAACTCTTTAGAGATAGGGTTAGTAATGCCCTAGAATGAGTTTGAAGAGTGCTATTTCTAAAAATGAGTTTCCTTTTGAAAATTATATCTTATTATAAGATTTAAGTATTTTATTTGATATTGATTTTGGACTATCGAGTATAAGAAGATTTTGCATATATGCGTCATGAACTTATATTCGAAGTCTCAAATATACTGGATGGATATAGAATCACACTCTAGTCGCCCGATCATAATTCTGGTGATGTCGTGACATCATCAGTGTTTATTTTCGAGTTTCGAAAGTACGATATCTATATATTTTCAATTAACTGGCGTGAGAACCAAAACTTAGTTAGAGTTTATTGTTTGTGATTTGGCACTGAAAATATGGTTTTGAGTATATATAAAAGTTATATATGTTTGAAAAGCTAATCAACTAATTGATTGTTGATTGTGTTGTGTGATTATTAATTTAACTAATAAAATATTAGAACAATAAAACCAATATGAAAATGAAAGGTGAAATAAGCCAAATCAAATTTAAAGTTAAATTGAAAATTGATTGGAATTGGATATATGTACATGTACATATAATGAACAGGTCATAGCATGGAAGCTAAGAAGAGGAATAAAATTGTATGCCCGACAAGAAGGTACATATTTACTGTATTGATTGGGTTCGATGATTTTATGAGCTGATTTGCAAGCCGCTTGGCCTTTTGATTTTCTTTTGATATATGAGAGCCTGTAGAGGCCATTTGTAGTTATATCGATCAACCCATACAAAGGAGGTTATGGCGAAAATTTTCCAAAATTTAAGGCGTTAGCCAAATTTTGAGAAATTTAAAAGTTCTTAGAAACTAAAAAGTTGAAGAACTCAAGCCAGAATGAAAGTTGAGTTGGTTTGTTAAACGACTTTCAGCTCCATTGCTTTTTCGAGGACGAAAAAGTTTTAAGTAGTGGAGATTGTAACAACCCGGAACTTTGAAACCAATTTAAAATTTATTTTTAATTGATTTTCATGGAAAATAATTATTTTTAATGATTTAGTTTAAGAATTAATGATTTAAAATTTATTTAAATTGAAGTTAGAACGTATAAATTTATATTAATTATAAAGGGTGCATTTTTTACAGGTCCCCATTAAGTTTTAAAATTAGGCTCACATCCGGTCATAAACTTATTGTAAATTTAGTCTCTATTTTTCATAAATTCAGTAAAAAAAATGAAAAAATGCTTAAAATCTTATTTAAATAAAACATGTAACCGCAAAAAAAGGGATCAATAAACCATCAACCAATGCATCAAAAACCAAAAATAACATAAATCAATGAAAAATGCAGTTAAATGCATAATAGTATGCAAGTATTTGTATTTTCCTGCATACATCCGTGCATGTTTTCAAGTCATGCATCTGTATTTGATTTTTTTTGCATACATCTATGCAGGTATTGCGTAATTTTTGCATACATGTGTGCAGAAATTCACATGCATACTTATCAGTTTAAATTCCTTCATGCAATACTAGCATACATGTATGCAAGTATTTCATATAGTTGCACACATGTATGCAAGTTTATGACCAGATTTTCAGAAGAATACAAAGTATGCAACAGTTGCATACATGTATGCAATTTTTTTTTTTTTTGTGGACTTCCGAGAATATCTCCAGATTTTAGATTTTTTTTACCAGGTAGCGCCAAAAATTTTGGTCAAAAAAAGAAAAATGCGAAAGTTCAAAATTAGGGGCGTATTAACATGTAAAACATGGGAGGGACGTGAGCCTAATTAAGTTTGCTTTTAGGGATGTGTGCCTAATTTTCACAATTAAAATGAACTCAAAATGGCACGGTAGTTTGAAAAATTGGTTTTAAACGTCAGTTGAATATACATAATTCAATATAAGTCAGAATTTGATGAAATTAGAAACGTTAGAATCTATTTAACTATAATTTTCTAATGAATGTAATAAACTGAGATTTCACTTTTTAAATTATTAGTTATGTCCAGTTTAAAATCTATAATAGTCGCTATAGAATATATATATATATTAATAATATAAAGCCCTTAAAAATAGGAATTTTGCAAACGACCTCCGTTCTTGATGAAACCACTTTTATTGGATCCGGAATATCAAATTATTGTCAGTTTCAAAATTTCAAGTCATTTGGAATTGGTACGTGAGCATAGTAAATTTAAACGTGTTTTCAAATTCAGTTTAGGTTTAATAAGCTAATAAAAAGGCCATTTTTCAAATGTTCTCCAAATTCGACGAAATTAATTTTGTTAGGACCGTATCGTCAAAGCATAGCTAGATTTCAATATTTGTAATTTTTGGAGTTAGTATGTGGCCCCGTTAAATTAAAATGTGTGTTCAAATTCAATATTGACCGTTATATTAATTTATATTTTAAATTTAACAAAAACTGATCGAAACGGTAGAAGTGTCTTGCGTAACATATCCCATTGTGTTTGGAATGGGGGTATTTGGTTAGAAATGGCAGTCATTGGGTTTGATTTGGAGTTCGTAACGATAAACAAGGTATTTTCGAATTAAATAATATTATTATATATTATATATATACCCTAAGAAACTTAGAAACCCTAATCTCATTTATCACGTTCAGGCCGCCGCCCCTCTCTCTCTCTAAAACAAACGAACAACTACGAGCTCCAAAAATCAACCTCCCTGATCTCCTCCATGGCGATGCGATGGACTATGGTCCCTGAAGAGAAAGTGTTTGGGGATATGAGAGCTAGCCACAGCCGGCGACACTTGGCGTCCGGTGGGTCGAGGCGATCATGATTCTTCACGACGCGGCGCACGGTTTTAAGTAAATTGGTGGAGTTCTGGTGGGAAGCAGGGGATGGGACCAGTCAGAAATGGAGCGGCTTGGAGAGGCGCGGGTTTCAGGACCCACTGATTGGAGGCTGATGACTTGAGGTGTTGTTGGAGAAGTAGGGAAGGCGACGAACTCAACTCGATGGTGGCTGGAGGTTTAAAACGAGGAATATTATTAATTTTAGGTTAGTGATGTTATTAATTATCTTAATTAATTAATTAATGTAAGGGAAAGGTTAAACCATCATATTGTGTTCATATATCATCAGAATTTTACAAACTGGGTACCCTTGGAATCATCTCAACGAACACTACATTTCAGAATTGACTAGAACAAAAACGGAAGCAACTGGAATTTTTGACAAAATTAAATGCTCGTTTAATTTTGTGAAAACAATCGTTTTTAAACGATTTCAAAAACCGATCAATGTGAAAACTCTCTCACTCAACCTTTTTGTACAGTTATTTATTTGTATAACTGAGTATATATTTATAGCATGTGATTGCAATAATTATTTGATGATTGATGGATGTTACAGTTTCAATTTTTATCATTATTAAACTATAAAATAATAAATAAACTCACATGGATTGTGATGTAAATCCCACATGGGTATTGGGACGATAATTTTACACATCGCCCAATTATTTGTTGATGATTGAAACCCCATACGGGTCTGGGGATGATAATTAATCCACATCTCCCTTGGATTTAATTGTATGTCAATCGATGGATCGACAGACTCTGATAAGCGTTATTTAATTATTTAATGCTTATATAGTTGTAAATTCACTATGGTTGTGAATGGAATGTTTAATGGTTGTTTATCACTATTTTTGAATACATGCCATGTATGGAATCCATATAAATAAAATTATATGGTAATTGATTAAGTCTGATTCCAATTCAGAAATAACGAATATTTTAAAATAATATTCAGTGAAAAATAAGAATACGATTTTTATGTCCGATTTTGGATGAACACGAAAATATTGAAACGTATGAAGCCGAGTTAAGTAGATGTAAGCCATTTTAACTTAAACAGATTTTTCTGTCGATTTTATTTATTTTATAATGAATATTGAAAAGATTTGAGATTTCAAAATCTGATATTTTGAAAATTTTATCCTTTTAATATTATAATGATATGGAATATTCCATTTTGATTTAAAATTAAAATTGAAGTTGAAATCGTTTTAAATTGAATTTATAAATGATTTATAAAATACACTTTAAATGGAAATGGATGAAATATATTATATATTTTTAAATGGCATGAATAGAACGCGCCACGCAGTGACCGTTCGGGATTTTCGACCATTGACTTCAAATCGACATAACAGGAGATCCTACCGTCGGATTCTCCTTAAACCGGAACCATTGTATTCGTATTAAAAAGAGCTTTCGAACGATAATAAGAAATTTAAAATCTAACGGTTAGATTTTAAGATATGTCCAAATCAATTTTGGAAAAGGTCGCTATGGATGCGGTTCGGTGGCCGATATTGGAAACTGATTGTAAGGGCCTTATTAAAATTATCAAAAATATGAATAAATTATGTTAAATCATAATAAATGGTTTGGAAAGATTTTTGGATGAAATATGACATATTTGAGAAGATAAAAATATTTTTATCGAATTGAACTAATTAATAACTAGAATTAGAGTCCAATGTTTTTAAATAAATAAATTGGATTTATAAGTGGTTTTATTGTATACCGAGTTTTCCAGTTCATAAAATGGAATGGTTTGAATGGAAATTACCTTCAGATATTTCAATATTGGATTCTGTTATTATACGGATATTGTTGTGGGAACTTGGAAGATATTGATATCGTTATTCCAAAATGATACCTGTTAATTTCAGAATTTGGTACCGATTATAAGTCGACATGATTTCCATTTAAGATCTTATATTTAATATCAAATTGGATTTTTGGTTCGTCATGAATAGTATCTTAAATAATACTATTCTTGAACCCATAAGTGAAAGGAATAAGATTTAGAGAAGTTTATCAATTAATTAATTTAATTTGAATTGAAATGAAAGTTGATTTTGGGTTTATCGTGAACAATGTTTTAAATAACATTTGTTCTTTAACCTAATTAGCAGTGAAGTTATGATTTGGAATTTATATTCTTTTAACTAAGATTAATGGAATTTTCCAAAGTAAAGTTTTCCAATTTAATATATTAAATTGGAATTAATTGGAATTCGATTTAATAATCGAGATGAACTTCAGTAAAGGAAGACAGTTACTATTTATGGAATTTAAAAGGCCTTTCCGTTATTCCTTTTATAGTATTAGTACGATACGGAAATTTATATCGATTATATACTGTTATGAATCTCGTGAAAGTTCCATCTTAATGGAAGAGGATTTTGGGTTTCCCGTGAATAATGTTTTAAACGACATTTGTTCTTTAACCCCAGCAAAGACAGGATTTCTTTCCTAAAATTTAGATAATCAATAAGTAATGATTTTTGAGATTAAAACTGAACTAGAGTTCTAATGAATCTTTAAGTTGATTAAAATGAGAATGTGATAACTAAATTTATCGAATTCATGAGATGATCGAGAATGGAGTACCACCAGTTTTACTCCATGTGACAGGTAAATCTTTAATTAAATTTGAAACGTGAAATATTAATTAATTTTACCGATAAAACAGTGCGTGTTAGATATGGAGTAATATCAGTTTTGCTCCACGGGATGAATAGGTTGGGATTGGGATAATATAATAAATGATTACTTCGGTAAGGCTCGATAGTCCCGACTAGTTTTATAAACCTTAATTCGGTTTAGAATTGTTAAAGGGTAAAATAAAATATTTTGAAATTGATATCCAAAGGAAGATTAAAGAATAAGTTTAGAAGAACTTATCTTTGATAAAATTAATGGGAACCTTTCCCCTAAGATGTGAATATTTGAATAAAAGAATATTCAGAATTGGAATGAGGCACATGATGTGTTTTTATAACACTTGATTATTAGTTATAAAATATGTGAGTTATTCGGAAAGACTGGGTTTAACCCATTCTGAATAACTGATACGGCGACTAGAAGCCGACGATGAAGACGGTGGTTGAAGACCAGAGATCTTCACATCGTTTGGATGATTACTGATGTCTTGATTGGGTTGTACACCCAAGACAAGGTAATAAGTGGTGATCGTCCAGACGTATTTGGGGATCGACCGGATATGCGAGGACCTCTCTCATGTATTGGACATATGGGACGAGGAATAAGGTGCCTCCGGTTTCGTTCAGACCCAGAATGGACTTGTAAATGGATGTGTGTCTGACATTGGATTTCATTTTGTGCTGATTGATTTCTATTAAATATATATCTGTATGGTGGCGGAGAATTTATTCTCTTGCTTAACACTCTTATCTGAGACATAGGAGTTTAGAGGTTATATATTGATAAACATCTGTCGTATGATGTGAATTGTCAGTGTGGCATACTAAGATGCAACGATCAAGGCTTTTGTTGAAAAGAAGAGTCTTGTGGATGATGATCAAAGCACGGCTTTAATTAGCATAGCTTTGTGTACAACGTTAATCCGCGAGCCTCACACCTCGGTATGAGTCAAAAACGGGATGACACTACACAAGAATAGCAAATTTGATGCACCAAGATTATGATATTTGATATGACTTAAAGCTGTATCAAATTTGATACGGCTTATAGCAGTACTAAATTTTCTTTGCTACAGCTCAACCGATCCACTCCTCAACTCACCCATAAAATCTAACGGTAGATCTTGAAAAGTTCGAATTACTTCATTTAATACGCGTTTGTATCAACACAGCATCGGTATTTTTGTTTCTCCACGAACCCATCCATTTTTTCGTAGGCCGCCTCTCTCATTATTACTAGTGTGTAACCCGTGCATTGCACACGATAATATTATAAAATATAGTATTTAGAATTTTATTGTTAAAAATTAAACTTTATTATATAACATATGATGAATCTGACAAAATAAATTAACTATAAATTATTGTTGTTGTTGTTTATGTAACTTTTATTTGTTTGAAGTAAAAAAATAATTTTATTGTTCTTATTACTGTGAGCAAGTGTTTATGTTAAAACTAACATATTTTTTATTATTTTAGATATATTAAAAAATATTATTTACTTCTTTTAAAAATATGTTAACTTTGAAATTGTGTAATTGGTTAAAATATATTATCTTAAGGGTAAATAATCTGAATAAATTGAGAAGGATTTTATAACAAAATTATATAGGTCTTATTGTAGAGTTATTTGAAGTTAAAAATAGTATATTATTTTAATGTAGTGTGCAATAAATTTATTGTTTATGTACATAAACGATCATAGTTATTTACAAAATAACTTTCTTATTGTTTTTTTATGTACATAAATGTATGCATGTGATCTATACATCTACGTAGTTAAACACAAAAAATTTATTATGGTTTTTATTAATATGTAGGTCTACACATATGTGACTAATACATAGATTATTAAAATGCTTTAAATTCGAAATTTCGTAAGCAATTTAAATACATAGGATCTAAATATAAAAAATTAGTAAACCGTCGATGAAGTGCTTATAAGTACAAAAATATCGAAATATGGATATTTAAAGTTAAAAATAGAATTTTACAATAGAAATAAATTTATTAAGATAAATGAATAATAAATTATCTTTGTTGATGTTACTCAAGTATACTTTTTATGATACCTGAATTATATATTATATATTTGAACAAAAAATTCACTTGATTATTTTTTTAAGAGACCGCCTATTTGGACACAAAATTAGACATAGTTGGTGGCACAAAAGATCTGAGACATTGGATCTTTTTATCCTTATATAAAGAGTTAAAATTCAGATGGTGTTCTAATGGTGGAGATTAACCGTGTCACCAATTATACCAAAATTTTGTGTCTAGATAAACTTTCCCTTATTTTAATATGAATATGATGTACATATTGAAACCATCACATTTAAGGATTTATTAGATAAATTAGTGAATAATTATTAATTAAATTTATTCAAATAATTTAAAACCAACATTTACATGATTAATTGAAAATATATGGATGTAATTGTACAAAATTATGTGATATTGAGATGGTTTTTTGGGCAACTTTAAAATTTTCAGAAGGTGCACGTTAGTTAAAATATATATTTTTACAGTGTAATGCATTCATGTATACATATAAATGAATCATAAATTAAACTTATGATTATTGTTTACGTATATAATTATGTTATGTGACCGATGTACTTATACATCCAAATGAATTTTATATCATTTATTTAATATGAATATTGTGCAAACAAATAAATAATCATATTTTAACGATTTATTTGACACATCAACAACTAATAGTTCACTAAATTTAATTATAATTTTAAGATTTGTGATTAACTCTAATGTATGAAGTTAGATATAAAATATTATAACAGAATTGAGATAGCTCGGTAAAAAGTTAAAATTAAGGTTTTTGCTTAAAAAAACATATTTTTGCAATGCATGACAGAATTGTTGATACTCTTTCTGATATTTTTTGCTATTATTTTCTGTTTTATTTCAAAAATTAAATTTGTACTTAGTCACACATTTCTATAAACATTATTATTATTTTCTTTGCACAAATGTTTTTTTTTGGCAAAAATGACTGCAATTATTCATAGATTGGCTGGAACTAAAAGTGACAATGTTTTTTGAGAAAAATGTATGGGTATTTCAAAATTTAAAGAGTGTCCCTATTGTTTATGTTATATTATATGTCGCGTGACTTACATGTTTTAGTTTAATCAAAAAGCAATTTTACCATATTTCACTAATATGAGTGTGACGTATATTATTGAATTTTTCATATTGTCATCCAAACTATTGAATATCGCTTAATTACATTATCTTATTATTTTAAACTTAAGATTACATAATTAATTTGAACATATGAACTGAAATGTAAAACATACGAAAAAGTGGGTGAGATTTGTAGATAATTATGGTAATTTTAAAATAGGTATTTTAAGTTAAATGTAGAATTTTATAATGTCATGCATGATAAATATATTTCACCATTTTAAATAGGTATCTTATGTTAAATGATAAATGAATAAAAGATTAAGCTTGTATTATGCGAAACATTTGAATATAATAGACTTTTAAATTACCATTAAAACAGAATAAAAATACCATATAATGTCCTCAATACTAACAATTCCCATGTAAAATAGAGAAATATAACCATACAAAAGACCGAAACATTAATCCATGACGTAAAAAAACTAAAATAAACACTGTTGAATTTTAACTACGAAAATCTGAGTTGGATATTACCATGATAGATGAATATAAAACTTGGCTACACAGTAAGCAGCGGGTTAGAATACTTTCATGTCACAAAGGCCATTCAAAAGATAGAAAATAAGTGAATAAAAGTAGGTAAAAGTCCAAGCCGATTTTTCATTACTACTCTTTAAACCTGCATGTAGTTTATTAGTGATGTCGGATAGCTGGAATTGTTCTTCAAGTTTTTAGGCTACAAATAAAAACTCTTCACTCAACTGCTTGCCTTTTTCCTATTCCTACAGGGGACAATCGTCAAAAAATTTAACAGTGGTAGTATGATGTAGATTAACAAATGAAACAACGCTTTGGAACATTTAAAGAGAAGTAGCAGCATAAGAATAATCACCTTTTTATCTTCATATGTAATCCTTTTAGCATGGCATAGGGGAGTGAAACTGGAACAGTTGCCGATAGGATTTGGAAGCAAGAGTAGATTTTTCCATAAAGCTCAACCTGTTGGCATCCCATGATGAAACTAACTGTAAACAAAGCCTAGTGTTGAAAGTGGACAATAATTTTCACAATAGGGAAGAAATTAAAGGGTATAAGTTAGCACCTGTAACATCATGATCCAAAATTATTAGCTAAGTTTGAGACAAAGAATGTGCTGTGGTTATAAATAGAGTGTTGGTACCATATTTTTTATAAATACCTACCCGATAAAGAAATGTGTTTGCCTATAATACCCAAAATTGCTTTCACTTATAATACGGTCTATATACTACATGCTACCACAAAAAAAGCGAACATATAGTCTTCTAATTGTTATGCAAAACATGCACTTATTTTTTGTTCTAGACAGCTGTTCGATTTACTCTTCGTCATACGCATAATACGCATGTTATTCCAATAATTTAGGCCATTTGCAAAGTTAATTTATTCAAATGGAACCACTGGAAATGAAAAAAGGTCATAAAATTGAAGGGGAAAAAGAAATGAAGTGTGGATATATTATGACCGTATGAAGAACGTATAATAGACATACATGCATGGATATATGTACATATATATATATATATATATCTAAGTATGCACGTTTATGTATGAATACCTATGCATATGGAGGATGCCGTTGAGGGAAAATATTAACACGATTATTCACATTGCGGATTTCAATCATGATATATATATATATATATATGTGTGTGTGTGTGTGTGTGTGTGTGTGTGTGTGTATTTATGTATGTATATGTATTATATATATGTGTGTGTGTGTATTGGTCTTTAAATACAAAATAAAATAAGTGAAATCTAGAGGTTAAAATAGCATAAATATAATATAAATTCAGATGATATTACAAATAGAAAAAATTACATCAACAAAGTGTTTTTCTGGGAAATATTGTGAAATTCAAGTCAACGGATTATCCAGGTTCTATTTGATAATTCATCCAAAGTAATATATGCTCAACATCTACATCATCATTGCAACAAATTACATTGGCTAATTGCAGTTAATTCAGAAGAACTTCTATAGTCATATTGTGCTCTAACGATGAGCATATGCCTTTCCTGTCAACTCTTATCCTCAAAAAGAAAATTTGACAGTCAAACAGTTTCTAATATTTCTTCATTATAGCACAGGTCATGATGTGCTTTTTTGTGTTTTAGTGGGCGGTGGATCATAAAACATTAGCCTGAAATTAACTATTCTTTTAGTTAGAATTTCCACCATATTGACAACAATAATGCAATTATCTTTTTCCTATTTTTAGCTCAATCAAATATAGCATGCTTATCAATGCCAGAAGCAAATTGGCAATATTAATGAGTAATTAAAAAACTAATCACGTATGAAACTAATTTTAGAAAAATTGCATGGAATTTCTTTTCGTAGTAGTTCAATATGGAATGAAAATTATTCAAAGAAGGTGACTGTGAGAACGCTAATAATTACCTGTGCAAATCATTTCCTTACAAAAAATAATGATTTGATAAGAAGAGCCTTTGAAGGATTAAATAGAAATATTGATTCGGAACCTAATAAAAGAGAAAAGTGCAGCATTGAATTCTAAAAGCAATAAGAGATATTGTCATATGCAATCAGTGTTCACAAATTAAAGTTATACAAGGATATGCAAACTGTCACTTGTACATTGTTTTAATACTTATATATTCATATTTGAATTGAATTTTTTTTAAAAAAAAAATCTAATCTAGTATAAGACTAATGTTTTTTAATTTATGATATTACTGAAGCATTTTTTATCATAGATTAACATGAAAAATTCATTGGTTGAAATGCAATTTTTAAATAGATAACAATAAATCTATGCTATATCCAAGCTAAAATAACAGTCAATCCTTTAAAATAATTTTATCCAATTTATAAGAAGAAATACCATATAAAAACTCAACATTCCTAGCTACCTCTTGTCTAAATTTTGATAAAAACACAAAAACTTTCTTTATCCAAGGCAACAAAAAAGCCAAATTTATTAACACACACAAAGAAAACCATCCATCTGTTTCCATTTATGGTTTCACTTATAATAATATAGAAGAAAGCAGGTTTTGTGACATGATTTTGTTTAGGGGAAAAGTTAATTGCAGGGTATTGTATACAAAATTAATGTATATGTGAACTCAATCATTCTATATATGTATATCCATAAATAGAGAAAACGGCGTTATATAAGCATTAGAACTATACTTTCATTTTTGTGATGATAAATTGAATACCTTGCGCTATATAAGCATTAGACATGATTGCGGATTTCTAGCAAAACAAAAAGAGGGGAAAACATGAACAGTTCAAAAATAAAATGAAATTAAAATACACCAATAAATATTACCATGTTAGGAAAGCAAAGTGGAAGAGTTTCGAAAGTGGGACCATACACGAAAAATTGATGCATTAATACCATGCCTTTATTGGCATGTTATTGGCTATGTCATGAGAAGTTACCTCAAACCCAATGTCCTAATAATTTCAATACAATAGTACCATGCATTTATTTAGATTTGATTTAATATAATAAATTATAGGGTGTCGACACATGCTTGCATTATATATGAACTCGTGATGAAGGGTTACAAACAACTTTAAAAGTTCACTAATCTGTACATTATATTAGATGATCTTAAAAATTTATGAGAGACAGGTAAATCAGACTTTTGGTCTTTCAATAGAAATTTCGATAACATAATTTTTTTTTGATTTGAAAAACTATGCATATGATCATACTGAGAAAAGGCTAAGAAGCATTAAGAATTTGTCCAATGATACAATAGTGTTTGTAATTACCAACTGGAACTGTGCACATTATGCCTTGTTAATCTACAACAACAAAATTAAAGATGAAAGTGAAATTAAAGACATAATTCATGGTTGAAAACATGCATTTTATCTATGTATTTATGACAAATAAAAGGCAACATTCATACTTGAATAATACACCATAACCCCATATTTTCAACTAATATATCTTGACATATATTAAAAGAGAATCTTTTGGAGGAAAACAATGTGAATAAGCAAGAATTACTTTAATTAGGCATGGGAAGATTATAAGACACGTGTGCACACTAATTTAAGTCCACTAACTAAGCATGGGAATAAAAATTAACTCAGTGAATTGTATTTAAAATCAGCTGTAAAATTTCATGAAAATTTGAAACCATAAAAGGGTAAAGAAGCTTAACATTTTTAACAAATATTAATGTGGAGAAAAAACAGAAATGCAAATAAATGTACACTACATTCCTACGACTCAATAAACTTGACATGCATTAGATTATGCCTTGATATTAGTTTCAGTGATACGCAGGAATTGTAAGCACAAAGGACTTAAGAAAAGCTCAAAATTTAAACTAAACATAGTAAAAATGAATTGAAGTGGATTAAAAGGCAACATTTACGGGTGAAAACTTGCATTTTCTCCATGCATTTATGATGAAAGACAATATTCATGGTAGAATAGTCCATCATAACCCCATAATTTCCACAAATATATCTTATTGTCTTTTAGAAGAGAACCTTTGAAGGAAAACAATACGAATAACCATGAATCGCTTTAGTTCATCATGAGAGGATTATAAAATGCACCTAGCCACTAATTTATGTCCATTAATGCCCATTTTCATATAATAATGGCTCATTTTTTACATTTTTAGCTATCACCCCACTTATGGTTTATAAAGGAATCTAAAAATTGTCCATCCTAATAAATGAACGCGTATTAATGTAATATTCCCCTAAAATTAGCTGCTTAAGTTGAAGAACAGAAAATATATGTAACAGCACCATTGGTTGATATAGTAAGAATGTGTACAACTGCATAAGGTAAGCAACACATTTAGTCTGATTCCGTGGGACTGTGACGAAACCTAGGGCAACGCATGCAATGAAAAAATATTAAAGATAATGAGTTGGTAAAAAAGAGCTGAAATGATGACAAATTTTGCTTCTTACAAACTTATGAATTAATGAGTAGGTAAAAAAAAGTCAAATCTGCAATACCAAAGATAAATTTAGAAAAAATGCCAGAGGGCTTACAATATAGAAAAATGTATAAACAATTACATATATTGCAAATTTATGAGGATCATATACACTCCTAGTCAATGTAAAACAACTAAAAAGAGCGGGCTAAAAACCGAAAATGAAAAAAAAACTGCAAAAAAGTAGGTTAACAAATGTTATATATTATGGTCATTCTCTTATAGTTATTAATTACTGACTTAAAGTGCATAACTGGAAAAAAAAATTAAGTGAATAATTTAAAAAATGAATCTATGAATGACATTGCTTGAGCATAGAAGATTAATGAGTAAAATTGATTCATAAGTTCTTTTCTTAGAAAGAAATATGATTTTGGTCGGTAAAAAAATAAGTAGCTTATTCCAATTATTCAATTAACTAAGTAGCACTCTCGTCTTTTCTCTTTTGGGATCAAGCGCAGCATATCAAAGGCACGCTGCTAACCAAAAAAATGATAGATGTAGAATTATGCGTTAAACTGACCTTAAGGTGGCAACAATAATATGATTTAATCCTTCTATCTATTTGTAAGCGTTCACTATGATAGGGAAAATTTATTTGTTTAACTAAATTATCATATATTTACGTATAATCATGCTTTTTTGGGGTGCATTTGATGTTTCACCAACTTCTCCATGTGATTCCTTTCACACTTCAAAGAACATTATTCATGCCAAAACCATGCATGCTCCATGAAATGTATATAGTAACAAATCGTTGAACATACAGATATGAAGTGTTCATTGGCTATTATTTGTTCAACATTAGGAACTTATTAAAATTATTTCATCAATGATTAGAACATAGAAAATAAATCTTTGTTCCATATATGTTTGGGTAACTTTATTCTTACTTTTTAATTAGAGGTTCCTAATAAGTAAACATAAAATTTCTTCAATCATATGCAATTACAGATTCACACTTATTAGAAGTATTAAAAAAATGCAAAAGATAAAAGGGTGTGTTTTGTTTATATTTTTAAATTTTGAGTTTTCGCACATACAAAAGTACAAACGACGCACACACATCGTGAAAAACGATTGTTTTACAAATCGAAGTTAAGACACAAAACCAAAAACAACTTTTTATTATTTTCCATATTTTAAGAATCAACGGAAGGACGATAACAAATTCATCCATCCACCGTAGGGGTAAGCATGATTCGGTTAAACCAAATAAACCAACCAAACCAATTTATTTTGGCCGGTTTGGTTCAGAATTTGAAATTAAATCGGTTTGCAATCGGTCCGAAAAAATATTAAGTTCGGTTATTGGTTTAACCAAATTAACCGAATTTTTACTATATTTTTAAATTATCGATATTATAATAAATATTTTAGGTTAGTTTAGCTATTTAAGTATATATTAATCATCACCTATGTGTCAAAATTAATATCAAAAAGCATAAAAATCAAAAATAATAATATTGTAATCATATATTTATAATTTGTTTCAAATTATAGTAAATATTTCAAACACAAAGTATAAAGCATGTTCAGTTTAATCGGATAACCAACCAAACTTAATTTGGTTGGTTTAGTTTGGTTTTCATTTTTATTGGTTTTAGTTTAGTTTGACAAATTTATCATTGGATAAACCAAATCAACTAAACGCTCACCCCTAATCCACCGTCCTTCCGTCTCGTCCGTCACTCCCTTCACCTTTGATCCATCACCTCCGCTATACATCAAATATTCGCAATTTTCATAATTAACACTGAAAACTAAAAACTTAAAACACAAAATAAACCGAACACTACCTTATACCTCAAAATGATATAACAGGTTATTTAAAGCTCCTTATTTCCTCAATAAAAAATAAAAATAAACAAAATATAAATCCAATTTCTAATGGTGATTATATACTATATTCATGATTTAGACTGCTTTTGTTTAATATTCTAAAAGCTAGATTTAATTTTGAATTATGAATGCTGAAAACAAAAAAGTGGCTTTTGTTTTTCGCTTTCATAACTTTGTAATTAAGAACACAAGTGAAATAAAATTCATCCTCAGCTCATGTACAAAACATAGTGAACAACTATAAAAATGTAAATATATATATTTTGAAGATTCATAATCTATACAACAAAGAACATAGAAAGCGAACTTATAAAATTGCATTTATGGTTAAAGAACATGATGTTGCATATTCTAGCACATTCATGGTTACTGTATAATAATTAGGTTAAATGTGTGAAATACAGCTAACAGCTAGAACAAATCCATCCAGCAGTACATTCCTAATTGCAAATTTATACCAAAATAAACAAAAATTAACCTGTAGCGGTATTCAGAACACAGTTAGCCGCCATAGTTCAGCAGATAAATTCACTTTACGGTTCCAATTCTGCAAAAAAGTGCCAATCTACCTTTCTAAAGCAAAAGAATAAATTATCATTTAGGAAGTGGAGACTAAATCAAAAACTATGGGTAACTTTATTCTAAGCGATACTTTGAAGAAAATTATTGCGATAAAAAAAGGGAAATACAAAATAAAGAAGAAACAAAGGTGGTAATGAAAGGCATAAAAGGTTTTACCTCCCTCGTCCAGCAAAAACAAAAACGGAAGCAGCTGCCAAAGAAAAGAAAGGAAGATAAGGAAATGAGGATTTAGGGTTACTATGAGAAAATGGGAGAAAGATAAAAAGAGCCGTGCAAAAATTAAAAGAGACGAAGAAATAAATGGGGATTGTTAAAGGGACTCCAAATTTGGTTAAGGGGAGGATAATTTTAAGGGAACTCCAGCTTAATATTTTTTTGTTAAGGGGGGTCTGATTTATTTTAAAAAAAGAAAAAAAAAAGACCTAACTACCCTTGATTCGCCACTTATGTTGAACACTAAAGTACTAAATTCAGCGCAACTAACAAACGTGCAAATTACAAAACATCTCAATTACAAAAAGGCTAATTCTATTCATACATCAATAACATCTTTACATACACCATAAAATAAAATAAACTACTATACATTAAAAATTATTTTCATACACTGTTTTTTTTTTTACAAAACTAGCCTTATTTTTTCTTCCTCTTCCCTCTCTAAAACTTTAAAGTTGTTTACATAAAATAGGAAACATATTGCACTAAATAAAGTTTAAATTTAGTAGAATGGATTTTATTTTTTTGAGTGTATGGTATACAATTTATTATGCTACAAAAAATTCTTAATTTCAGCAAAAGAGACCCTACTTTTAAGTTGAATAACTCTATATTATCACTTACTTGTAAAAGTTATCATAATTCAAATTTTAGGTTTCATGTTTAAAAATACATTTTTTTCTTCAAATTATTTTACATAGATTTAATCAAATATCATTAATTACAATTATTTAGTTTGATGGATTATTCACTAAAAAGTAAAAAAAAAAAAGTGCAATAAAAAAGAAGGGTAATTTAGTAATATATATTTTTAGCAAAATAGTGGTATACATAAAGTAATTTTCAGTGTATAAATAGAATTTGCCTTACAAAAATTCGATACAACATAGTAGAACAAAATTTTCATTTTTGCATTTTAAAATTAATCATACCAATTCCAATATGAAATTCTAATTAATTACCTAATCCGATGCCTTCTGATTACCCATGAAATTTTCTTGTGCCTCTATTACATTAACTATATCCATTTTTTATTTTTATGTGCAACATTAAATTGTAACCATTAATTAAGGTTTAGGCTTTATAGTTTATATTAATGAGGATTATAGGGGGCTAATATTGGAATTTTAATTTATATGTTTAAAGGGAGGCTAATTCATTTTGTCCTCCCCATAACAATTACACAAAAAATAAAAAATGGTCCTCCCCTTAACCAAATGTGGAGTCCCTTTAACAATCCCCAAATAAATAGACACAGCTGTATAGATATAGATTTTGTTCTATTATTTTGATTTTTTAATAAAAATATCTTTAGAGTTTTAAAGAGAGTTAAGAAAACTGAGAGAATTAAGGAGAATCAGAGAATTGAGAGAATTAAGGAGAGAGTCAGAAATTCTTCTGCTTTACTGTTATTTGATAGATTTGACCTAAAATTTTAGTTTCCCTCTTCTATCAAAACCATCGCTTCCTCATATCTCCCTCGTTTATTCTTGTTCACCAACAAATTCCTTCATTTTTCGCTTATTCTTTAGTAGTCCTTTGGTGAATTTGATCCACCGCCCTAATTGTGTATTAATACTTCAGGTACCCTATTTCACCTTTCTAGTCTTTATTCGATTCATCCAATTTTAAGGTTGTTTTGTTTGTTGATTTCAATTCAGAAATTCTATTCAGATATATGGGTTGCCCTATTCAGATATATGGGTACACCACTCCTCGTAGTTGTTCAGCCCATCCTCGAGCAATTTTCATGAGACACTGTTTTTTTTGGATGATTTGATAAGGATCCACTCGAAGAAAGAATCTCCAAAATAGGTTAAACAGAGAAGTAATTACTATTTTTACAATTATTGTACAAAGATTTGCATTTAATAGAACCTATTCGCTTCTTTTGCAGTATATCTTTCTGATTTCAGAATTAGGGCAACCACAGTCAGAAAGGGAGTTGAGGCAGTGACGCTTTGATTTATAGCATTTAAACTGGATCTACAATTATCTCTGAGTTAGAAGTTGAAACATTTGATTTTACTGCAAAGTATGAAATCTTCAACCCAATGATTTAATTTTGATGATAATTTGTTAGGATAATCTTCAACCAATGACTTAATGCCCTTCAATAATTTGCATTTGTGTGAGCTTCACTGTAATTTGTTATGCCTATTGTTATGTTAATTTAAGCGTTGCGCATTCCCATTTCAATTGTCATTCCTATTTGCATTTCAATTCCCATTTCCATTTGCATTTCTGTTCCAGTTTAAGTGTTATGTGTATTTAACATAATGAAATATGCTAACTTATTATTTTTGACACCGATAAAAGTATCTAACAGTATAGTTTTTGCCTTGCAATGAATACATCTGTTATATTGTTCAATGATTTGTGTCTGTAGCTGTCAAAATACGAAGAGGCTCGACTGTTCTCCTTTTATAGTAATTTACTTAAGTTTTAGGGATATTGGAAGTCGGATTCAGATTTGATTGTCTAATAATGTGTTCTTGCTGATTAAATTTAAACTATAGCCGGCAATGAAGATTGTCCGACTTTGGACAATTAATGGTCAAGATTTATACCATCATAGTACCTTGGAGAGAAATTATAACATGGAAAGACATGCGTTTGTTAAAAAACGTTGTGCACAATTATTGCCTGTTGATGACAGGAGATATTGATTGCATTATTTTCAGTCAATGCTTCTTTCTTTAATTTACTCTTTATACACCCTTTTGACATACTCACAGGGGAATTGTTTGAAAATGCGTATAGGTAGAAACGCTTAAACTTCCTTATAAACCATGTTTGCCTTCCATTTCATTTCTACAGAAATTGAATCATGTAGTACAAGTATTTACTTTTCATGCCTAAAAAAATAGGTCGACTTAGAACTAGTTTTAACCTAAATATATTTTAACATCTGAATTCTTTAGTGGCAACAAATATAATTTGGCAGGTTGCTAAGGATGCCTTTGGTCCTTGTCACATTTGTTGTCCAGTAGATGGAAATAAAGGAACGAACGGCTGCTGATTTTCATTCCAAAATTAACAATACAGTGTTATTAGGACAGTTTGACTCAAAAAACTTCTTGGTTGTTTTGTTTATCAAATAAACTGTTTTGGCATATAGTACCATTGTTAAGCATGGGAATTAATCAACAGTTTTCATTTATTACAAACTGCAATACCAGTTCTAACTTTACAATTTAATTTTAATTATATTCTCATAGTTATGTGTTTGAAAAATATTTCTTTATATAAAATTTGAAGTAAATTCGTGGTTGCTCTTTTGTAGCCTTATTTATGTAAGATATAAACAATGTTTTTTTTGTTTGAAGGGTTATCTAACAGATTTCAACTTTGAATCAAATAATGACCATAAGATCCTATCAATAGTGGATATATTTGCATAACATTGGACTTACATGTGAAATATATGTTGTCTGTACATTCTTCTTTACCCAAAATATTCAGATGGATAAAATATTTCTCGCCACAATTGGAAAGCTGTCTTATATGTAGTTTAAAAGTCATGCATCTTAAGTAGGTTTTTTTTTATTGTCATTTGGGCATTTATTATTTTGCTATAATGAAGTTAGTATGCATGCTATCTGTTATATTTACATCTTATAATCTCAAATATTGGAACATGCAAATCTATAAAGTTTGGTTTTATGGCATGTACCAAATTTATGGTCTTTTCATCGGCCTTGATTCTGAGTCGGAAAAACATATTTTATGTATGCATATGTTCACATATTAAACTTAGCCACATCTCATGCATAAACATTAAAACTCATTACTACACCAGAGCTCTCATATTACAATTCATTCTTCTACGTACCACTAGCACATAACAAACACGCATAAGTATGTGAATTTACAGATGCTTTAAACACATATAAGTTCTTTACAACGTGTTCTCTTGTTTCTATTTCCTACTGCTCTCCCACTAACATTCACTACTACAATTAATCATTATCATAATGGTTACCAGTGTCATTTTGAAATTACTTTTACCAGGTTTTACCGATAAGGAAAAATTGCATACTGATACCATTGCATATATGTTGGTACGTACATTAAAACCGTTATATCGATAAACTAAGTGCCTGTGAAAAAAATATCATTTGTAAAAAATAATTCAAAAATTTTGATAAACCTTTTACAATTTAATGATGCTTCTTCATATAAATCACCATGCTAGTCAGTAGAAAAAATCAGTGAAAAAAAAAGAGACGCGATAAGCATAATTTGAACCCAAAAGACTGAATAAGTTCGTTTGTTTGCTTAGGCATGTGTTACAATCGATTAATGAATATCCATGCATCATATATGATGGAATGGCAAATTATAGCAGTTCCAAAAAAATATTACAACTGTTTGAATTGCCCATATTTCTAACTTGTACTTACGCTTTGACTTTGTTAGTGATGTATATTTGATTTTCTCTAGTTGGCAATGTGGTTAGGGAATTGCAATAGGGTACGGTGGTTTTTCATTTTTGCACAACGGATCGCATCCGTGTCATCCTACACCGGACTGCTTATCTAGATAATACTCATGGTAATCTAAATTTGTTGTATAATAAGCAATGCTTCATGCTAAAGAAAGATCTATCATCCGACGTTAAAATCCAAATCTGGTTTTTCTTTTCTTTCTAATATTATATTATGTTTAACACTGCTGATCTGTTATGATAGATGGACAATATGGTAGCGGCACTTATTTGTGACCAAGATTCTAATGTTAGGCTTTGCAAATTGTTTTCAATTAGATCTAATAAATAGTATATATGTTTGTGATGAATATAATTATGGCACTATTACATATTTTCACTATTTGATACATTTTACATTCCCATTTTATTCTAGTTTTCTTCATCGTTTATTTACGGAGAACTAGATAATTTTCAAGTAGGTATCACTTTTATGAGAAAAGGTTCAGATTTTGATGTTACCGCTACATATTGAAGGAATTTTTTCCATTTTACTTGTCACCATTTTGAGAGCTAAATACAGGTGTTCACATTTATTATATCCTTCATATAAAGAATACTTGGATGTATATATATGAGTTCTGGCTTGTTATTTAAGCTACTTACTGGAACTTAGTAGTATGTATCTAGCTGAAGTTGGCATAGCTAGAAACTTTTTCTTGAGATCACAATTCGACTAAAGTATGGAGACTCTTTGTGAACACCCTTGAATTTCTTGCCTTCTTTTTCGCCTGATTTAGTAGCATAATTTTTTTCCAGCTTGATTTGACATCAATTACATAAAAGTTTGTTTTCTTCAGTATTTTCCTTTTATATCTAAATGTCAATCCATTGATGTTAGATTATCCTTAAGCATGAAGAGAAAATGATTAAATGAAAATCAACCGTTGATTCTCTTATCAATTACCTATTTATTTTTCAGTTTCTGCAAGTCTCCAAGTGCAGTTTATTTGCCAATCTTTGTAAATGCTTCTTTCCATTTAACAGCTTCATCCAAGCATATATTAAATTCAGTATTATTTATTTAGTGTGATGCTAAGGGAACCCCAGTATGTTCTTCCTAATACCGCGACTAAAGAATACCACAAGAGTTAGTATTACACTCTTCTTAATATCACACAATTAAAAAATAGGGGCTACCACACTGTTTACTCTATTTCTATTTCGCTCGATATCCGTTTGTCCTCATTTGTAAAAATGATCAACGAGCTAAACCCTTAGATCAATAACCGGTCAAGAATTCGACGCCGCAATATACAAAAGTCGGGAATAAGGTTTGAATTAAGCAAGCTAGAAGAGAAAGTGAGAGATTAGGGTTTTCAGATCACTAAACGATTGAGAGATTACCGTACGAATTTGAATTTTTCCCATGAGAGATGTGAAGAAGACAACGATTACGAAAGATTATGATATTTAGATTAGCTTAGTACGTGGTTAGATCGGTAAATAATGATTGAGTGAGAGATTAAAATGGAGAGGTAATGTGGTATTAGGAAGCATACAAAATTTAATGAGTTTTATGTTTTAAATTGCGGTATTAGGAAGAACATATTGGGATGCCCTTAGCACAACATTTTATTTATTTCTTTATCATATCATTCAACTTGGGAACTAAAGCATTATTTTGGCTTGACAGTTACAACTTTATCCTCAGATGTTTTAAATATTATTTGTATCTAAATATGAAAAATACACTCTTTCTATGTTAGTAACACAAACATGAGAATGTAATATATTGTAAGTATCATTTATATTTTCATTAGAGAATTTCAATTATGTTATGGCAAAACGAATATGCACAACCATTGAAATTTTAGTGGCAAATATATCATTCTATATAACTATTGAACGTTTAGAAACATTTTGCTATTTATTCAATCTAGTTTGTATCATTTTTCCAAATATTCAACCAAAAAAAAAAAATCCGGTGAAAAATAGTGGTCATGGGCAACTTACGATTTCAATTTATACCTCATGAAGAGATGACGGTCATGTACCATTTAGCCAACTTTAGATAAAATGATCATGTCCGAGATCTTGCTTAATTTGGTATTCTTTGAGCATAGTAAAATATGATGAAATATTATACAGCAGTAATTTGGAAGATAATTATATCTTTTTGTATACTAATGAATTGATTTTTCAATTTCTTAACTTATACCACTTTCCAGATTTGTCTTTAACATTATACCCATCATGCCTTTTTAGTCAGCTATGGATTAGCTGACATTTGTAAACCATTTTGATTCAAAAATAAAGTTATGACATGGGCAAAAACGAATAATGAATGTCATTGTTTCTAAAGGTAAATTGATTTTATTTCAAAATATTAGGCTATGTAACTATAAATGATTTTAAACACTATAAATGATGAGGTACCTATATGATGATAAGTTTAAGCTTTATCAAAAATGAATTCACATTCCACCATATTATATAAAAACTATCATACCTTTAAATCACAGACATCAAACTTCTTGAATTCAAAGTAAATGAAAATATGTTAGTACATGTTGATGAGGAATTATGTGACCAACAAAGAGAATGCGTTATAATGGAGATCATACAGTTATTAATGTAATAAAGGATAAAAACAACAACTGGATACCTTATTAGATATCGGTTATGTTAGTAACAATAATTTATAATACCAATGACAAACAACCTGATAAGTAAACTTACGTTTCATTCATTCAAAGATTTACAACAAATATTCCTAACATCCCTTTCTTTTTTCAGCAATTTTCAATAGAGGAAAAAACTATAAAATGCTATTGATTGATATAAATCTGAAGTCATTTTAATATAAGAATGAGAAAATTTTTGGTTCAACTTGTAAAGATAATTATGAAAACTATTCCCAAGAATTAATGTATGTCCAAATGATCACTCAACACCCCAAATGAATCTCAATTATACAAAACAGAGAAAGGAAAACGATGCCATTATTCGTTTTCTAACTATAAAGTCAGTCAAAAGCATGTTAAAAAGAAAAAGGAGTGCAATTCATTTCATATTGAGAGTTGTAAACATCTCGTAAAATACTACAAAACCATATTTGTGGAATCATTTTATATTTTCAACAGGAAAGTAAGTTGGAGATAGAAAATTTGGAAAATGCAATGTACAAAAGAGAAATAGAGGTACATAAAATTCTTGGAAGTAGATCGTAGAACATTCGGACTGGTGCATATTGCAAACCATGATGCATATTTTGGTCGGAAACAGCAACGAAATTAATAAGTGGATGATGTGAAGTAAAATTATAAAAGAGTTAATCAACTAAAATTAAGAAAATTATATATAGAAAGATAAATTTTAGGTTTACATTAGAAGTTAATTTGGGCGTGGCCTAAAACTTACAACCCACCAGGATTAATTTTTCTAACTCTAATTTATCTTCAAAATTGTTGTATCAATGAAAATAAAACCGATATTGAAAATAATTATGCAACAATTTCTGAAATATGCAACCATGTTATGATGCACGCATATTGACATGTTGAATTTACGAAATTAGATATACTGTGAAACTTTCGGCAGAAGAAAACTAATGTTCCAATATTTTCTGTAATTCACAATTGGGGGCAGAAGAAATACGGTTACTGTGCAGTTAAAAGAAGAAATTGGGAGGTAAGATCTGTGTGGATGCTACGCGATTTCTATGAACAAACATAATATTTAAAAGAGGACACATGTGATTACGACAATGCTCTGGTTTCTCCTTTACAGTATAAGTAGTAGACTGTAAAGCCGAAGTTTGGCTCATCTCAAGTTTGGCATTGACTCATTAAGGCAAATAGTGATGTAGGTATTGTAACCTTGAATATGGTATACTACTTTTCTCATATTTTTTACAAACAATATATTAGTGACCGCTTTGGAACCTTGAATATGGTTTCTGTTGTTTTACAGTATATTAGTGGTGGTTAGACACACATTTATTTATTGCTTTTATAATATGTATAGTACGATGATGTTCTAGGGAGAGGGGCATCCAAAACAGTGTATGTTTTCTGAACTTACTCTCTACATTTTCTTATTTTAAAATATTGCTTTATGATATTTTAATCGATTATTTTGGCTTTGTGATCTCAAACCATCTATTTTGCTTCATGATATTTTAGTCATCTACTTATGGCTTCATGATACTTTATCAATTTTTTATTTTTTATTTTGATAAATTAATATGTACTTACATTGATTCAGATGAAGAGTTCCCAGAGCCATTGAAATTAAATGCATGATATTGTGTTCCAAATTTAACAGCTGATCCTATGACAACTGCATTCCACACTTCCTGTTTAAAAATACAAGCATTTGACTCATCTCCACAAGCCTTAAGTAGATCAACTTGCACTTGATATGCCCTGCTTTGAGGAAGAACTACGTAACTGTGTGACTCAAGGGATTTGGAGAGTGAGAAATTCTTTCAAAATTTCACTCCTAATGTGTTATTTTGCAGAATTTCGTCACATAATTGATCCAAGTTGCGACCAAGCAAACCATAAGTAATACAAGCTTTAGCAATTATTGCTGCCAAATCTGCTTGATGATTGCTTGAAGCTTCACAAAGTTGAGAGAATTCTGTGGACCTGTGCAGCTCTTCCAAACTAACCCGGCGTGAATTTGTCTATTTTGAAAGCATGTCTTCAAACTTATTGTTCAAGGGGCCCATAAGCCACATACCTACTTTAAGCTTATATCATGTTCATTTTATTCCTGTTGATTGAGTATCCCACATTCGGTTTGTGGAATATGCAATTTTGTTTTATGGAGTATGCATGTGGAATATGCTGTATAGTTCTTTGTGCTTGAAGTTAAATGATAAATGATCTATGTTTCAGCTTTTATTTTGGTTCCTCCATTTGTTGATGCTGCTACCAAGTTTCGTTTTTGGCTGTAGCTAGTTGTAGGACAATATTTTTTTTTAGTTTTTTTTAAATTAGATACGACTCATGGCCGTATCTAATTTAAATAAAGATATGGTCATTAGCAGTATCTTTTTTAAATAGATACGACCATGAGTCGTATCAATCTAAGAGTTTGATACGGTTTAAAACCGTATCAATTCATGAATTTGATAGAGACATATCAAACCATGAATTTGATACGATTTAGGTCGTATCAGTCTATGGATTTGATACGGGTTAAGCCCGTATCTAAGTAACAAAGACGTCTTTTTTTGATACGGCCCCGAGCACTGCCAAATCGATTTAGATACGGCTATGATCACTGCCTAATTGGCATTTCTGATGTAGTGTGAGCACCTCGGGGAGGACATGACGTTTCTTTCTAGCTAGGAGTGGTGTCATGGTATGAAGCCCAGACATTTTTACTTATGTGGATGATGGATAGCGAGGCGCCTCAGATATATTGGTCGCCAATGGCCAAGTGATAGGTCCTATGCGATCGAGAAATGTGTGTTCAGGAATAACTAATCCACTAAAGTAAGTGTGGATCGGCCCTGACGTTAACCAGGGCTCACGAGAGTGTGATTCCTGAGGCATTTGATAGTGTCTCGAAACTGAGGAGGAAGATCCCTTGCCTCGACTCATAGATGGAAACAACTTCCAATACGCGACTTTTCTGTTTTAGTTGTAAACCTATATGGCGACATAATATATGGTACCTATGCCGTCTATGATTGATACATTTATATTGAAGTTGATTTCTTCACTTATAGTAATAATAAAAGATTTCGTGTACCAAGCATGTTTGGCCATTATAAGGTAAAACTCTATCCTCTAGTTTATGTTTGTATTGTGTGATGGGACCTGAGTCTTATAATGGCTTCATCTTTTTCCTTTTAGCATTGCGTTGTTGGTTTTATGGTATTCATGGAAGTGAACCCGTTTCTTGTTATACGGCGTTGTCCCTTGATTTACCCAACTTTAAAATAAAGTTAATAACTGTTCTAATTCTCACACCAGTCTCATGACTTACTCGGAGTTTATTGTTTCCACCTAAACTCTGGGTGCCCATATTTTCCACACCGGCAACTAGTAGTTTTGGTTTTCGCAGATATTTCTTTTCACAGGATACTGGATTACTACTGGAGCTATATTCGGAAAGCTTTATATCCGTGTATTTCCTTCAGTTGTGATAGTTGATGTTTTCCACTATGCATTATATTTATGTATATATATTTCCGCTGTTTTGTAATTTGTAAATCTCAGATATTTATTTTTCCGCTGTATAATATTTATTCATACTCTGATATATTCCTGTACTCTGATGTAAATTGTTGTAATAGCAATGAAATGTTCTCATGTTTGTGTTTTGATGCGTCGTGTTCTCATTATATAATCCGGGCTCCTCCGTCTCTACGGGGATCAGGGAAGTCTAGGTTGTTTCACTTTGAGTAGGGCACTTGGTGTTATGTGCCACCGCAAAGATCGTGGAGCATGGAATCTAATGACTTTGCAACAAGTCTATTCACCTAATCCGAGTTCGGTGGGGAGATAACCCTGTAGAAAGCACTTGGGAAATAGAGTAGAAGATTAGGCTTACTCATCTAGAGCTTTTCTTAGGTAATTATTTTCTCCTAATTTCTCATTTTTGGTTACGTTGTGGTTGCTATATTGCATAGTAGGAGATGACTGCAACATAGATGCACAGTGCACTCATATAGAATTATATGCATACTAGGATGTTTTACATACATATTGCATTACTTATTACACATAAACGCCATGAATGAACTCATTATTAGCAAGTCCGCAGTTCATAATCACTATGAGTTCTGGATGTTTATAAATAATGTGGGTGTACAACATGGTTTCCTAGAGAAAGTTGTGTTCTTCACCCCTTTAAAAGATCTCGAGACAACATCTCTAATAAAAGGGGAGAATGTAACACCCTGTAAAAATATACTTAAGTTAATTTAATTTAAAATAAATAATAATAATTTAACAGGACGAAAAAGGAATTTTGGACAATTAGGAGTTGGGCCACGAAAGTATTCTAGTTGCGTCTGTAGCAAGATTCTGATCCATTTCATATTTTTTTTGCTGAAAATGGAGTCTGTATGCAAAAGATATTAATAAATTAAATTGTGTATATACATCAGTGTACAAAGTTTAAATTTCAAACAAATAAATATACAAACCAGAAAAATATTAATTTAGATAAGCATGAAAAGAATATTCTTTTGGCAATCAAACACATGTGTATATAATTAAACACAAAAGGGGACAAGAATAATTAAACAAAGGTAACAAATCAATCAGTCAATCAACGAATGAATAAAAAGGAACCTACAAGAAAATTCCTCTCCTAGGCTCAACACCAGAAGGTGGTCGACCGCCCAATGGAAGGGGGATCGACCGCCTCGGCCCTCCTACAGGAGCGGTCGACTGCCTTCCAGTAGGGGAACCCAATGAGTGTTGTTTTACACAACACCAGAATTGTCATTTTCTAACGGTTATAAGTGTTACAAATCAGTGTACCAACGGTTATAACCGTTAGTAGAAGGTGCGTGGCAAATATTGTAACGAATAACCTAACGGATATAACCGTTGGAAGAGAAATTTGTTCCAACGGTTATAACCATTAGTACTAAATTATGTTCTAACGGTCATAACCGTTGGAACCAGTTTATGGTCCAACGGTTATAACCGTTGGAACAATTAGTTGGTCTAACATTAATAACCGTTGGGACAAATGTAAATAGTTTCCACACATATACAAATGCAAAAATTGTAACACTTATAAGTGTGACGAATTTTGTACTGTGGAATCATATCACATTCAGCATTTTGTAGTACTATCACATATTATATCATTTCATTTAACTACACAAATCAAATTTATAACAATACTAAACATGAAACCAAATTTTGAACTAACCTTTCACCAAATTGAAAAGAAGTTAGCAAAAATATAAGATTAGTCATCAAATTCTACAAAGTTCATTATGACTTCAATTTTCACTAGTACAAAATACATAGACGCTTATATAAAATAAATGCGACTCTCTGGCCAAACCACAAACCAAAAACCAATGACTCCTTCATTGCCACTAACACTAGCTTCAGACTTTTGCCTCTCTTCTGCAGCTTCTATTAAAGCCTGAATATCCAAAAGAACATTTAATTTACAACTATTCAAGTAGCATTTCAACAATAAATTTTTTAGCATCTGGTAAATACACACACACACACACACACACACACACACATATATATATATGTGTGTGTTTGTGTGTGTGTGTGTGTGTGTGTATATATATACATACATGCCAGTGCAGAAGATAAATGCAAAATCACTCGTAAAATATTGTTTGTATGCTACCTTAAAAAGCATTTAATGACAAAGAACCTAACTATTCCATAAGTCACTATATAAAAGACACTGAACTTCAGATTGTCAAATGGAAGCTGCAAATATAACCATTGCCATTTGATTGCCAATCAAGAATGACAGCACAATTGATTGCCAACAACAAAACTCCACTAAAGTAAACAAGTATAGCTAATATAACCATTTCCATTGATCTTAAACTAGACATAGAAAGAGGTTCAGCAGTTTTTTAGACAAGTTATATAAATATAGACATCAAACAATACATCAGGAATTCTGGTCCCTTGAGGATATTTAGCAGTATGTTTGCAAATGACTAAACATTCCACATTGAAATAGTAACACAGAATTTGCAGGGAATTCCAATGGAAACTTTTGTTGAACACCATTTTTAATATACACAGTAAATATTTATTTTTTTATCATATTAACCTTCAATATTTATACACAGTAAATATTTATACCCAAACAGCAAGTATACACAGTAAATATATTTAATATACACAGTAAATATTTATACCCAAACTGCTAGTATACACAGTAAATATTTATTTTTTATCATATTAACCTTCAATCAAGTGCAAATTTGATTTTCAAAAATGGAAAAGAAAAAAAAGATCACCGAAAATAATATAAAGGGGTGATTACTGATTTAAAACCTCTTTTTGAAAAAGGGACGTTCGTGTGTTAAATTTCAAAATAAAGGATGGATCCATATTCCCACAATCTCAGTCGTAACCTATTAAAGATGGTTTAAAATCTTGGACTCCATATGGATATGTATCACAATCATAAACCAAAAGTTTGAAAGAAAAAAATATATGAAAAAGTACAAAATCTTGCTATGTAGATTGGTTTACTGTATATAAATTGCAAAGATATCAATTTTCCAACCAAAGAGAAGATCACCCGAAAATAATATAAAGGGGTGATTGCTATGCAGAATGGTTAAACTGAAAAGAGTGTAACCTACTCGAAACTAACCAAACACTCAATCAAACTAAGATGTTAATAAATTGCCAAGATTTTAGTTTATGCATAAGTTTACTGTATATAGTTTTATATAAAGATAAGAGCCAAAAGACAATACCTGCACAATAACAAGTATAGTGAACATAACCATTGTATATAAAGATAAGTTTACTGTATATAATCCTTTAATCGCTATTTTCTAAACTACATGATCGATCTTAAAAAAGTTTTAATTGAAAAACATTAAATAGTGTTTAACACAAAAAATGCAGGTAAAACAAATATATGAAGAAGATATTATAAACATATAAAACTGATTGATAGTGACATAATTTTCTACTCAATGAATTTGGTCTGTAAGCATAATTTTCTACAAAAAATGCAAGCTTATGCCTGCATTTAGCGAAGGCAGTCCCTAAATGAATTTGGTATGTAAGCATAATTTTCTACCACACATAATTTGTACCGTTGAAAAGCTCATGCAAGCTCATACTAGTATATAATCCATGTGTACAAAAAAAGTATAAAGACTTACACATTTTTCTACCGTGCATGGTAGCACATCTCTGGTTTTCTTACTAGTGTGTGCTACTTTCCATGCCATTCCTCGTGTGAGTTTGCAATCTGGATTCTCCGCTTCCTACATGAATGCATATAAATTAGTTTGTAAATTACAACTAAACAATAAGATTTCACGTACAGCGATTACTACATATCAATTCTTCATACAATCGAGTATATCGTTTTCGGCCCAAGGTATGAGCTATGGGATTTTTCCCTTTATTTTCGGCATTTGTTTTCTTTTCTTCAAAAAAGTGTTCCGAAGCTTTGACTTTTCAGTCCTGAAATACTGTGAAAAACCTTCCTCCAAAATAGGTCGAGCAATGGCTAGGTCTATATTCATGTCAAACTCCTTCTACAAAAAAAAAAAAAAAAATGCTAATTAGAAAATGCCAAAGTCAAACCATCATTCACAGTGATTGCTGAAGTAATTGCATTTCAGTAACCTAGATGATATCATCAGCCTATTGGATACAAAACAGTATAATCAAATCCTTCTTCGTCCTACAATATCTGCCCTATTCTCTGTTTTTTTTTTTTCAAAAAATCTATCAACTTTTTTTTATTTGTGTAAAGGAATATCATCAACCATAACATCAAACATATTGTGTAAAGGAATATTAGTAACCTTTTTTCGTTGCCATTAGTCTTACTAATACTGTCATTGAGTTTGATATGTGCAGAATCTGCTGCATGTACATTGCATTTAACGGCAGTGTTGGTGTGATTTTTCAGGGAGTACACCTTCCATTGTTTCTCTTTCATTACACTACTTCTAGAAAATTCTATTTTACACTTCATGTTAATGCTAACAACCTTTCTCCAATTTTGTTTTACTTCAAATTCTCTGTCTTTGATTATAGTGATGTCTCTGTAACCATAAAGACAACAATTACTAAAAGCACACAAAAGCATACAAAAATGAACATTTATATTTATGTATTTTTTATTATACTGGAGGAAGCTTTTGTTTTACTTCAATTACACATTTAAAATCAGAGATAAGACTATTGAGGCGATCAAAATTGAAACCGAAGTCATGTTTTCTTTCCCAAAATCTACCAAAGAAAGACTGTGATCATTGTCTAATAAAAATATATATACCTTAATGGGTAATGTGATATATGTCACCCATGATTACATTTATTTTGCAACATTAATTGGTGTACAATCATCAAATTTCTCAAATAGGCATCCC
The DNA here is from genome assembly GCA_030737875.1 of Allium sativum. Lineage (NCBI taxonomy): Eukaryota > Viridiplantae > Streptophyta > Magnoliopsida > Asparagales > Amaryllidaceae > Allium > Allium sativum. Next base: position 130,406,750 of record CM060927.1, on the reverse strand, counting down.
TTTATTGATTGACAATCAATTTGTATGTAATTGCTTTTATTTCAGACCATTAATAAGGTGCACTAATCTAAAATTTTCAAATTGTGACTTATTATATTTGTCTGCAGTGTAAAATTGAGTTGATATCTTACCAGTTATGAGAGTACCAATTAATGTTGCAGAAGTGATGTTTGTACACCAATTAGTGTTGCAAAATTGAGTCGATATCTTACCAGTAATAAGAGTCAAAGATATTGTTTCGATTATCGCTTCGAACAAACACATACCCTTTGGGAATCAACTGTATAATCAATATTAGTTTATGCTTAGCATAGAGTCACTCAAAAATGATTGGTTGATAAAACATAATGCAAACAAAGATAAAATTGCAGCAAATCCATAAGATTTCCAAGGCATTGTTTACTTCTTCTTTTTTTAAAAAAAAATGGATACTTAGATATCCTTTAGGGTGCACCAACAAGACACTATTTACTGATAATTCATTTAGTTTAGCTTATGTATCAATTTAGGCCTTCAATTAACTACATGACAGCTTTTATCATGACTTTAGTCAACATAAAAGATTGATGTTTTAAACTGCTATTGTATACTTCAAAAGATTGGTAATTGCTGCATAACTACCTGACAATAACAAAAAAGGATACCAAATAGATAATCTTAGAATGTACTATTATTAAATTCATACCTTTGAATTTCGTATTATCCACATGGCCATACTCTTAACCAATTAACCATATAAAAAGGTCAGTTTACGTAAAGCCAAAACAAAATAAATTTTGATAAACATGCGGATAAGGAAAAAGGAGCTAACATAGTCTTAAGAAGATATGCCTTATAACTAGAATCACTTTGACCAGCATTTGCAATACTAGAGAGATACTGATATTTGTTCCACCATATGCCATATGAACAAGAAAAAAGAAGAAGAAAAATAATGGCCTACATATTCTTGGTTCTGAACAGAATACAGGCATACACAGCATCTAAGAATACAGCAAATACTTCCCCTTTTAAATTTCCTCAAACATGTATATAATTAAGTGCTAATCATTTTTCATTCACAGTTTACATCCAATTTATGAAAATTATTAATATCCAGATTTGAATCATACATATTTAAAGCAATAAAAATTTCAATTAATTTTAGCACATTTTGGTTATAAAATTTCATTATCCCTAGCCTCATTTCCAATGTTTGCAATTAAGGTTCCAATTTGTCAAACATTATGAAACTAATGATGTAATTACCATAGAAATTTATACGAATATAGAAAGACATGTGGATAGGTAAATAAAACCAATATTTCCATGCTTTTCATGAAACATTCAATGAAGATCATTTAACATTTTGATTTTCCTAAGTAATTGAAATTGAGAAAAATACCCACTGCTTAATTTCTTATGTATTTTTCTACTTTTTTTCTTTTTAATTTAAGTACAAAAGAGTTTAGAGTTCAATGTTTATAACTTTTAAGTTGATGGATTGTAGACCAAAATTTTTTAATCTACATATACGTGGTATCATATATGTTAACTGTAACACCCCGTGTTTTCTGTTAACATAAACTAACGAATTAAACAATACTTAACTTAAAATGTGAGAATCAAGGGAAACAGGTTACACCATTGTGTTCGTCTCGGAATTCTGGTTGAGATATAGTCCGACTTTGCGTAAATTGTACTTCGTATGAAGAAGTTATGGCTGTCGGAAGTTTCTAGAAAATTCATATAAATTCAAACAGCTCGAAACAGATTCAAAATTCAAATCAGAAGTCAGAAGTGGGCTGGGCGGGAAAATTCTCGCTCAGGACCCAGGTCAACCTGGGGGTCGACCCTAGTGTCGACCTCCCCCCTACAGGTCGACCTGGGGGTCGACCCTAGTGTCGACCTCCCCCCTACAGGTCGACCTGCCTCCTCCCTCCCGGGCAGATCTGAAAGATGACGATTTTGTGACTCAGTGCTGAGTCATTAGGGCTGAGGTGTCACCCTATCTTGACTGGATGGTCTTGATTGATTCTAGGTTGATCGGATGGCCTAAATTAATCCTAAATTCTATATAAATACATGCAGACTCAAACCCTAAAACCTAATCAAAATTAGAACCATGGCCGTCATGTTATCACCTTGCAACCTAGAATAGCCGTCATCAACTAGAGGAAAACTAAAGCTAATCAACTCAATTCAACTCAAGTCTATGACGATAACAACAACGAATTTGTCTACTTCAAAGGCAAGCTAAATCAATTTCAGAACATAGATCCCAGAACTCAATACCTTCTTTGAGTTGTGAGTTCAATTTCTTTAATAAGATAATTAACAAGTAATTGGGTTGAGTTATAATTTGGGTTATATGGCTATGTTTGTGAAACATTGGAAAAATGTGATATCATGTGAATATATGTTAGTTGTTCATAATGACAGTTTTGTTGTGGATTCCTTTGTGTATGCCCAATCACCTATGTTCAACTTGATTCATGTTTGACATCATTTTATATGCAAGTTTGGGTGTAGATTATATGCTAGTTTCTATATGAATTGTACACAAGTTTACATTGTGAATCAAATAAAGTGACTATATGCAAGTTTAGGTAGGAATTGGATTCACATATATGAAAGTTTACCCCTTTAGATTTAGATCTATGACATACATAGTTTTATGCAAGTTTGTGACTATGGCCTATGCAAGTTTTGGGTGAAAACTATATTCGTATACGCAAGTTTTGCGTGTGTGGGCCCGGGCTCGTAGGTAAGACGTTGTTGCATCGTGTAGATATAAGCCGTACATTTTTTTTGGTGGTATCGGGTTGCCACTTTAGGGAGTGATACACCCCACTGTGGGGCCAGCACAGGTATCTACGAGTTAGGGAGCCGATCAAATGGGGGTAGTGGGTACACCTAGGGGTATACGAAACTACCATTATCATTATTAAGTTTGGTAGGCGGGATCAACTTTTAGGGTGTTTGGTATAGTGTAGTAATTATCTTATAGTGATTAGGTGCGCCTTTAACGTTATCTTTGTTCATTTTATTTCCTTTGTTTGCTCTGTCATGCCCCATTGTTCACAGTCATTTCCTTATTTTCCAGCTTATACCTTATCCTAGTTACTTAATGATTATATTGTTAAAGTTATTGCACTCTCCAGACTTTATGTCTGACCCCCTTTGTTTCCACCGCTTTTCTTCCTTCCCTCCCTCCCAGGTTCTCAGGGTGGGACTATTTCTAGTGGAGCTTGATTTGGATAGCTTTATCTCTTTCTTTCTTTTGGAAGTTGCTTGGATCCCTGAAGTAAAGTTCAGCCTATCTTATTTATGGCTATTTTATGTTGGGGTTATGTCTTTTATTTTGTGTACCCAGAACTTATTTGTCAAGATGGATAATAAGTGTATTTGGTTTTGTAGTTGATGTGTTGTAACCAAACTATTTCTCCACTGCAATAAAAGTGGTTTTTATTTTCCAAGTACCAATATATTTATCTGTCTTGTTTACTTTTATGTTCTATACACAACAAACGCTCCACCAAAATTAAGGCATTCCCTTTGTGAGTGACCTTAATGGAGATGTGGTGTCACACGTGGTATCAGAGCTGAAGGTTACCAGAACAGATAAGATATTTTGAAAAACTATTTTTCAAAAAACATTTTATAAAGAAATACTTTCAAAAATATGTTTTAAGAAAAGTATTTTTAAGAGAAAAGTTTATTTTAAAAACATAACCCCCAAAAGCCATATATCTTTCCTTCGAATTCTCGTTTGAATCTCTTCATTTTCTTTTCAGCATGTCTGGAATTCCCGAGATACCCGAGGGGATACCAATACCAGGATGGTTTAGAAGGTATCTGGAAGCTAGGGCCAATGTCGCAGGCCCAGCAAATGCTCCTCCTCCTCCTCCTCCCAGGGTTGATACTTTCGCAAAGATATATAAGGACTTTCGGGCAATGGGCGGAAAACCTTTTCACGGGTCGAAGACGTTTGTTGAAGCTCAAAATTGGCTAAAGGAGGTGGAAGAATTGTTTGGAATATTTGAGGTAGAAGAGGGAAGAAAGGTCTAGTTAGCTGCCTGATTAATGAAGGACGAGGCCTCGTTTTGGTGGGAGGTCACTAATGGAGAGCGTCCAGTTGGTACATGGCCGGATTTCAGGCGTAGATTTGAGGCAAAGTTTCTCTCACGGGCCGAAGAGAATCTATACATGGAAAGGTTTTTGGCATTGAGGCAGGGAAATCTATCAGTGAAAGAGTACATCAACAAGTTCAATCAGTTGGCGAGATTTGGCTTGGACTTGGTGAATACACCCGAAAAGAAGGCCCTGAGATTTGTTAAGGGTTTGAACGAGCCGCTACATGGGTTATCTATGACCCACATCCCTATGGGGTCCACCTTTGAGAGACTAGTTGACATGGTGCTTATGCATGAAGAGGAGAAATGCGCCAATGGTAATAAGGCACCTGAGAAGAAAGGGGATCAAAAGCAACCACAACAGCAACAACAAAACAAGAAGGTTGGTAAAGACAAGGGAAAGAAAATATGCTTTAACAGTGGGACACCAGGCCATCTGAGCAAAGAATGTAGGAAGAAGAAGAAGACTGGTTGTTTCCACTGTGGCGAGGCAGGACATCTGATTAGGGACTGCCCAAAGAAAGGGCAGAGGGCAGGGACTACCTCTGGAGGGAAGATTCAGGCTCTCATGGCACCACGGCAGGCAAGGGTGCAGGTCCAGGCTCTCGTGGCCCCACCGCTGCAAGAAAGAGGTAGAACGATTTCCATTGAAAGTTTAGTTTATCTTTTTGATCATCCTGTTCGTATACTCTTTGATTTTGGCGCATCACACTCTTTTATATCTAGTGCCTTAGTTGAGTCACTACACCTAAACACCAGTATAGTAGAGTATCCCTTAGTTGTTTCAAATCCAATTGGGGGCTCAGCCTATTTGTAGATGATTTGTTTGGATTTGGAAATTTCTATACTTAGCATTGGGTTTAGATGTGATGCTTATGTTTTGGGCTTCACGGACTATGGGTTAATTTTGGGCATGGATTGGTTATCCAGTAATGGAGCCATCCTAGATTGTGAAAAGAGAGAGGTTAGGCTTATGACTCGCTTGGGCAACACTCTCGAAATCTCTTGTAATCCCATGAATTCTGTTATGCTAAGTTATCTAGAATCACTTGACATGTCTGTTGAGAATTTGCAGTCTGTTAGAGTGGTCCGTGAATACTCGGATGTCTTTGAGGAAGTAGAGGGCTTTCCTCCGAAGCGGGAGATAGACTTCCACATATACCTAGTTGATAATGCAAAACCCGTTGCTTTACCCGTTAGGCACATGGCTCCAAGGGAGAGAAAAGAGCTTAGCAAGCAAGTTAAGGAGCTGCTAGAAAAAGGGTTTATAAGGCGGAGTATTTCTGAGTGGGGTGCTCCAGTGGTGTTCGCAACCAAAGCGGACGGTTCACTTCGCCTATGCGTTGATTATAGGGAGCTAAACAAGCTGACCAAGAAGAATAGGCACCCACTTCCAAGAATAGACGATTTATTCGATCAGCTTGTAGGTGCAACAGTTTTCTCCCAATTAGATTTGGCTACCAGATTTCATCAGCTAAGAGTGGCTGAAGATAGCATTGATAAGACCGCGTTCAGAACCCCGGACAGTTTCTTCGAATGGCTCGTCATGCTTTTCGGCTTGGCAAACACACCTGCTTATTTCGTCGATTTGATGAATAGAGTGTTCTGGGAATTTCTCAATAAATTCGTGCTGGTCTTCATAGATGATATTCTGATTTTCTCGAAGGATGAGGAAGAGCATGCTTTTCATTTAAGGGAAGTCATGGATACTCTCCGTGCACATCAGTTAAAAGCAAAATGCTCTAAGTGCCACTTCTAGAGGGAAGAAGTAAGATTTCTTGGGCATGTGGTGTCCAAAGAAGGGTTAGCTGTGGACCCCGCAAAAGTAGTTGCGGTCCAGGATTGGGAGGTTCCAAAGAATGCAACCGAAGTCCAAATTTTTCTTGGACTAGCAGGCTTTTATCGCAAGTTCATTAAAGACTTTGCGAAAATCTCAGCTCTAATTACAAGTTTAACGAAGAAGAACCTGACTTTCACTTGGGATTTGGATTGCGAAGTCGCTTTCCAACGATTGAAGAGGGCTCTGACAACAGCCCCAGTTTTGACATTACCAGATGGGAGAAAGATGTTTATGGTATACACAGATGCATGCGGTACGGGACTAAGTGTTGTTTTGATGCAAGAGGGGAAGGTAGTAGCTTATGGTGGAAGACAGTTTAAAGTTCATGAGAAAAACTACCCAAACCACGATCTAGAGTTAGCAGCCATCGTTTTTGCGCTTAAGTCATGGCCCCACTATCTCTTAGGTGAGAAATTTGAGTTGTACACTGACCATAAATCGTTGAGGTACCTTTTCTAGCAGAAAGACCTCAATCTAAGGCAGCAAAGATGGATGGAGTTTCTCGCCTCTTACGATTTTGAGATCTCCTATACTCCTGGCAAGGGTAATGTAGTAGCAGACGCCCTAAGTAGAAAGAAGCTGACCTTAAGTCCTCTCTTTGTAGAAAGGCAAAGTTTGGAGTACATAGAAAATTTTGATTTTAGACCCTCTGTTGATCATGTGACTGGCTTGATGGCAATGCTAGAGGTGCGGCCTACTTTGTTGGACTCAATAGGAACCGCGCAACATGAAGACCCTCAGCAAGTTGATGTGATAGATAAGCTAATTAGGGGAGAGACTTCTTGTCACCTCAATAGATACTCCATCAACGATAAGGGTTGGTTGAGACGGGATGGAAGACTATGCGTCCCACAAGCAAGAGACTTGGTGAAAATGGTTCTGTAAGAAGCACACCATTCCAAGATGACCATACATCCCGGTGGAGACAAGATGTATAAAGATATCAAAAGAGTCTTTTTTGGAATGGAATGAAGAGAGATGTAGCTGAATTTGTTTCGAAATGCATGATATGCCAGCAAGTCAAGGCGGAGCAGAAGAAGCCTGGCGGTTTGCTTCATCCCCTAGAAGTTCCGCAATGGAAATGGGAGAGCATCTCGATGGACTTTGTTGATGGGTTGCCTAGTTCACGAAGAGGCAGTATCGTTATTTGGGTAACAGTGGACAGAATCACGAAAAGCGCTCATTTTATACCTGTCAGAAGTAGGAGGACCGCCTCGTCTTTAGCCTCCATTTATCTTAAGGAGATAGTTCGGCTACATAGGATACCCTCCAGCATAGTAAGTGATCGAGTCCCTATCTTTACAAGCGAGTTCTGGAGGAGTTTGCAAGAGGCCGTAGGCACACAGCTATGTTTAAGCACAACCTATCACCCTCAAACCGATGGTTAGACGGAAAGAGTGAACAGAGTACTGGAAGATCTTTTGAGACTGTGTATTCTTGACTTTGGAGGATCTTGGGAGGATCATCTCCCTTTGGTGGAATTCTCTTATAACAATAGCTACCAAGCCACTATAGGCATGGCACCCTACGAAGCTTTATATGGAAGGCCATGTCGATCACCATCTTGTTGGTGGGAGACCACAGATAAACTTATACTTGGGCCGGACATGATTAGAGAGACTTCAGAGAAAGTGGACTTGATACGAAGGAGACTGAAGACTGCCCAAGATAGACAGAAATCCTACGTAGACAAGAGAAGGACCAACCTTGAGTTTGAAATTGGGGATAAGGTGTTCCTTACAGCATCTCCTTTGAGGAATGTCATCCACTTTGGGTCCGTAGGAAAGTTGGCACCACGATTTGTAGGACCATTTCCTATCATAGAAAGGATTAGGACGATGGCCTACAGAGTAGAGTTACCTGAAAGACTGGCTGGAGTTCATAATGTTTTTCATGTCTCCCAACTACGATAGTGCTTACATGAGTCGGCAGAAGTTGTGGAGCCAAGCATACTAGAGGAAGTCGAAGTGGAATGAGAAGCGACTATGAGGAGAGTTCCAACTCGTATCTTGGTGATGGAAGTCAAAAAGCTACGCAACCGTGAAGTTAAGCTTGTCAAAGTTCAATGGAGCGACGCCGAGGAAGACGCGACTTGGGAGACTGAGGCCAAAATACGTGCAGTCTGCCCTTTTCTTTTTGAGGGTACATCTTTGATCTCTTTTTTCTTAAGTTTATTCAAGCTTGTATCTACCTTTTTAGTGTATCTCCTCGATTATATTCTTTATCCTTAGGTAGAGGCCAATGAATGTAAACATGTATTTGAAACATGTTATGATTGATGGATGTTAGTGGATGCAAGTGTTTGCAAGTGGTTGCTCGTGGATGCATATATACACACACATTAGGCACTAGATCGGCTCAATCACTTTCATACTGCATATAAATATGTGCTTATTTAGATTAATGGATGTATGATGGTTGTGTTATCATATGGATGCTGCATTCGGATGAATGGTTGTGCACGCATGTAGAAATAATATGTATCATTAGGGATCTTTTGCATACATAATGGACGCATGGCACTACCATAATTTGCATTAAGGAGGTCAACTGAATCAGTAGATCGCCTGATTTTGCATTAGATACAGACATGTACACACACTGTGCATATAAACATGAAAGCATTAGAAGTCTTTTAAGGACAATGGATGCCTGTGGTTGATGGTTGAGTAGATGGATTGTTGGATGTTAGGATATGTATTCTCCTTAACTTGGAGATTTCGGGGGCGAAATCCTTTAAGGAGGGGAGAATGTAATACCCCATGTTTTATGTTAACATAAACTAATGAATTAAACAATACTTAATTTAAAATTGAGAATCAAGGGAAATGGGTTACGCCACTATGTTCATCTCGGAATTCTGGCTCAGACAGAGTTCGAGTTTGCGTAAATTGGACTTCGTATGAAGAAGTTATGGCTGTCAGAAGTTTCCAGAAAATTCATATAAATTCAAACAGCTCGAAACAGATTCAAAATTCAAATCAGAAGTCAGAAGCGGGCTGGGCGGGAAAATTCCCGCCCAGGACCCAGGTCGACCTGGGGGTCGACCCTAGTGTCGACCTCCCCCCTACAGGTCGACCTGGGGGTCGACGTGCCCCCCCCCCCCCCGGGGCAGATTTGAAAGATGACGATTTTGTGACTCAGGCTGAGTCATTAGGGCTGAGGTGTCACCCTATCTTGACTGGATGGTCTTGATTGATTCTAGGTTAATCGGATGGCCTAAATTAATCCTAAATTCTATATAAATACATGTAGACTCAAACACTAAAATCTAATCAAAATTAGAACCATGGCCGTCATGCTATCACCTTGCAACCTAGAATAGCCGTCATCAACTAGAGGAAAAGTAAAGCTAATCAACTCAATTCAACTCAAGTCTATAACGACAACAACAACGAATTTGCCTACTTCAAAGGAGAGCTAAATCAATTTCAGAACACAGATCCCAGAACTCAAGACCTTCTTTGAGTTGTGAGTTCAATTTCTTTAATAAGATAATTAACAAGTAATTGGGTTGAGTTATAATTTGGGTTATATGGCTATGTTTGTGAAACATTGGAAAAATGTGATATTGTGTGAATATATGTTAGTTGTTCATAATGACAGTTTTGTTGTGGATTCCTTTGTGTATACCCAATCACATATGTTTAACTTGATTCATGTTTGACATTATTTTATATGCAAGTTTGGGTGTAGATTATATGCTAGTTTCTATATGAATTGTACACAAGTTTACATGTGAATCAAATAAAGTGACTATATGCAAGTTTTGGTAGGAATTGGATTCACATATATGAAAGTTTACCCCTTTAGATTTAGATCTATGACATACATAGTTTTATGCAAGTTTGTGACTATGGCCTATGCAAGTTTTGGGTGAAAACTATATTCGTATACGCAAATTTTGCATGTGTGGGCCCGGCTCGTAGGTAAGACGTTGTTGCATCGTGTAGATATAAGCCATGCATTTTTTTTTGGTGGTATCGGGTTGCCACTTTAGGGAGTGATACACCCCACTATGGCGCCAGCCCGGGTGTCTACGAGTTAGGGAGCCGATCAAATGGGGGTAGTGGGTACACATAGGGGTACACGAAACTACCATTATCATTATTAAGTTTGGTAGGCGGGATCAACTTTTAGGGTGTTTGGTATAGTGTAGTAATTATCTTATAGTGATTAAGTGCGCCTTTAACGTTATCTTTGTTCATTTTATTTCCTTTGTTTGCTCTGTCATGCCCCATTGTTCACAGTCATTTCCTTATTTTCCAGCTTATACCTTATCCTAGTTACTTAATGATTATATTGTTAAAGTTATTGCACTCGCCAGACTTTATGTCTGACCCCCTTTGTTTCCACCGCTTTTCTTCCTTCCCTCCCTCCCAGGTTCTCAAGGTGGGACTATTTCTAGTGGAGCTTGATTTGGATAGCTTTATCTCTTTCTTTCTTTTGGAAGTTGCTTGGATCCCTGAAGTAAAGTTCAGCATATCTTATTTATGGCTATTTTATGTTGGGGTTATGTCTTTTATTTTGTGTACCCAGAACTTATTTGTCAAGATGGATAATAAGTGTATTTGGTTTTGTAGTTGATGTGTTGTAACCAAACTATTTCTCCGCTGCAATAAAAGTGGTTTTTATTTTCCAAGTACCAATATATTTATCTGTCTTGTTTACTTTTATGTTCTATACACAACAAACGCTCCACCAAAATTAAGGCATTCCCTTTGTGAGTGACCTTAATGGAGATGTGGTGTCACACGTGGTATCAGAGCTGAAGGTTACCAGAACAGATAAGATATTTTGAAAAACTACTTTTCAAAAAGCATTTTATAAAGAAATACTTTCAAAAATATGTTTTAAGGAAAGTATTTTTAAGAGAAAAGTTTATTTTAAAAACATAACCCCCAAAAGCCATATATCTTTCCTTCGAATTCTCGTTTGAATCTCTTCATTTTCTTTTCAGCATGTCTGGAATTCCCGAGATACCCGAGGGGATACCGATACCAGGATGGTTTAGAAGGTATCTGGAAGCTAGGGCCAATGTCGCAGGCCCAGCAAATGCTCCTCCTCCTCCTCCTCCCAGGGTTGATACTTTCGCAAAGATATACAAGGACTTTCGGGCAATGGGCGGAAAACCTTTTCATGGGTCGAAGACGTTTGTTGAAGATCAAAATTGGCTAAAGGAGGTGGAAGAATTGTTTGGAATCTTTTAGGTAGAAGAGGGAAGAAAGGTCTAGTTAGCTGCCTGGTTAATGAAGGGCAAGGCCTCGTTTTGTTGGGAGGTCACTAATGGAGAGCGTCCAGTTGATACATGGCCGGAATTCAGGCATAGATTTGAGGCAAAGTTTCTCTCACGGGCCGAAGAGAATCTATACATGGAAAGGTTTTTGGCATTGAGGCAGGAAAATCTATCAGTGAAAGAGTACGTCAACAAGTTCAATCAGTTGGCGAGATTTGGCTTGGACTTGGTGAATACACCCGAAAAGAAGGCCCTGAGATTTGTTAAGGGTTTGAACGAGCCGCTACATGGGTTATCTATGACCCACATCCCTATGGGGTCCACCTTTGAGAGACTAGTTGACATGGTGCTTATGCATGAAGAGGAGAAATGCGCCAATGCTAATAAGGCACCTGAGAAGAAAGGGGATCAAAAGAAACCACAACAGCAACAACAAAACAAGAAGGTTGGTAAAGACAAGGGAAAGAAAAGATGCTTTAACTATGGGACACCAGGCCATCTGAGAAAAGACTGTAGGAAGAAGAAGAAGACTGGTTGTTTCCACTGTGGCGAGGCAGGACATCTGATTAGGGACTGCCCAAAGAAAGGGCAGAGGGCAGGGACTACCTCTGGAGGGAAGATTCAGGCTCTCATGGCACCACGGCAGGCAAGGGTGCAGGTCCAGGCTCTCGTGGCCCCACCGCTGCAAGAAAGAGGTAGAACGATTTCCATTGAAAGTTTAGTTTATCTTTTTTATCATCCTATTCGTATACTCTTTGATTTTGGCGCATCACACTCTTTTATATCTAGTGCCTTAGTTGAGTCACTACACCTAAACACCAGTATAGTAGAGTATCCCTTAGTTGTTTCAAATCCAATTGGGGGCTCAGCCTATTTGTAGATGATTTGTTTGGATTTGGAAATTTCTATACTTAGCATTGGGTTTAGATGTGATGCTTATGTTTTGGGCTTCACGGACTATGGGTTAATTTTGGGCATGGATTGGTTATCCAGTAATGGAGCCATCCTAGATTGTGAAAAGAGAGAGGTTAGGCTTATGACTCGCTTGGGCAACACTCTCGAAATCTCTTGTAATCCCATGAATTCTGTTATGCTAAGTTATCTAGAATCACTTGACACGTCTGTTGAGAATTTGCAGTCTGTTAGAGTGGTCCGTGAATACTCGGATGTCTTTGAGGAAGTAGAGGGCTTTCCTCCGAAGCGGGAGATAGACTTCCACATATACCTAGTTGATAATGCAAAACTCGTTGCTTTACCCGTTAGGCACATGGCTCCAAGGGAGAGAAAAGAGCTTAGCAAGCAAGTTAAGGAGCTGCTAGAAAAAGGGTTTATAAGGCGGAGTATTTCTGAGTGGGGTGCTCCAGTGGTGTTCGCAACCAAAGCGGACGGTTCACTTCGCCTATGCGTTGATTATAGGGAGCTAAACAAGCTGACCAAGAAGAATAGGCACCCACTTCCAAGAATAGACGATTTATTCGATCAGCTTGTAGGTGCAACAGTTTTCTCTCAATTAGATTTGGCTACCAGATTTCATCAGCTAAGAGTGGCTGAAGATAGCATTGATAAGACCGCGTTCAGAACCCCGGACGGTTTCTTCGATTGGCTCGTCTTGCTTTTCGGCTTGGCAAACACACCTGCTATTTCGTCGATTTGATGAATAGAGTTTTCTGGGAATTTCTCAATAAATTCGTGCTGGTCTTCATAGATGATATTCTGATTTTCTCGAAGGATGAGGAAGAGCATGCTTTTCATTTAAGGGAAGTCATGGATACTCTCCGTGCACATCAGTTAAAAGCAAAATGCTCCAAGTGCCACTTCTGGAGGGAAGAAGTAAGATTTCTTAGGCATGTGGTGTCCAAAGAAGGGTTAGCTGTGGACCCCGCAAAAGTAGTTGCGGTCCAGGATTGGGAGGTTCCAAAGAATGCAACCGAAGTCCAAATTTTTCTTGGACTAGCAGGCTTTTATCGCAAGTTCATTAAAGACTTTGCGAAAATCTCAGCTCTAATTACAAGGTTAACGAAGAAGAACCTGACTTTCACTTGGGATTTGGATTGCGAAGTCGCTTTCCAACGATTGAAGAGGGCTCTGACAACAGCCCCAGTTTTGACATTACCAGATGGGAGCAAGATGTTTATGGTATACACAGATGCATGCAGTACGGGACTAAGTGTTGTTTTGATGCAAGAGGGGAAGGTAGTAGCTTATGGTGGAAGACAGTTTAAAGTGCATGAGAAAAACTACCCAAACCACGATCTAGAGTTAGCAGCCATCGTTTTTGCGCTTAAGTCATGGCCCCACTATCTCTTAGGTGAGAAATTTGAGTTGTACACTGACCATAAATCGTTGAGGTACCTTTTCTAGCAGAAAGACCTCAATCTAAGGCAGCAAAGATGGATGGAGTTTCTCGCCTCTTACGATTTTGAGATCTCCTATACTCCTGGCAAGGGAAATGTAGTAGCAGACACCCTAAGTAGAAAGAAGCTGACCTTAAGTCCTCTCTTTGTAGAAAGGCAAAGTTTGGTGTATATAGAAAATTTTGATTTTAGACCCTCTGTTGATCATGTGACTGGCTTGATGGCAATGCTAGAGGTGCGGCCTACTTTGTTGGACTCAATAGGAACCGTGCAACATGAAGACCCTCAGCTAGTTGATGTGATAGATAAGCTAATTAGGGGAGAGACTTCTAGTCACCTCAATAGATACTCCATCGACGATAAGGGTTGGTTGAGACGGGATGGAAGACTATGCGTCCCACAAGCAAGAGACTTGGTGAAAATGGTTCTGGAAGAAGCACACCATTCCAAGATGACCATACACCCCGGTGGAGACAAGATGTATAAAGATATCAAAAGAGTCTTCTTTTGGAATGGAATGAAGAGAGATGTAGCTGAATTTGTTTCGAAATGCATGATATGCCAGGAAGTCAAGGCGGAGCAGAAGAAGCCTGGCGGTTTGCTTCAACCCCTAGAAGTTCCGCAATGGAATTGGGAGAGCATCTCGATGGACTTTGTTGATGGGTTGCCTAGGTCACGAAGGGGCAATTTCGGTATTTGGGTAACAGTGGACAGAATCACGAAAAGAGCTCATTTTATACCTGTCAAAAGTAGGAGGACCGCCTCGTCTTTAGCCTCCATTTATCTTAAGGACATAATTCGACTCCATAGGATACCCTCCAGCATAGTAATTGATTGAGTCCCTATCTTTACAAGCGAGTTCTGGAGGAGTTTGCAAGAGGCCGTAGGCACACAGCTATGTTTAAGCACAACCTATCACCCTTAAACCGATGGTCAGACGGAAAGAGTGAACAGAGTACTGGAAGATCTTTTGAGACTGTGTATTCTTGACTTTGGAGGATCTTGGGAGGATCATCTCCCTTTGGTGGAATTCGCTTATAACAATAGCTACCAAGCCACTATAGGCATGGCACCCTTCGAAGCTTTATATGGAAGGCCATGTCGATCACCAACTTGTTGGTGGGAGTCCATAGATAAACTTATACTTGGGCCGGACATGATTAGAGAGACTTCAGAGAATGTGGACTTGATATGAAGGAGACTGAAGACTGCCCAAGATAGACAGAAATCCTACGCAGACAAGAGAAGGACCAACCTTGAGTTTGAAGTTAGGGATAAGGTGTTCCTTACAGCATCTCCTTTGAGGAATGTCATCCGTTTTGGGTCCATAGGAAAGTTGGCACCACGATTTGTAGGACCATTTCCGATCATAGAAAGGATTGGGACGATGGCCTACAGAGTAGAGTTACCTGAAAGACTGGCTGGAATTCATAATGTTTTTCATGTCTCCCAACTACGATAGTGCTTACATGTGCCGGCAGAAGTTGTGGAGCCAAGCATACTAGAGGAAGTCGAAGTGGAATGAGAAGCGACTATGAGGAGAGTTCCAACTCGTATCTTGGGGATGGAAGTCAAAAAGCTATGCAACCGTGAAGCTAAGCTTATCAAAGTTCAATGGAGCGACGCCGAGGAAGACGCGACTTGGGAGACTGAGGCCAAAATACGTGCAGCCTGCCCTTTTCTTTTTTAGGGTACATCTTTGATCTCTTTTTTCTTAAGTTTATTCAAGCTTGTATCTACCTTTTTAGTGTATCTCCTCGATTATATTCTTTATCCTTAGGTAGAGGCCAATGAATGTAAACATGTATTTGAAACATGTTATGATTGATGGATGTTAGTGGATGCAAGTGTTTGCTAGTGTTTGCTCGTGGATGCATACACACACACACATTAGGCACTAGATCGGCTCAATCACTTTCATACTGCATATAAATATGTGTTTATTTAGATTAATGGATGTATAATGGTTGTGTTATCATATGGATGCTGCATTTGGATGAATGGTTGTGCACGCATGTAGAAATAATATGTATCATTAGGGATCTTTTGCATACATAATGGACGCATAGCACTACCATAATTTGCATTAAGGAGGTCAACTGAATCAGTAGACCGCCTGATTTTGCATTAGATACGGACATGTACACACACTGTGCATATAAACATGAAAGCATTAGAAGTCTTTTAAGGACAATGGATGCATGTGGTTGATGGTTGAGTAGATGGAGTGATTGGATGTTAGGATATGCATTCTCCTTAACTTGGAGATTTCGGGGGCGAAATCCTTTAAGGAGGGGAGAATGTAATACCCCATGTTTTCTATTAACATAAACTAACGAATTAAACAATACTTAATTTAAAATTGAGAATCAAGGGAAACGGGTTACGCCACTGTGTTCATCTCGGAATTCTGGTTGAGATAGAGTCTGAGTTTGCGTAAATTGGACTTCGTATGAAGAAGTTATGGCTGTCAGAAGTTTCCGGAAAATTCATATAAATTCAAATAGCTCGAAACAGATTCAAAATTCAAATCAGAAGTCAGAAGCGGGCTGGGCGGGAAAATTCCCGCCCAGGACCCAGGTCGACCTAGGGGTCGACCCTAGTGTCGACCTCCCCCCTACAGGTCGACCTGGGGGTCGACCTATGGGTCGACCTGGGGGTCGACCTATGGGTCGACCTGGGGGTCGACGTGCCCCCCCCCCCCAGGGCAGATTTGAAAGATGACGATTTTGTGACTCAGGCTGAGTCATTAGGGCTGAGGTGTCACCCTATCTTGATTGGATGGTCTTGATTGATTCTAGGTTAATCGGATGGCCTAAATTAATCCTAAATTCTATATAAATACATGTAGACTCAAACCCTAAAACCTAATCAAAATTAGAACCATGGCCATCATGCTATCACCTTACAACCTAGAATAGCCGTCATCAACTAGAGGAAAAGTAAAGCTAATCAACTCAATTCAACTCAAGTCTATAACGACAACAACAACGAATTTGCCTACTTCAAAGGAGAGCTAAATCAATTTCAGAACACAGATCCCAGAACTCAAGACCTTCTTTGAGTTGTGAGTTCAATTTCTTTAATAAGATAATTAACAAGTAATTGGGTTGAGTTATAATTTGGGTTATATGGCTATGTTTGTGAAACATTGGGAAAATGTGATATTGTGTGAATATATGTTAGTTGTTCATAATGACAGTTTTGTTGTGGATTCCTTTGTGTATGCCCAATCACCTATGTTCAACTTGATTCAAGTTTGACATCATTTTATATGCAAGTTTGGGTGTAGATTATATGCTAGTTTCTATATGAATTGTACACATGTTTACATGTGAATCAAATAAAGTGACTATATGCAAGTTTAGGTAGGAATTGGATTCATATATATGCAAGTTTACCCCTTTAGATTTAGATCTATGACATACATTGTTTTATGCAAGTTTGTGACTATGGCCTATGCAAGTTTTGGGTGAAAACTATATTCGTATATGCAAGTTTTGGGTGAAAATGATATTCATATATGCAAGCTCACACCTTTTAGTCCTATGTTTAGATTCATGACAATACCAAGTTTATGTAAGATATGTTGTAATCCTTATTGTAAGTTAGATCCAATTTGTGTGTTATGCAAACTTGCGATGTTCATCTTATTTCCTTTATTTGCTCTGTCATGCCCCATTGTTCACAGTCATTTCCTTATTTTCCAGCTTATGCCTTATCCTAGTTACTTAATGGTTATATTGTTAAAGTTATTTCACTAGCCAGACTTTATGTCTTACCCCCTTTGTTTCCACCGCTTTTCTTCCTTCCCCCCCCCCCCCCAAGGTTTGGATCGCTGAAGTAAAGTTCAGCCTGTCTTATTTATGGCTATTTTATGTTGGGGTTATGTCTTTTATTTTATGTACGCAGAACTTATTTGTCAAGATGGATAATAAGTGTATTTGGTTTTGTAGTTGATGTGATGTAACCAAACTATTTCTCCACTGCAATAAAAGTGGTTTTTATTTTCCAAGTACCAATATATTTATCTGTCTTGTTTACTTTTCTGTTCTATACACAACAAATGCTCCACCAAAATTAAGGCATTCCCTTTGGGAGTGACCTTAATGGAGATGGGGTGTCACATTAACAGATGGGCAATATATTTTAAATTGATAGACTAACAGGAAACTCGAACATAAATTGAAGATGATCAAACATGGCAAAAATATCAAACCTGATCTAAAATTTCCAACTGTATTCAACCTGTCTATTAGCAATTCCACATGGTAAATTTGAAGCCACTAGAGCAGTAATGTCCTTCGGGTACTCTGTAGAAAGTAGTAATAATTTGTACATATCAAAAAGGGAGATGTTGTTTCTTTTGCTATAATTTTATCTGAAAAAGTCAACTGACATACATACCTTAATCCTAGTTACTTCCCGCCTGGAACATACACCACTTTACCATAAAAAACGTACAAGGGAGGGGTGACCGCTGTATGGCAACAATGTTGGCAGTTCCATTTTTAAGTGCATAATATGATCACATGAGTGTTCTTAGATATATACATATGCAGAAAAGGGAAGAGTGATAAATTAAGACAAATATGAATACAATTTTTAAATAGCAAGTTTTATAATCGCCTTAGCTCGGTAAGTTTGCAGAATCAGATGCAGATGCAGATGCTTTATCATTTCATTAATCAGTACAATATTGGATATTTCACTTTTGAGAAACATTGGCGTTAAATAAATGGACTAATAAAAGGTTCATCGATCATAATATTACACGACTCGGACGGCTGCTGAAGATGAATGTGCGTACAAATAGAATTATATTAGAAAAGATTAGCTACCAGGAATTACAAAGAAATATACGAAACAACAAAACTAAAAACTTCAATTCATTACTGTATTATAATTGACTGAAATGCTCTTGTTAACTTCAATTCACCACTGTATTATAATTTCTTGAATATTATTGGTAGTAGAGTTTTAGTTGTGAACATGAAAAAATTTCAGATAGTATAAATATAGTGCTTAGAACAAGTAATATCCACAAGTATTAACAATTCTTGACACTAACAAAACAACAAATACGACAACCTTGATGCAAATTCTCTTTTCGTTTTGATTATATTGTTTATATGCCTTACAGTCAAGTAATATCCACAAGTATTAACAATTCTTGACACTAACAAAACAACAAATATCGGTTCCTTTTGCAGCCTTCAGTTTTTTCTGAGTTAATTATTGATGTAATCAGGTGTTATTGATGGCAGATTGGAGTCCGTAGTACTAAATTTCTTTTACAAAGAGTTCTTGCTTTGCCGTAGTAGCACAGCTTTACTTCCCACTGCCTGCTGTTTTGTATTCTAGCTTTGGTTTTATTATACAATATAAGATGTTGATATTTTGTGTATTTAATGATATTTAATAAGCACACAACTTTGGTTTTATTATTGTCTGTTATCCGTTCCTTAACCTAATCGTTTATGTATGTATAACACTTATCTCTATGGTTGGCATGCATTATGTAGTCTCACGTATATATTTCTTTATGCATGAAAATAGCATAAAATCTGTAATGTTATATCCTTTATTTGAATCATCTCAGATGCATCAATGAACTTGATTGTTTTAAGATTCAAATAAAACTTCTCAAAAAAAATGTACTTCTAAAGTAAACTTTTGAATATAAATAATTTTAAACTGTTAGATTTATATGTTAAAGTATTACACGTATTTACGACTGAAGAAAATATGATACACTCAACATTAATGCTAAAAAATGTGTTGATGCAAAGGAAAAAAAATCAAAATACAAAAATGTGAAAACATAATCTACAAATGGTGGAAAAAAAATTACATCGTAGAAAATACTTCCTTTGATATAGGGAAAGATTTCAGTAAAATTTGATTAAAGTCTTCAAGCAATTGGTTGGGCATTACACTGTTCCAATTTAGAACAGCCCAACTTACAGCTGCTTTGAGGAGTCAAAATACTAACAGCATTTATGTTCACTATTGTTGTAGATACCGATATCGATGGAGCGATGTTCATTATCCAGGTATTTATATATTGCTTTGCACTACATTGTATGTTGGTGGCCTTCTCTTCAACTTTGTTTTACTCACTTGCCAAGCTCGAGTCTAATACAACCGTGCTGGAAATAAAGGTGCAAGCAGGTAATTTAAATGGCACTTTAACTTAAGGACCACTTTCTTACCACTTCAGTCTGTAACATGACCATAAATAACACTATACGTCAACATTATTTACCATCATGTGTTGTTTCATATTAGATTAATTAATGCATGACTCGATCATTTTTAGAATATTAAGCAATCGGTCTTTGAAATATATTGATCTTGATTGTAAGGCATATAAATATAGTGCTTAGAACAAGTAATATCCACAAGTATAAACAATTCTTGACACTAACAAAACAACAAATATCCACAAGCATTAACAATTCTTGACACTAATACGTCGATAAAAAAAATAGGCAAACAAAAATTGTAAAAATTACAAAACAGTAAAAAAAAATGATTATATTATTTTGATAATTCCTACAATAGCCCATTTTATTTCAAAAAATCTATCAAATTCTCTGTCTTTGATTATAGTGATGTTTCTGTAACTACAAAGACAACAATATTTGACCAAAGAAACAAACAAAAGCATTTAGCACGAGTTCTAAAGCCTTCGGAATATGTTAATATGTAATCAAATGTGAGCAACACTGAGAAAAGAAAGGAGATGGATGGAACTTGCTTTATCTTTACTAGCACAGTCCTGGGCTATCGAACTAAAAATAATATGCAGAACTTCTTATTTTATTAGCAGTCCTAAATGTTAAACAGCCTGAGTTTACATTTTTATCAGGGATAAATAAACCAGAGACCTACAATTATCAGTTGTTGCATTCCCTGAGTTTACATTTTTATTCAAGACAGAGAGCCCCCTCCTTATAGACCCTTAGTAGCCTTAATCATAACTGAATTTCTCCCAAAAATGAGTAGTTATAATTTGAGTATGTAGGTGTATGTATATTTATTATGTACAATTATCAGCTATTGCATTCCCTGAGTTTACATTTACAAGTTGCTTTTAGAAATTTTAATACAAGTACTTTTAGGCTATGCTAACCAGTAGTTGTCAAACTAGCTTCCATTACATTTTTGTGCTTGTTAAAATGTAAAAGTGAAAATTGTTAGACTGCTTATATCATTGAGCCATGCATTTTTGAGTATTCTACCCAGTGAAAACTGTTAAATTTACTTATATGCAGAGAGTAATTTTTAATCCAACTGACAGGAGTAGGGAAAATAGTTCAAAATCATTAACTTAATACAGATTTACTACTACTACTACTAAAAAAACAATAACTTAAAATCGAACACAAGAATCGAATTCAAAATTGAATTCAAGAATCCAATTAACAACAGACAATAACTTTAAAAAGAAATATAAATTGAATTCAATAACTTAAAATAGATCAAAATAATCAAAGAAGAATATTATTAACAACACAATAACTTAAAATCGAATTCAGGATCTTGGAAGAAGAGAGGTTGGTGAAGCGAACCTTGTCTGGAACGAGGTAGAAGTGGAGTGGTTGATAAAGGCGGCTCCAGGGAGGTTGATGAGGGAGGTTCCAGTTTGAGGCAGAAGCAGATATGTTGATGTAATCGGGTCAAATCTAAGGCAAAACCGTGGAGACATGATAAATGGAAAACCTAATTCGATTTATGAAGGTAAGAATGACGAGGATGAACCATGAGAAGTAAGAATAAAACAAAATGACAATTCTATCCATCCATGCTTTGGGTCCTTCATGAAAATCTCAGGAGGTATAACGGAAATAACCGTTGGAACACAAAATCACAGTAATAACCGTTACTATGTTCTAACGATTATAACTGTTAGCAAATGGAGAGCGAAAATTGTTACAACATGACCTATTTGGTGTTGTGTTATAGAGGTACTTATTTATATTTTACATCAAACAGACCACTTAGATTTAACCTATTGAATCTAATGGCCTATATACACGATGTCACCTATAAATATAACCCTTAACCTTCACCCAAAACTTTACAACCATTTTTCTCCATGCCTCTAGTGCCTATGTGCCATCTCTAATTCCAGAAAAGAAAAAGGATTTAGGTTTTCTTCTATCTCCCTAACCTATTATATCTCCTCTATTCAATTCTAACATAGATTTGGATTTATTTCTGAAATTATATTCATATATATAAGATCCTAATATGTGATTCTTATATATATGTATATTTGAAAGGTTGTAGCATGTTTGTTCATGAAGACCAAATCCAAATTGTATTCTATTCAATTCTGATATTGTTCTATCTAATAACACTATGAGTAGAATCCCTCCGAATTTACTATTTTCGTAAAAATTGTTAGTTTAAGGTTTGAGTTCATACAAAAAGAACACAACATTAAAACCCCTCATACCTTCCATTTAATTTATGTTTTTGTGTAGAAATTTTCAATCTATTTGTGTTTGTGGTATTGGGAATATTGTATTAATAAAAGAGAAGCATGATTAGTGTTGTATAATTTTCTATGTTTTGTTGGATTCATCTTATTTTATTTTTGTGTAATTTCATATGAATAGGTTTTATACAAAAGGTTAAGATTTGGATGGAATTGTAAATCTAAATAGGTTTAAATTTTTATTTCTTCTAAAATATAGTATTTGAACGTATTGTTTACAAGATATTCAAATATTAAGGTTTTGTATGTAAACGAACATAAATGTGAATCTGTTAAAAATAGGAATTGTATATATTTTGTGTATATGGCACTTTGTTTATCTTTTGTTAATTGGGTAATCAAGTCAAAACTAGGTTGTAAGTTCTTTGTTGTTATTGCTATTTTTCCTATTTTGATTGTTACATATTAATATGTACATTTATGCCATGATTGAAAGAAATCTAGGAAATAATAACTTGTACACCTCTAATTGAAAATAGGGATTGACATTTTCAAAACGTGGCCAGGACATTAATTAATTGCATTCACTTAATTTACGCTTGTATATATACATGTGTGTATATATATAGCGTAAACAACATAATAATTATACGTATTAAATGCGTAGTAAATACAATTAAATTAGGAATTCGAATTGAAATGTCCACATGGGAATTTGTATGTTTTTGTGTGTGTGTGTGTGTTAATGGCCTTAGATAGATTAATGCCACATAGACACGAGGTTAACCGTTACTCGTAGTAGAAGTCTGCCCGAAACTGAACTGCATATCCAACATCTGCAATTAAGCCCGGTTAATGTAAGGGGTCTACGTGCCATAGGATATTATAATTAATACACTATAATATGAGGTTTGGCCCAACTTGTAGTGGAATCTTGCCCGGAACCACTTGGCAAATCCATCATCTACAAGTGGTCGGTCTAATGTGGGATGTCTAGTGTGTGTGTGTGTGTGTATAGTATGTAAAGTAGGTTTGCCTTAGGAAAAAGCTATTAAGTGGCTGACATTTCTCTTGTTGGGTATTAAGTGGTTAGGACTAAGTCTGTTACTAAGGTTCACTCATTGGTTCCAAAATGGGCTGGGGTTATGAACTTATAATCATGGAATCGACTCGATCATCAGATTATAAGTTCATTCCATACCGGACCAGACCGGAATGTTTCATCTTTCTTTTTGTTTGTTTTGAGAAAGATATCGATCAATTCCGATTCTTTCTTTTTCGATTGATTCTTTTCCGATCGAGATGTATGGATCCATGGATCTATGTGTCTATATAGATCCTGTTCATGGATTAACGAAGAATGAGTGATTGCCCTTCTCCGACCCTTACTGCCCAACCGGAGAGCGGACAGCTAATGCGTTCCACTTATTGAACAGGGTCTATGGTGGACCTTGAGGTTGGTGTAGATCGTTTTTTATCCCGCAGTTTCGGGCCATTTTTTTTTATAGGATCAATATCTGCAATGCAATTCATCCAACGATAAACCAAATTCGAATTCTTTCATAGAAAGACAGTAAGCTTAGATCAAATAGAAAATAGAGCACATCCCAAGCTTCCGACCCAATTTAAGAAGAGAGACATTGCCCATGGCGTGACTTGAACCCAATTAAGCCGTTGTATGAGCACCCTCACCTAAGGTGATCTTTCTTCCGTTAGGCTATTTACGTATCACACATTTCAAGCGGAGGCCCGCTTACTTATGTTTTCTCATATGAATCTTTTGTCTCCAGCTATTGGGGATCCCATTTCTGTACCAAGTCAAGATAATGGTAACTAAAAAAAAATAAGTGGACCTGACCCATTAAATTGTTTGAACTCATGATTTAAACGAGTCGCACATACACCCGCCCTACCGGTCACTCTCAAACTCACTACTTGGGTGACGAAAGTCCAGCCCGTGCACTTAGCTGATACTATGACAACACCCAATTTTTTCAAATCGGCAGTTCGATCTCTTTCACTAAATCAATCCAAAACTCGATCTCTCGGTGTGGTGGAAGTCCGGTCACTTCCTCGAAGATGTCCGGAGCGGAACTTCAATATCCACAGGCTTATTAGCTAAATGGCAATTGGTTTCTTTTGTTTCGCATGTCTCATCAGATAAATATGGGAAGTTCCTTTTCTTCCCCAGTACTAATTAATAAGGAAAAAATGAAAATAAAAAAAATAAAAAAATAAAAAATTGAAATCATTAGGTTTAGACATTACTTCAGTGATCCTTATCCCCTTTTTCAAAACGGCAGCGGACTGTTATATTTCCTGATGTTAGCAATGTACAGTAGCTCCAGAATGTTTCAGTTTATGTTCCTACCTATTATCTGGATATACCAAGAGAGATGTACGGTCTAATGAGGCTACTACGAAATATGCGCCTGTAGGAAGAATAGAAAGAACCGACTCTCTTACACAATCAGTTGGACCAATATATTTAAACAAATCTCAAATTGATGCCGCTCCTTCTCTTGAGAGTGACCTCAGGGAGAGAACCATTCTTGTCTCAGGCGCATCTTCTGTGCCCCAAATCACCCTTTTGCTGGATTATTACCAATGTAATCATAAAAAGCTAATTTTTATGGTTTTTCGGAAAACTCCATCTATTCTGGTGTGGATGGCAGGCAGGCCTATATTTATTGGTTTCAATAGGACTCTGTAGGATTTGAACCTACGACATCGGGTTTTGGAGACCCACGTTCTACCGAACTGAACTAAGAGAATTTGTTCATTTGGAATCTGGGCTCTTCTATTTTCTACTTCTTCTTTTTTTATTCTTTATTTCATTTCGATTTTCTTTCCCTCTCTTTTCTTTTCCTAAGCAGATATTGGTACTTTTTTCCTGTATTTCAAATACTCCGCACAGTACCCAATAAATTATTGGGTGTTCTTTTAATGGTTTCAGTACCAACAGGATTATTCTTGATAAGTCAAAATATTCTCTAAACTGGTTGACTGGAGTGAAGTCGTAACAAGGTAGCCGTACTGGAAGGTGCGGCTGGATCACCTCCTTTTCAGGTTTAGGTTCGGCCTCAATGGGAAAAGGGAGCACCTAACAACGCATCTTCACAGACCAAGAACTACGAGATCGCCCCTTTCATTCTGGGGTGACGGAGGGATCGTACCATTCGACCCATTTTCGGTCATTCAGGGATATTTTTCCCTAAGCACAACGAGGGGAAAAACGATCGATTCATGAAATGCGTTTTAGAAGGATATGAAATGAGGTTCCCCATATCTTTGGAGCCAATCGACTCCCAAAATAATGCCAAACCCAGTAAAGCCCAAAAGCAATCAAGGAAAAAAGTTTCTTTTCCAATTCCATATTTATGTTTCCTTGTTAATTTCTAGATCCAGAAATTCCTTACCATCAAGTTGATAAAAAGCGCTGAATTCTTGTTGATCAAAAAAATAAATAAGGATCAAAATATGGGAATTTCGTCTTATCTATTTTTGTATTTTTCTTTTGTTTTCATTTTTTTGTTCCTCGAATCGAATTTTCTAAACGAACAAGAGCTAATTTGTATTGTTAAAAAAAAAAAAAGATTATCGACGAAATTAAATATAATATAACAAATGAAAAATTCTATTTTCAATATTCCTTGCATCTACTATACCAGGAATATCAATGAACCCAATTCTACTCTTTCGAAGAATTTTTTCCATAATTTAATAGAACATCCCGAATTATCTGTTGAAGATTTTAATTAGATTTAAAGAAATGGATTTATTCTCCTATCTTAAATAAGGCCTGAACGGGGGCATAAAAGCCTTGGAACGGAAGCCGCACCCGACTCAAGTTGTCCTGTAACTCAGATTCCAGAATATATCTTTTAACGAGTCCAACAAAGGAATCCATTTTCTGAAAAATCCTGGCTTTCGTGCTTTGGTGCCCTGTTAAGCATCCATGGCTGAATGGTTAAAGCGCCCAACTCATATATTTAAAATACCAAGAAATCACATAACATAATATCCCATTTTATCTATTTTTAAAAATGCAAGACAAGATATAGTAACCAATCTAAGAAATCAAAATAAGATCCTTTTTCAAACCTGCTCCCATTTCGAGTCAAGAGATAGATAAATAGACATTTTCTACTTCTTCTTTTTTTATTCTTTATTTCATTTCGATTTTCTTTCCCTCTCTTTTCTTTTTATTTCCTTCCCTGAGTTGGAATCCCATTCATTCTAAGGATTCTTGTGGTTCCGGAGAATCCAGCTACAGGAGAACCAGGAACAGAGAGCTCTCTCCCTTTTTCCGAGAATTAATTATTGGGGACAGACAGACCGGCAAAACAGCAGCTCGATGAAGTATTCAACTGAGTCTCTATGACGTATTCGGCCGAAAATGATCATAAAAAATTTGCTTTTCGACAAAGTGCTAAAAATTGTTCGGTAAAGGCATATGCTCCCAGAACGCACCCAGCGTTTGCTCCCGTTGGAGCTTCTCGTTTTGTATGTTCTTGCTCAAAATAATAAATTTGAGATCTTGAGGTTCTTCCTAACCAATTCCTAATTTTAAATATATTTAAAAACGAAAAAAAATTCCCTTTTTCTTTAAGAAGTTCTGGATGAATTTACTTGAGGATATGATTTTCACATTCAAGTAGTTGGAGGAAGCGTAGCTCCGGGAGAAGGTGCGTATTATTCCATCGGTGCTTGCCCCGAAATGACCCGGCCCAATAAGGAAATCCCAATTCAGGCGCGGGGCTGACTTTCCGCGTAGGCTGGATGCGCCAACATCTCGACTTTGGAAACTCTCTCCTTTCCCGAATAGGTCAACCTTTCGAACTGCTGCTGAATCCATGGGCAGGCAAGAGACAACCTGGCGAACTGAAACCCGACAAGGAATTTCGCTACCTTAGGACCGTCCACGAAGTCTGATCTCTTAACTGGCTTTGGAAAGGCATACAAAGACTATTCAAAGACAATGGGATTGGTTCTCTTACAGTTCAATTAATTCCAGGTGCGCAGCGAAAGCGCATTACTCCTTTCACATCTTTTACAACCTACACAGTCTTCCGTTCTTGGCGCGGAAGCTTCCCTCTCTTTCTACCTGGTTGTCCTCTAGGTTGGATAGGCTCGGGTGAAGAGAAGTTAATCGTCCACAATTAATATACTGGCGTCCCGTTGGTCCCCTAGCTATTCTAAGCAGGGAATCACAGCTCGAGGTTACGTACAATATTGGAATCCAATAAATAAGAAATAAGGGTTTCGCGGGCGAATATTGACTCTTTCGTAGAGAATTGAGAATTTTCATTTGTTTTAATTCTCAGAATTGTAATATTACGGGTAGAAATTCAATATTCTGTAATCAAAATAACATAAACAACTGTGGACAAAAAACCTTCTTGTTCTTCGAACGCTCTCAAATCAAAAATCTTCCCTTTGAAGAAAGGGCGTATGAAGAAGAAGAAAGGGCCCTAAGTCGGAACGTTGAAGAAAGAAAATAAAAGATCAAAATCTAATATGCTACTTCACCTACATTTCCCTATGGAAAATGTGGTCAGAAATCCATAATAGAGTCCGACCACAACGACCGAATTTATTATCTTCATGCATAAGGATAATAGATTACCTAGTAGAAAAGATTTTAAAATCATCACAAACCTCCCTTTTTTCTTGGTCAACTCAATGTGTACGAGCCTGCCCCACAGATGTATTGGAAATGATACCTTAAAATAACTGCAAATAACACGTATAATAAATATTTTTATTTTTCCTGATCGGTAAAATTCGTGTAAAAGAAAAAAAAAGAAAATAGGAATATTGAAAATAGAATTTTTTGCCACATTTCGCTCAAAGCAAAGGGTTGAAGGGAGATAGTGATTTGATCGAAATTCGCATTTTACAGATTTGCACTACTAAACTGAATAAGAAGTTATGCAACCCCATATTCAGTAAACAAAATATAAAATCCAAGTCCCAATTAATATACTGGGCCAGAGAAGACTCCTTTTTTTGGCACCAAGTATGAATCTATCTCGACGCAAAGCTGATTGATCTATCTAAAATTGACGTTTTTTTTTATTTATTAGTTCTAGTTCTAGAATCCGGCGATTACTAGCAATTCCGGCTTCATGCAGGCGAGTTGCAGCCTGCAATCCGAACTGAGGACGGGTTTTTGGAGTTAGCTCACCCTCGCGGGATCGCGTATCGCTTCGCGTACTGTTTTTCCCTCGGAGTACCGAGGGGAATTAGAGGAAGGCCTCCGAACAAGAGCAAAGAATTAGTAGATCTGTTCCGCCCAAAATGGGCTGGGGTTATGAACTTATAATCATGGAATCGACCTTTCTCCTGCAACGGCGAAATCTTAAAACTTTTCTCCAACTTTTCTCCTCAGATATCTTTCACAGGCATTCCACCACTATGATGAAAGGCACTGCTACGACGAAGGCACCACTCCATTTTTTGGGTTATCTTGCAAGTTTACTAAAAAATTCTTTGGCTATAAGGAATAAAATGTTAAAGAATTCATATCTAATAGATACTATTACTAATAAATTAAACTAAGGGCCGTTCGATTTTTATGGTCGGTCCGCAGTAATTAATTGGGGAGGTGAAGAAAGAATCGCAATAAGTGTAAAAAGGGAAGATCTTACCTTAATCGAGTCCAGTTCTATAAGTCGGTCCAGTTCCAGTATAAATATTCCAGTCTAAATAAATAGGGGCAGCCTTCTAGGATGATGACCAAGAAGCCGTCTTTCTAGTATGATCGCAGAGCTAGAGTCACCTTTTTGGAGTTGACTTTCTTCTTGGGACGTTCGAGAAAGCCGCTTTCAAATTATCAAGTATCCAATATTTTTTTACCAAGATCTGATTATGAGTTATTAAATAGTAAGCTGCGCCTTTTTCCAAATGTCCCGTAAGTGAATCATCTCATCGATTGGACCCATGGAAATCATTAAGTTGACCGGGACTTATCTTATATAAGGTCTTCAAATCGAGCTACAATTGATTTCCATGATTAGACCATGTCCCTGAGATTTGATAAAAGAAGGGTGCATTAGCGGTTAATACGTTGTAATTTGAGTTGTTGTTAGGAATATGACGGAACGAAAGACCAAGGAAAGGAAGAAGAATGCACCAAAATGCAAGTTTTCTGGATGTTAAATACTATTGGGTGGGTCACTTTTTATTGGCCCAATTTTCGATTAGAAGATTTAGCTTGTATGAATCGTTATTGGTTTGATACCAATAATGGCAGTAATTTTAGTATATTAAGAATGAATGGCATCTTCTTTTGGAAATCCTAGCTATTCTTAGCATGATATTGTAATTTGTAATAAAAATCCGCTATTGGATCAGCCATTTTCGTTATAACTTTTCGAGAAAAAAGTAATCTTTCTCGATAAAGTCGGTTGATTAGGACAAAATTCTTATTTAGTACCAAAAAAATGGCAAAATAGGGCTAACCAATGTCGTATAATTCAAAAAAAAAGACTCAACGAAATCGAATTTATCTGTTGAAAGATAATGAATGCCTTATTTATATTCTCTAATCAAATCGTATAATAGAGAATCCTCATACCCGTTCTCTTATTAACCAATTGTGCTCATGTTAGAAGCGAGTTTTGAAGGAAGCTATTCAGGAGCACACTGAATTGTTTCTACTTGAGGAACAAGTATAAATTTATAACTCTAATTCTATTGTTAGAACAAGAGTTGACTAGTGTTGACTACTTTTCAAACTCTCCCGTTGATTTGAATTTGATCATAAATTGGTTCAAATAACAAATCTTTTTTCGAATAAGCCAATTCATTTGGGACCCTGCAGATCCATTCTTTTTCCTATTCAAAGATCAGCCCTTTGTCTCTGTGTTTTCACGTCGAGAATTCTTTGTCCTTCTCGGTCCTCTCGTACTAGGGAAAGGTCCTCTCAATGGAATTGTTTGATCTTAAGGGAGATCTTCTATAATTTCGTTCATGATATTTTAAGAAAAGCAGAATTTTTCAAAGAATTCATAAAATAAATAAAAAAATTAGAAAAAAGAGGTTGCACCATCACTGTTCCAAAAAGCAATGATCAGAATATTTGAGCCAGTCCTACACAATGCTCATTTTCAAATGATATCCACACTGCTCACATAATTTAATAGAACATTTATGGCATGCGGGAAGGGCCCGTGCAGCTGCAGCAGGATTTGAAAAAGGAATCGATCGCGATTTGGAACCTGTTCTTTTTATGACCCCACTTAGTTAAGATTTTTTTCTTTATATCTATTGTTTTTTTCTGTTCTGGCTCGGCTATCCCACCTAGCCGAGCCAGAACAGAAAAAAACAATAGATATAAAGAAAAAAATCTTAGACTGTCAATTTTGTTCAATTTTAGACTCTTCAGCTTGAGTTGGGTTAAAAGCACGGAATGTATTTGCGCCGTCACCATCTTCGAAAGAATTTTTTTTTCTTTTTTCATAAAATTTTATAAAAAAAACTTCATTTTTTGTCTTCGACACACAATTCGTATTTTCGCTCGATTTGGTACCGCTCTCGCGGCCCGCACCGAAACAATGAATAACTGTTGAAACTGGCAATTCACAGATTACATAAAATCTTTTTTTTGTCCCTTTAGTAGGCCTAGTATTTCCGGTGATTGCAATGGCTTCTTTATTTCTTCATGTACAAAAAAATTAAATATAATATAAAAGCTTCTCCTTGCATAATATGGATTCCAAGCCTTCCTCTTCGTCAATGATTATGGGTCGCTCCTGTCTTGTAGTTCGATACACTACTCTAAGGCCGGGGTTTTGTCGAGCCTATTTATACGCTATCTAAATAAATAAATTCGATTAGACGTCCTTCCTTGCTTGGTAAGTCGGGCAAGTAATTCTTGACGAGCTTTAATATGATCAGATTTATAAGTAAGCATCTCTTGTAAAATATGAGCAGTTGTATATTTCAAGAATAGGTTGGACCCAACCGGCTGCACTTTATTTATTTGTGTTATTTATATACATATTTTTTTTTAGAATAAGATAAATAGGAAAAAAGTACTTTTTATTTATTTTATCGTGAAGGCTTTTTAATTACATATAGTAACAATACTTGAATTAGCATATTTGTGTGGTATTTGAAACGCCTTCCTAGTTATATCGCGAATCTTTTACCAATTTTGAACAAGGCTCCATAAGTGTAAGTAACAGAATTTTTTTTTCAAAAATATTTTATCAATTTTTATTGGTACTGGATTCTCTAGTACCTCTTGGTCGTAAATAGGACGAACCACCTCCATGGATATCTTAGCTTCGGAACAAAACAATTCGAATTAGGCTCGGTCAACCGGAATATGTATATTGCATATCCGTCAAAATTGGTATTTGTGTGTTTCTGTTTGAGCCGTACGAGAGAAAATTCTCATATACGGTTCTCGGGGGGGGGGGTCCTCTCGGATTCCCTATCTCAATAAAGTATATGATTGGTTCGAGGACCAGAGGTGCGTCCTTCCCGGTCCTCTCGTACTAGGGAAAGGTCCTCTCAATGCTCTAACGCCCGCACCGGATATGGACCGAACTGTCTTCAGCAAAGAAATTTCTAACTCCTAAGAAGCAGTCTTTTCCTATAGACTGGCATTGTTTTTTCGATAAATTTCGATACAATTTTTCAATTTTTTTTTTTGATTCCTTAGATTTTTTTTTCATTCCCGGTGGTATTAAAATGCCGCTGTGTCTAGATATCTTATTTGTCTCTCCGGGAAAATGAAACTTGTACAAATCTTTCCATTTTCCAATTCGATCCGATCCGGTCGTTCGTAGAGCTATTTACTCGATCGCAGACATTTCTGCAACATTTCTAAGAGAGGAACGAATAGTCAATTTTGAAAGAACTTATTGTCGGCCTCTAATGACTCTATGAAACTACGTCGATACTTCCACATATTACGGGTAACGTAGGAGACATCTCTATTTTTCCCCGGGGGGATCTTTATAATTACCACTGCTTAGCTTTCAATTCGCCTCTGACCATCAAATTCCAGTCGATTAGACTTGAGAAAGTTTTGTCTTTATTGTCCCAAACATACGATTCATGGGGAAATAAAGAAATAGATCGAATGGAAACCTGTTGTTCCTGCTCCTCTTTCTTCGCTTCGGGGACGGAGGTCCTACGGTAGGTAACAGCAGACACAAGCACTTGACCGAAGGGGACCAGCGCTTCTACTCCTCCACCGAGGAGCCGGCTGCACTTTATTTATTTGTGTTATTTATATACATATTTTTTTTTAGAATAAGATAAATAGGAAAAAAGTGTACAATCTCGACGAATTCCTTCTGAATAAATTAATAAATCATATGTAAGAATTATAGCATTTTC